>CM060321.1:21741039-21771039 GCA_030674155.1 Stramonita haemastoma
CGTTCCCACATGCTCACAATGGCACAGAGAGAGAGAGAGAGAGAGCAGAGAGAGGCAGAGAGAGGGGAGGGGGGAGACAAAGAGAGATATAGAGATTGTGTAGGTCCACACACACAGAAGCAAGCAGACGCGGTTAGGTTGGAAGCGGAACCCTTCTGAGCGGATACATGCAGTGTAGATGAGATCTATGCATGCAGTTGATGCGTCAGTAAAACTATTACCAGCGGTTGCCGTAACAGCAGTATTGATCAGCCGACAATTTGCTCAATCAGTTTAGGTTGTTTGGGCAGGCAACAGGGACAACTTGAAAGGGATATGTACATTTGATTGCGGATGAAAAAAGAGAAAGATTTACGCGTGCGCGCGCGCGGGCGATAGTATGTGTGTGTTTGTATGTGTGTGTGTGTTTGTGTGTGTGTGTTTGTGTGGAGAGGGGGTACATGAGAGGAGGGTTGTGCGCATGTTGTATACATGCATGGCTCTGTCTGTCTTATTGTTACTCTTGTTCTTTCTGTCTCCATCTGTCTCTCTGTCTTTTGTCGGTCTATGCATTTGTCTATTTGTTTGACTATCTGACTCTGTCTCTGTGTGTCTGTCTCTTCCCTCCACCCTCCCCTCCCTCTCTGTCCCCATCCCTCCATTCCTAGCTCTCTCTCTCTCTCCCCCCGTTATTTCATTTCCAGTAAGTTCAAGGCAAAATGAAGAATCTTGTAATTGATTATCAAAAAATATATCTCCCCAAAAAACTGCAAACTCAACTTTGTTGTGTAGTATCTCTTCTTCTTCTTCTTCTTCTTCTTCTTCTTCTTTCTTCTTCTTCTTCATTCATTCTATCTTCATCATCACTCTCTCTCTTCTTCTCTTCTTCTTTTCTTTCTCCTCTTCCTCTGTCCTTCTTCCTCTCTCCTCCTTTGTCCTGTCTCTTCAGTTCCTCAGTGGATTTTGCCAGACACCTCTTGTAAGGAGCAAAGTCACACGGGACTGTCTGCTGAAATGGGCTTTTCTTCCACAACAGTGGAACCAACTTAACAGTAACAGCATGAACTGGGGGAGGAGAGAGAGAGAGGGAGGGGGGGGGGAGGGGGGGGGGGAGGGAGGGGGGAGGGGAGAGGGGAGAGAGGGGAGGGGGGGTAAAGAGAAAGCAGAGAGAGGAGAAAGAGATAGAGATACAGAAAGAGGGGAGAGAAAGAGGGAGAGAGAGGGGGGAGAGATGGCCTTTGACGCGCTGACTCACACACAACACACAACACACACGCACGCACGCACGACGCACGCACGCACGCACGCAAGCTCGCACGCTCGCACATGTACATACTAACACACACACATACACACGCACGCATGCACGTGCGCGCATACACATATACACATGCGTACATACACACAAGCGCACGCGCACACACACAGACACACACACATATGCACACACATGTACTGACACACATGCGCAGATTCAATAACACAATGCACATACGTACGCGCACAGAGACACACACGCTACAATAACACACACAATAACACACACTCACACACACACACACACACACACACACACACACACACACACACACACACACACACACACAAAGAATAGCGAATTTCATCCACATAATACCATTGGAGTTGGAGATACTAGCGTCCTTTGATAGGAGGTAAAAGAAAATAGCTATTGTCACATGAGACTAAAACGACTACGAAGAAATTAACTGATAATAATGATAAAAAACTGAAAAAGGAGGAGTGTGGGCTGGGAAGGGAGGGGGGCACTTTACCTTTTCCCCACCCCCCTCCCACTTACTAAAAAAAAGTATTCTCACAAGACAAAAATGAGGTCAACACAGTGCAAACTACTGACGTTAATATGACGTAAATGGCCGAGGAAAAACAACATACAAGCAGAAGCAACCCCCCCTCCTCCCCCAAAAAAACCCACCCAGAAATACCCCCCCCCCAAAAAAAACAAAAACAAAAAAAAAAAAACCCAATGAAAACAACAACAAAGAGTGGTGAGAAAAAAACAAACAAGAAACAAAAGCAAACCCCAAACAATTCAACCAAATAAACGAAACGATCGCAAACCCCGAAAAAATACACACACACACACACACACACACACACACACACACACACCACACACACACACACACACACACACACAACACCCCCTCCCCACACCACCACACACACAAAACATCAAGTGCATTTTTTTTTTATTCAGCACAAAAAGACAGTCATTGTCTCTCCACCCCCCCCCCCCTCCGTCCCGGTCATTAGCTTTATTGATTATGTGTTGACTGTATCTTGTGTTTTGAAATGGCCTGTGTACAGCTCTGTGTTCATGCCATGGAATGGATCAAATGAAGCGGGAGTTGTTTTTTTTCTCCTTTCCACCATATCATCAAACTTCAAAGAAGCGGTTGGATTTTGGTCTACTATTTTTTTTTTTTTTTTTTTGCTGATGTGAAAAAGCAGGTCATGTGAATAATTGTGTGTGGGGGTTGTTGATTGCTTCAATCAGTGTTTTGTTGAAACTTGTTTTTGTCTTTGTCTCTGTTTTTGCTTTGTCTCTCTATCTGTCTCTCTGTCTCTGTTTCTCTTCTGTCTTTAACTCTCTGTGTGTCTGTCTGTGTGTCTGTCTGTGTGTCTATCTGTGTGTCTGTCTGTCTGTGTGTCTGTCTGTCTGTCTGTCTGTCTGTCTGTCTGTCTGTCTGTCTGTCTGTCTCTCTCTCTCTCTCTCTCTCTCTCTCTCTCTCTCTCTCTCTCTCTCTCTCTCTCTCTCTCTCTCTCTCTCTCTCTCTCTCTCTCTCTCTCCTTTTTCGGAGAAAAGATCTAAATTTTATTTTTGGTAAAGAATTTGTCACGCTGTATCTATTGTATATATTATATATATATATATATAATATATATATATATATATATATATATATTATTATTATGTATTATGTATTATTATTATGATTATGTAGTATGTGACATGAGCCTAACTCCAATTTCTGAGCTTTTCTTGTCTTGGTCCTGCTTGGAACTTAAAGGACGGACGCTGTAGCGTAGACGTGTCAAGGCTGGCTATTTCTACGATCTCCCAGGTCAACTCAAGTGCAGACCTGCCGGTGCCTTAATTCAAAGATGCCTTCCTGAATATACACAGTCATGCAGAAGATCAGATACGCACGTTAAAGATTCTGTAATGTCAGCGTTCAGTGGGTTATGAAAAATCAAAGACATCCAGCATTCAGCCTGTACATGAAACGAGCTGCTCTGAAGTGGAAGGCCAGTGGGCACAACTTCTGCAAAATGACAAGCACAGCAGAGTACCAGGTTTTACGTACGCCCCCCACCAGTGAGTAAAGGAACGCAGAGATGACAGAAAAAGGAACGTGAAGAAGACAGGTGACAAGCAATTATAGCATTTTAACGCAGCCACTTTCCGCCTTGTGCGCCCCCCCTCCCCCTTGCCTCTCCCCCCTCACATACCCCTTCTCTCTCCTTCCCCCCCCCACCCTGCTACACACAGCTTCACTCACAGCCCCCTCACCTCTCTATCATCAGCTGTTATTGATTTGACCTGAAGGCGCAGTCGATAAGTTGAGTGCAGCCCTGTTTGAGTTAGACCTGTGCCTTGTTTTCTCCCTCCTCCCTGCCCCTGCTCTGTCTTACGTTGGTCTGACACTTACTGTCTTGTGCCTTTTCTCGTGAGGATTTCTCCTCTCTCTCTTTTTTTGGGGGGGGGGTGGGTGGGGGTGGGGGATCTCTTGGCGTTCCTTTTTTCTTCACCTTGTTTCTGTCTGTCACTCTGCTTATCTGATTGTCTCTCTCTCTCTGACTTTTTTTTGTAGTGTGCGTGTTGTTTGGGTGGGTTTTTTTTTTTTTGGTGG
Organism: Stramonita haemastoma; assembly: GCA_030674155.1. Lineage (NCBI taxonomy): Eukaryota > Metazoa > Mollusca > Gastropoda > Neogastropoda > Muricidae > Stramonita > Stramonita haemastoma. The sequence continues at coordinate 21,744,915 of CM060321.1, forward strand.
TCTTTCTGTGTGTGTGTGTGTGTGTGTGTGTGTGTGTGTGTGTGTGTGTGTGTGTGTGTGTGTGTGGTTTGTTTCTCTTTGTCTTTGTGTGTCTGTCTGTGGGCTTGTCGCTGTCTTTCTGTCTCTCTATCTCTCTTCTTCTCTCTATCTATCTATCTATCTATCAATCCTATCTCCATCATATCTCATCCTATCATATCAACTATATCTATCTATCTATCTATCTATCTATCTACTATATCTAATCTATTCTATCTATCTATTTGTGTGTCTATTTGTCTATTTGTCTTTGTCAGTCTGTCTGTCTGTCTGTATAATGTGTGCCTAGAAGAGGAAGACAAGACAGAAGAGAGAGAGAGGCTGCTAAGTAAACAAATTGATAACACCAAACAGCAAGCAAACAACTGTATTGTCTGTTTAAAATGAAAATTGTTCATTGTAATGTCAACTTTGCAGTAAGAGCAGGGTTACACCCCTTTCCATGTTTCCAACATGATCTATCTTCATTTGTTCATGCCTTATTTTCTGTGACGTTTTTGTCCCACTGTTCCAACATCGCTTATTCCGACAGAAAGCTTATTCTGTACCATGTCATATTCTGTCACCAGGGCCGGAAGCCCACAAAGAGCTTAGCGATGTTAGGTCACCATGAGTCTATTGACCAGCAGGGCCCTGCACTGTTGCTGGGTCACTTTGCCGGGGTTCAGGAGGTCTGTTCTGATCAATGTCAGCAGGACACCACGTATAAAGTCCTCTCAGTGAGACTACCCATCTGGGTTGGCGATCGTCTCAACGTTCTTTTTGACAGCCTTCTCCTGTGAGACCCTACCCTAAAGGATTTGGCACCCACTCACACAGGCACAGAAGTGTATTGGAAACCGATACCGATGTCACAATGAAAACCTGAGCAGTCCAGGGTCATCAAGTCAGAGACAATTTTCATTTATGCATGATTGACAATCGTGATGGTGATGATATTATACATAATGCGATAGAGTGCATTTGCATTGAAACTTTTTGACAGGGCTGTACCCTAATCTTCTTCCCACAAGTATCCCGGCATCGACCGTGCCAGAGAGACACAAGCACCTACAATGTTGACGAAGCAGTTTGAGCACACTCTGAAAATGGCATCTGTAGGCTAATGATACTCGAACCTATCTATATCTTAGTCTTCCTGTGAACCCCATAGCAAACTTAATCTGGGAAGGAGCTGCGAATTAAAAAAACACATCAACTATCATATAATTTGTCATGGGATACGAACCTGCACCTTCAGCCAGGACTCCAACGCACTAACCACTGTGGTACAGTGCCAGGTAGGAACACCTTCCCAGTTTCTCCAAACAGTACACCATCTTACGGCGCCAGGCAAGCACGACTGTTTTGCTTTTTTGGAGAGCGCGTCAGGTTTTCACTTGGCTTTGGTTACCTGCTGTACTGCTCAACAGCGTTCCTTTACAAACAGAAGTCCTCAGCTCTCCGCAACCAACTGGTTCAGCGCAGTTTGCAGGTTCCAAAATAGCTCCCCAACTATACAGGCTTAAGTACTTCTGGAAGGAAAGTGAGGTGGTAATGGCTGGGGTGATACTAAATGTTTTAAATAGTTGGTTGAAAAGTACACAAATGAGCCCTTTACTCGTCAGGGAGGACCTATGGCCAGAGAGGCATTTGGTGAAGATGACAGCAGTGAACACAGTGGTGTGGGCTGGACTACTCCTTAAACACTTTACAAAGTTGTTCGGGGTTCTACACTGATTTTCTCTCCAAGCAGAGTGTGCTGTGTCATTGGCCATAGGCTGGCCTAAATGGGTTTTACATTGGGTACAAGATGTCGTGCATGCATTTGCACATGGGATCTCGGTCTGTAGCTTTCTTATCTATCTATCTATCTATTTATCTATCTATCTATCTATCTATCTATCTATCTATCTATCTATCTATCCATCCATCATCCATCCATCCATCCATCCATCCATCCATCCATCCATCCATCCATCCATCCATCCATCCATCCCTTAGTCTGGTGACCGTAGGGCACCCCTGAAAACTTGACAGCCAGTTCCCTCCATTTCTCGCTCTGTTCTGCCTTTCTCTAGGGTTTTGTTGAGTTCTAGGCCTGTCCATTCCCTGATGTTGTCCTCCCATCTCTTCCTTGGTCTGCCTCTTTTTCTTCCTCCTTGGACAGTGCCTTGCAGTATTGTTTTTTGCAAGTCCTTTTGATTTTGTGACATGCCCGTATCATTTAAGTTTGCTCTTCTTTACGGTTGATAGAAGGTATCTGAAGAAGTAGAGCCTGCCTTTCTCAGTTTCAACTCCAGAAGAAAATGGCTTATAACCGACATCCCAGCGGAAACCTAAACCCACGCCCTCAGTTATCATCAGATCACGACTTCGACACACTAAACCACTAGGCTACCTCCGCCCCCACCAAAGTACAGTTTACTGCTAAAGGTCAAAAGCTGCACACAACATGTGAAGGTTGAAAAGGTTTACTAGACGATTAAAGAGAAGCAAGAGGGGTGAAATCGGGAATATCCACCTCCGACCTGTTTGTTTTCTGAAATAGAAAATGAAATGGATCAATTTTCAACATGGCCTCGTGTTTTTTTTTTTTAAATGAAAATGAAAAGAAAGAAGAGAAAACGTGGGGGAGGTGTGTCAAACACTGTCTGGGTAAAAGAGTGAGGGGTTTGCTCAGAAGGTTTTGCAAGGTTTCAGTTTATCAACCTTTTCACTTTGTGCCCTTTTCCACACACACACACACACACACACACACACACACACACACACACACACACACACACACACACACACACACACACACACACGTGCGCACGTGCACACATATAAACACACACATACACACACACACAAGCACGCACGCCCCACCCACGCACGCACGCACGCCCAAGAGAGAAAGTTAAAAAAACAAAAACACTGCACTCCCACTCAGAGAGAGGAAGAGGAGACAGAGAAGAGAGAGAAGACTTGCTCTCACCGGGCATCAGTGATACCACCAGCATACCCAGCTTGCACCTTCCACCTGGAAAGAGACAAGCATTGCCAGATTCACCTTACCCAAAAAACAGCATGAAAAAATTACTTACAGTTCTCAACTTCCCAAGGAGTTATTTAAGAGAGAAGTCAAATCACTGTAAGTGAAAAGAAGGTACTTGTTCTGCAATCAGAGCTGTTGATGGACTTAAAACCTTGCGAAAAGTTTCACGCCTTGAGTATAATGATGGGAATTGCAGTAGACAGGCTGTGGACACCTTCCTTTCCCCAAACTGCAGTATGTCTCAAATCTAATTACAGCATTTTGAAATTGTAGCTAAATAGAATAAGGTTTCAGATGCTTTTCCAGGCAGCCGAATATCAACATCCCCAACTCCACCCTGTCTAACGGTGTACTTTATGAAGGCGATGCTGCAGTGATTGGTGAATCATGTGTTCATGGTTTTTTTGGGGTAATTGATCATCCGTGGTTGCCGGCGTACAGCCAGCCAGCCAGCCAGCCAGCCACTCACCCACCCATCCACTTTACCATCCCTCCATCCTTCCATCTATTCCTCCATCTCTTCCTATTCTCCGTCGTATCATATCTTCAGTATTCTGGGGCCACGTTTAATGGCCATGTTCGTCCAGACAGGTTTATGGAGTTCCATTTGTCTGCCACAACTGAGGTAATTTAAACGACTAATAATACCCCGTTTATGAGCTCTGCTGCTAATGGTCAGGATTAGTCCGGGAAGCTGCTGCCGATTGTAGAACACAGGGGGAGAGCCTTGGGGTAGGTAGGTATTGAGACACAGCGCAGTGACGGGGGAGTAGAGGGAGAGTGAGTGGAGTAATGCTCATGTTCTTGGATGACCCAGACCTTGCTTTTGATATGTTTAATTTCTACGATGATCATACTCTTGGGTTCACTTTTTTTGTTGGTTGGTTTTTAGAGGAGGTCGAGTATTTCCAGGTAAACATGTTACTAGAGGCTGTTTACTGCCACCTTGAAATGACAGATTTTGCATCCAGCAGACGTAATACAACTCAGCTCTTATCAAGTACTTTACATAAACTACATACACTAAAACACAAGGACACTTACAAAGACACTTACACACAGACACACATACAGATAGCACATACGCATGTACATACACGCGCGCGTGCACACGCACACACACACACACAAACACAGATCTCTTCCCCCCCATCCCCCCAAAACAAGGACTTACTGAAAAATTTCATCAAATTAAGTGGGTAATGAAAGTCCGTTGATGCAATAATTATACAACATTATTTGAATTAATTGCTGGTTACATTATGACCAAACATGTGTGGTAATTGTTTTGTTAATCTGACAACACCAAGGACTTAAAGTGATATTTTAAAAAGTCCACAACAAATATTAGGCCATTAAATTATAATAATGGACACGCGTACTGGATGAACACATACAGTTTTGTGGATGAAAGATGTGGGTCTACTTCCTCTCTCCACAACCTTTGTCAGAGGCTTCCCATATAAAGACCTGTTTGAAATGCTCTGTCACAGAGGCCAGTGGACGCTTCCTTATATAGGTGAGGTTTTGAGGGGGAAAATTATATAAAAGTGATGAGTTAAAACAAAAAGAGCACACACACAACACACACACACACACACACACACACACACACACACACACACACACACACACACACACACACACACACACACACACACACAACAACATACATACACTCACACGAACGCATATGCATGCACACACATGCATGCACACACATACATGCTAACCTCTCCTCTTATACCACACCAAACACCAACACCACACCAGCTTCTTTGATGTGCAAGTGCCATTGTTCTTTTCGAAGCAGGACTGATGGGGAGGCAGAGCGAGCGTTGCTGGCAGTGCACGACCGAGCCAGAGGGTGTTGTTATCAAGATGGTGTCCGTGGTCATGATTGAGTGATGAAGGAAGGAAGGAAAGAAAGAAGGAATAAAGGGCTGGCTAGTGGGGGTCTGTCTCTCCTCCTCCCTCCCTGTATAGTACTGCCAGCCTGCTAGCTATGCTGCCAAACCATCGATCGATCATAGACAGACGTAGTAGGCTAGCTAGACCTCGGCATATAGCAGGCAGGGCAGGGCAGGGCAGGGACGCTTGCAGGCATTCCTCTTGTCAGGAAGAGTCCTAGGATTTCCAGGGATTTTTTTTGAGGTGGGTGGGAAGGGGGGGGGGGTATAGATGATGGTGGTGGTGTGGTAGTTGTGTGTGCTTGGGGGGGGGGGGAGTGAGGGGGTCGAGGTGGTGGTAATGAAACGTTCTGTCTTTTGATGTATATTATATATATTTAGTTGTTGTAGTATATATATATATATATATAAATTATATATATGATACATATATATATATATATAATAATATAATAATATATATATAATAATACACACACAAATACAGACTATACATGAACAACAGACAGACAGACAACAGACAGACAGACAGACAGACAGACAGACAGGCTGGTAAAAAAGCAGCCGCCCCAACAGATGGCAGAAGTGGTGGAGGGGCTCCCCTTTCCCCCAGTTCTTTGTTTCTGCCTGCTCCTACATGACTGTAAATCCCGCACGTGAGTCGGCCCCCACCTCAAGACTACAAATAGGTAGGTAGGCCTACTCTCCTACCCCCCCCCCCCCCCCCCCCCACACACACACACACATTTCTCTCGCCCACAACCCACCCCAGTCACGTATCTCATCACACCCTACCTCTACCCCTGGCACGCTATTATTGCCAACTCTGTGCCCCCCTTCTCTTCCCAGCCCCATGCTGTACACACACCCCTCTCCCAGCCCACAAGTGACTGACCGACAGAGCTGCTTTGTGACACTCTGTAGGCAGGGTCTGGTGAAGACATGGGGACGCTCTGCTTAATTTAAACCGACCGTTGCTGTGGGTTTAAAAAAAAATATTCCACACTAGATTCTAGTAGTGCAAGAAAACCTGGTTGAGAGAGAGAGAGAGAGAGAGAGAGAGAGAGAGAGAGAGAGAGAGAGAGAGAGAGAGAGAGAGAGAGAGAGAGTTTGTGTAAGAACCTTGACTATTGACATGACTTCCTGATTCGTCTCACAACTCCTGGAGTACATCAGTGCCGACTCCACTACCCTCAAAAGTCCTTCGGATGAGACTCTAAACCGAGGTCCCGTATGCGAACGCACGCAGAACATCTTCCGCACACGTTAAAAGCCGTTCCGCTTTTTGGAAGAGTAGACCATTGTGTGCCGGTGGGAACCGATGGCCAATTTACAAAACTGCATACACAGGGGCGGGGTGTAAAAAGCACATGAGTGCTTATTCCATTAGCTCCGAAATAAAAGAATAAAGAAAGGAGTAGGTTTAAGAAACGGGTGCGCAAGCTTTTTCTTTCCTTGATTGTAGCAGACTCATTCGATTTAAGGACTGTATCATATCAACCAACCCCCACTGTCAGGCAGCTCTTTCAAACTAGTACAGCGCGCAAGATTAGAGGTGGGTCCATTACATGAAGAGTTCCAGCCGAGTTGTCCGATTCAGGGACTGTCAAATTCTAAAGGCAACAAGACCCATCTGTCTCACTCGGCCGGCTGTCAACAGGGTGACACGCAAGATTTAGGTTTGGTTTGATTGTGTCATAGTCCCAGCGGAACAATCCGATTTAGGGACTGTACATCCGTCCATCACATTATATATACAGCATTGGCGTAAGGTTGGTTTTGGGGTATGATTTTATGAGTCCCAGCGGAGCTATCAGACTCAGGGACTGCGCTGCGTCATTAACTAACCATCACAATCCTGTACAGCACGCAAGGTGTTCTTATATTTTGGAACTGATGATTTCAGTCTCATCTGAAGGACTTTGAGGGCAGCGGAATGAGTGCCAGTGTTAAACACCTCAGAAGAGACTCGAACTCGCGCCTCCAGTTACTGTCAGAGCACAGTGCGATGCTGTAATACCAAGGCAAGCCTGGTGTATGGGAAAACCTTGCATACAAAATTGCAATCCCTGGTAGCCTACATTATACACAATAAGTATAGCGAGGCATGAAGCAAGGGGACATGGGTTTGGTGTTTTGCCGCGAAACGGGCACGAGGCCTCTTAGGAAGCAAGTAAGAAGGATCTTGTACAATATACATCTTGCCCTCGAAGACTTCTGGGTTCTCAGAGAGAGAGAGAGAGAGAGAGAGAGAGAGAGAGAGAGGAGAGAGAGAGAGAGAGAGAGAGAGAGAGAGAGAGAGAGAGAGAGAAAACTCATTCCCTACACCCTGGTGGATGAAGACTGCCCCCTCGAGAAGGTGATCGAGTGAGTAAAGGGCGAACGGAGGTGAGAGGAGTGGGGTGTGAGAGCGACAAGAAAGATTGGCAAGTGTGTGCGAACAGTTGGTCGCCCATCGCTCACGCTCAGTTTGTACATGTATACACGTATACAGCCTTCTCTCTTTCACTTTAACCATGGCGGTTGTTGTGTGGGCAATAAGTTGGAGGAATTTATGGTAGCGAGGGCAAAGAGTGAGAGAGAGTGAGAGGAGGGAGAGATGAGAGAGAGAGAGGAGAGAGAGAGAGAGAGAGAGAGAGAGAGAGAGAGAGAGAGAGAGAGAGAGAGAGAGAATTCTATTCTTTTTCCCAGTCTCAGAGCTATAAGGTTTCTCCAATGGTGAAATGTTGCACATGCGACCGTTTATTCCCACTATCAAGGTAGCCGCATTCTGACTTCGGATATTCTCGGTGTGTGTGGTGTGTGTGTGTGTGTGTGTGTGTGTGTGTGTGTGTGTGTGTGTGTGTGTGAGCTTTCCTTGAATACAGTCGCAAGGTATACATCAAAGTTTACAGGTCTGGGCAAAAGAACGCACATAAAAGACCCAATCAAACTGCAGAGGCGACTCCAACATATGGGAAATAATTTCAAAGAAAACGCTTCGTTGTGATACAGGATTTAGACAGATCTCAAATGAATAGAATCTTGCCATATTGTTTATACGTGGAAGCGGCAAAACCAACAAAAGGGTCAATTTTTGTGTCCACTCCAACTGGGTGTGTTCATAGAGGACAAAAGTAATGAAGCTGGAAGACCGTGTGAGAGCCACACCCGAGCAGTCCTGGACTTTCAGGGCCACACTACATTGCAGACAGCTGGTGCCTGCTTACATTGGAGAGATTTGTTTGGGTTTGTTTCTGTTTTGGGTAGTTGTTTTTGTTTGGTTGTTTTTTTTGGGGGAGGTGGTGTTGAGGAGGGGTGGGGGTGGGGGTGGGGTGGGGGTGGCAATAAATCATCTTGCGCTGTGAACAGCTTCGTGGGTTTTGAACTGATCAGTAGAAAAATGAACTGTTGATGGGTGTTGTCCTCTGGAGTAAATTTCGAGGTAAACGGCTCAACGGTTGTGCTGTGCTGGTTTGGCTGTGAAGTGTCCCCAAATTTAGACAGCCTGCTGGCGAGAACGTCAGCTGTTACTGCTTGACTGCCTGTAACTGAAGGTATTAGCTCGACATCCCCCCAATTGATACTCTCCCGAAATCGGAAATCTCCGCTGGGACGTAAATATAATCACAAGAACTAAGACTCCTTTTAAAATTCGTTGATGTTCTGCTGAAATAGTAGTGATGGCTGGTCAATGGTGCAGTGCCTAAATTGGAGAGCTTCGCTGGGACTGTGATACAATCAAATCAAAGTTGACGTTCGAGGGAGGATTTTCCCTAAGAGAAGCATCAGTTTCGATTGCTGGCCCCAGCAAGTCTTTCGGATGAGACTGTAAACGGAGGTTCTGTGTACAATAGATGGCATCTCGTCCATATTTCGAAACCCCTTTCATGTTTATGTAGAGGAGTAGGCCTGCATGGCCGGTGGTATGGATATCAACGTGTCCAACGTGCTCTCTGTTGGCTAGAAAGGGAGGGGCATTGCAAGGCTCAGTGTACCAAAGACACATAGGCCTGTAGCAGTCAGTGCGGTGTCCTAGCGATTCTTCAAGAAGTTAAAGTACATTGAAGTCAAAAGCGATGTGGGGGGTGGGTATGGGTAGGTAGCCTTATGGTTAGATTTTTTCGCACTTGCGATTTGACAGCCTGGGTTCGTGCTACTACCGAGACGCCCGCTCTAGGGGACATTTTCCCCCTGGAGTCAACATCAGTACTGATTTCCACTCCCCCCGAAAGTCCTTTAGACGGGGCCTTCGGCCGAGGCCCGGGTTCAGTTTTGTCGAGTTGGCGTCACAGGGATTAGAGCTTTTCATCTAATGCTATATATACCACACTGGACTCTCAACCCACTGGGCACAGGCCTCTTTCAATGCTTACTACCTGGCGCATTTCACACACACACACACACACACACACACACACACACACACACACACACACAACCAAAACACACACACAAACACACACACACTACACACACACACACACACAACACACACACACACACACACACACACACACACACACACACACCAAGTCTTTGCTTTGCTGTCGTGATGTGAATTACTCCCCTTTCTCTCTTTGTCCACACACAGTATTCCTTGTTTTTGGTGCTTTTTTTCTAGAAAAATGAAATGATGGATTGTCATCTTTCTTCAAATTGGTCGCGAAGCTCCTTGATGGGTACTTTTTTATAGACACTTTCTATAGTTTTCTTTCATTTGTCATATTGATACTCTGGTTGATGTTTTCCATCAAAAAAGCTGTAAGCAGATCATATTTTTTGTCTTCTGTTTTCTCCCTTTTATTCGTTTGTTCCTTCTGACATTTTGTATTCATCTTCTTGTGCTGATTTTTTCCATTAAAAGCTTTAAGCTAGCCACCATCATTGTTTGTTTTTTTTTAAAAAATTTTTATTGCGTTCCTTCTTTCTGTCTCTCGTCTCTCTTCTTCCTTTCTGTCTGTCTTTCTTTATATAATCATGTACTTAATTTTCTTTCTTGTTGTTGTTTTCTTTTCTTTTCTTTCTTTCTTTCTTTTCATCTTCATGTATTTGTTTTTGTTTCTTGCTGTGGCTTCCTTTGTTTTTTCTGTTTCATATCTTACAAATGCACCCCACACCCTTCCCCATCCCGCCAGAGAGAGAGAGAGAGAGAGAGAGAGAGAGAGAGAGAGAGAGAGAGAGAGAGAGAGAGAGAGAGAGAGAGAGATGTTTGCGGCAAAACTTATTTTTTATAACAGTCTATTTTTGTGATTTTTTCCCTTTGTCTCTATCAACCGTTCTTTACTGTTTCCGCAACTGTTTATGTGTGTAGATCTTTCATTTCATAAAGACTGTTTCTCCCCCTACCTCTCTCTCTCAGCTTAAAAATAAGTTGTCTCTTCACGATCATCATCATCATCTTCTCTTCTTCTTCTCTGTTCTTCTTCTTCTTCTTCTTTCTTCTCTTCTTCTTCTTGTCTTCTTCTTCTTCCTTCTCTTCTTCTTTCTTCTTCTTCTTCTTCTTCTTGTAATACTTCTCCTCTCCTCTCTTTGTTTGCCTGCTACTAAGTACCCTTCTTTCCTTCGTGCCTTCCTACCTGTCTTCCCTCTTTCGTCCAGTTCTTTCTTCCTTTATTCTGTTCTCGCTTTCCTTTTTTCATTCTTCTTGCACCCCCCCCCCCCACCCCGTGTCCTTTTCTTTCCTTCCTTCCTTCTTTCCTTTTTTTGCTTATTTCTCTTCTGTCATTCTGTCTATTTTCCTTTAGTCTTTCTTTCTACCTTCTTTTTTTTCTTTCTTTGTTTCCTGTAATAATCTTAACATGCTTTTTTAAAAAAAAAAAAAGGGTTTCAGAGAAAAGGATGGAAACTAATTCTCCATTTCCTGTCATTAGGTTCACTTAAGTTTTTGATTCTCCACTTTCTTTCATTCCTTTATTTTCATTTATTTGTTTTGACAAAATGTGCACATATTTTTGTCGTTTTCATATAAAACTTTGAGCTGATTATATCTCCATTCACTTCTTTGATTTTCGTTTTTCTTTCTTTCTTTCTCTCTCTCATCCCCTGACTCGTTGTTTTGCTTTGTTTTTGTTCTTTTTCTGGCTTTGTTTTGTTGAGTGTGCCTTGTTTCTTTTGTTTGGTTGTTGCAGAAAGTTGTTCCCAGCAGAAAACGCTGAGCTGATTATATTATCATTAGTTTCACTCTGCTGCGCTGGCGCTCGCCCTTTTTCTGGTCTTTTAGCTTTCTTTTTCTCTTTGTTATTCCGTCTGTCTATGTCTAGCTGTCTGTATGTCTGTCTTGTCAGTCTGTCTCTGTCTCCGCCACACACTCTCTTTCTCCATCTTTCTTTGTATTTATCTGTTTGTTTGTCGGTCTTTCTGCTGCAGGCTCTCTGTCTCTCTCTCTGTGTTTCTCTGTCTCTGTCTCTCTCTCTCACTGTCTCTCTCTTTCTCTCTCTCTCTCTCTCTCTCTCTCTCTCTCTCTCTCTCTCTCTCTCTCTCTCTCTCTCTCTCTCTCTCTCTCTCTCTCTCTCTCTCTCCCCCCCACCCCTCTTTGTGTATTTGACCATGTTTCAGTCTACGTCTTTATTTGTCTGTCTGTCTGTCTGTCTATCTGCCTGCCTGCCTCTATTTTCTCTCTCTCTCTCTCATCTCTCTCTCTCTTCTCTCTTCTCTCTCTCTCTCTCTCTCTCTCTCTCTCTCTCCTCTCCTCTCTCTCTCTCCTCTCTCTCTCTCTCTCTCTCCTCTCCTCTCTCTCTCTCCTCTCTCCCCTCTCTCTCCCCTCTCTCTCTCTCCTTTGAAATCTGTTTGATGTGTGCTAGGAAAATAAAACTAACTACAATTAAAGTTGGATCGTGGTGATTTACTATCGGTGCTGAAAATTGAATGAGGCTCTAGCATGGTTTCACATTTTTCTCGCTGGAAAAGCAAATGAGCTTGCGTTCTTGCGCAAGGGACGTAGACAGGTAGTTTAAAGCTTACAGAGCTTTGTTGATAGCCATCATCTTACAATGTCCGTTCGAGGAGATTTTTTTTCCCCACAGAGTGAACATTCATTCTGGATCTGTTCCCTTGCAAGTCTGTCTCCGTCGGATGAGACTGATGGCTGAGATCCTATGTGCGAACGCTCGCAGAACATATAAAGCTTTGAGATGATTATATCTTCATGTACATTTTGAATTCGTTAATACTTTTCATTGTTATTGGTTGTATGTGTAAGAAAAGGCTGATCTGAATGCATGCGCTTTGATTTTTTTTTTACAAGATAGAGCGCTATATAAATTCCATATATTATCATCACTACTACTATTGATTATTATTATTATTATTATTATTATTATTATTATTATTATTATTATTATTATTATTGTTGTTGTTGTTGTTGGTTGTTGTTGTTGTTGTTGTTGTTGTATTACTATTGTTATTACTATTGTTACTTTTATTCTTGTCGTCGTCGTCATCATCATCATCATCATCATCATACATCATCATCATCATCATCATCATTATTATTATTATTATTATTATTATTATTATTATTATTATTATTATTATTATTATTATTATTATTATTATTATTATTATTATTATTATTTACCACTGTTATAATAATGACATCATGCACGTTAAAACTCCATCCGTCATTCGTTGAGGAGTAGGCCAGTGGTGAAGAGATTTCATTATAATCATAATTATACCGAGCATGCAATCTGCGATGGGCTTGGCAAGACTTGACCTGCGTTAGACAGCCTACCTGAAAAAGATCAGTGCAGTGCCTTCACCACTCTTTCAAGAGTTAGATCAGTGAAGGCATCTGTTGAGATACTTGTCTTGCTGGAGGCGATCTGGTAGTGAATCAATCCCTTCATCACACCAGTAGACATTTTTCTGGATAGGTTGGCAGTGGTTGCTATCTGTCTCTGTTCCCTTCCGCTGTCTGGGAAGTTGTGTGGTACAAAGGACGCAGGCTAGCATTTTTTCTTCTTTTTTTAAAAAAACACCTTATAATGCATGACGACATCGTCTCCATGGTTCGGTTACTTACTAACTTGTTTGGTGGATGGCTGATTTGACGCTTTATCATTTGAAAAGGTATCTTGGGCACTGCACTAAATTTTTTCTATGCAACATCTCATGCCATTTTAAGCTTGGTGGAGCCCTACTTGTCTAGGTTACAGATTGCATGCTGGGCATGTATTTTTTGTTTGTTTGTTAGTCAGTCCACTATCTATCGTTGGCCCGCTTTTCAACAAATAAAGGGTCGGGTCTTTCACTTGTCCATGAAATGTTCTGCATGTGTTCGCGCGCGGGACCACTATTTCTAGACTTGCCCGAAACATGTGTAGGAAATAGAGGGGAAAGGGTCACAGAGGCGGAGACTCTTAAACAGTCAGGTATAATATCTAATAACGTGTTGAGCCAAAGCTGAATAATTGAAGATTTTGCTTTTTATTTTTTTCACATTGTGACTGACCTTCCCAGCAAAGAAAGCCTCCACTTGCACATTTCATGAATATTTCACATCCCTGGCATGCTTGAAACTCATTTTGCCATCGTTATTATCGCTTTTTCTGTCCGTCTGTCCTGTCTGTCTGTCTGTCTGTCTGTCTGTCTGTCTCTGCCTGTCTGTCTGTCTGCTCGTGTGCATGATCTCTATTTTTCACTCTTCACATCGGGTCTGCTCTCCTCAGTTCTTCACTGCTAGATCTCCTCTCTTCCTTTCTCCCCCCCACCCCTACCCCCAATATTCGCATCTCAGTCTTTGAATATCTTTATTTCAATTTCTAATGTTGCTATTTATTCGTTCGTTCGATTGGTTAGTTAGTGGAATTGTCGCGTTATAGTTAACGACATTGTATAGCACGCTGTTCAGCGAGTTGAGATCTTTCATTTATTTCTTTTGACCTTTTAAACTCTGAACTGTTTAAATCTCTCCTTTTGTCAATTTGATTGCTTGTTGAAATCTTTGTCGTATACTTATGAGGCTGACTAGTTATTCAGCTTTTGTTGTTGGGTTTTCTTTTTTTCTGATTGTTTTTAGTGCCTGTCTGTCTTTCTGTCCGTCTGTCCATCTCTCTGTCCGTCTGTCTGTCTCTCTCTGTCTCTCTCTCTCTCTCTGTGTCTCCCTGTCTCTCTCTCTCTCTCTCTCTCTCTCTGTCTCTCTCTTCTATCCTCTCTTCTCTCTCTGTCTCTCTCTTTCTCCATCCCTCTCTCTCTCTCGCTGTCGGTCTATCTGTTTTTAATTTAAAGTCAGTTCACACTATCTGTCTGTCTGTCTCTCTTTCTCTCTCTCTTTCTCGTGGATCTTTTGCGTTGATGTCAGTTGATTAATTGCTTGGATTTTGTTGTTGTTGTTTTTTGTTGTTGTTGTTTTGTATGAAAATGACAAGCTGATTAGTTGTTTGAATAATTTCCTCTGTAAAAGGAGAAGTGGCTTGTGTCATGGATTAATTGGATGCTATTTGTGTGTGTGTCATGTTTCAGATGTGTGACAGCATGATGACGTGGTGATGACACTGGCCCCATTGTGTCCTGCAGCTGTTTGGCGAGGTAAAAACTTCACTTCTTTCTCTTTCATTTTTTTCTTCGTTTTTGTTGATGGTTCTGTCGGTTTTTTTTCCCGTTGGATTGTGTTTTGTCTGTTTTCTTGGTTTGTATGTTTTTTGTTTGTTTTTTTTTTTTTTTTTTTTTTGGGGGGGGGGGAGTGGGGGGTGATCAGACTTTAATGAATACAAGGGTAAACATATGATACCGTAATATCGAATACACGTCTCAAGCTGTTCGAAGTCTGTAAACACAGACACACAGATCCCCCCCCCCAACACACATACGGTCGAGAGGATTTTCCCTCAGGAGTTAACATCATGCTGACTCACCTCCCCCAAAAGTCTTTCGGATGAGACTATAAACCGAGGCCCCGTGCGCGAACGCACGCAGAACATCTTGCGCACACGTTAAATCCTGTTCCGCTTTCGTAAGAGTAGGCCATCGTGTGCCGAAGGGAACAAATGACATTACAAAACTGCATACACACGGGGACTGGATGTAAAAAAAAGCATATGATTGCTATTCCATTATCCTCAACGTAAAAGAATAAATAAATAAACAGATGAATAAATAAATAATAAATAAATAAATAAAACACACAGTGACATTAACACTAACACACACACACGAACACAGAGAAAGCAATCTGATCTATGTGCTTGTGCGCGCCTCTGTGTGTGTGAGTGTGTGTGTCTGTGTGTGTCTGTGTGCGTGCGTGCGTGCGTGCGTGTGTGTGTGTGTGTGTGTGTGTGTGTGTGCATACGTGTATTGACTGACCGTGAAGTGATTAACTGGGCCACACAGGCGGTCAGTCAGATGTGCCTGCACACACACTCTCCTGCCGAGATAAGTACTTCTCCTATACTAGGAGGAAGCAACTTCAAGCTGGATAGTGTGTGTGTGTGTGTGTGTGTGTGTGTGTGTGTGTGTGTGTGTGTGTGTGTGTGTGTGGAGAGAGAGAGAGAGAGAGAGAGAGAGAGCAGATGAGAGAGAGAGAGAGAGAGAGTGTGTGTTGTTGTGTGTGAGCGTGCGTGTGTGTGTGTGCGTGGAATGTGTTAGTGGTGTGGTGGTGGTGGTTGTGTGTTGTGTGTGTACGTGTGTATATGTGTGTGTGTTTGTGTGTGCGCGTGCGTGTGTGTGCGCGTGCGTGTGTGTGTGAGTGGTGAGTGAGTGAGTGTGTGTGTAGGGTGTGTGTGTGTGTGTGTGTGCTTATTTAACGTATACCTCCTAAAAGTGATTTTAGACAGGAAATGTGGATAGGAAAAGAGAAAAATGAAGATCACTGTGTTTGTTTGAAGAGTTGACTAGACGGATAACAGGGGGAAAAACAGCAACGGATCTGACCACGAGAAAATCAATGAAATATGATATAGGTACGAATTAAAACAAAGGAGGAAACGCCTAAGTAAAACAGATGTCAGAATGTGTGTGTGTGTGTGTGTGTGGTATGTGTGTGTGCGTGCATGTGTGTGTGTGCGCGAACGCGCGCGCGCGCGCGCGCTGTGTGTGTGTGCGTATCCTTAGGTCTGTGGCATACATGACCTAGAAGACATACTGGCTCTAACGAAACATGAAAACCTTGCTCTTCATAGGAATCAAACCCACAATCTCTTCTACATGCGCTTTGCTCTTTGCTTATGACACTTGTTGTTATTATTATTGTTGTTATTGGTGTTGTTCTTCTCCTTGTTCTGCTTGTTCTGCTTTTTCTTCTTCTTCGTCCTCTTCTTCTTCTTCTTCTTCTTCTTCTTCTTCTTTCTTCTTCTTCCTCTTTCCTCTTCCTCTTCTTCTTCGTCCTTCTTCTTCTTCTTCTTCTTCTTCTTCTTCTTCTTCTTCTTCTTCTTCTTCTTCTTCTTCTTCTTCTTCTTCTAGTTCTGAAGCACGTATGAATAGTAAGCAATAAAGGCGGCACGAATGAAAAGGTATTTGGAAGGATAAGTTGTGTTGCAGCGATGGGCGAGAGAGTCAGCGTGCCTTGCTGAAGTGCCTTGTTAGGGGAGAACGAGGTTTGGGCACGGTCTTCCCGCTGCTTGTAGGTATAGCCTTTACAGCGTCAGAGAGTAAGACATTCTTGCCATCGCTACAATATATTCAGAGTTGACACAAATTTGTTATGGTGTAAAAAAACAAACGAAAAAACCGATCTGCCACTGTCTGTCTCTGTGTCTGTGTCTGTGTCTACCTCTGTCTCTGCCTCCTGTCTGTCTATCTGTCTGTCTGTCTGTCTCTGTCTCTGTCTCTCTCCACCCCCCTCTCTCTCTCACACCCACACACCTATTCTTACTTTTGCTTTGAAAACTTTACCAGAGCTCTGTAGATATGCAAATGACCAAAGTAATACCCCACGGAATGCCGAAAATAACTACAAATAATTATAGCACTGATCAACAAACGTAGCTTTAACCACCTTCCTGTACGTCGACCTAGCTAGTTACTCAAAGTTAATGGCCTCGGACAGACCTGATTCTATCGGCAGTGGTTAGATAAGTCAAAGAAACATTCGCCACCTGACTCAACAGTGGTTGTATTTATCTGATGGCAAAACTCCCGTCACCTTTTGAAAGGAGCCACCCTGAACATTGAAGGTCAGGTCCTCTCCTCTGTAAGAACCATCACCCAAATCCTTCCTTCTTACGCTAAACCACCAACTTGTTCTTTTCGCCGTCGACTTCTTGTAAATAAGGGTAGATGGACACAGCGCTCCCTTTCCTTTTTTTTCTCCGCTGTCCTAAAGGTAGACTAGGATCTACAAGTCGAGCTCCATCACCTGGATTTTCACCGAAGTCGTTTTTACAGCCCGGCACCTCGCGCGTGTAAAGACGTCTGGCTGTTGTGGGCAAACACTCGTTCACATAGACAAGTGGTCAGAAGCCTGAGCCCGTGGCTTTGTCTCTCTTGTCCCTGAGATACTTCTGAGGGGGAGGGTCAACTCTCACTTGCTCTCCAAGAGGTTCCACTTTGGAGGCGCTCGTCGTTTGATGGTGTCCACCCCACCAAGGACTAGCCGGTCTGAGTTGATCAAATTATGAAGAATGATATTTGCTCTGTGATAGAGCCTTGATCGTCCGAGCGGGGAGAGGGGGAGAGAGAGAGAGAGAGAGAGAGAGAGAGAGAGAGAGAGAGAGGAGAGAGAGAGAGAGAGAGAGAGAGAGAGAGAAAAGGGAAAAGAGAGAGAGAGAGGGGGGGGGGGGGGGGGTAGGGAAGTGATTTAAAGAGTGCTTTGGAACCGAAGGTGAAGGCCACTCCAAGCTGGGGAAGTGGCGCCAAGGTCGTTTGACGTTGTCCGGGGTGGTTTATGAGGAATGGTGAAGCACTTAATTAGAGATGGAGGGTTTTGGAGTGGGGGTGATAAATCCCCGTGTGAAGGGGCCCCTACCTGGGCCGTGCTTTCATCACTGGAGTGTGGACAGTGTAATGTCGCTAACGCACACAAGAGAGGGGGGGGGGGGGGGGGCTTTTATTGTGGGTGTGACCAGCAGCCCTTATCATCTGGATCACACGCAAAACTGACCAGGAATAGACTAGAGTGCCGCTTTATTAAAACACTATTGTGTCAGATGTTTTTGTCTCCAGTTTTTGACCTCGTCTGCTAAAACGACTGACTAGAAAACCTTCCCTTTGATTCACTCACATGTCCATAATTTCTTTTTTTCTTCTTTCTTCTGTTTTTTTTTAATTTTGGGGGGGGGGGGTGTACATGTTATGAATATATGAACCTGATTAAGGCTCACAACTGGTAAATTTGGCAAGACTGTTATCATAACTTTTGCTTTCCTTCTGTATCCATCGCGACGAGTTTACACAACAAAAGGTCCCAGAAAGATAGTGTATCACGGAGCTAACCTGTCTTGGAAAAATAGTGTGGATCTGAGCTGATGGGGATTTTTGTTGCTGCTGTTGTTGTTATGTTGGTGTCATTATTCACGTACGGTTTCTGTTTTAATCTTTTTTCATGTTGTAAATTCCGATTATATATTTAAAGCATCATATCATTCATTCATCTAGATAGATACTTAGGTCTACATTTCTCCTTTCCAGATTGCGAAAGTCTTGAATTGAAAGACTTCGGCGAGTCAAACCTCATAATTGACTGAGAAAAGCAACTAATAAAAATATTACTGAGAGAGAGAGAGAGAGAGAGAGAGAGA
This sequence comes from Stramonita haemastoma, assembly GCA_030674155.1. Classification (NCBI taxonomy): domain Eukaryota; kingdom Metazoa; phylum Mollusca; class Gastropoda; order Neogastropoda; family Muricidae; genus Stramonita; species Stramonita haemastoma. The sequence continues at coordinate 21,763,541 of CM060321.1, forward strand.
GAGAGAGAGAGAGAGAGAGAGAGAGAGAGAGAGAGAGAGAGAGAGATGCACGCACATACATAAACACACACACGCGCGCACACACGAACACACACACACACACGTGCGCACACACGTGCGCACACACGGACACACACACACACACACACCACACTACATGCACACACGGACACACACGAACACACACACACACACACGAACACACAACACACACACACACACACACACACACACACACACACACACACACACACACACGGACACGAACACGCACACATACACGCACACACGGACATACACATACCACACACGGACACACACACGCACATACTGGACATAGCCACACACACACACACAGACACACACACACACAGTCATCAGTCAGTCAGTCAGTAATACCATACAGTCGTTATTCGTTATCTGACCACAGGCAGGAAGATACAGTCACAAAGGGTCAGTTCGGTGACTGTAAGCTGGTCAAGCTGACAGATACAGACAGACAGGAAGATAAGACAGACAAGACAGACTGACAGACAAGAGAAAACAGATAGACAGACAGAAGACAAGACAGACAGACAGACAAGAGAAGACAGACAAGACAGACAGACAGATCAGACAGACAGACAGACAGACAGACAAGAGAAGACAGACAGACAGGCAGACAAGACAAGACAGGCTTGTGCCATCCCAGGTCTGGTGACCATCACAGCAAATCAATGTCCAGCTCTGCCGGCCCTCTGGTCCTCTTAACTGGACCCTGCCTATCAGCCAGAGAGAGAGAGAGAGGGGGGGGAGAGAGAGACTGAGAGAGAGGGAGAGGGGAGAGAGAGGAGAGAGAGAGAGAGAGAGAGAGAGAGAGAGAGAGAGAGAGAGAGAGAGAGAGAGAGAGAGAGAGGTCCTCCTAGACTATCGATCGCTGTCTCTGAGCCGTCAGCCTTGGTTCTGCACTCTGTCCCGCTTCAGCGGAGAGGTTTAGATTGTCCCCGCACGTGCCACCCGTCTGTCTGTCGGTCTGTCTGTCTGTCTGTCTGTCTGTCTGTCTGTCTGTCTGTCGGTGCAGGCAACCCCATGAGGTGGACGCCATTTGTTCATCTTTCTTCTGTTTGTTGTTGTTGTTGTTGTTGTTGGTTGTTGTTGTTTTCTTCTTCTTCTTCTTCTTCTTCTTCTTTCTTCTTCTTCTTCTTCTTCGCAATTCTTCTTCGCAATTCTTCTTCGCAATTCTTCTTCGCAATTCTTCTTCGCAATTCGTCTTCTTCTTCGCAATTCTTCTTCTTCTCTTCCTTCTTCTCTTCTTCTTCTTCTTCTTCTTCTTCTTCTTCTTCTTCTTCTTCTTCTTCTTCTCTTCTTCTTCTTCTTCTTCTTCTTCTTCTTTTTTCTTTTAAAGCCAGGTTGTGTGTGTGTTAGCACATACGCCTCGCACGCACTCACACACATTGTTTAGATTTTCAAATATGCATAGCTAATTACAGAGAAAATTTGCTTTTGTTGTTCATAATGAATACATCAACGACACACACCAACACACACACGCACACACACACCCACGCACGCACGACACGCACCACCACACACACACACACACACAAACTGTGCATTGGCTCTTATTTAAAGACTACTTCTACTACCACACAGTCACACACCACACCTCACTCACACACACACTCACTCACACACATCACACACAGCATCACCACTCTCTCTCTCTCTCTCTCACTTTCTTCTCTGTCTACCTGTCTGTCTCTGTTTCTCTTTCTCTCACTTCTGTCTCTTCTGTCTTTGTTTCTTCTTCTCTTTTCTGTCTCTGTCTCTGTCTTCTGTCTTCTCTGTCTCTCTGTCTCTGCTCTCTCTGTCTCTTCTCTCTCTCTCTCTCTCCCTGTGGCAGGTGTGTGAGTCTGTGTGTGTGTATGTGAGTCTGTGTGTGTGAGCCTGTATGTGTGTATGTGCATGTGTTGTGCATGTGTGTATGTGAATGCGTATGCATGTGTGTGTACACGCGCACGCGTAAGACAGTGGTGTGTGCGTATGTGAACGAGTGCAGGCACGCGTGCGCTCGGGATGGCGGAGATGAGGCGATTGCCTACGTGCGTGCTCAGCCACACCCGAGCTGAAAGCAAGAAAAGAAAGGAAGGAAACAAAGCAAAGCGTCCAGTGTTGATCCTCAGATGTTGTCAGCAAAAGCGTCGTGTTAAAATTCTGTTCTACGTGTTGATCTCACTGGACACGTGCCCCAGCCGCCAGAATAATGTTGTCCGCACCTTGTCTCTCCCCCCCCCCCCCCTCCCAAAAAAAAAGAAAGAGAAAAACAAATGCATCACTACCTTCCCTAAAGAGAAAAAAGGGAGAAAAAACGCTACACCAAAAAAATCTAAGCCAGACAGACAACCCCCCCTCCCCTCCCCTGCACTGTAGAAAAAGATAAAAAGGAAAGAATTTGACACAACCAAACCAACAGACAAATAAACCCCCTCAACTAAACAGTCCTAACACACCACCAAAAAAAAGCACTTAAAATTTGCCCCCCTACCCCCCCTTCTTCCATCCTCCCCTACAGAAGAAGAACCTATCAAACCAAACAAAAAAGACACTCCCCCCAAAAAATCCTCAGCAAATCCCCCCTCCTTCCACCAAAACAGACACACACAACATTGCAGAGAAAACTGTCGTGTGCAAATGCCCCTGACATTTAAAACAACACCAATAACAACAAACTAAAAGCAAAACCAACAAAAATCCCTCCCTCCAACAAACAATAAACACCTGCAAAAAACCCTCAAAGAACAAACAAAAGAATAGAATAGAACCACCTCTACCCCCCCCCCCCCCCCCCCAAAGAAAACTGTGATGACATAAAAAAAATCTCTGTCTTGGTCTTGTCCACATGGTTCCTGTATTTGTTGAGAGGATGAGTGTCATGTCCAAAGCCTGTCCTGACAAAGTTGACACCTGTTTGACCATCCTGTCAGCCCTGCTGACAGGTCAAGGGAGCAAGAGAGAGAGAGGGAGGGAGGGGGAGGGGTTTGTACCTTCCATGGGGTGTGTGTGTGTGTGTGTTGTGTGTGCGTTCATTTTCTTTGCTCACATCGCCCACACTTTTTGTTTTCGTCCTTATTCTTTTTTTTTTTCCTTTAAAAAAAGATCTGTTGTCGTTAAGACAATGGACATGAGGAGTATCACGTGTAACAGACAGTGTGTTGAGAGGATTGCGTCTGGGAATTAGCTGTGTGGGTGTGTGTGTTTGTGTTTTAAAGGTGTGTGTGGGGGGGGGAGTGCGTGTGTGTGTTTGTGGAGGTTGTGTGTGTGTGGAGGTTGTGTGAGTTGTGTAGTGTTGTGTAGGTTTGTGTGTGTGTGTGTGTGTGTGTGTGTGTGTGTGTGTGTGTGTGTGTGTGTTGTGTGTGTGTGTGTGTGTGTGTGTGTGTGTGTTGTGTGTGTAGGTTTTGTGTTGTGTGTGTTGTGTTGAGGAGAGGGGTGTGAGTGTGTGTGTGAGTGTGTGTGTGGTTGTGTGTGTGTGGAGGTTGTGTGGGTGTGTGTGTGTATTGGAGGAGGGGAAGCGCTACGCGCGCGCGCGCGTGTGTATTTTTGTATTTTTCGCCTGTTCACTGAAAGTGATATTAGAAGGGGAAAAAAGGGCAGATGGCAGAAATGTAAGAAGATGACAAGAAGCGAGGTATCATGTAGCAGTTTGACATAAAGCCACGAATGTAGTCATAAAAGAGCAGCTAAAGGAAAACTATCTAACGAAACTTTACACACATACAAAGTTTGGGCTGTGTACAAGTGACTTGAAATATCAAAAGGAATATCTCTATGCACATAATTGGATCTACATTTTCTTCAGAAGCATTTTTGATGAAGATGAGGTTGGGTTTTTTTGAGTAAGAAAGACAAATCTTTTGACAGTTCTATTCATAAATGTATTGTAAAAGAAATGTCAACTACACGTGAGCCCAACATTTTTGCTAAACTTTGTTTATAAGAAATTTAAGCCTTAATCTGTTGAAATTAACGGGAATTGGCCATGTATATAATATCCCACAGAACGATAGTGTGTGTGTGTCTTGTGTTGTGGTATGTGTGTGTGTGTGTGTGTGATGAGAGAGAGAGAGAGAGGGGGGGGGGAGACAGCAGACAGCACAGACAGACAGACATTCTTTGTGTTTGAGTGGTGTCTGCGGCCCCCCTCTCTTTCTTCCTCTCTCCCTCTCTCTGTCTCTCTTTGTGTTTTGTTGTGTGTGTGTGTGTGTGTGTGTGTGTGTGTGTGTGTGTGTGTGTGTGTGTGTGTGTGTGTGCGCGCGTGTGTGTGATATGTGCCAGGATGGGTATGTATAATATGTTAGTGTGTGTTTGTCTATAGGTTATGTATGCCTTTGTGAGTCTGTGTACTTTTGTGCTTGTTTGTTTGTGTGTGCGTGTGCGTGTGTGTGTGTGTGTGTGTGTGTGTGTGTGTGTGTGTGTGTGTGTGTGTGTGTGTGTGTGAGTGAGTGTGTGAGTGAGTGTGTGTGTGTGTGCGTGCGTGCGTGTGTGTGTATGTGTGGGGTGTGTGTGTGTGTGTGTGTGTGTGTGTGTGTGTGTGTGTGTGTGACATCTTCACCGCTACGTGGAAACGCCACTAAAAATGTAGAAAACGACGGAGATAGAGCTGGGAACAGTTTGGACATATGTTAAAAACGGCCTTTCATGATTTATTCACAATCCGTGCCTGTGCCTCCCTGTCGGGGGAATTGATTCATTAGAAAAAGAAAAGTGCGCTGGACAGAAAGTTGATGAGCCCAGTGGGCCATCTACGAAGAACATTTTTAGGCTTTTTGTTATCTTATAATGCCCTCTACGTTTCTGCCCCTCTCTGTCTCCCTGTCTCTTCTTTTCTGTCTTCTGTCTCTTTCTCTCTTTTCTCTTCTCTGTCTTTCTGTGTCTTTCCTCGTCCTTTCTTTCTTGTCTTTCTTCTTTCTCTTCTCTTTCTTTCTTTCTTTCTTTCTTTCTTTCTTTCTTTCTTTCTTTCTTTCTTTCTCTTCTCTCTCTTCTTTCTCTTCTTTTCCTTTTCTCTGTCTCGCTTCTTTCTCTCGCATATGTGTCTCAAAATATATTTGTTCTGCGAAGCAGTTTGAAAATCTCCGGAATGGTTCGAGTCTAATCTCCTGAAAAATGGGGTTTTACGTTAGTTATATGTCAGGGTACTATTGTCTCGAGATCCTCTTCGAAAAGACACAAAATTCACGAAATTCATCAATATAAGGAGATGCACAATAGAAACAAGTATACATGAAGGTACACTATGTCCCATGAGTGGTGTCTTCAAAAGAGGTCAGGGTGTTAGCCTCGTGGTTTCTCTAGCACCAACATCAGTAAGGTGGTGCCCTGGCTGTTTCGTTGTTGTCCCTTATATTGAAGCCGAAGTCAGAGAATTTAGCAACTCTATAAGTTGCAATGGTTTGCTCCCCTTGGAAGCGATTAGCAGACAAATGAGATAAAATATGATATCTTGTTGCTTTTAGGTTGTTGTATCTAGATCGTAAATTCCTGTAAGGACTTTGACAAAACCTCAACAAGAAGAATATCCAAAGCACACGAGGCCTCCTGGAACGAACAGCTTGCGGGGATCAGGTAAAAACCCATTCCATACGGATCATCTTTTACGTTAAAAGTGCACTATATAACAGCCAAGCCTTACACAAAGTACTGCTAGAAGGTAGGGGTGAAACGGATCCTGAATTAATTGTCCGTCTGTAGTACCAGGAACTTAAGTCTCGTAGTTAGTCCAGGAAAGGGGTTCAGGCTGCCTGTTTGAAACGGAGTGTAAACTGTTCCAAAGTTTTGACTAGTGTCCTTCAGGCAGTCAAAGGTCAGTGTTAGACCCATACGTGGCAACAAGAGAGCTTTGTCTGGCACAAATTTGTAGAAGATCCCCCGAGGTCAGAATTCTGCTAGCTTAATTGTGAGTAAATAAAATGGGTGAATATGCAAAATCTCAATATTGGTGAACCTTGGAGTTCTAGCCCAGGAAGAGGAAAAACAATGGAAAAGAAAGCCACTCTAGTTGGGAAAGAAATAAATGCACACAGATAGGACCTTTTGAAAGAGAATCGAATTGCTCTTATGCCACGTGCTGTCCACGGGAAGAGCAGCCCGGATTCTACTCTAGCAAATCCGCCGTGGCTGAAAGTGGTAAAATACAGTACAATGCTTGTGAGTGTAACTAAACCTTTTGAACTTACGCAGACATTCACTGCTCGCGCTTCAGTCACGCAGTGTAGCCGTTGATCTATTTCTGACTGAAGGGTTGCCTGCATAGGTCGGAACTGTCCTGTTCAGCCACACGTTCGAAAAGGCTCACGTGTCAGGGAATAATTCAAGATGGCGGATACACATCTTCTGCTCAGACACTGGGGAGAAAGGTGACTCTTTGAAGGAAGACAATGTGGCAAAGAGAGGGACAGACCAAATTCCAGAACTGTATGGCTGTGAACGGTCAGGGCAAAACGGATTTCAGACAGATCGTCTGTCACTGTGTTGCTGCCCTACATGCCAAGAAGGCATAAAAATGCTTTTGATGATGATGTCTGTCACTGTAAACGGACGTCATAAACGGCTTGAGGCGTCAGGTTCAACCCAGTTGTTCGGAACAGGTCATGTTCTGTCTCAACGGACAACCTGCACCCTCCAGCCAATCAACGCTTAGCTTGAACATTTCAAATAATGTAGCATGCACGAGCGTGTGTGCCTTGTGTATGTGACTGAAACCTTGGAAGTCGTAGCCACCTTTACCTTTCACGGAAAGCCTTTCAAATGTTTCATGTGTCAGTTTGTATTTTCTACTCTGGCAGGTCTAAACGAACATTTTCGAATGGTCCGTGTTAACTGGAATGTTTAAAGGGATGGTGTGGGGGTCACTTAAAGTGACATACATGTACAGTGTGTGGCACTGTGCACAGAGCGGGCTGACTGGGTTCTGCTGCATGTAACCCATCGATTAGTTACCACTCAGCTCTTCTAGACACTCTTTTTTTCTGCCACCACACACACACACGCCACACACACACACACACACACACACACACACACACACACACACACACACACACACACACACACACACACACACGTATACACACACATCACACGCACACATACACACTCACTCTCTCTCACATACATACGTACATACGTACATATGTACATACGTACATACATGCATACATACAAACATACACACACATACATACACACATACATACACATACATACATACATACATACATACATACATACATACATACATACATACATACATACATACATACATACATACAACATACATACATACACACACATACATACATAAAACACATACATACACACACACACCACATACACAGACACACACACACACACACACACACACCCCACACACACACACACACACACACACACACACACATACACAGACAGTGACGTATGTGTGTTTGATCAAGGTATTTTTCTCTCTGCCTGTCGGTCGGTCTGTC
>CM060321.1:21778539-21791039 GCA_030674155.1 Stramonita haemastoma
GTGTGTGTGTGTGTGTGTGTGTGTGTGTGGTTTTTACCTTGTTCCTCTTTAAAAGTGTGTCGTTTTGAGGGATGCTTTCAGTCTGTTGTACTAGTTTGTGTGTGTCTCTGTGTGTGTTTGTATGTATGTGTGTGTGTGTGCGTGTGTGTGTATCCAGGTTTCTTGATATATAATGTATTGTATGTGTGTGTATCTATCTATCTATCTATCTATCTATCTATCTATCTAGCTATCTATCTATCTATCTATCTATCTATCTATCTATCTATCTATCTATCTATCTATTTCAATGTCTATCTACCCATCTATTCATCTATCTGTCTGTCTATCTATCTATTGTCTATCTGTCTAACTATCTATCTATCTATCTATCTATCTATCTATCTATCTATCTATTATCTATATATCTATCTATCTATCTATCTATCTATACGCATATGTGTGTCTGTTTGTGCACGTCTATAAATTTATGTGCGTATGTTTGTAAAGACGTGTGTATACACGTGTTTACGTGTGTATGAGTGTGTGTGTGTATATATACGTGTGTGCATGTGTGTGCACGGGCATGGGCACACGCGCCCGTGTGTGTGGTTGTATGGTTTTCTCAATGGATTGGTCATTGTCTCCCCCGCTTTCTCCGTTGCTGTCTCATACACCGGCCGTTCCATCTGTCTCCCTGTACCCAATGTGTGGCTGTTGTCGCCCTCTGAATGACTGGTGCCTCAGGCGGTGGTAGACAGAAAAGTGTGTGTGTGTGTGTTGTGTTGTGTTTTCCGTGGTGTGTGTGTGTGTTTTGTGTGTTGTGTGTGTGTGTGTGTGTGTGTTTAGTGTGTGTGTGTGTTGTGTGTGTGTGTGTGTTGTGTTGGTGTGTTGTGTGTGTGTGTGTGTGTTGTGAGTGTTGTGCTGTGTTTCTATGTGTGTGTGTGTGGGTTGGTTAAGTGTGTGACGTGTTGTGTTTCTGAGTGTGTGTGTGTTTTGTGTTGTGTATACTTCAACAAATCTATGAATTGAAAGTTGAATAGGGAAGAGGAGCAATATGCTTTCTGTTGACTTATGTTTTCAGGTGCGTCTTCTCTCTCTCTCTCTCTCTCTCTCTCTCTCTCTCTCTCTCTCTCTCTCTCTCTCTCTCTCTCTCTCTCTCTCTCTCTCTCTCTCTTGTTTGTGTGTGTTTTAGGAGGTAATAGAGCCGATAATTATGACTTCTGTAGTCGTCTGGTTATATATAAATGATTGGATTGGATTGCATTAGATGTGTGTGTGTGTGTGTGTGGTGTGCGCGCGCGTCTGTGTGTCTGTATGTCAGTATGTATATATTTATGTCAGTGTCTTTCTGTTTGTTTGCGTCCTCCTCCCTCTCTCTCTCTCTCTCTCTCTCTCTCTCTCTCTCTCTCTCTCTCTCTCTCTCTCTTTCATACAGTCACTGCGTCCCGACACGGCAGGCAGACTGTCTATAGACTCCACGCACCCGCCGCAGCAGCAGAAAGACCATGCAGACACCTCCCTCCCCCCCTTTCGACCACCACCACCCTGACCCCTGCAGGTTTCTTAGTGTTGTTGAGGTAACGTCCAAGTCCCAGCGGAGGCTACGGTGTCAGGCCTAGGGACTATGATTCATACGCGCGCGGAACGTTCTTTGTTTACTAGGCTACTGGGCTCCTGTCTGCAAACTTGTTGTGGGTTCTTGTGTACCCCCACCCCGCTCCCACACTGCAATGCTAATTTCTGACTGACCGCCCCGACACCTCACAGTGATCGCTACTACAATTCCGCAATTACATTCCCATAGGCCTACCGCCACCTAGCTAGCCATACCCCTAGTTTCCGCCACCCCCCACCCCATCCCCTTTCTCACCCCCCACCCCTACCCCTCGCGGGCTTTCCCCGGTCTCCTTTACACACTGGTCACACACAACACAACCACACACAGCACACCACCCCATCACCACGCACGCACGCACACACACCACCAACCCCGCACGCACTCATGCACACACACACCACACCTTACTCCAGTTTGTTGGTTCCAGATGGTGAGGCATGGCAGGTCCCCAAAGGCCTGTTTGTGCAATACCCTCTCCTCCCCTCCTTCTCCTTTAATTCTCTCCTTTTCCCTGAACACCCACTTCCCCCCAAATCAATCCTCCTGACCCCCCCCCCCCCCCCCTTCTACCCCCACGGGAGGAGGGGGGGGGGGGGTTGGGGAGGAGGGGAAGGGACTACCGGGTGGTAAAGGATCACAAGTGGTCAGTTTACACTTCACCCCTTCCAACTTCTGTGCCGGTAACGTTATCAGGGCTAAAAGTCTTCGATTTACTTCAGTTCCGCTGTGGTGTATAGAGTAGTTGTAGTAGTAGGAGAAGTGGTAGGCCTATAGTAGTAGTAGTGGCCAGTGATAGAGAGGCTGGGTCGTCGTGTCGTGACTTTGAGACACACAGGCCGTCCGGTTTGCTTCAGACCGTTGGGAGTAGTTTGTACCTTGTTGCACTGTACCTTCCGTAGTCCACGGCTGGTGTTTTGAAGTCATTTCAGTCTGGTCTACACACAGGGAGAAGCTGGTCCTGTGAATGAACATTTTTTTAGGAGGCGGTGAAAAACGGTAACTGTCATTTCTTCCATCATTGCTGATGTCATCGTCGTGCCATAATCATCAACAGGTGAACAGCAGCGTTGTGCAGCATCAAGAAACTAGAAAATGATTATTGTCTGTTCGTCATAGGCAGTTGAAGCATTAAATAAATACATTTTTGTGGATACTCTTATTTTAGAACTTTAAAAAAAACCCAAGCAAAACCACTATGGTGAGAGGAAAACAGCACGATAGAAGATGATGTTTCCTACAGGAAAGAGGAATAACTTCCTCTGCATCTTGTTTTCAGTGGGTCATGTGAGCAGGAAGTGGAGAGTGCGAGGATTAGCCACGTTGACGGATCCAGTGTTACAGCGGAATGCTGCGTTGTGTGATGTCGCTCTAATTACAGGTAAGTGGTGGATAAAGTAAGTCTCTTTCGCACCCGAATGTTTTCCTGAACAGATAAACCTTTTCTAAAAGACATTGTTGTTTGCCTATGTAAGTTTTTCTCCAACCTTTTTGTTCCTGGACTTTCAAGCCAAACTTATGGTTTATGGCCTACAGTTTTGAGTAAACGTAATATTTGAAAAAAAGGTATTCATAAGCAAAGAATCACCGAAGAAACTATTTCACTAACACGGTTTTAGCAAAAAAGGTGGTTTTTTTTCTAATCATTCCTTGGAAGGTTGGAAAATAGTACCAATTCAAGGTACACTAATTTTCTGCAACCAGCTTGTGTGGAGTTATCATAGCCTAGAGGTCAGAGTGGCGACCTCGCGATCTGGCGATCCTCTGATGTCGAAGTATGGGTGCCCATACTCGTCATGGTGAGGTGCTTGATTAGCTATACACGTAAACTTGTAAACTTCTTCTAATTCAATGTGTACAAGTTCACAATCTCACAATGACTCCCGGGTGTGCTGAGGGAGACAAAAGGCATTTTACTTAGAACTACACGACCTCCAGAGAATGTCAAGCAAGGGAACGCCCAACTTGATCTGGCCTGAAGTGAAAACTCGTGTGTTCAACCCCTCTCCCCCCCCCCCCTTTTGCCCTTCCATGCTTTGTTTCTGTCTTCTCTTTTTGCTTTTTATCATACTTTGCTTCTTCCCTTTTTATTGTTTCTTTTTTTTTCATTCTATTTCTTTGTTATTTGTTCGTTCAGATTCAATTTAGTTTTCGTTCAGTAATTTGCGTGTTTGTTTGTTCGGTTTTTGTTTTTTATGTCTGTTTTGTTTACTTCTTTTCTTGAGGGGGATGTTGGGGGGGGGGGGGGGGAGTGTATGGTTTGTTTGTCTTTTTCCATTTGTTTGTTTTCTATCACATTTTCCTCTTTGTTTGTACGCATTGTGTTCATTTCTTTTGACAACTGATGCATTTTCATGACACCCACTTAATGGTTTTATTAGTCGGATATCAAAAGTTTTGTTCCCTGCGAATTCAAGAGAGAAAGCTTTTGCATACAGGGCGTCCGAATTTGCTGGAGATACAGATCATACACAGATAGAAACATACGAAGTGTTTTGTTTGTAAGGCATTTGAATTTGCCGGACAGACTAGCAGACAGAACGAATGTTCGTAGTCAGCATTACGTGCAGCGTACACTCTTTGAAATGTGTGTGTGTGTGTGTGTGTGTGTGTGTGTGTGTGTGTGTGTGTGTGGTGTGTGTGTGTGTGTGTGTGTGTGTTTGGAGAGAGAGAGAGAGACAGACAGACAGACAGACAGAGAATCGAGTTTTCAGTGATTCATTTCATTCAGGTTAAAAGAGCAGAGATTACTTTAAAACTCCTTGTGCATTTACTTTTGTGTACTTTTTTTTCATACGACACTTGGTGTTTCACACTTTCTGACATGACACAATGGGAAAGTTTTCATTTTATTGTTAGTACTTTTATACCTATTGAGTCCATTAAGTGCTTAAAGTACATTAAGATAAGATCGATGTTTTTCAACTTTTTTTGTGTGTGTGTGAAAGTTGCATTATTTGCGGGGAGGGAAAAAAGGGGTTTTGATAAATGTCAGCGACTTGAACTTTTATCTCGGTTTTTTATTTTTAGATATTATGATTATTTTTTTTCTTTCCTTGCGTTTTCATACTTTTGTGAATTATCGTTTAAAAATTTCCTCTGTGTTTTTTTTTTTTCTCCCTTGACTAACACGTTTTTCTATCCATTAACTAAAACCTTACATTTTTCAGATAGTTGAATATAAAAACAAAAAAGGGAAATAAATAAATGAATGAATAAAAAGAGAGGAACAGACACATGAATGAATAATCAAATAAGGAACAAATAAATAAATGAACACCATACTATAAAATAAAAACACGCTGTTTATAAACGTGTAAGTATTACACTAGGCTGAAAGAGAAGTACTTTTGTGGTTGTGCCTATTCACTTAGAAATGAGGAATTAGTGTTTATCAATGCATTTGCACATTGCTGCTATGTAAACGTGCATACTGATACTCCACAATTCACACACATGTACACAGACAAACACACACTCACTCACACTCACGCACATACTCACACTCACACGCGCGCGCGCGCCGAAACACACACACACACACGCGCGCGCGCACACACCTCACATCCCCCTCCCACACACACACACACACACAAACACACGCGCGCGCGCGCGCGAACACATTAGGCAGTAAATATTGTGTAACCACAACACTATTGAATCGAAGACACATGTTCGAAAACCAGTTTACAGACTAAGGGAAAAACTATAGGGTGTGACAGATAACATTGCAGATGAGATCATTACAAACTTTTGTTTTCTCCTTGTCCCCTCCCCCCTCCCCTTTCCAGGCTTGTAGAACCTTAAAGTAAGTCATGTGTGTGTTGTAGAACCTTGAAGTAAGTCGTGTGTGTGTGTGTGTGTGTGTGTGTGTGTGTGTGTGTGTGTGTGTGTAGTGTGTGTGTGTGTGTGTGTGTGTGCCCCAACTTTTTATTTCAAAGCTTTTCTTCAATACTGGTCAATGTTTATTCTAAAAATACAGCAGACCGTTTATTTTACGTCGTAAATCAATCCTAGATTCCGCCAGGAGAGGGACGAGCCCCGCTAGGTTCAACTTGCCACAAAAGACACACTACCTGAAACATGTTCATGTTTAATGCCATAACTACTCTTCGAGGACGTATTGAGGAAGCCGAATGGTGCTGTACTATATCCTGCCGAGCCGAACTGAAGCGAACCGAGCCGAACAGACCCGAACTGAGGCGAACCCAGCCGAACAGACCCGAACTGTGGTGAACCCAGCCGAACAGACCCGAGCTAAGCTGAGCCGAGCCGAGAGTGCTCCAGGACTGAAGAAAATATTCAGATCACTACCCTTTCCACTGATTCAGTTAGGAAAAGAAATGTTTGCTGTTGGAAAAGAGCCTGCTAAAAGTACAGGTGGTATATTGAACACGAAGTCTGCCACAAGCAACTCGTATTGCTGGGTTTGTTTGTTTATCTCTTGTTTACAAGAGATCAATTCTGTAGCACTCTAATGAAAACTTCCCGATGTTTCGTGCCTGAGGTTACGTGACTGTATGATATCGGCCTTGGGTTGGTAATGATTTCAGACTTGGGCTTATGAAAGACGACAGACTGTGTTTATTTGTTTTTTTCTTGTTTTTTTCTTGGCTAGAGCTCCGAGTATCATCAGTGGTGATGTTTTTTTGCATACTCCGCCATTTTAATCTACCATGAAGGTAAACACATTTGCCTTCGGGAGTGCATTTGAAAATGAAACCTACCGAGAACTGTTGGAAGGTACCTCCCTGCTCTCTCTGATTTCCACTTCTGTGGGTTCTTTAACGTGCACAAGTCACAGGTCCGAATGGTTTAGAGTCTCCTCCGAAAGGCTTGACAGTCAGTTCAATCTTCGCGTCAAACTTAGAAGAAGGCCCAGGGCAAGGCTGGGAATTGAACTCAGAACCTCACGGTTTATTTGTTAGGCAGGTGGATGTCTAGGCTGCCCTGCCACCTTCCTTCCTAAATTGTGTCTAGAGTCTAAAATAGCACCCAGCTTATACTGCTCAATTGTTTTCTATATTGATTTCTCTTTCATATTGTAGTCAGTGATTTACAGCTTTTAATTTTGAAAGGAGAGCCAAGATCGTTTCATACTCCTTTTAATGGATAATGCGTCTGCATTCCTTTTAGCACAGTTAAAGTTGTTGGGTAAGTGGAATAAGGGAATAGATGGAGGAATCTGAAAGTAAAGCTCTCCAGTGCAGGGCCCATTTGACTTGTCAGAGAGAGAAAAAAAATTGCGCTTTTCAAAACGTATAGTTTACACTGTCTGAGAAAACCAGCCAGCTGCAAAAGAAATCTTACCACATTGATTAAAGAGGGCACCTTGGATCGTTTATTAAAATAACTATGTTCTGAACACTCTTCCAGACTGGTGTCTCTGGAACTTCAGCATTGAAGTGATTCAGTTGTTAATACCTGCCAAAGGGGGTTAAGTGCTGCTCTTTTGAATGCATCACGTGAACAAGGCTGTGTGGAGCAGGTGAAAGCACATTCATGTCTAAAGCTAGTGTCAGACATCGTTTAAGGCAGTTAATACACAAGTTGTAAGTTAATTGTGTTTGTTTGATTTATTTGTTGTTGGTTTTTCTGAAGGTGAATGAGGTAATGGGGAGGGAGGTTTACTGCTGCCTTTGCAAGCTGTTTATGCATCTAGCCAGACAGAAAGGAGGTAGAAAGTGTGGACTGAGCTGCTGCAGTGCTACTTTGAGTTTTAGATGTACATAATTATTATAGCATTTTGTCAATGCTTTGGTGTGTCTAGCTCTCTTGTTTCTGTCCGTAAATTGCACATTTTGCACAATAGAGTGGATTTGTTTTTAGAAAAAAGTTTAGTTTCATCTATTCATTTAATTATTTATTCATTTATCTTGAATTTCGAAGCAAGTATTTCTGTATTTCTACATATAAATGTGTGTCAATCAAATGAAAAGGGATGACATGACATGCCTGTGTACCAGTGCAGCAATATTATCTCCTTTTACTCTTGGACACTACATGGGTGAAAGGAATCTAAGGGAGACAGCGTGCTAGAGTTCTTCTTTCTCCCACTCCTGCCATTTGCTCCGGCCCATACGCCTTTTGTATGACTGAACTTTCAAAACAAATTGTGTGTAATGGCATTACAATGTGTGCAATGGCTCTACAGTTTTTATATCTCGAAAGAAACAAATTCAATTCCATGATCGATTCGCTGCTTGAATTCTTCACTGGAGGAGTTTGCTCTCCTTTGTTACCTGGTTTTTCCACCGTGCATGCGTCATATTTGAATATGGGAAAGGATTTATTGTAAAGCCCCCTGGAATCAGTGGGAGCGGGCTGAGCAGACGCAGCAGCAGCAAAAATAGCTACAACATCAAACTGTTACTCCACAGATACAAAAGGTTGGTGGTCCAGCGGTTATACTTGAAAGTAATAAATCACAGGTTTAATCCTGCAGGAAAGTACATGTTTCGCACAGGTGGAAAAAAGAGAACCTTCCGCAACAAGAGACTTGATTCCAACAACAATGTGCAGCAAAGGAAGCGCCAAGTGTCTCCTTAAAAACAATTTTGTTCGTATTGCAACATCCTCTTCCCGGGGGGAGCGCCTCGAATGTCTTGCAGGAAGATCTGCTATCACAACAACTGAGTAGACACCATAAACAGTATGATGGGTTTTTGACAAGGAAAGCCATTAGGACTTGACTCGGTTTGGCTTTTCTCTCTGGGCACTGGAATACAACCTTCGGGTAATGTGTCTCTCTTGCTAGCTGTAATAGACGCAGCCTATCTGCAGATGCATGCTGAGAATGTTTGTGTCTTTCATTTATCACTGGCCATAGCAGGCCCAACTTTGTAAGAAAGGGTATTAGTTTTTAATGTGTGTGCAAAGTATGTTACATGTATGTTCACACAGGGGACCTCAACTGCTTCTCCTTAAGACTTTGTGTGAATCGTGTCAGAATCAGTTCGTGTTGACTCCAGGAGAAAATCTTCTTTGAACGGACACTTCAGCAATGAGTCGAATCCTATATCTCAGATTAGCCATCAGGTACTCACTTTGTGATGACTCAGGAGAAATGCTCGTTTCGAAAGACACTTCAGCAGTGACTGGAACCTTGACTCTCAGATGACCTGTCAGGGTTCTAGTCCGACGCTCTAACCACTTGGCTTTTCCTCCCCATGTGACATAGACCTAAGGTGTGTTTACCTACAGAGAGGGATGGGTCATGGCTGTAAACAGAACGGTTGTACAGCAGGTGATCATTACAATACGACTTGGTAGACACCGGAGCCGCCTTGTAGACAAGAGGTTGCTTTTGTGTTCGATAAATCTCATGCCTAATGATGCGTTTCATTTAGAGGTGTGTGTATGTGTGGTGTGTGTGTGTGTGTGTGTTGTGCGCGCGCGAGTACGTGTATGAGTGCGCGCATGCGCACGTGGTTGATTGTGTTCCTCCCCCCTCCTTCCCTCCCCCCGCGTGCCCAAAATTCACAGAAAGGAGTGACACTGAAATATGCCAGAGATAGAGTCTGTCAAGTGCATGCACTTTCAATAACTCACCAGCGCTGAAAGAAGCAATTTCTTTAAAATGCAGATTTTGATCTGCTTGAGCACACACGCACGCGTGTGCACAAACCCATCAACCCCCCCCCCCCCCCGCCTCCCTCCACACACTTACACACACACACACTCTCACGCACTCGAGGGATAGGGGAGAGTAGGTAAAATAATAGGGAGAGAGAGTAGGTGAGGGTAATCACATTTACCCGAAAGATATACAGCTCTATAAACAGATCACCTAGCCAGGGTAAAAAAAGAAATCATAACAGAGCACCGGCCGAAAACAGCATGATTACAGGGAGCGAAAAGCCAGAGCACTAGGGTTTGGAAATGACCTCATTCCAGTCATAGACACCCCTGACAGACAAAGGGAAAATCTACCCACCCACCCTCTTGCTCACACACACGCACACACTACTACCACACACACACACACACACACACCCACACACACACACACACACACACACACACCACAACAAACAAACAACACACACACTACACACACACACACACACACACACACACACACACACACACACACACACACACACACACACACACACACATCTCTTCCAGATGGGTAGGTCTGTGCTGCACTGTGGCCCTCTTAGCGGATACTGTGGCCTCTACACCAATCTGTAACAGCCTCTGTGCGCTGAAAAACATTTGAACCCCTTGCTCACGTGCAGCACGCAAAAAGTGCCAGCAGCAGGGGGCACCCCAAAATGATGCCCTACCTTACAACCACAGTCATTGGCCAGATGACCTGTCTGGTGAGACCTTGTTTGGCAAACTGACGAGGACGGTAGAGATGCTCTTTGTTGTTGCACAAAATACAAAAAGGGCGGGAGGGGGGGGGGGGGGGGTTAGCAGGAAAGAGAAGCAGACCTGTAGCTTAGTGATAGATTTCCTTAGAGAACTGGTGCTGTCAACAGGAGTAGTGTTGCTGCTAAGGTCAAGTCCATGGTTCTTAGTTACTGTCAGAGTTTGACCCATACCACCACATGGCCATTTCGTCTCTTTCCAGCAGTTTGTGTGACTGAAAAGAGAAGATAACATAAAGAACAAGCAGCAGGGGCAGCAGTGTAAGGATCCAAACCTTATGGCCAAAATGGTCAGGGCATAAATGAAACCCAGAAAGGATCATCTGTCAAAAGTACATCTCAAGAGGCTTGAAGTAGATTCATCCTGACTGTTCCGAAAAGGACGTGTTCTGTCTGAGATGGACGATCGGCATCCTACAGGCAACAAGCACCCAGTTTGAAGCTTATGGTCATAATTACTGTTGTGCAAGTATGTGTTATGTGTATACCTGTGGGGTTTAAACCCCGGGTTTTACAGCGACTTTGATCTTTCAACGTGTGGCAGTTCTTCCTTTTCACACTGACAGGTTTGATCAATTGTTCGTTTAGGGAACGCATAAGAAAGAGAATGGTCCATTTGACAACATGGACAGTGTGTCGCTGGATTGAATTGATATTAAAGCCTACAGCTTGTTGAAACTGAGGATCACCTAGGAGCAGATTGCCGCTCTAGGTGGTGGGAAAGAGATCATGATCATGTTTGGTTTTTTTCACAAATAGGATACACTTTTTCTCTATGTTCTGTTTCTCCCTCCCTCTTCAATCTTATGGTTAACACATATCATTCAAACCTGTTTGTTCCAACTTGTCAGTGTGAAAAGGATGAACTGCAACAATATACTTTCAAAGGGTGTGTAAAGTGACAATGGCTGCATGTCACACTGCTTCAGTTGCATGCATGTCTGTATACACAAGGCACACAAGCCTGGGCTCACAGCCTGACCTGGAGCTTCAGATTGTGCAATGATTGACTGGAGGATGCAAGCTGGTTGTTTGAAACATAGCAGGACCTCTTCGGCATGGTTTGGGTGAACTTCAAGCCACAGGAGACGTAGTCATTTACAGTGGCAGACAACCCGTTTCGCCCTGACCGTCTGGGCTGCACGGTTTGGGAGGTTAGTCTGTCAACTCCTTAAGTACACACATTTCTCCTAATAAGAATTGCCCATGAGGACAATCTCACCTTTCCCGTCTTATGTCATGTCTTTTCCCCCGGCCCCATATGTTTTACTCACATGGTTGGTTTGTTTCTTGCAGGAACATATTTTTTCTGTCTATCTGTAAGACAATTTCTTTTGGAGGATTTCACCCTTTTGATTTCTTAACAATAGTTATGTAAGCAGCATTTCGTATTTCCTTCAACGGCATTTTTTTTTCAGTTTCCTTTTTTTGTTTTCCATGAATAAGCACACTTTTCCCCTTAGGTTTTCAGTCCTTTTTATGACAAGGATTTTTGTTTCTTTTCCTTTCTTATCCTTGTCTTTTCGTCGGTTTTTTTTCTGTAGCCCGTTTCGACACATTTAGGTTTCTGTTTTCTTCCATCAGGAGACACTTTTTCCCTTAAGGATGTGGACTTTGGTTGTTTTTTTTCTTTTTTTGAAAGCGGGCGTTTTTCCTCCATGGTCTATTTTTCAGGGCACGCTTTCTCCTAACCTGGACAGAATTTTTTCCTCACTCTTAAAGTTCCGTAAACACTGTCGTTATTTGTTTACTTCAAGTGTGTGTGTGTGTGTGTGTGTGGTGTGTGTGTGTGTGTGGTGTGTGTGCGCGCGCGCGCGCGTGCGCGTGTGTGTGGGTGTGTGTGCGTGCGTGTGTGTGTGTGTGTGTTTCGCACGAAAGCGCACACACTGTATGTGTGCATAATATCTGTGCGCTCAGCTGTGATTTTTATATGCGTGTGTTCAAGTGCGAGCGTTTGCGTATGTAAGTTGACAGGACATTAAGCTTCCGTGAATGTTTGTCTGGTCACAGCAGTCACACACACACTGCAAACACCCATCTCCCTCTCCATCCTCCTACCATCCTCCATCCCCCCCCCCCCCACACACACACACACGCACACAAAGGAACACCCCAAACAGTTTCAAACTTGTGCTGTAACGGAACTGTAGCCGCCTGCTAACAAAAGGCGCTTGAGTTTCGACAGTAGCAGTGGCAGCAGCACCAACAAAGAACACTTTGCTGACATTGTGGGGCTGCCTACCCCCAGTGGCCAAGCCTTGTCTGCTCTTCATTATTAGAGCTAAGGAAACAAAACAGCCCGGGGAGGGAGAGAGGGAAGGTGAAAGAGAGAGAGAAGGGGGGGGGGGGGTTGATTGGGGGGAGAGGGGGCATGGAGGAGGAGGAGAGCTCATTTGTCTGTTGCCATCGATCCGGCAACTTTTTAAAGTCATCCACCCTTCATCGTATCCCTTCTCCCTCCTTCCTCCCCCCGGTCCCCCTCCCCAATTGTTGCCCATTAAAGATTTTTAGGAAACTTGAGCAGC
>CM060321.1:21796039-21811039 GCA_030674155.1 Stramonita haemastoma
AAGAGAGGGAAAAAGGAAACAAAGAAAGATAAATAGAGAGAGAGAGAGAGAGAGAGAGAGAGAGAGAGAGAGAGAGAGAGAGAGAGAGAGAGAGAGAGAGAGAGAGAGAGAGAACAGATTTTGCGGCTTGAATGCGGACCTAAGATCCCTTTCTTTCAGTTCTTTCTTTCTTTCTTTCTTTCTTTTTGTAACACTTGTTTGGTTTATATAGCTGTTGTTGGTTTTCATTCTTTCGTTTTCTCTCTATATTTTTTTTTTTTCTCTTTTCCTTTCTGTCTTTACAATGCTGTATTTTGGGAACGTTTCCACTCTTTACTTTTATGTATTTGCGCTGTGTTATTTTTGTGATGAACTTTCTTTTTTTTCTTACCCTGTCTTTTCCTTTTCGTTTCTTTCTTTGTGACGTTTTTTTTTTTCTTTAAAATTGTTCTTCTTTTCTATTTCCCTCCATTTTACGTGCCTTTATATGTACATTTCTCTATGCATTTTTCTTGTGTGTTTTTTCTTTTCTATCGTTTTTGTTTTTGCCTTTTAAATGTTGGTGTTCTTTTCTATTTTCCCATTTTACATGCCTTTGGCTATGCATTTCTATATGCATTTTCCTTGTGTTTTTTTCTTTTCTAGGGTTTTGTCTATGTTTGGTTTTTCTGCGTTGTTTCTTTCTGTCCCTTTTTGTCATATATTTATCTGTCATTCGAACGTACGACTTGACTTTTTAAAAATAGAGAAAAAAAGAAACAAAGATAGACAGACGGACAGACACACACACACACACACACACACACACACACACACACACACACACACACACACACACACACACACAATACACACACAAACACAAAATACACACATACACACTTTGCATGTACACACTCGCACACACTCCCCCAAACACTGACACACACAAAATACACACACACACACACACACACACACACACACACACAACACACACACACACACACACACACACACACACACACACACACACACACACACACACGCTCCTAACGTCTTTTTTCTATGGTTTATCAAAGACGATCGAAACAGTGGTCAGAACATTGCGCTCGCAATTTGACGACCCGAGTTCGATTCCCGTTCGAGGGAACTTTCCCTCTGGAGTTAACATCAGTGCTGACTCCACTCTCCCCAAAAGTCTTTCGGATGAGACTATAAAACCGAGGCCTCATGTGCAAACGCATGCAGAACATCTTGCGCACATGTTAATCCTGTTCCGCTTTTCGTAAGAGTTGGCCATGGTGTGCCAGTGGGAACAGATGACAATAACCATAAAACTGCATACACACGGGGACTGGATGAAAAAACCACATGAGTGCTTATTCCATTATCTTCGATATAAGAGAATACAATAACAACAAAACACATACACACACATACCCCCCCCCCCCCACACACACACACACATACACAAAACACACACACACACACGCACACACACACACACATCCAACGCACGTGCAGCAGCAACAACAACAACAACAACAGCAACGACAATAACAACAAAGAGAGGGGGAAAAAAGCATAAAAATATCAAAGAGAATAGCGGCGAGCCAGGAGCAGGTAGCTCAGGGAAAAAAATCTTAAATCATGCCTGCACCAGTTGTTGGTGACAAGAGAGGAGAGAGAGAGAGAGAGAGAGAGAGAGAGAGAGAGAGAGAGAGAGAGAGAGAGAGAGAGAGATCGGGGGAGGGGGGGGAGGGAGAGAGACAGACAGACAGACAGACAGATAGACAGACAGACGGAGAGAGAGAGAGAGAGAGAGAGAGAGAGAGAGAGAGAGAGAGAGAGAGAGAGAGAGAGAGGTGGAGGGAGAGAGAGAGAGAGAGAGAGAGAGAGAGAGAGAGAGAGAGAGAGAGAGAATGACAGACAGACAGAGAGAGAGGGGGGAGAGAGTGACAGACAGACAGAGAGACAGAAAGAGACACACACAGAGACAGAGAGAAAGAGAGAGACAGACAGACAGAGACAGAGAGAGACAGAGACACAGAGAGAGAAAGGCGAAGGAAGAAAGCAGCAGTCTTTGAAAGACGAAAGCAATGCCCTCCTCTCCCCTCCCCTCCCCGCTGGTCCTTTTAACTCATTAAATGTCTGCCCCCAGAGTTGGCGGGCCGTGGCCTGTTGTATAGCGGTGCAACAGCTTAGGCCCCCATTACACTTCCCCCTCTGCCCTTTGATGTCCTCAGGTCAGCTTGCCGTGCTACACACAGCAATCGATGGCGATGATCGTGAGGATGAGGATGACGACGATTATGCTTGTGTACGCGTGCGCGTGCTCTGTGTGTGTGTTTGTGTGTGTGTGTGTGTGTGTGTGTGTGTGTGTGGTGTGTGTGTGTGTGTACGTGCGTGCGCGCGGGTGTGTTTGAAGGGGGGGGGGCGGAGGGGGGTAAGGATGGGTGATGATGATGTGTGTGTGCACGTGGATGTGTATGTATGTATGTGAATGTGTGTATGTATGTATGCATGTATGCATGTATGTATGTATGTATGTATGTATGTATGTATGTATGTATGTATGTATGTTGTGTGTGTATGTATTATATATATATATATATATATATATATATATATATATATATATATATATGTCTGTCTGTCTGTCTGTCTGTCTGTCTGTCTGTCTATGCGTGTTGTGATGTTTTAAAAAAAAGGGTGGTCTGTCTCTCTGTCCCTCAGTCCGTCCTGTGGTCTTCTATATCCTCTCAGTCAGTATCCTTTCATGTTCCTCTCTGCTCTTGATACGATTTGATTTCTTCCCCTCGTTTCTTCACATCTTCTCTTTTTCTCTTGAGCTCAGAGGCTGACAGTGCTTGTAAATCACAAACCGTGTGTGAAGGGGGCTTGGCCACTGGCTTGCCCTGTCCGTACAGCCTCAGTTCAGCAGGCACAAGAAGTGTTAAGTATTCGCGCGTGTTGGATGGATGCATATGAGCGGACATTCTACTTTTTCGTATATCCTCAGAGTTGTTTTTCATTTTTTGTTTTTGTCCCTGTATCATTAATTCTGTGTCTGTCTCTGTGTCTGTCTCTGTGTCTGTCTCTGCGTCTGTCTGTTTCTCTCTTTTCTTCCCTCTGCCCTCCTCTTCTCTGTCTGATTGCTTTTTCTGTGCATATTTCAAGTGTGCTTTTTTCTTGTTTTCTGTTTCTTCCCATGCATGTACACACCCACGCACAGAGAGAGAGAGAGAGAGAGAGAGAGAGAGAGAGAGAGAGAGAGAGAGAGAGAGAGAGAGAGAGAGAGAGAGCATGCCTGCGCACGGGCACACACACATGTGCACGCACGCACACACGCACGCACGCGCGAGCGCACATACAGAGGGCAGGCATGATGATCTGTCTTGTGCCAGGCTCGCAGGTGAACTCAAGTCATTGACTTAGGACTCGGTGAGGTGGAACCAAATTATTGATGAATCACTGTCGTTGGGGTGTTCGATAACCTGCTCCTTTGTGGGATAGCCAGATAGGAAACTTGATACCTGGCGGAGAGGTAGACAGGACAGTTGATCTATGGATGGAAAACAATGATATCTGTCTCCCCCCATCTGCTCATAGCAGTACTTGTACTTAATACTAAACAGTACTCTTCGGTGACGAATGAATACAGAAATACATAAGAAAGTCTACAGATAAATAATTGAATGAAGACCTACACATATATCAGACAAAAGGCAGAGGCAAAAAGAGAGACAGAGGCAGACAAACAGCTCCAGAGGAAGGTCAGACACAAAGCAAGCTTAGAGAAGCCTTTTTTTCTGAGCAGGGCAGAAAGAGAGTATAAAGAAGGCATTAAAATCCAATTCCGCTCCATCGAAATATCATCAGCCGCACCAGCCACACCATGCACCGGTCGTCAGGGAAAAACGAATTTTGCGCCCAGATTCATCCGCACTTTCTGTGTGAGTGGAATCTTTGGGAGATTCTTTCTCCTGACTTGTCTGATGGCTGGATAAAAGCTAAGAACATGGGACAAGCTTTTTCTGACAGCAAGGTAGAATGCTGAACTGCAGTTGCTCATTCACAGTGTTCAGTGTGTTGAAATGTTGTGGACCTGTGTGCCGGGCATCCAAGTATAGGAGACAAAGTGTGCGCATGCGTGTACACGCATGTGTGTGCATGTTCGTGCACATGTGTATATATTCACCTGTGCATGTATTACAGATTTTGTGAGAGAGGGTTATGTGTTGCAGCATTCCTTGGAGACATTTACACACACACACAAACACACACATGCACTCACGCACACATGCTCGCGCGCGCACACACACACACACACACACACACAACACACACACACACACACACACACACACACACACACACACACAACACTCATATATACACACATAAATTCTTGCAGCATTGTGCAATAACACAGGCGAAAGTTCAGTGAGAGCACGAGGGCCAGTGCATTGATATGATAATAAGCACGACCGCCTCACGTGCCCATGTGCCAACAGGGAACATCTCTCCATCAAATCCAATTACAGGCTCCAATTTCTTCCTGTTAAGAAGAGTGATGAGAGAAATAGATGAAAGCAAACAGGAGAGAGAGAAGAGAGAGAGAGAGAGAGAGAGAGAGAGAGAGAGAGAGAGAGAGAGAGACTTATAGACACGAGAGACAGACAGACAGACAGAGAGAGAGAGGTATCAAATTAAAACAAAGACTTATTCTGAAGTGTGGAATGTGGGTTTTTTTTTTTTTATCAGGCCCTTGCAGCAGCATTGGTAGGCAACATGCAGATGGGTAGAGAGAGAGAGAGAAAAAGAGTGAGAGCTAGAGTGAGAGCTAGAGAGAGAGAGAGAGAGAGAGAGAGAGAGAGAGAGAGAGAGAGAGAGAGAGAGAGAGAGAGAGAGAGAGAGAGAGATGACGCACAAAGAAAGAGACTTGTATAAGTTTTGGTAGGGACACCATATAATCAGGGAGACAGGATCAATGTATAGGAAAATACAAAGGAGAAAAAAAAATCCCTCATGTTTCATCTGCTAATCTAACATATAGATAACTTTTCCTCCCTCCTCTGCCCGTGGCCATGGATGCTCATCATAGTCCAGTCACAAGAATAATGGGGGATGACAGCCATCTGTGATATCAAGTTACCTGTTCTCTTTTCACCAAAGACTTCTTTTTGATTTTGTCATTTGACATTAGTCATTATTCTCTGGGCTCCTGTGATGTATCCCAATAATGCATGAGAAAGTGCTCACAGCATTCTTACCAATTAATCTGTGAACAGTGGAAACAGATTGATAGAAACTAATTTGAACGTGTGTAAAAAAAAAATATTGCAAGTGGGTGCTATGTTTGTAATGAAGCATTTAAAAAACGAAAAAAAAACCTTCCATTCTATAGTCTTAGGCAACTGAGGGGTCAAGGAAAAACTGTAGAAAGGGTCAGTCAGCCATCTTTTATGTACACAATGCTTTGTAAGAAACACGATTCATGACGGTAGCCCTTTATTTATTTTATTCATATTTATACCACTTTATGTCACAGCAGATTTCTCTGCATGAAATTTGGGCTGCTCTCCCTTGGGAGAGCGCATCGCCGCAAGTGCAGCACCACCCATTATTTTTTTTCCTTTTTGCTGTCTGCAACTATATTTGTTTCCCTATCAGAGTGGCTTTTTTCTACAGAATTTTGCCGGGAACAGCCCTCTTGTTGCCGTGGTTTTTTTTTGGTACGTGCGCTAAATAATGATGTGTAACACGCGGGACCTCGGTTTATCTTCTCATCTGAAAGACTAGCACCCAGACCACCAGTCATGGTCTAATGTATGGGGGAAAAGTTTTAGACCCTAAAAGGTGCATTGATCCATGGAGCCTTGTGATTGAAGGGAATTTTTTCCCCTCTAAAGAGAATATAAATTGCAATTCCATTGCCCTACAAGTCCTTTGGTTGAAATTTTAAACCACAAAGTCCTGCTTGTAACTGTATGAACTACGCCCGCACGTACAGTATCCAAGTGTATTCATCTTGATGTGTAGAAGAGTAGGCAAGCTATAGTAGAGTTGGAGGACATAAACGCTGTCTATACCTACACCTGCCTCCTGTTGTGGGATCAGCTTTGCCAGGATTTGCCTTTCCAGGATGCACACACTGCATCAAAATTAGGGTCTAGTGTCTCATCATTTTTTCCTTGGCAATTCAAAGATGTTAGGATAAGTCAGGTGGGTAAATGGGCAGAAAGGAAAGTATAGTCTATAGAGTGATTGATAATGAGAACAGAGGAAGGACACAGGTTCTATAGGGCATTTTAGGGATGAGGGAGGGCTGTAAGTGTGTTCTTTGAACTAGCATTTTGAAGTTATTTAGCCACGACCTTCTCCCCAAATGGATAGATATATCCGTTATATGTGTATCTGTTAAATATATATTGCAACCGGAAAGTTTCATTCAAAGGAACACAAACACCTGTCAGTATATACTAAACCTTCTTTTTATCTTAATGTGAGAAGGGGTAGATCGATAAAGGCTGTATTTTGGTTGTTTTTTTTGTCGTGGCTTTTTTCAGGTTTTCCTGGTTTTAATATGACAATATCTTGTTTTTTCCACTCTAGACTTTGTTTTCAATTAAATTTCTCATTTAGGTACATATATGTGTTTATTTACCTACTAACACACTCACACACACACACTCACATACACACACACACACACACACACACACACACACACACACACACACACACACACACACACAC
This sequence comes from Stramonita haemastoma, assembly GCA_030674155.1. Lineage (NCBI taxonomy): Eukaryota > Metazoa > Mollusca > Gastropoda > Neogastropoda > Muricidae > Stramonita > Stramonita haemastoma. The sequence continues at coordinate 21,802,763 of CM060321.1, forward strand.
ACACACACACACACACACACACACACAAAGGAGAAGGCAGACAAAGAGACTGGAAAGAGTTCAGACACAAAACAAGCATAGAGACGCCTTTTTCTGAGCAGGGCAGAAAGAGTATAAAGAAAGCATTAAAATCCAATTCCGCTCCATCCAAATATCATCAGCCACACCATGCACCGGTCGTCAGGGAAAAACGAATTTTGCGCCCAAATTCATCCGCACTTTCTGTGTGAGTGGAATCTTTGGGAGATTCTTTCTCCTGACTTGTCTGATGGCTGGATAAAAGCTAAGAACATGGGACAAGCTTTTTCTGACAGCAAGGTATAATGCTGAACTGCAGTTGCTCATTCATAGTGTTCAGTGTGCTGAAATGGTGTGGACCTGTGTGCCGGGCATCCAAGTATAGAAAGGGGAAGTGAGTGTGTGTATGTGTGTGCGCGGGCGTAAGCGCACGCACGTGCACTTCTGCATGCATGTATTGGAAAGAGGATTGTGAGTTGTTGTGGTGTGACATTGAGATGTTGTGATGTCCCTTGGAGTTGATATGGTGTCCCATGGAGATGATATGGTGTCCCATGGAGATGATATGGTGTCCCATGGAGATGATAATTATGGTGTCCCATGGAGATGATAATTATGGTGTCCCATGGAGATGATATGGTGTCCCATGGAGATGATATGGTGTCCCATGGAAATGTTGTGGTGTCCCATGGAGATGTTGTGGTGTCCCATGGACTCTTAGAGATTGTTCCAAATTGCCATTGCCTGACAATGTCAGCAACTAACTTTAAATTTAATTCAAAACACAATAAAAAAAAAAGGAGCTTGTTAAATAGTGGCCATTCCATTGAACTCTTCATAGTTCTATGTAGACTTATGTTTACTTGCACACACATGTTATATTATCATAATAAAGATTACATTTAGAAGTCACACATTTTGCGTATCACACACGCACTCACACACACACACACACACACACACACACACACACACACACACACACACACACACACACACACACACACACACACACACACGGAGAGAAATTATTGCTGCATTGTGCAATAACAATAGGCGAAAGTTCAGTGAGAGCAGGAGGGCCAGTGCATTGATATGATAATAAGCACGACGGCCTCACGTGCCCATGTGCCAACAGGGAACATCTCTCCATCAAATCCAATTACAGGCTCCAATTTCTTCCTGTTAAGAAGAGTGATGAGAGAAATAGATGAAAGCGAACAAGTATACGAGACGCAAGCAGAGAGGGAGATAGAGATGAGCATGAAGGAGATAGATGGAGAGAGAGAGAGGGGGGGGAGAGTCAAATGAAAATCGTTTTCTGGGTGTGTTAGAATAAGCAGAAGATGCTCTCTTCTTTCTAGATATTAATTAGTCCTGTATGGAGGGGGGACAAAGAAAGAGAGAAGTAGAGAGAAGGGGATATATATATATATATATATATATATATATATATATATATATATATAGAGAGAGAGAGAGAGAGAGAGAGAGAGAGAGAGGAGAGAGAGAGAGAGAGAGAGAGAGAGAGAGAGAGAGAGAGAGAGAAATTGGGGGTAGGGGGTTAGGGAGTGGATAGGTAAATAGCAAATTTGACACAACCATATATGCATGATCCATGTTCTAAAAATCCCAAACAAAGAAAAAGCACCGTGTTCATATGGACTATAGACAGACATTTTTGTTCTCTCTATTTCTGCTGTCAGTATTATAGATGCTCATCATTGTACAATCACAAGGATAATGGGAGCTGACAGCTATCTGTGATATCTAGTTATCTGTTATCTTTCCATCAGAGCTCTCCTTCCTGGACCTTCTGATCTTGGCAGCTGGCATTTTTTTTCTTCTTAGTATTGCTGTAACAAGTCCCCCCCCCCCCCCAAAAAAAAAAAAAAAAAAAAAAAAAAATTAAAAAATGAGCAAGGGCTGACAACTTTCTTTCTAATTATACAAACAGAGGGGAAAATGGTGAAGGATTGGCACGAGAGTACTGTGATCTTGGTGAAGCAGAACAACAAATAAATAATGAAAAAACACATTTGTAGCCTCGAGATTCATTGGTAATTAATAATAATAATAATAAATAACCCGCTGCACCAACTGTCTTTTAAGGAACAGAACAGCCTTGTTGGTAACCTGACTCGTGATAATTATGATGAAAACTGAAAAACCAAATTACCAGTCACTACTGAGAGATCCATTTGATATTTTTCTCTAGAGTAAACAGTAACTTCAATTTTATTGTCATGCACGCCCTTCAGTCATGTCCTTCAGTTGGTGCCTACAGATTTTAACCCATTAATATCAAACGTAATTACCCTTGTGTTGACGGACATTGTTGACACCCCTCATGTTTCGATAGCGCTATAGACCTCTGGTCAGGAATAGACAGGACAGACAAGACACAGTAAATGGCTGTACATTGTAAACGTATCATTAACTTGAAACCCCAAACCTTCCTTTGTACAAGCGTGGGTTGTGGGTGTAGGGAGGGGTGGAGTTGCAATACGATACGTAAGGCAAGATTTGTAGGCAGCACGAAACGGGGGCTTGCACAAAAGATGGGCGGTGGTGTCATGTGGCCTGTGAGCTAGTTCGGTAAATCCACGCGGAGCTGAAACAACTGTCAACAACAGTGTCGTTACTAGAACATGAGAACACAAGTCTTGTCCAGTAATATCCGATCTTCCTGCATAGACAGACATGCCTGTGCGTGCAAGAAAAACGCGGGTGTGCACTAGCACAGAGCATTCTCTCTCTCTCTCTCTCTCTCTCTCTCTCTCTCTCTCTCTCTCTCTCTCTCTCTCTCTCTCTCTCCTCTCTCTCTCTCTCTCTCACTCACTCACTCACTCACTCACTCATTGTCATTGTCTCTCTCTCTCACTCACTATTAAAAAAAAAACACCCAAGGACAGTGCACTGGCGTATACCCGAAGATTGCCTCACATGCTATATCATATAGCCACCCACAGGAAACTCGGCCACAATTAAAATCCAATCCACCACTCCCACTTTTTCCTCCTCTCGTAATAGGGCCAGATTAGAAACATAATGAAAAGCAAACAGAGCGGTTGAGAGTAGGGGGAAGGGAAGGGAGCATTTACACGGTTATTACAGAGACATGATTCCCGGAAAGAGCCTCATCTTTCGTCCATAGAAAAGGGTTTTATCTTTTTTTTTCTAGAGGGTGGTCATCTTTTTTTTCCTCTCTACAGGTTCATTTTGCTGTCTGTCTTTGTAAGTGACATGGATGCTGAGGACCGTTGTGTGCCTGCGATGTCTGTCTCTGAGGACGAAGGGGGCTGCTTATTTCGTGGCATCCAGTTGCATGTTATTTTTTCATTACTGATGTCTTTGTCCACTGAAATCTTTTTGGGCTTTCTCTTTGTCATGCAGACTTTTTTCTTGTAATGCGGGTTACGTTGAGGGTCAGGTGAGTTTAGTGCAGAACAATTGAGCGTAGTGCATTTCGGGTCCACTAGGGTTTTTTCAGCATCTTGTGTAAAGAGGTTACTGAGTACATGATATATTACGCGCACCAGCACACACACCCATCCACCCACCTACTCACACCCAACCTCGCCCACAGACATGCACACACACACTAAAGTTTTTGATTATGGTTAAAACTATGACGGTGATAATGACCAACCAAGGTGATTAAGATCACACCATTACCATAATGATGTTACAATTTCCACCACCAACTACCAGAACAAAGGTTGTTAACGCTATCATGTAAACTGTTAAAATAAAACGTAAAAAAATTTTGTTATGTAAATGTTTGAGATAAAAACAACAAAAACAGAATAAAGAAAAAATACGTGAGAATGTACGCACGCATGCACAGCACGCACACGCACACGCACACACACACACACACACACACACACACACACACACACACACACACACACACACACACACACACACATTTTATGAAAGGAGCGGATTTCATTTCAAGGAAGAGAGAGGGGACAGAAAATATTGTTGACCAGTTGTTTATTTTGTTTGGCACTTTTTTGCCACTTAGAATATTTCTAGTGCCAGCTCTTTCATGGGACTTTGTCATTTAAGCTATTAAGAATTAAAATTTTATCCTTGTTAAAGAGAGAGAGAGAGAGAGAGGAGAGAGAGAGAGAGAGAGAGAGAGAGAGAGAGGGAGAGAGGGGAGAGAGAGAGAGAGAGAGAGAGAGAGAGAGAGAGAGAGAGAGAGAGAGAGAGAGAGAGAACTGAACAGAGAAAACAGCAGACCAGATGCTGTAATGTCTCCCAGAGAGTCAACGCAGTTGTAGCAATGGGCTGTAATATTCAGTAGTGTAAAGTAAGGAATAGGACACTGTGCCAGATCTATCCACAGACCTTCCCCCAAAAAACAACAACAAACAAACAAACAAACAAAAAACACCAACAAAAGCCAAACAAAAAAAACAAAAAAAACAAAAAAGCAATACTTAAGCAGAGACTGTCTGGAGGCTTGAGGCCCAAAGGCAGACGTTGGAAGGAACAGGCAGTGAACATGGGAGGAAGGGCGATGTCATGTACAGCCTACATACATACTAGTGACATTGCAGCACGGACATGTTCATCTTTTGATTACCAAGCTCACTGCTGTTTCGTCAAAGGAACAAATTTGACTTAACTTGACACATTACTAATCTTAACTTATTCTAACAGGCAGTGGTTCAGTGTTTGATTGGACAGTGGAAATGAATGAAGGGACAATTTGATATTATCATCAGAGGTGGGTTTATATGATTCGTAACATTGAAAAGAACCTTTACATTAGTTAAACCCAAGTAAATCAGCAAAAAGAATACAAAGAAAAAAAGAAAACAGCCAATCAACCAAAAAGTAAAATTTGTGGCAATCGCATGTACGGTGAACGAGCAGAGGGTGTGAAAATGTTCAGCGTGTTATAAGAATCCCAGTGCTGCAACATCCCAATCCCAGTGCTGCAACATCCTGATCCCAGTGCTGCAACATCCCAATCTCAGTGCTGCAACATCCTGATCCCAGTGCTGCAACATCCCAATCCCAGCGATGCAACATCCCAATCCCAATCCCAGTGATGCAACGGTGAGTGCTAAAACCTATTAATTTGCATAACAACAACAAAATAAGACGGAAATACCAGATGAAAAAATGATGCTATCGGCGGGATAGTCCCGATTCCAAGTGATCCGCCATTGTCCCTCTGACAGTGCGTCCAGCGGGTTTTGAGTCTGATGGAGAAGGAAGAGATGAGAGCATGCGGCGATGCTCATTTTGCTGTATTGACTCAGCAAACTCCCTTCATTCATCCTACAGCCCTTCTCCTCTTAACTCGCTTCAAACTCGGAGTGTCACTGTCTGTTCGTCGTTTGGCTTTTTCCTTGTCAGTGAGTGGAGAGTGATGTGAATGCGAGACTATTGAAGGTGTTTTTTTTCTTTATACAGGGTCGTATTTTTTATTTTTTATTTTTGGGGGGTGGGTGGGGAGGGGGTCTCCTTTTCACTTTAGTTTAGTTTGTTTTGTTATGTTTTTAGGGTGCTCAAAGCTCGCCAGACCATGATCTGTTGTGTCTAGTTTTTCCACCATCCCTTACCTTGTTGAAGATATACGCAACCGTTCGTGCATCTTGCCTGTTTTTTGTCTTTCCGTCTCTCTGTCGCTGTCTGTCTGAATGTCTGTCTATGTTTCTCATCACTCTGTGTTTGTCTGTCACCCTGTCGCTGTCTCTTAAAATCCTCTGCCTCTCGAAATCCCTCTGTTCTTCTGTCTCGGTCTGTGTGTCTGTGTTTCTGTGCGTCTTTGTGTGTGTGTGTGTGTGTGTGTGTGTGTGTGTGTGTGTGTGTGTGTGTGTGTCTCTCTCTCTCTCTCTCTCTCTCTCTCTCTCTCTCTCTCTCTCTCTCTCTCTCTCTCTCTCTCTCTCTTTCTTTCTTTCTTTCTCTCCTCCCCCCTCTTTTTTTCTCTCTCGCATTGACTCAGAGAAAACAGAGTGATCAGAAGCGTCTGTACCCTTAAGTGTTTTGGTTAGAACATTAGGCAGCCCAGGCGGTAATGCGTTGTCTAGATGCACTGGCCTCTGTATGTCTGATTGTCTGTCTGTCTGTCTAGTCTGTCTGTCTGTCTGTCTGTCTGTCTGTCACCTTGCTGAGGATGTGTCCATGTCGGCATTGACATTGCCTTGCAGCTGGTCTGATATTCTTTTTCCTTTTTTTGTATGTTTGTCTGTCTGTGTGTTAGTCTGTCTGTCAGTTTGTCTGTTCGTGTTTTCCTCTGCGCCCAGAGCATCTGATCCGTCTTTGTTTTGCTTTTGTTTTCGTTCCTTTTCCCGTGAGATTCTGTAAAGTCGCTGTCTGGGTTGTAACATTAGGTCACACATACGGATATTTGAGATTGGTGTGTGTGTGTGTGTGTGTGTGTGTGTGTGTGTGGTGTGTGTGTGTGTGTGTGTGTGTGTGTGTGTAAGAGAGAGGAGAGACAGGTAGAGAGAGAGGGAGGGAGGGAAAGAGATGGAGAAATGGAGAGAGAGAGAGAGAGAGAGACAGAAAGACAGACACACAGAAAGGCAGGCAGGCAAGCAGGCAGGCAGGCAGGCAAGCAGGCAGGCAGGCAGGTAGGCAGGCAAGCAGTTACCCAGAGATAGAAACAGAGGTAGATGGGTGTTGTATAGGGTGCCACAATAATGACAGAAAAGAAAAAGAAATGTAAAGTTTACCACAGGGAGACAGACAGACAGACAGACAAACAGAGACAGACAGACAACCATAGACAGACCTACTTAGACAAAATACAGAGGCACAAAGACTTGCGCGTGCAGTACAGTGTATGTAGCACACTAACAACAAACGCCAACAACGGTATCCAGTTTACCAAACCTACACCACTAGATCTAGTAACACTTTCACGGTTCCTTCACTCCGGAGTGTTTAAAGTTCACAGGAAAGTTTTGCCAGAAGCTCAGAGGAGGGAAAGAGAGATGTGATCTATGCCCAAGTAAAGACTGGGGAGAGGGGGAGAGGCACTGACAACCAGCAAGACGACGTGATCTTTGGGAACAGCCCCGTAATCTATAATGCATTACCATCACCAAACAGCACTGTACGTATACCGTCTTTCGTTAGGGGAACAACAGAATGATAGTCTGCAGGTACTATAGAAACAAGAGAGTGCAGAACTTTACTTGTTACAGTCTGCCGCCGCGGCCATTACCCATAGACTGCAAACTTGAGAGCCACAGATAGTGTTTACACCTCCTCCTCCCCCCAACCAGATCAAATTAAAGAGTGTGGAATCTCCGTAGGGGAATAGCTTAGTGGTTAGAACGTCGTTCTCGTGCTCTGCTGGTGGCTTGAGGATGCGGGTTCGAATCTTTGCTGATGTCTGTTTTTTAGGTAGATCTAGTTTTGTTTTGAAAATTGCGTCTTCTCTTAATGGCAACAAAGAATGTTACATCAGAGAGAGTGGAAGAGAGAGAGAGAGAGAGAGAGAGAGAGAGAGAGAGAGAGAGACAGACAGACAGACAGACAGACAGACAGACAGACAGACAGACAGACAGACAGACAGACAGACAGACAGTGTGTCAACGTCGACTCTGGGATTTTAATTTATCAGACTTTTGGGGGGATGTTGTTTTCTGCGCAATATCACGCAACGTAGTGCAATTATTACAACAAGGTTTGAGTAATACCATTACGCAATGTTTGTTTTTAATGGGGAGAGGTTACACAACGAAGGCGTGCTAGCAGCAGACTTGTAGTTAATGATCAATCAGGCTGGTACTTTCAAAACACCCACCCACTTTCACAGCTTTCACATTGATTCATTATCGTGTTGAAACATGTTGCTGGGGGGTGGGGGTGGGGAACCAGTGCATGTGATGCCCTTTAATAGAGGAGAAAAATACAAGCAAAGATGTACATCACAGTTATTCTGACTTCTCCTTAACATCACATTCATTCTGACTTCACCTTAACATCACAGTTTTTCAAACTACTCGTGAACATCACATTTATACTTCTCCTGAACATCACATTTATTCTGACTTCTCCTGAACGTCACACTTATTCAAACTTCTCCTTAACATCACAGTTTTTCAAACTTCTCCTTAACGTCACATTTATTCTGACATCTCCTTAACATCACATTTATTCTGACTTCTCCTTAACATCACATTTATTCTGACTTCTCCTTAACACGTTAATTCAAACTTCTTAACTTCACATTAATTCAAACTTCTTAACTTCACATTACTTCAAACTTCTTAACTTCAC
>CM060321.1:21813539-21828539 GCA_030674155.1 Stramonita haemastoma
CACACACATACACACATACACACACACATACACACACACACATACACACACACACACACACACACACACACACACACACACACACACACACACACACACACACACACACCCCTCGATATAAAAGAATAAAAGAAAAAAGAGAAGAAACACACACACATGATCTGGATCGCCAAAAGTCTTAACGCAAAATGTCAAAATCTGAACACAGGAGCTCGCTATGTTCGTTTGCAGCACTGCATGAAAAGAGTTTTTTCACAACGTCTATCTTAATGTCTGAAAGTTAACCACAAGACAGTAATGACAGTACTATATCACTAGGGGTGAAAATTGTTTGTCGTCTTTGATGTTATTCACTGTTCATACTCATTTACCTGGCATCTGGCTTAGCTTTATATGGTCATGTTCGTGTCTTTCAGCCACATCCAAACGTTTGCTGTGAACTATTTGCGCTGTTAACGTTCTGCTGTACAGATGTGTGTGTGTGTGTGTGTGTGTGTGTGTGTGTGTGTGTGTGTGTGTGTGTGTGTCGTGTGTGTGTGTGTGTGTGTGTGTGTGTGTGAGAGAGAGAGAGAGAGAGAGAGAGAGAGAGAGAGAGAGAGAGAGAGAGAGAGAGAGAGAGTGGTGTGTGTGTGTGTGTTGTGTGTGTGTGTGTGTGTGTGTGTGTGTGTGTGTGTGTGTGTGTGTGTGTGTGGTGTTTGCAAGGGATCTGTTGAGAAACTCGTTTTTCCTCAGCTTGTTTGAGAATGTGTGTCACATCATTATTTCTCAAATCTCAGTTTTCTGCTGAGAACTAAAATCGCAAGTCAGGATTTTCGAGAGGAATACTGCTGTAGTGAGCAATGTTGTACTGAGATAACTTTGGGGATGACAAAAGATACTGCTTTGTGACTAACAAAGAAAAACAATGTCCATCGTCATTACACTGTCTCGACCAAAATTTGTCATTTCAATGGCAGGCTGCGTCTATCTGTAAATAAATCATAACGTCTCAAGCCTCGCAGACTTGTTCAACTCTAATTCATCCCTTCCCTAACAAGATTAGACATTAATGCTCTGTGCTGGTACCATCAAACCTTTATTAATAACTTCTTAACTTTGTAGTCGGTGTAACCTCATTTTTTTTGCAGGCTGCTACTGCTTCTTCTTTTCCTTAACTTTTATATCGTTTACCATTAATTTGAAAAAGAATGGTTGAACACATGTATAAAGGGTGTGACCCAGTCATGTTTTCTTTTCTGGGAACCTGCAGCGTTGCACTGTACTTCACCAGCTTCAGTCCTCAGCAGTAAGCTTTTAAGGTCAAAGGGGTCCCCATACCCTATACTGTGAGGTCGTTGCGAGTAAGATGTCAGAGACCTCAGCTTCTCCAAGGGGCAGTATATTTAGGGCGGCGCGCGTCCATCTCCTCTCCTCTCGCTGCTTTACCTTCCGTAAGCCTAAAGATGGCAGGTAACCATTTACAGCTGAGTGAATTGGGGGACTGTACTGAAGCCTGGGCGCGCAAACGGTCACCCGTCCACCTAGTAACCATGTTCAATGCTGCATAACCGTAGCTTGGGGAAAGCGAGTGCTCTGAACAATAAGCTATTCCGTCCCTCAGATAGTACGGGCCTGTGGAATCCGCTGCAATAAGCCAGATCACGTAGCCACTATCATCGACCTTCCAAGCCTTTCTCTTGTGGAACTCCGCACCGCTTCTAGTGCATCTCGCTGGTACTGGTCTGTTTTGTAAGGACTGTTACAAGGCTCATTGGGTTCAGGTTACCCCAGTCGTGGAGAATCAAGATCCCCTGTTCAGTCCTATTAATTCTGCTTGCTCTCACTCGATGATAAATCAATGAATTTAAGTTCTGTGTCGTAAAATGGAACTTGTCCTTCTTTAGTGTGTGTATTGCGCGCGCGCGCACACGTCTGTGTGTGTATGTGTGAGCACGCGCGCTCGGGTGCGAGTGCGTGTGTGCGTGTGTGTGTGCGTGTGCGTGTGTGTGGCTGGGGTGGGGGGTAGGAGGGGGAGAGATGTGTGGCACGCGTATGCGTGTGCGTTTGTGCGCTCGCATGTAGTGTGCCTCCACGTACACAAGTGCGTATCACGTAGTTGCTTTTTCGGTACGCACAAGGTCTCACTTTTTCACCCTTCACTTTCAGAAAAAAAAACACATCGGAAAATAATCAATACCCCCACCTAACCCCACCCAACCCTACTCCAAACCCAATTCCCTCTTACCTCCAACCACCCACCGCACCACGACCACCACCACCCCTTAACCTTGTCTCATGCATGAACGGCAGAATCCTCTTCTTTCTTTTCTTTTCTTTCAAACTCCTCAAGGAGAAGCAGCAGCCAGCTAGCTAGGTAGGTAGGCCTGGCGCCGGGCTGAATTCTCCCCATCTGGCTTGAAAGGTTAAACTACCTGTGCCCCCTCTGCCGGATTGCAGTTTACGGGCTCATTAATTCCCCATGGTTTTTTGATTGTCTAGTCTGCTTCGATCTCTGCGCTGAGCGGCTTTTGATCTCCCTGCCTGCCTGTGTCCATCATCGCAGTCATCTCCGCTTGTTGCCAGCCCAGTCAGGCTTTCGGGTTTACGCTGTATGATCACTGGCGCTGCTGCTGCAGGGACCGTTGCTCAGGAGCAAGGACATTTTCTTTCATCTGAGGAGGCCTCCTCTTGTTGTTGTGGTTGTTGTTGTTGTTGTGGTTGTTGTGGTTTCTTGTTTTGGTTTGGGTTTGTTGGGGGTGTGCTGTTTTTGTTTTGTTTGTGTTTTTGGTTTTTGATTGTTTGGATTTTATTTTTTACGTTTTCTTTTCTTTCTTTTTTTTCGATATTTCTTTAGGGTTTGTTTTTTTAGGGGTGGTGGGAGGGTTTGAGTGGTGTAGCCATATCTGTTTCAAAAGGTGTGTGTGTGTGTGTTTGTGTGAGTGTTACCGTGATAGCTTTTTGTGTGTGTGTATGAGAGAGAGAGAGAGAGAGAGAGAGAGAGAGAGAGAGAGAGAGAGAGAGAGAGAGAGAGAGAGAGAGAGAGAGAGAGAGAGAAGAATATTTAGCACGCACACGGGGGCGTGCAAGTTCCTGTATTGTTGCACAAAATGTTGTTTGTAAACATATCAGAATCTTTTAGGTTTTTAGGTCAAGGAATCCCACGTGACGTCATCGACAAATATGTCGTTGTTTATTTGGCCATTTGTGAAATGGAATCTTTTTTAGTTTCACCCTCTCTGTCTGTCTGTCTGTCTGTCTGTCTGTCTGTCTCACTCACTTACTCTTTCTCTCTCTCTGTTATGCACACGCATGTGGGTATGTGTGATAACGCTCAGAGGATATGTTCTGTGTACAACAGTCTGACTTTAAGCTATTTTCATGCTACATCCGATCCAGAGGGTATTACTGAATACAGTGTGTTGGCGATGAGTGGCTATTGGTTCTGAAATGATAACGTGCGATGTTTTGATTGTCACTCCATTTTCCTTATTCACGACATCGAATGCTATATGCACAATATGGAACTGTTATTGTTTTTTATATTTTATAAGAAATCTGAGTACATTGTATCAACTAATGGCTAGTAAAGATTGCATTTAGTGGGCACTTTTCCTGATATGGATACTGTTCTGAAAAGAAAATAGTTTGTGAATACGATAAATTTCAACTAACGTGATGTATGTTGTAGTACTTGTTCTTTTTATGGGATAGCATAGCAACAATATTAAGTATTTCGTTATTATCTTTTTTTCCCTCGTGATATGGGACCCAGGTGGTCTTCTAAGAGGCAGGGTAAATGAAGGAAGACTTCTGATCTGTTTATAGTCATTTCTGGTCTCAGTCACCACCCTAATTGTGCTTATGAAATAATGGTTGTACATTTTTGTGTTGCCAAGGTCTCAACAAAGTTTATGAGAAGTTGTCATCAATTTTGGATTTTGTTATTTTTTCCCCTCTTTCCACAAACCTTAAGGTGTTTTGTGGCCAAAGGCTGATGTGAATGAAACAAGTACAGGGTTCAGAGTTGTCTCACACACACACACACACACACACACACACACACACACACACACACACACACACACACACACACACACACCACACACACACTCACACACACACACAGCCTGTCCCTTTGCCTAGGTCTTTGTCATTCACTGTCTCTGTCCCAAGTCCGTCTCTTTCATTTTTTTTGTCTGTCTGTCTGTCTGTCTCTGTCTGTCTGTCTGTCTGTCTCTGTCTGTCTGTCTGTCTCTCTCTCTCTCTCTCTCTCTCTCTCTCTCTCTCTCTCTCTCTCTCTCTCTCTCTCTCTCTCTCTGTCGCAGGTGCATATACATCTTCTCTATATCTACCCTGCATCCTCATTCCCAAATGGGTTTTATTCAGCCCGTTATCCTGGGTCTTGCTTACCAATGTCTGAGCCTAAGACTCTGTTGATGTCCAGGATTGTGTGTGTGTGTGCATGCGTGCGTGCGTGCGTGTGTGTGTGTGTGTGTTGGAGAGAGACAGACAGTTAGACAGACCAACAGACAGACGGACGGACGGATAGACAGGTAGGCAGGCAGGCAGACAGACAGACATATAGACAGACAGACAGACAGAGGTTTAATCCGTATCGACAATAGTTTGGCTTACAAGAATAAAGTCTTTCTTGTTCTTTCTGTCTTTTTTTTTTTCGTACCTCGACTAGACCTCTGATGTTCACCGTTGGTGAGAGTTTGCATGTGCGACCACTATGAAGTCAGTCATATTCCGATTTCGGGGATGTATGCTGGGTATGTTTGTCGATTTCTGTAACACACCAAACGGTGTCATAAATGACGGTATCTTTAGCGTGCATAATTTTATTGGACCGTCTGCATGCATATGTACTCGCAGGCTATTAAGGCACTTGCAGACCTGTCCGCGCTTGAAGTTGACCTGGTAGATCGTAAAAATCCCCACCCTTAATTCACCAGTCGCCACCGAGTTTCGAACCCAAGACATCATGTACCAATGGGATGGACGTCGAACAGTCTTAACCACTGGACTATAGCGTCTGTATCTCTGTCTCTGTCTCTCTCTCGCTCTATCTCTTTCTCTCTCTTTTTCTTTCTCTCCCCTCAGCCTGTTGTATCGACTTTTCAAAGTATGTTCATCTGGATTTTTTTTCATCCCGCCCCCCCCCCCCGGTCGCCCTTCCCCTCTCTGTGGCCGTGTCTGTGACGGCAGCATCTTGTAAGCTGGGCAAGTTGAAGAGAAAATGTTGTTAAAGCCAGGGCCGCTAAGGATAGGAAAACATCTACTGTCTACCGTCTCAGCCTCCTCCTGTCTCTCGCATTGATCTTGGCTTATCCCCTCCCCCCGTCCTCCCGCTTTCTCTGCCCATTTTCCCGAAGCTACCTTCTCCCTGTCCCCGTCTTTTTTATTTCCAAAGTAGTATCGAACGCAACCAAACCAGGCTTTTTTCTCTACAAACGTCAATTCAGTAATCATTATTATGACTTCAAACTAATTATTTTCAGTTGGAGCAGCGCGAAGTTGTTTGTTTTTTGTTTACGTGCCGACCGTTTATTTATTTAGTTGCTTACAATCTGGCTTGTTTATTTATTGAATTAACCCCCCGTGGTGAAGTCTTTATTTTCCACCCTTGAAAAACCTTTCACGGGAATCTATCCATCAAGGAAATAATGTCGACACCCCCCTAGTCAGGCCTGGCCTCAGCCACGCGTGAAGACTGAGGGACCGTGAATGAGGGAGGCCCAGCCAGGCGGAAATCATGAGTCGAGATTTGACCGAGCGGTCACACCAATATTGATCCTGGGAGGAGGAGGAAGAGAAGGAGGAGGGAGGGGGCTGACACAGTCACCACGCGAGCTGGTCATCTATGAATCCTTAGGGACCGGCGCAGGCAGACTGTCCGGGGCTGGACGTTGGTCTAATGGAGCGTCAACACTTTGTGACAACACACCTCACAGCTGAATAGAGGTCCCCGCTGCCCCTTTTGTCCTTGTGTGCTGTCTGGGGGCCAGCTCCGTCTTCAGACTGCTTTCTCCTAGGAACCTCCCTGCCTGCCTGCCTGCCTGCCTGTCGTCAGTGAGTGGGTCTGCTGGTGCTTAGGGAAAATACGCTAAGCTGACAGAAGGGAGGGGGAGGGGGGCAGTATAAATGGTTGCTTTAGCCGAGAAGGAAAGGTCAGTCTACTGCTTTTCTTCAGGACTAAAGACTCCATTCCAAGTTTCCCGGCCGAGTTGTAAGGTAGTCTGAAGTAGTTTCATTGGTCTGATAGAGTGTTATTTTGCCAGCCATTGCTCCCAAAATGGTCTTGCCTTACTTGGCTTGATCACGAAACGGCAAGAGAATTTTTAAGGGGCATCTTCCGGTTTGCAGTATTTCGGAAGAAAAAATAACAACACACCGCTGTGTTCCAGCGCATCTGCGGATCTGCACACGGGTGACACACCATCTGCCAGTAGTTTGAGGTGAGAACCAAAGAGAGATTTTAATTTGACACAAGGCAGTCATCAAACAGTGTGTATACTGCAGTGGTATGCTACTGAACAACTGAGTTGTATGCACGGGGAAGATTTTTTTCTCCTTGAGCCCACGCTTTGTTACAAGGCAGGATGTTCTATGTTCACTTTGCTTCCTGCTATGGTGGAACTGGTTCTCTGTTAACTGGGACACGGGCAGAGTAATCTATTTTCGAAAGAGTTATAACATCCTTATGTGTTAGCTCCGTGACAAGGCAACTGACAGTGCAGTGGCTTGGTGGCTGAGAAGACAGGGTTCAGACTCATCCATATATTGCCTCTCTCTCTCTCTCTCTCTCTCTCTCTCTCTCTCTCTCTCTCTCTCCTCTCTCTCTCTCTCTCTCTCTCTCTCTCTCTCTCTCTCTCTCTCTCTCTCTCTCTCTTATTGGCTCCTACTTACATTCTGAGAATTAATGGACAGACTGGAACTACGCAGTCAAGTATCATCCACTTTCTGGATGCCAGTGGAAGTGTATTTATGGCCAACACTGCAAATGTCTGTGTACTAGAGGTTTGCTTGCTACTGCAAAACGTACGGAAGGACACATCGAGTACATACATAACACAGAATCACTCGTAACTAGTCCTGAAGAGCACCACACTTAGCTAATTAGTGCTTGTCGAAAAGCAAAATATTTTAGAATCTGTGCAGTTTTCTGCTTTTATTTCTTTGTGACCTCAAGTTTTCAATGTTATCACTTTCAATCCTGTGAAAGTAAGTTTGACGAATCCAAGATTAATGTTCGGATGATAACGGTAGCATGGTGAGTATCACCTATTCCGAGTGCCACCCTACTCAAAATGTGTGTGTGTTTGTGTGTGTGTGTTGTGTGTGTGTGTGTGTGTGTGTGTGTGTGTGAGTGTGTGACACTACACTGTGACTGTCGTCAGGAGGTTAAGTAGGCAGTGTTTTTTCTAAGCTTTTATGTCGAGTATAATGGAGTAAGCATTCATATGCTTTTTTTTAACATCCAGTCGCAGTGTGTATGCAGTTTTTTTTCAGTTTTGTGATCCGTTCCCACCGGCACACAATAGCCTACTCTTCCGGAAAACGGAACGGGTTTTAACGTGCGCGCAAGATGTTCTGCATGTGTTCGCACACGGGACCTCGGTTTATTGTCTCATCCGATGGCACAGTGTCCCCAGAGCAGGCACCTTTATACCTTACCTCAGTGGTGACTGGCAGTGCTGGGTAGTTGCTGGCTGATGGCTTTGAGGCAGCTTAGTCAGAATCCTGGCAGCCTGTGGACGGCTAGCTCCGAGAGAACAACAGAACTTGCAGAATGACGAAGCATCGTTTTGGAAGAAAAAGCATTGAAGATCATGTAGCATAGAAAAAGAGAACTAGAGCCAAAACAAATATGTGTGTTCCTTGTTTGGTACATAGATACGATTTTTATTACATCAGAAAATTTTATTAATTCACTTTTCTTACTGTATCATACAGCTGAAAGAAAAAAAAAAGATATATTTAAAAGTAGGATTTTCAAAAAAAAAATGTATATAACGTGCACTTTGAAGAGCTAAACTTAGTAACACAATTACAGAAAAAAATAAAAACCGGTTAGAAAACTGAGAGAGAGAGAGAGAGAGAGAGAGAGAGAGAGAGAGAGAGAGAGAGAGAGAGAGAGAGAGAGAGAGAGAGATTTTAAAAAATGAGGCAAGATAGAAAGCAAGAGTGAAAGTTTAAAAACGTGATTTAACGACAGATTTATGCGCGCGTTAGAAGAATTGTTAGAAAAGCGCCGCGAAGAGGCTTTTGATCATGGGCTTTGAAGAGAAGATGTGGAGGTAAACAAGACGTTTCACGTGTCGTTTTTACATATCAGTGCCAGAGAAACCAAGGGGGTAATCGAGTTTAATGTGGCTGTTTGTTGTCCATTATTATCGATGTGTTATTTGCCATCGGAAAGAGGCCGAGGTAGAAAAAAGTTCATTCAGTTTTCATTAGCGCCGGTCTTGTTTTCTGCGTGCGCATTGTGCCGTTTCAGCCGCTATGAAAATATTTCTTGTTGGGATGATTCATGTTCCAGTCCATATTATGATATACCCGTGCCGAAATAATAGCTTCTGTCTGTATATTATCTGGTTCAAACTAGATTTTATTCCTTCAGAACAACGTAGCACCAGTATGAAATCAGTACAACAATCAATGCTTATGTGAGTACTCTTTTACAAATTAAAAAAAAAATGCAGAAATCCGCTGCAGCTGAACAAAAACTGTGTGACATAGATGAAAAGTTACATAAGAGTTCTATAAGTGTTTAAAGATTGTGAAAATATAAGAAAATCGTCTGTCTGTCTCCTATACATACATACACACACACACACACTCACCACACACACACTCCACTACCACACTCACTCTCACACACACACACACCACAACACACACACACCACACACACACACACACACAACACACACACACACACACACACATATATATATATATATATATATATATATATATATATATATATATATATATATATATATATATTGTATAGTTATGTAGTTATATAGTTATATATAGTTATATATATTATACAAGCAGGCAGGTGTCGGTGTGTTCATCACCATCACGAATATGACAGAATATTTTAGAATCGTTACAGGTGTTTGTTATGATGACCTTTATGTTTCTTGTTGTTGTGGCACTGCAACTGACGGCCCATGTCGGCTGAGAACGGGAAAAGTCTTTTATGGATAGTTATCCATCTGGGTCCTAGTACATTCTCGCTCAGTTATATTTATAGGCGATTTAAGGTTAAGAAAACAACATTTGGCATCTAGAAAATAGATGGTGGACTGAAATTCTTTGGGAGCTGAGTCCCTACAGCAGTGACCTGAATTGAAAAGAAAACGTGTCATGGACAAAATATTCTGGCGGAGCCCATAGTAGATGCATGCTGGGGATATTCATGCCATCCATACTACCAGTCATAGTGGCTGACTGTTTTGTGGAGGGTGAGCAGGGGTTTGACATGAGTGCAAGAAGTTCTGTCTGCATTCACACATAGGATCTTGGTTTATTATCCCATCCTAAGGATAATTGATGGGCTAATGTCTGCTGGTGTCAAAAATAATGATGTCTCCCACCCCCACCCCCTTTTCCTGATGACTGTCTTTTCTACCTTCCTTTTCTTAATTGCATGGACATTTGTATACACATGAAACGTACACAAGAGTTTGTACACTGTTACAATCTTGTATGCAAAACCACGTTTTGGCACTTATTTAAACGTGCAGTTATGCCTATACACGTGCTTGTGCTCTCGCACACGCTCACGCGCGCACACACACACACACATACACACATACACACACATATAAACACACACACAAACACACACACACACACACACACACACACACAGACACACACACAGGCGCGCATGCAAAATAAAACAAGCGTCCACGCAAATTATACGCCTTCAAGCACAGAACTAATACCTGACTGATACGCTTTTTTTTCTCTGTCTCTGTCTGTCTCTATCTCTCCTCCACTACACTCAACAAATCCTTCATCATCTTTGCTTCACGTGCATAGGGGCACGTGCAGGCCGAGCGAGGACAAAGACAAAGCGGAGCGTTGACCAGTCAGCAAGACACGCCACAGCGGCCACGTTTAGGCATGCAGACACAAATAACAGACCCCCCACCCCCACCAGCACACCCCAGCAGAGTAGGCCAGCAGTAACGATTTTCTCTTCATCTCTCTCTGTGCAGGACGCTCGCAGGCCAGCTAATCCGGATGGGCTGACAGCACGTGCGATTAGGTGTCCGGCCTTACGTCACGACATGGCCCCCAGCGTACTACCAGTGTCCAGCGGCTGATAGTGGCTAGTTCACCACCTCACCCCCACCGCCTCCACCAGCCGCCTTCCCTCCCTCCCGAGGATTGACCCCGTCACGCTGGCCCTCCAGCCCCAACCCCCCGCGGGCTGCAGACGTCATGCGGTGTGTGTGGGGCTGAGGAGGAGGCTGCTGTGAAGGACCCTCACAGCGGGGGAGTAATCCTGCCCAAGTGGAGGCAGCATCTTCGCCACTTCTCGTCTCCCCCTTGTACCGCAATCCGCTTGCATGAAAAAAAGGATTTACTGTGTTCCTGAAACACATAGGAAACAATAATATTATCCGCGGCGCGAAACAAAACCAGGTGGGGAAAGGATTTCGGAAGTATTATCTTGTCGCGCCATGCTAGCTAACGCATCAGGTGGAATTGTAGAGAAGGTGTAGATTGCCAGAATATTGTTGTGTGTGTGTGTGTGTGTGCAAATCAGTGCTCCAAGAAACAGCGACAACAGTGACAATGGTGGGGAAAAAATTACGGCGGATTGTTGGGTTCTTTCTCTTCGTGTGCTCATCACTTTGGCTCTTTGCCGAATCCGCCACCGTCACGTACCAGCTTCGCGAAGAGCAAATCCGCAGAACGTACGTGGGGAACGTGGAAAGGGACATGCTGACACAAGGGGAGTTGAATCCTCAGGATGCTGTGAACCTCAAATACACTCTGTCCTCGACAGGCAACCCCCACTCTTCATTGTTCACCATCAACGAAACGAGCAGCACCATTCGAACCTCAGAGAAAATTGACCGGGAAAGTGTGTGCCCGGGGCAGGCAGAGTGTGAAGTTCGCCTGAGCATCGCTGTGTACAAGCGCGGAGAAGGCTCTGCCCTGGACCTGTTCAAGCTGTGGTACGCCGTCATCAACATCATCGACATGAACGACAACGCCCCCACCTTCCCGCAGCCCTTCGTGTCGCTCAGCGTGCCCGAGTCAGTGCCCCCCAACCACGTGCTGAGAACCAGCGGGGCCGAGGACAAGGACAAGGGGGGCAGCAACTCGGTAGAGGAGTACAAGCTGTCGCCCCCCAACTACCGCTTCGGCCTGAAGCAGGTGCAGAACCCGGACGGCTCCTCGGACCTGGGCATCGTCATCAAGGAGCAGTTGGACCGGGAGACCCAGGAGTTCTACCAGCTGAAGGTGGTGGTGAACGGACGGCGGGTACCCGCAGAAAACGGGTCCCTGACCGTCAACATCACCGTCACGGACATCAACGACAACCGGCCCATCTTCGTCAGGAACTCGTACAACGTGACGGTGGCGGAGAACGTGAGGCCCAACACGGCCGTGCTGCAGGTGTCGGCCACGGACCTGGACTCGGGGCTGAACGGCCAGGTGCTGTACAGCTTCAGCGCCAGGTGTGGCCAGGGAGGTGACGGACCGCTTCCAGATGGACGCCAACACGGGCGTCATCTCGGCGCGCGGCGCCATCGACTACGAGGAGAAGCAGCAGTACCAGTTCCTGGTGGAGGCGCAGGACCAAGGGAGCCCGCAGCTGTCGGGGGCCGTGGTGGTGATGCTGAACGTGCAGGACGTCAACGACAACGCCCCCATCATCAACATCAACCTGACTCCAGGCGGCAACAACGTGACGGAGGACGAGCCCGTGGGCAAGTTCATCGCGCACGTGTCGGTGTCGGACCGCGACTCCGGGGAGAACAGCATGGTGATCTGCGCCATGCAGGACGCGCACTTCTCGCTGCAGAAGTTCTACGACCACGCGCACAACATGTACAAAGTGCTGCTCAGCTCGGCCCTGGACTACGAGGCGGCGTCCTCGCACCGGGTGGCAATCACGTGCCGGGACAGCGGGGTGCCCCAGATGGTCAACGTCACCAGCTTCACCGTGCACGTGCGCGACGTCAACGACAACGCCCCCACCTTCGCCCGCCAGAGCTACGCCGCCACCATCGTGGAGAACCAGCTGGACGTGCATGACTTGCTGCAGGTGAGCTGTGTGTGTTGTGTGTGTGTGTGTGTTTGTGTTTTTTTGTTTTTGTATTTAGGAAAGGTGTGTGTGACACTTTGTGTGTGACACTCTTTGTGTGTGACACTCTTTGTGTGTGTGACACCGTGTGACACTTGTGACACTCTGGGCTATGTATGTGTGACACCGTGTGACACTGGTGAGTGACACTTTGTGACACTGTGTGTGAACTCTGTATGTATGTATGTATGTATATGTACTGTGCATTATGTATGTATGATATGTATGTATGTATGTATGTGTGTGTGTGTGTGTGTGTGCGTGCTGTGGCGTGATGAAGATGTGGGAGTGTTTCTAAATGAGGAGATGCCATACACTTTCCCCTGTCTTCGTTAATCCTGTCCTCATTTGTTCGCCCCCATTGCAAAGACCAAAACAGTCGATAAGACTCTAAGCCAGAAAAATCACAACAAAGGCGCGTTAATCCCATTACAAAGACGTACTCCTCTCAAGAGAAAGTCCTTTGAGGTGTGCTAGATGTATATAAGCGATTGTCAAAGATCAAAGTTACAAACATATCTGCCAAATGATTTTTACGAGCTGCGTAATGGTTTTGCCCAAGAACAACAGTGCTATCGTTAGAGATGATATTTGGAGAGCCACACCGGGGTAGGGGTGGTGTGGGGCTGATTTTCTTTGAGTTTTTTTCGGGTGTCTTTTTTTTCTTGCTCTTTATTAGTGGCTTAATTTATGTTTCTTTTTGTAGGTAAAATTAGAGTGGCATATTTAACAGTTTGTTATTCAGAAAATGGCCATCAAAAGAAAGAAACATTACTGATTTCGAGAGATTTCTTCCGTCTTGTTTCTCTGCCTGTTTTATCGGCCAGTCCGTCTGCCTTGCTGTCTGTCTTTGATAAAAACGATGATGATAAAAATAAACTATAATGATGATGACGATGTCGAAGCTAAATAATGATAACAATATAACAGGTTTCAAGTGAGCAAAAAAAGTGTACGTTCAGCAGTGATGAAATTAGTTGTAGCCGGTTGAATTTGGGAGTTCATTGAGAATGCATCTGGGTGTGTGTGGCATCCATAAACTGACCCTGTCTGCCTGTTTGTCTCTGCTTCTTCCTGTGTTCTGTGAGATTTTTTTTACGATGGATAATTAATGAGTTGACTTGTGCGCAAGATGTTACATGTGCATTTGCTCACCAGACCTGAAGAACAGTATCACCAGACTTACAGGGAGATGAAGGTGGAACCGATGTTAACTCCATGGGGAAAACTCTCTCACAGTTACTTGTACCCCACATATTATTCCTGTCGATGTCAAATGACAAGTTCAGTGTTTTGAATTACTAGATTATTACGTCCATTATACAAATCTACACAATCATCATCCGTTGCCTCTCTTCCTCTCTATTTGTCTCCTTTTTCTCCTTATTATCATTAACCATCTTTATCATCATCATCATCATCATCATCATCATCATCATCATCATCATCATCATCATCACGTCATCATCATCATTTTCTTTTTCTTTTTCATGCCCCTCTTCTTCTTCTTCTCTCTTCTTCTTCTTCTTCTTCTTCTTCTTCTCTTCTTCTTCTTCTTCTTCTTCTTCTTCTTCTTCTTCTTCACAATACTCCTTGAGAAAAACTCATAATTCTAACCCATTCATCATAATATATCAACAAATTGCATGGCATCGTATTATTATTGTACCGCATCATCCTACATTAATCGCCTTTTTTCCCCTCTGCTTTCGTGAACTCTGTAGGTGTCAGCTCACGACCCCGACACGGGAGGGGGCGGGGAGGTTCGGTATCGTCTGGACACCTCGGGGTACATCAACATCAGTCGCCTCTTCACCCTGGACCCCGTGACGGGGTGGTTGCGGGTTCGATCCCCGCTGGACCGGGAGATTCAGGCTCACTACAACCTGAACGTGTTGGCTGTGGACCTGGGGCAGCCCAGCCTGACGTCCTCTGTGCCTGTAGTGGTCACTGTGGAGGACGAGAACGACGAGAAGCCCTACTTCACCAAGTGAGTTGGGGGCCGAGTCAGCCGTGTGTGTGTGTGGGGGTCGATCCGCTTTGTTTGTTTGTTTGTTTTCAGAGACGTTAGTGTGTGAGGGAACGAGGGGGGAGGGAGTTGGTTGTAAAGATTGTGTTTTGTATATATTTATATATATTATGATTAATATATATATATTTATAAAAGATTATATATTATATATATTAATGTGTGTGTGTGTGTGTTGGTTATGTGGATGAGTGTGTGTGTGTGTGAGTAGAGAGGAGGAGAGAGAGAGAGAGAGAAAGAGAGAGAGAGGAAGAGAGAGAGAGAGATGAGAGAGAAGAGAGAGAGGCGAGCGTATTGTATGTTTGAGTTGGGCAGGGATGGGTATGTGGAGTGGTGTGGGTGCTTGTATAGAGAGAGAGGGAAGAGAGGAGGAAGGGTACATGTGGTGTGTGTGTGTGTTGTGTGTGTGTGTTGTGTGTGTGTGTTGTGTGTGTGAAAGCGGGCACGGATAAAAGCATGTTATGCAAGAATGTTCGTGTGTGTGCGTGAATGTGTGTGTGTGTAAGTATGTATGTGTGTGTGTACTGTGTGTGTGTAGAATGTGTGTGTGTATGAATGTGTTGTGTGTGTGTATCGTGTATATTTGTCTCCACTAACCAAAAACAACCCACACAACCACACATCCAAAAAAACCGCTTTATAC
>CM060321.1:21833539-21856039 GCA_030674155.1 Stramonita haemastoma
AACACACACCACGCACGCACACACAACACACACATACACACACTTACAGGTTACCAATAACGTGTGTAGGAGCAAGGTATGTAGACAAGTCACTTACAGCTCCATACACTATTAAGGCACCATTGAGGAAAAAGACTGAGAGAGAAAGAGGGGGAGGGGGTAGGACATATATAAGTCATTCACATTAACAAGTGAGCTCAAAGGAGAGAGAGAGAGAGAGAGAGAGAGAGAGAGAGAGAGAGAGAGAGAGAGAGAGAGAGAGAGAGAGAGAGAAACTGTTATCCACAATGCCAACAAGACCATTTGACATAAAGGTTGACGTTATTTCCTTTTCTGTGTGGGCAAAAAGAAAAAAGAGAAAAGAGGTCACCTAAGGTAAGCATTTCTGGAATCCCCCGAGGGAGGGAGGGGGAAAGGCAAAAGAAAAGACTAGTAGGCTAGTGTGTGTGTATATTTGTGTATCGTATGGTGTGTGTGTGCGTTCGTGTGGGGATGTGCGTGTGTGTGTGCATTTGTGGTGTATGTGGGGAGATGCATGTGTGTGTGTGTTTGTGCATATATATGCTTGTGCGTATGTATGTGTGTGTGCGTGTGTTTGTGCATAATAATGTGTGTGTGCGCGTGTGTTTGCGTGCGTGCGTCCGTGTGTGACCTAGAGTGGGACGCGGGGAGGTTGGGTGTCGTGCGTGCGTGCACGCGTTAATGAGTGCTATCCAATTTATCTAAAAGCATAAAAAGAGTCAAAGACAACGTACACAAACAAGACAAAACAACAGCAAACAACACCAAGAAGAAAAAGGACACCAACAAAAACACCACCCTCCACCCTTGTAGGCGACGTGGTGGAGTGGGAATAAAGCAGAGAAGAAAGAAGCGTTTACAAACAAACAAGTGAGAGAGGAAGAGAAAAGGTGTGTGTGTGTGTGTGTGTGGGGGGGGGGGGGGGGGGGTTATGTAGGCAACGTGCGCGCCCCTGTGAATGAGAGGTGTTTGTTTGCGTGCTTTTGTTTATCGGGAGGTGCTGGCTTACCGAGCTTTTGTTTGTTGACCAAAGGCTGTGTGTGATGTCGCCAGGCCTTGTCATTATCATGTTGGGTCTTGAGATCTGCACAGGTTTTTTTGTTTGTTTGTTTTTCTGTTTTGTTTTGGTGGTTTCGGGTTTTTTCGTTGTTTTTTGTGTTTGTGGGTGGGTTGTTGTGTTTTTTTGGGGGTTGATTTTTTGTGTTGTTTTTGTTGTTTGTTAATTCTGTTTTTTTGTTTTCTTTTTCTTTTTTTTTCTTTTTTTTTTGGGGGGGGGAGTATTATTGTCAGGAGGAAGGATGATTAAGGGGCGGCAGGTGATATGGTAGACCCTTTATGTGTGGCACTTCAAAAAGCACGGGTAGGCTGAAAGAGGGGAGTTGGCAGGGTTTGGGTGATGTTCTGTCTCTGTCTCTCTCTCCGTCTGTCTTTTGCCTGTCTCTTTCTCTCTGTCTGTCTATCTGGTCGGCTGGCTGGCTTTTCTCTGTTTTCTATTTGTTATTGATTGTCGATCTGTTTCACTATGTGTGTTTGTGTTGTGTTGGTGGGGGGGGGGGGGTCGTCTCTGTGTGTCTGTGTCTGCGTTGTGCATGTCGTTGCGTCTGTCTCTTCTCTCTTCTCTCTGTCTCTCTGTCTCTGTCTCTGTCTGTCTGTCTGTCTCTCTCTCTCTCTGTCTGTCTGTCTCTCTTCTCTCTCTCTCCTCTCTCTCTCTCTCTCTCTCTCTCTCTCTCTCTCTCTCTCTCTCCTCCCTCTTCTCTCTCTCTCTCTCTCTCTCTCTCTCCTCTCTTCTCTCTTTAAAACCGGGAATCCTGAAGTGGTGTGTGTGTTGGGTGGGTGCATATTGTCTTAAATGCAAATGGAAAATATAGGTTTAACTAAAATAATGAGAGTATGCCAGGCGACGACAAAATACTGTTCTTTTTCAAATCAGACTGGCCGTCCCCTTTAACTTTAAGTGTGTTTTTTTCTGAGTATAATTACCGCAAGTGATAAGACTTTTTCTTTAGGAAAACAATTCATCTTCAAAATGTCCTCATTTCTATCTTGCCTTTTGAGACAGTCTTTTATTCTTTTTTTATATACTTTTTTTAACCTTTTATTCTTTCCGTTTTGTGGCTTCAGTGGCAGATAATATGTTTTCACTCTTTCGTTCTTTTCTTCCTTTTCTGTTTTTTTTTTATTTGTCTTATTCTGAGAATGTTTCCTGATTTCTGCCGTTCTTCTCATGTATAGTTTTTTCCCCTCTGCCTTAAAGTATTTCCTTTCCTATCTCATTTTTGCACTTTCCTTTTTTGCCTATGTTCCATTTAACAGTTCATTTCCTGGATAATAACAACATTTCTTCCTCGTGTCGGATAGGTTCTTATCTTTTTCTCTGTCTCTCCGTCTCTCTGTGTTTTTCTTTCTGTACACACACACACACACACACACACACACACACACACACACACACACACACACACACACACAAAACACACACGTATAATATATATATATATATATAATATATATATATATATATATATATATATATATACATCTTTATTATTTGATGATGGTCAATGATGTTGAGGATGATGTAATGATCATTCATCTTTCGTCGATGAGTAGATGGCAATGAACGTATCCAGACTCAATCTGCGACCTTGAAAAGGATGGGTGTTGCTTGGCTCAACCTTCCCAAACTCGCAGCCTGAACAAAATTGATAAAGTGCAGTGCCCTGGCAACCCTTGACAGAGAAGGGGGAGGGTCAGGGGAGATGCTACATAAAGTTCAGAAAGAAGGAAGGGGGTGGGCCGAGTGTGGGGCTGTAACTGCTGATTCTTTTCCACTGGTGTTACACAAGATGCGATGCGCATTATCTCTGATGCGCAAAATCCACTATCGCTCATACCAGGCGTGCTTTGTTGCCTTGCTGCGCTGCACCAGCAAGCCAATGTGGAGAAACAGGAAGATGATATGGGTTTGTTTGTTTAGGTTTGTTGTTTTTTACTTGAAACATACAAAGTTAGTATCTGCCTGTGAGAACAGAGTTAAGCTACGTTGTATTAGACAATCGGTTTAATGCATGCATCCATTGATTTCACCTGACTTCTGATTCAACTTCTTGAGGAGTCGTTGGCGCACTAGGCTACAATGAAGTTTCCGGGCTGTGTGTCGTGAGCAGCTTAATTAAATCTTTCAGAGCCCACTCATCTGCAGGCAGGTAGCCTAGCGGAGTGTGTGCTAAATGTGTTTAGTGTCTTCCATCCTTTCAGCCACAGCTACTTTACCTTGAAAGATGAAGGTTTTTCATGGCCAGATGCTCTGTGCATATCTCCACATGGTGTGTTAGTTTACAATCTCATCCAAAGGATTAGCCTGGCAGGGGACAGGAGCGTGTACCAATGTAGGTTCCAGTGGAGCAAAACTCTCAAACAGCGACTTCAGTGGAGGCTTGAACCCTAGTCTTCATTTACCGTCACATCAAAAGTCTGATGCTCTGACCAGTTGGCTCTCTCGCCCCCAGGCCTGTTGAATCAGAAGTTGACAGTAAATGCTGCACTTGCCTCTGTGTAAGAGTTAGGTGCCTCCTATCTCCCTCCACCTCTCCTCTCTCTCTGTCTCTCTCTCGCTCGCTCGCTCTCTCTCTCTGTCTCTCTGTCTCTGTCTTCTGTCTGTCTGTCTGTCTCTCTCTCTCTCTCTCTCTCTCTCTCTCTCTCTCTCTCTCTCTCTCTCTCTCTCTCTCTCTCTTCTCTTCTTCTTCTTCTTCTTCTTCTTCTTTTCTTCTTCTTCTTCTTCTTCTTCTTCTTCGTCTCTTCTTCTTCTTCCTAAAGAGACATTCCCGGAGTTGACACACTACCCAGCATGTGTCATCTTTGGATTTCATAGCAGAAGTGACCACGAGTATGACCTGGTATTTGCACATTGATCCCTAGGCTTTTAATGATGGCCTTGGCTTTGCACTTGTAGACCTTGCAAGTGCTTATAATGTGTTTAAATTCCAAGAGTGCACATGAAGTGAAAATTTCGTCATTGCAAGTTATGATTTTCTTGTTTTGTTTATGATTTTAGTGCGTGTTTTCTAAGATTACTCAGGGATCAGAAGCTGTCCCAGTATGTAAGAGAAATGTGTTCATAGTCGATATTACTGCTAAAAAACGATAACACAGCATCCTTGCAGAACACTGGTATCAACAATTAAATGAAGAACCGGAGACAAACACAAAACAAAGCAAACAAAAAGTAGAAAACACCCAAACAAACACCTCCCCACCACCCCCACTACCACCACCACCATCACGGAAATCACCACTTTAAGTCAGAGCCTTCTTACTTAAAAAAAAACAACTTTGCGTTTAGATTAAGTTGTTTTTTTTAAGTTTGAATTCCGGGATCAAATACGCCAGGACTCACCCTTTTGGTTTCCCGAAACAAAGAGGAAAATGGAAGAAAGCTGTCTTTGTAATTGCTCGGAAGGTCCTTGATAGAGCCTTAGAAAATCTTAGATTGTTAAGGCCTTGAAAGAAATTTTTAGAAAATTAAGTTTGTGTGAACTCCGATTCCCCATAACGTTTTTTGAATTTCTAATGATTAGTTTGAATTTGGGATGAAAGGGACCTTCTCTCAGCTCTAGGACGAACATAGCTAGAAGCAGTGAAGCGGCAGCTTTTAGATATCCGATTTTAGATAAAAGAACAAAAAATAATAAAGGAACAAAAGGAGGGCAAAACGTGGGGTCCAATAAAATGCGTGAACATTACACAATACAATGTTTGAATGTGTGTTCGAACGACAGGTTTCAGTGCACAAGCTTGGAAAGTGAAATAATAAAGCAAGCTCTGCGCGTGATCCTTTTTCGTCTTTTTTTCCATCAAATTTATGTGGGTTCTTTTTTTTTCAAAGACGCTGTTACAGATTTACGATCTTCCTTGTTTCTGGCATTTGCTATTCACGTGGGGGGAGTGTGCGCGTGTGTATGCGTGATGCGTGTGTCTTGTGTGTGTTTCCGCGTGCGTGCGTGTGTGTGTGCATGTGTGTGTGTGTGGGGCATTTGCTATCCGAAGTGATTGCGTGCGTGCATGTAGGCGCGCGCGCGGCGTGTGTGTATGTGTTAGGGGAGAGAGGGAGGTAATTGCTGAAGTTTAAACTTTTGATGTCTTTGTATGACACGTGTCTTTGTGTGGGTTATGCATTTTTTAAAGTCTAGATGGAAGATTGCATTTTGGTGGCTTGCTGTTGTAAGAGTTCGCTTTTGTGCTCCCTAGGAGGGAGAAAAAACAACTTTGGCAACAGCTATTTTCTAAGCAATTGTTTCCACACTTTCTCTGCACCCACCCACCCACCTTCCCATTCCTTGCACTCTCACCCATTTTCGCAGCTCTCTCTCCCCCCAACCGACTGAACCACCCCTCACCCCAAACGCACGTCACCGCTTGTCACCTTCTGCAACATGTATTGATTTCCCGTTTCAAATTCTTCCAGAAAGATTTGTGCCCGCTTAACATCCGCTTTGGCCAATCGAAACATGCAAATTTGATGAAGTCCCGCGCTTTCTTGCGGCATTTCAATCCGATTTTCTCCTCCGGAGATGAAAACTTTGGCCTCCAATTTCCGTGCTTTACCCTCCGCGGTCGGCCTGCCTGGGTTGTGTCTTCTGCCGGGCAGTTGAGCAGCTTGGCCGTCCCTTGTCTTCCCCATGGTGTATGACAAGGGTCTGTTTTGTGAAGGCCTAATTGAAATCAGGTCGTCTCCTTTTTTCGCCAGGGGCAATTTTGCTGTGTGGAACTCGACACGCGGGCGTTGATGGCTAGACCGACAAAGGCAGTTTTTTCTGTTCATTGTTTCCAGGTTACGAGTCCCAGCTGGGTTGAAATTTGGAAAATTGGTTTGGTTTTGTTTGGTTGGTGTTGTTTTGGTTTATTGTTTTAAGAAAAAGAGGCAATAACAAAACGAAAGTTAAAGGAAAAGTTCAAAGGAGTTGTGGATTCCAGAAGAAGAGATGATTTAGATTTTTGTTTCATTTTCTTGTTTTAGTTCAGTTCCACCCTTTTCTCTTTATTCTTGTCCTCTGATACGAAGAAGAAGAGACACTGTTGAGTTGAAATTCATAAAGATAGGGACTGGAATGCCTTGTTCACACACACACACACACACACACACACACACACACACACACACACACACACACACACACATATATATATATATATATATATATATATATATATATATATATAATCCACTACCACAAACACACACAACACACACAAATATATATATATATATATATATATATAATATCATACGCTGCGTGCACGTGCGTATGTGTAATTCAAAAAAGTGCACACACGCGTAGATGGTGCGTGGTGAGAAGGTTCATGCTGGAATAAAAATCCACCTATTACAATGACCTTTGTTTGGTGGGTTTAATTGCGAAGTTGATAGCACGCACACGATTAAAGTAATCTGAGAATTGCATAGAAGAAAGCGATCTACAAAATCCCTGTTCAAATGATAGGTTTTATCTTTCAACGCAAACCCACTCCCCTGCCCCAAATTAAAACAAAAATTAGTGGGCGAAACAAACAACTAAACATTTGAGCGTTGAAAACCATGGAAAGCTCTTTTTTAACAAGAGAGGCTGCAGCGTTTTTATTGTTTATTTCAGGGGATGGAGGGGAGGGGAGGGGTGGGGTGTTACCTTTATGTTTTGTTTGTTTTTTTTCTATGTCTTGCATGTTGCTTTTTGTTTTGCTTTATTTTAATGAGCATGTTGTATTGTAACAATGTAAGTTAACTTAACACAGTTTGCACACTCAACAAGATGTACAGGAAAGGCACGCGCATGCAGGCCAGATATCGGAAAGAGTGGTGCTACTATTATACTGGCAAATTCATTCCTCCCTCTGTGCCATGCAGTTCCTCGATTTGACTTCTTCCATGGCTTCTTGAGGAGTCAGTCCTTAGGACACTGCACTGACTTTTTCAGGCAGTGTGTCGTGGGCAAACTGGAAATGGTAGTAGAGCCTATTTCCCTCAGGCCGTAGGGTTCCGTGCTGCTTAGTTTCGTGTGCCCTGTCGTAAAGGGGTATTGTCGTGAAGTGGACAGGCACCAGGGAGATCAAACTTCCTGGGTTTGGACACTTACCTTCTTCTGTCCTTCTCCAAGTGGACTGCCAATGCACAGACTGCAAATTGCAAGACAATTCCAAATTCACAGTGCCTATCCGTCTTTTTAAACATGGGAAACGGGTAAAACAACAGATTTCCTGGGAAGGTTAGAGTTCTGCAGTCCTCACTGAGTTTTTAGTTTTGTAATTTTTGTGCCATTATATGGGTCGCGTTTTGTGTCTGTTTGTGTATAGAAAATGGTGTACAAGCAATTTAAAAAGAATTAGTTTAGTTGTTATTTCATTTGGTTTGTGCAGTTCAACGTTTTAATCCACTTAGCGACAAGGAATCCATATAAAGACATATATTCTTTACCATCCATCCCGCGGTATAGCTTGCTTAGCCTAGCCATCTACGAAAGGCAGACGGGGCTTTCATAGGGGGCAAACGGTAAAGCAAATATGTCCACACGAGACCTCAGATTATGTCATCTCAACCGGATAACTTTTAGGGGGAGAGGAGCCAGCAGCAGTATTAATACCAGAAAAAAGTCATCTCGATCAGACACCTCAGAGGAGATGCAAGCCGTGGTGCCCGCCGTTACATCAGATTATGAGCACGCTGTTCCGACCCTCGTAGAACACAGGGTACCTGTCAAGCAGAGTATATGTTTTTAATTATGCCTCTTCAGTGTAGGAGAGTTCACTTTTTTTTCTCGTCACTCTCCGATGAGAGCCACCGGGGCGCGCTGCACTGAAGAGCTGTTTACAAGATTCCTTCCATTTCTGTTGGCTGTGCAGTGCACCAAAAC
This sequence comes from Stramonita haemastoma, assembly GCA_030674155.1. Classification (NCBI taxonomy): domain Eukaryota; kingdom Metazoa; phylum Mollusca; class Gastropoda; order Neogastropoda; family Muricidae; genus Stramonita; species Stramonita haemastoma. The sequence continues at coordinate 21,841,465 of CM060321.1, forward strand.
CTGGGTCTGTGCAGTTGGTTACCTCGTCCTTTACGCAGTGGTGCCGATCCATTTCCCCTGTCCATCTCTCCCTCAACAGTTCCCCGGAAACTTCTGACAAACAAGTTCACTACGCCTTGTTTTGTAGAAACTATACGGACTTCTGACAAGGCCACTATCACCATACATTGTTTTGTAGAAATTACACATACTTCTAACAAGGCCACTATCACCATGCCTTGTTTTGTAGAAACTATACAAACGTAGGTCTGTTTTATTTGACTGTCAACAGCAAGTCTTTAGGGGGATCAATGATCTTTTCAAATGATGGCTTTCTCCGAAGTCGTAATGCTGCTTCCTTAATGGTGGACAAAAGGTCGAATACACAAAAATCTCACCATCGGTGGACTTCATAGCTCTAGCCGAGGAATGAAAAAAAAGAGGATGATTTGGTTAAATAGTTATGCAGTGTGTAACATTACATAGTGTAGTACACAATTATACTTCGATACATTAGAATATAAATCTCTGCAAGATATCATGATCGGTTAAAAGAAAGAAATCGAAGTCATCTATTGTCCTCATTTTGCAGAATGAAATCTTCAGGTTATTCTTTTTTGGGGGTATTTTTACCTATCAGATTTCAGATATGCCAAAAGATTGATTTTCATTGTCAATAAACACAGTTGCCATTTTCAGCTTGCCTTTGCTGCAAACATTTCTCTGAACACTCGGCGGTTATGCAGTGCAATGTTATTTAGGTTACTTTTGTTGTCTTTTTTTTGTTCGATTTTTCATTAACTTAATTTGATTTTTAACTAAAACTTCTGTTTCTATACCATGTTTTCACTCAGATCCAGTGCAGACAGTGCATTGTCCTATCCTACTATAAAAAATGGAACGTGAAAAAAATCACAAACTATCAAAGTTACATCAAGCAAGTTGTTGTGCTTTTTTTCGATATTTTCTTAAACGTACGAGGGCTTACGGATTGCCGTGTGTTAAGTGCAGTGCACACCGTGAACTTATCGTTTAGAGAGTAGAGATTTTTTTCTTATGTTTTGAAAATAATACTCTTTGTTTATGTTCTTGTTGTCTGTGGTTGTCAGTCGTTGTTTTTGTTGTTGTTGATTCTTGTTGGATCAGATTATTGTTGTTGTATTTAGTGTCGTATTCTGCGCATAGGTAGAATACTCAGTTAAACTCAGCTTTTGTCCAGAATGTGTGTTTGTGCGTGCGTGCGTGCGTGCTTGCGTGTGTGCGTGCGTGCGTGCGTGTGTGTGTGTGTGTGTGTGTGTGTGTGTGTGTGTGTTTGCAAGCGCATTAAGTGAAACTTAAAATCGATCTTTTACATTAACTAAGCGTTGCTGCCAGAACCAGGATATGCACACCCCCTTCCTTCTTTCATAACCGTACGCCCCTTCACTCCCTCTCTCATTTTCCAACCACCCCCCCACCCCGCACACACACACACACACACACACACACAGACACATACACACACAGACACACACACACACACACACACACACACACACACACACACACACACACACACACACACACACACACACACCTTCCTGTCCAGTTTCTATAAGCAAATTTTGAGCGTTTACTGCGCGCTGAGGCTAATTGCATTGTCGACCCTTTTGGTCCGTTTGGCGTATTAGCCAGCTCTTCGGACAGTTTATGAGGTTGTGGTGGCCGGGCAAATATAGATAGATAGTGTGTGTGTGTGTGTATGTCTATGTCTGTGTGTGTGTGTGTGTGTGTGTGAGGGTAGAGAAAGAGAGATAGGGAGAAAGAGAGGTGTGCGTGTGTGTGTGCGTGTGCGTGTGTGTGGTGTGTGTGAAAACGCACATACGTAGACACAATTTAATGTATACAGACAGACAGACAGACAGTTATATATACACGTTCATACATTTTTTATACGTATATGCTTACATACATACATACATACATACATACATACATACATACATACATACATACATACATACATACATACATACATATATATTATAATTTACTAATTTACCAAAAAATAGATACAGTATTATATATATAATATATATATATATATATATATATATATATATATATATATATATATAGCGTACGTGTGTGTGTGTGTGCGCGCGTGCGTGCGTGTGTGTGTGTGTGTGTGTGTGTGTGTGTGTAAAGAGGAAAATGATAGAATCATAGACGGAAACAATTTAAAACCGCCAATAAAACATCGATATGAACTCAATTTTAGCGTGTTCCTAAGAGGAAAAGAGGGATCCTTTTTTTTTCTTTTTATCCGTCTGTATGTAGAAATTGAACTTTTGGTTAAAAGCAAAATCATATGAAATAACAGTTGCTAGGGCGAAACATAAAAAAATTATAATCACTAAGTTAAATTTGCCTAATGGAAACCGAGGTTGATAATTATTGAGGATTGCAAAAAGTGCGCGCGCGTGGTGTGTGTGTGTGTGTGCATGTATGTATGTGTGATCTGTTTGCGCGTGTTGGTTTGCACACATCATCTTCTGTTTGTGAGTGAATGTGTTTATGCACAAGCGCGCACTCGTGTGTGTGCTTCGCGCCAGCATCTGTTTGTATGGGTGGTGGGGAGAGAGAGAGAGAGAGAGAGAGAGAGAGAGAGAGAAGAGAGAGAGAGGAGAGGATTTGATTTTATTCTTTTATATTGAGGATAATGGAATAAGCACACTTGTGCTTTTTTACATCCAGTCCCCGTGTGTATGTAGTTTTGTAAATGTCATCTGTTCCCACTGGCACACGATGGCCTACTCTTACGAAAAGCGGAACAGGATTTAACGTGTGCGCAAGATGTTCTGCGTGCGTTCACACACGGGGCCTCGGTTTAAAGTCTCATCCGAAGGACTTTTGGGGAGAGTGGAGTCAGCACTGATGTTAACTCCAGGAGAAAAATCTCCTCGACCGGACTCGAACCCGGGTCGTCAAATTGCCAGCGCAATGTTCTGACCACTAGGCTATACGTCCCCCCTCTGTGTGTGTGTGTGGTGTGTGTGTGTGTGTGTGTGTGTGTGTGTGTGTGTGTGTGTGTGTGGGTGAGGGGAGAGAGAGAGAGAGAGAGAGAGAGAGAGAGAGAGAGAGAGAGAGAGAGAGAGAGAGAGAGAGAGAGAGAGCATGCTTTCTTGTGTAGGTGGTCAATGGAGTAGTTGGGTCTTATTCAGGGGTAATGTGTGTGTGTGTGGGGGGGGGGGGGGGGTTAACGGTGAGAAGAGGGAGTGGTGTGCTCTATCGTTGACCCATGACGATCTAACTCGGAGGAAAAGCAAACAAGCACTGTAGAGAAGTTACAAATTGTCCTTTCCTGGAGCTCTTCTGTCAATAGTCAACAGTTTTGTAACTTCTCACCCTCCCTCCCCCCACCCCTATACCTCACACACACACAATACACACACACACACACAAAACACACACACACACACACACACACACACACACACACACGGGAGAATTTCACCCTCTACCTTTCTGCCCTCTTTAATTAAACGGAAATCTCCCAATATTTTGAAAGCAGAGCATGTAAAACCACTACAACTCCAGCACGGTCCACAGCAACCGACTCCTCAAACTGAGGATCAGAGCTTATAAGAAGAAAGCTTTGGTGCTCATAGAGCCTTGAATGTGATTTTATTTCCCTTTCGTTTTGTAGCGCTGTTTCTTCCTTGGTGAAGAGATCAGAACGTATGCGGCACCCCTGACCTAAAGGTTTTTTGTTGTCTGAAGAGAGCTTGTCATCAGGAAACAATGTCTGGGTCTTTAGCTGTGATTCAGTTCTGACTTCAGGCTATTGGCTGTGTGGACAATATAGCAGTTAGCTTCGATGGGGGCAAGGGGGGCACAGTAAGAGCTTTGGGTGGTGATTGGGAGTATGTCAATGTTTTTGTCCAACTACTTAGGAGGGGGATTTTATTGGTCTTTGTGACTGCGTAAGTCGTTGTGAAAAAAAACAAGGTGCCTAGCCTTAATTATGTCAGTGAGTGAGTTTGTTTAGGCGTGTATTTTGGGGTTTTTATGGACAAGGATTTGGGGGGGGGTGGGGGGGATGGGGGGTTGGTTTGGTTGTTTACTTTGATTTATTTATTTACCAGGTTTTGTTGTCGTTTTTCCTTTTTTTTGATAGTTTAGTTTTGGTTATTCTTCAATAATTTGACTGGAAAACCTTGATGCGAACTTTTTCTTGTTGACTAATAGTACTAGTGGTATGCATTATACTCAAATTTATATTTCACTCACATACACTCGCTCTTCTTGTTGACTTAATTATTCTCTGTCGACTGTCACCCCAGTGTAGACCATGCATAACACAAACTGATTATGCACAGAACACACACACACACACATACGCGCGTGCGCGCGCTAATTATAACACTCTGACGCACGTGCGCGTTCACATAATATGCATATTTTTAAAAACCAATCTATTTTTCTATTTCATTTTACATCAGCTTGTTTGTGTTTTTTGCTCGATTATAATTCTGCGAAAGTGACACAATTTTTTGCGTGCTTTTGGGTTTGTTGTTGTTGGTGTGGTTGTATATTATGAACTTTCAACTAAAACCTTTTCTTTCAATGCTAATACTGTCGTCCCTAAATATCTATATTATATGTAATCTCTGTCAGGCCTATATTCTATTTTCGCCAACTTTGTTCGACATCTGATGACTTTACACTTTTTAGCAGTCCTGCTTTCTGACAGTGTGGGAGGAAAAGGAGGGGAGGGAGGGAGATGAAAGTAAGAACAGAAGATGGCAAAGAAAGACAGAGAGATGAAGGGGAAGAGACAGACAGACAGACAGGCAGCGACAGACAGACAACACAGAGAGAGAGGAAGAGAGAGAGAGAGAGAAGAGAGAGAGAGAGAGAGAGAGAGAGAAGAGAGAGAGAGAGAGAGAGAGGCCGAGAAACAGACAGACAGACGGACTGCACAGACAGATAGGCAGACAGATAGAAGCAAGCTCCAGGTAATACAGAAATATGAGCTTTTTATTATTCTTTTTTATTTGGACTGTAACATTCTGCTTCGGGTTTTGCACTTAAACTGTCTGTTTTGGGTGAGGGTTTTTTGTTGGCTCTGTTGTTTGTTTGTTCGCTTTTCTTCTTTCCATTCTTTTCAAATCTCGCTTAAAAGCCGGTATCTTCTGACACCGTATGCGTTTTAGCTGATATTCGATTTTGCGTTTCGCTTTTGAGCGTGTGGGTCACCACTTTTCATGTGTATACACACCTCCCCACACTCGTGAGAGTGTTGCGTGTAAGCACACCTTTAAATGCATGTAGTCCTACGCGTGCTGGTGTGTTTGTGCCTGCTTTTGTATACATTTGCTTGTCTGTCTGCTTGCCTGAGCACGCATCTGTACGGTATGCTCGTTTCTTAAATGGTATGTGTGTGTGTTGTGTGTGTGTGTGTGTGTGTGTGTGTGTGTCGTGTGTGTGCATGTGCACGTGTTGCTTAAGAACATATGTGTGTTTGTTTGTATGTTACATATATACATGTTTGTGTGGGTGGGTCGGGGTCTTGCGCTCGCATAGTTGCATCTGTGAATGTTACTGCGTCTGCGAGTGTGTATATGTGTGTACTAGTGTGTATATGCGCTCACTACGCACGACTCACACGCCGTGAGCTTCTAAGAATACACTGAAAAGCCAAGGCAAATGACTACATGATACATACATACATACATACATACATACATACATACATACATACATACATACATACATACATACATACATACATCTATAATGAATATCTCTCATCTCTCTCTATATAATATATAATAGTATACTATCTATACATACATACATTCAATATATATATATATATATAATATATATATATATCTGTATATATCTGTATATCTATATACATACATACACACATACATACATACATACATACATTCATTCATTCATTCAGATATATATTATATATATATCTATATATCTATATATGAATATATATCTCTCTCTCTCAAATTATATATATATCGTATATCTATTACATACATACATACATACATACATACATACATACATACATACATACATACATATACACACACACATAATATACTTTCCTTTGCCCTGACGATACCATTTTTTTCACGGAGGAGTACCGCTTTGTGTGTGGTTGCAGAACGGTTCAGATAACGGGTCTGCACTACAGTGCACACCAGCGGGCACGGTGCCGGGCACGCACGGGCTGAGGCTGGGCACGGACGATGCCCCCCACTTACACCCCGTGCAGGAGGAAGAGGTCAGTAATGGGCACATGGACGCGAGTGCAGGATTGTGCAAATTGTATAAGAAAGTGATGTAACGTTTTGAGATTGTAGTGTATTATATTGTTGTTGAGTGTTGTTGTTGTGTGGTGGCTGGTGTGTGTGTGTGGTGTGTGGTGTGTGTGTGTGTGTGTGTGTGTGTGTGTGTGTGTGTGTGTGTGTGTGTGTGTGTGTGTGTGTGTGTCTGCCAGTGCGCTCGTGCGTATTATATGCTTCGTGCGGGTATATGTACGCAGATGTGTGTGTTTGTGTGTTTTTGTTTATGTGTGTGTGTTTGTGTGTATGTGTGTGTGCGCGTGTGTCAGAGAGAGAGAGAGAGAGAGAGGGAGAGAGAAGAGAGAGAGAGAGAGAGAGAGAGGAAAGACCAAAATGACAACGAAATAAGTAGACGAAGGAAGAAATCAATGAGGAAGAGTCAAGGCAGAAAAAAGGAAAAGAAATGAAAAATGAATAGAAGAAAGATAAGTCATCGTGTCCTTCGTCTGGGTTCAAAGTATGTTTGCGAAAAGTCTATTAGCAGACTTAATCATAGTCATTAAAAGAGCAAGGGACAAGAGAGAGAGAGAGAGAGAGAGGAGGGGGGGGGGGGGGGGGGGGGCTGAGGGAGGGTGAGAAAGAGGGAGCGCTGACAAGTAATTAGAAAGTTAATTTTAGATATATATTCCGAGTGGCTATCGATCAAAAGATCAGTTTAAGAATCTCATTATCAGAAATGAGTTATGTAGGTGTGAGAGTGAAAGTGTGTGTGAGTGTGTTTTTTGAGTGAGTGTGTATGTGTGTGTGTGTTGCTGTTGTTGTTGTTGTTGTTGTTGTCACAATTGGTTAATATCGGAGCTCTAGTCGAGGAACAAAAATTTAAAAAACCCACAAAAACAACCCCCAAGAATTAAACACATTTCATTTCTTTCTCAGCTTTGTTAAGAGTCCCAACATGTCACTTTACTATTTCCTCATCCTTAACGATGTAACATCAAACATAACTTTCGCATGCTTTCTCCCTGAATTTCTACAGTAGTTATAATTGGAGTTCTCCCTCAACTCCTTTAGGTAAAGGAAGGGTAGGAGAGTTGGTTTTATACCCCGTTTTACTCTGTATAAAGCTGCACAGTTTTAATATGAGATTTCAAATTTGACGAGGTGACAACCCCAATATGGCCTGTGTGGTCGGCGGGACTTTAAACAGCGCGACTGGATTGGATTGGAACTCCTTAAGAAGTCGTTGGCGCACCACAGTGAACTTTGTTTTTGAAGGCAACGTGTCCTATAGGTACGTTGACTCTTAGCGAAACTCGTGTTCTATAGGTACGTTGAATCTTAGCGAAACTCGTGTTCTATAGGTACGTTGAATCTTAGCGAAACTCGTGTTCTATAGGTACGTTGAATCTTAGAGAAACTCGTGTTCTATAGGTACGTTGAATCTTAGCGAAACTCGTGTCCTATAAGTACGTTGAATTCTAGCGAAACTCGTGTCCTATAGGTAGGTTGAATCTTAGCGAAACACGAATGCATATAATTATATCCCCCCTAGTTAGTAGCACCAGGGTGTATCCTGGGTTTCTTATCTGTAGACCATCTCATTTCCCACGGCTGGCCTGTTCTTCCGTGACATGACAGATGAGTTTTTAACGTGTGCACAGGGCGTCCTGCATGCGTTTGCACACAACGTCCTCGCATTTGTTTTTCATGCAGTAGTATGTTTGGTTGGCTTATTATTTTATACGAAGGACTTTCAGGAAAATGCAGTAATGTGATCAGAGCTCCAGGGGTAAGTCCCGTCAGACGGGCACCTGAGCCTAGACTTAAACCTGCGCCCTCATTTGCCGTTAACAGAGGAGTGGGATATTCTTGTGGTTGGAGGATTGTGCTCGTAGTCTGATGGACGGGGTTCGAGCCCCCACCACGGCACCTGTTCAAGGATATTTTTTTCCGTGAAGTTCACACCTGTACCGACTCTACTACCCCCGAAAGTCGTGTGAACGCACACTGAACGTCCCGCGCACACGTTAAAACCCTGTTCTGCTTTTGGGAAGAGTAGGCAATTTCGTGCCGGTGAACGGATGACAAAATGAACAACCCGTTCGATCCCCGTTTGGGTCTGAAACCTTTCCCCCATCCACCGGAGCATGAGTTGTGGTCTGGGTGCTAGTCTCTCCGATGAGATGATAAACCGAGGTCTGGTGTGTTACACATAATTATGTAGCATACATAAAAGAAACCACGGCAACAAGGGAATTGTCCCTGGCAAAGTTATACAGAAAAAAGCCACTCTGATAGGGAAACAAAATGAATGCAATTACACACAAAACAATTTTTTTTTTTTTAATGGGTGGCGCTGCTCTCGTGGCGATGCACTCTCCCCAGGGAGAGCATCCCGAATTCCACACGGAGAAATCTGCGTGGCTAGTCGTGTCGTGTCTAGACATCATCCCCGAAGTCGGGATGTGGCTACCTCAATGATGGGGGGTAAAAACGGCTGCATACGCAAAATCTCACCGTTGTTGAATCTAGCAGCTTTAGCCAATGAATAGGGGAAAAAAGAGGGAGCAAAACTTTATCTGCTGTCAGATCGTGAACTTGAAAAGTGGCTCCAGTGTTGTGCATCATTTGAGGGAAAGACAAGGGGACAGTTTGGACATATGGCTCTATCTTTGTTTCGGCCTGTCTGTGTCTGTGACTCTCTTTGTCATCCTGTCTGTTTCAGTTCATCTCATATCTCTGTCTGTGTCTGTCTTATCGTATCTTTCTTACATATCCATATGTCTGTCTGTGTTCCTTTCAGTCTCTTTCCTCTCTGTGTTTGTCTGTGTCTCCTATTAAAATCAAATTATGATGACATGCTCTCTGTCTCTGTCTGTCTGTCTGTCTCTCTCTCTGTCTCTCTCTGTCTCTCTCTGTCTGTCTATCTCTCTCTCCCTCTCTCTCTCTCTCTCTCTCTCTCTCTCTCTCTCTCTCTCTCTCTCTCTCTCTCTCTCTCTCTCTCTCTCTCTCTCTCTCCTCTCCTCTCTCTCTCTCTCTCTCTCCTCTCTCTCTCTCTCGAGTAGCTTCCCTTGCCTGGCAGCCAGCAAGACGCAACGCTCTGAGCTCCGTAACAAAATTCTCAATTTATTCATCAAAGTTTGTTCGGAATGCCAGTGGACGGACTTCCATCAACTTTACAGAGCATGTTGAATGCTCTGCTGAGGGAAATGACCATCTCTTCCTATAAAATTGATGGTAAGGGCAGTCAGACTGTGGTTGTTCTGAGATTTACTACATCTTCCATTCAGCCATCTGAGACACACAGTAGTAACGCGACCTACAGAAAAAAATGCATTTCGCAACAGAACCGCGATAGACAACGGGCCCAAATGTTTCGCACAAATCGTGAAAAGCAAGCACGTGAAATATCTCCCTCAAACTTGCTTATGCCAACTCCGCCTAGCCTGTGTTACAATACAGATCGGGAGAAGGAAGATTTCCGAAGTGGGCCTGACTCCGACATGTTTACCTGTGCGCCATGCCAGCTTTCCTTGCCTGTGTCTCCTAGCCAGCCAGTGGGCATTGATATGCTGCAGTGTGTTACAGATACACAGACAGTGACACTGAGTGTAACGAAAATACCTGTGACTCTTAAGGTAATGCAGATGTAAGTACGGAAGAGTTGTGTGAGAGAGAAAAAGTGGATGGTGAGGAAGAAGGGAGCATGTCTGGTTCTGAATGTGCGGAGAGTGTGGCAGAATATTCAGGTGAATCTGTTGAAGGGCAGATGCGTGAGACCGAAGAAACAAAGTTTAGGGAGTTTTTGGACCAGTTAAAAGAGTTCGATAACCAGTTCAAAAAAAGACCGGACGGTATTACCAGTACACTGAAAGAAATGACAACAGGCCAAACTGCGAAAAAAACAATCTGTGTTTAGAGATGTGACGTAGTTACTCCAATGATGTCTGATACATGCCTGAAGTTGTTTCAGGAGAGACCAGCCAGTGAACAGATAATGATTTGTATCTCAGAAGAAAAAAAAACCTATTCATATTTTGTAATTATTGCAAACCCATGTTGTGGATTTCCATGCCATATTATTAATTTGGGTTGTTATTGACTGAATTCTCTTTCAAATTATGTGTTTTGTGCCCAGTCCCCATCCCTCTGTCCCCTTGTGAATGGGCGTAAAGCTTACCACAATAATCTATTGTCATTCTCTCTCTCTCTCTCTCTCTCTCTCTCTCTCTCTCTCTCTCCTCTCTCTCTCTCTCTCCTCTCTCTCTCTCTCTCTCTCTCTCTCTCTCTCTCTCCTCTCTCTCTCTCCTCCTCCCCTCTCTCCCCCTCTCCCCATCTCTCTCCCCCATCTCTCTCCCCCCTCTCTTTCCCCCCCTCTCTCTCTCTCTGGATGGGGAGTGGATGTAAAAAAGGCACTCGAATTATTATTCATCACCCTGGAAATAAAAGAATTTGATTGGATTTGAAATTCTCTCTCTCTCTCTCTCTCTCTCTCTCTCTCCTCTCTCTCTCTCTCTCTCACTCTCTCTCTCTCTCTCTCTCTCTCTCCTCTCTCTCTCTCTCTCTCTCTCCTTCCCTTCCTCCCTTTGTCCGCCCTTCTCCCCCCCCTCTCTCTCTCTACCCCTACACTCTCTATTCACTCTCCGTCCCACTCTCTCCCTCCCGCTCTCCTTGAAACCCCCCTGATATTCATTCGTGAAGAATTGACAAGACAGAGAGAGAGGTGGTTGCCTAATGAAATCAACGTTGATTAATATTTTCTCGCTCTCGCCTCTAGTTTTCGGAAGCAGTGGTGAATAGCATAATATTAATTAGGAGGTACGTACACCCGTTGGCGCGCGTTTTCGAACAATGGGCTGGCTGTGGACTGCAGCCTGACATTGTGCATGGTGTGGCTGGGGACAGACAGCCATCATAATTGTATGATGATTATATTCCTGACAGCTGCTGCACTGACAGGTTCCCCTTGTGTTAGCGCGCGGTGTTGTCAACTACACTGAAAACTTAATAAATGCACATATACCCACACACGCACGTGCACGCAGGCAAACACGCACACGCACGCACGCACGCAAACACACACACACAAGCACGCACGCACGCAAGCACAGACAGATAGACAGACACACACGCACGCACACACACACACGCACGCACGCACGCAAGCACAGATAGATATACAGACAGACACACACACACACAGACATATATATATCTTTTATATCGATGATAGTGAAATAAGCACTCATGTGCTTTTTTACATCTAGTCCCCGTGTGTATGCAGTTTTGTAAATTTTATTATACGTTCTCACCGGCACGCAACGGCCTACTAATACGAAAAGTACACAGACACAGACACAACACGAAACAATACAACACATACACACACATGCGCGCGCGTGTGCGAGTATACATACATGTGATTATACACTTACAGACACACACATGCACATGCTAGCGCGTGTGCACGCGCACACGCACTTACGTACAAACACACACACGCGCGCGCACACACACACGAGCGTGCGCACACACACACAAATATACATACACACGCGCACACACACACACAGTGACAGTCACGCAATCACACACACACACACACACACACACACACACACACACACACACACACACACACACACACACACACACACACACACACACACATTTCTTCTCGTTCTAACTAATACTTTAACAATCTACTCCTTCTCCTCTCCTCTCCCTCTCACTCCAGAACTAACTTTATTTTTCTCATCTCTTTTTTTCTCTCCCGCTCCTCTGTTACAGAGTTCATTCCATTCACAGTTGAAAGAAGACGGCAAAGTTGCAGCGTCGATTTTTGCTTGATGCTCGTTTTTTTTTCCCCCTTTTGCGAGTTTTTTTTTCCCTTCTTCTTCTTTCCTTTTTTCTTGTGATGCATATTTTCTCTACATGCTTCTTGGAAACTGTGACCTGGAAACATTTCACTTCACTTTATATGGCGTGTTCAGTCAGTCTTTTATTGATATCAGTTTGAATATTTTTTTTACTCATTTGTTCTGTTCCTTTTTTTTCTCTCTCTCTCCCCTTTAGTTTTTTCTTTGTACTTACGTTGTGTTTTATTCTTTTGTCTTTTTTTTTTATCTGCTCTTATTTTTTCTGATTGGTCTTGTTGGATCCAGGCCTAGATAAACTGCCTTCAGTACCTTGAAAAGTCATGCTTTTCACTGGTAAATGTCAAGAATCGATAAAGCTATTGACACTCGAGAACCGCAATACAGGTTATGGTTGAGAGAGAGAGAGAGAGAGAGAGAGAGAGAGAGAGAGAGAGAGAGAGGAGAGAGAGAGAGAGAGAGATTTGATTTGATTTGATTTGATTTGATTTGATTTTTTCTATTATATCACGGATAATGGAATAAGCACATTGGTGCTTTTTTACGTCCAGTCCCCGTGTGTATGCAGTTTTGTAAATGTCATCTGTTCCCACCGCCACACGATGGCCTACTCTTACGAACAGCGGAACAGGATTTAACGTGTGCGCAAGATGTTCTGCGTGCGTTCGCACACGGGGCCTCGGTTTAAAGACTCATCCTTCGGATGACACTTTTGAGAGAGAAAGGGGGGGGGGGGGGGGGGTCAGACAGACAGACAGACTCAAATATTTTCTTCTAGCGTGGTAAGAATACATGCACTTTTGAGAGAGAGGGAGGGGGGGGGGGATGCAGACAGACAGACAGACTCAAATATTTTCTTCTAGCGTGGTAAGAATGCATGCACTCATTTTTTATGCAGACAGACAGACAGTTAACTCCAGAGGGAAATATTTTCGAACAGACACGTGAAGGAAGACTGGATGGAAGCTGTACCATCAGTTATGGTCAGGTTGCCAGTTAAGCGCTGACCCTAAGCCCAGATCTTTCACTTCTAAGTCCATAGGTTGAGTGTGCCCATACTCGTAGAAAGCGAGAGATCTCCGGTTTGATTCCCATGTGAAGAAGCCAGATTTGCCCCCGCCCTCTAGACCATGAAAAGCAGTCTGAAGGCTATCCTTTCTGATAACGACAACTTGAAATCTCTTGTGTATAATTCATCTCGGGTAGAAGAACCCACACACGGCAGCAAGAAAGTTGTCCATGGCAAATGGTTATGTAAGGAAAGCTCTCTCAAAGAAGACAGCACATATCGCAGACAGCAAAATAACGGGTCATGGGATGGCACTCTCCCCGCCGCCCGATCAGCCCGAATTTTCATGCTGGAAAATGCTTATCTGTGAGTGGCGGGCAATCCAGACAAGACTGAAATGATACAGGGCTATACATATCAGCACGAAAGCACACTCAATATGATGTAAAAGAAGAAGGAGAAGGAGGAGGAGGAGGAGAAGAAGAAGAAGAGGAAGAAGAAGAAGGAGAAGAAGAAGAAGAAGAAGAAGAAGAAGAAGAAGAAGAAGAAGAAGAAGAAGAAGAGAAGAAGAAGGAGGAGGAGGAGGAGGAGAAGAAGAAGAAGAAGAAAAAGAAGAAGAAAAAAGAAGAAGAAAAGCTGGCGTGAGCCCTGTGGGGGGAAAGGCCAGGATTCAAACTCACAACCCGTCGACCAGAAGATCACTGCACTTTAGCCACTACACCACTGTTGTATTAGAATTGATTCAGCCAAAAAAGGAAGACGTCTAGCTTGACTATCGTCAGGTGGAGTTAGCTGAGCAGCGCTGAGGTAATGCAATGCCGCGTCAAGCGTTTGTTGAACTGCATGTAGGTATACACACAGTGGGTCAATGACACTAGTGCTCTTATGAGTTGTAGAAAAAGGAGAATGTGATTTCATGATAGGATATTGTTCTGCTTGTCTGGAAACCCAGGACAGACAGTGAGAATGTTGTTGTTGTTTTTTCTTTGACTTCAAGGCTAAATTTGTTTTATGCTGGTGGTATCATGCTATGGTTGTAGTTGTTGATATATATATATATATATATATATATATGTGACGCTCCACCACGAAATGAGTCGCTTAGCACATTACCCAATTTTGCGCTAGGAGCCTTTAAAGGCAGGTGGGGGTCAAGTTGTCAATTTTGTGATTTTGATTGATTATTAAACTAGATCTGTTTATTTATCTTATAATGAAATATCAAGGTATCATTTTATTCCTTTTGCTTTTAAATGTGTTTTGAAAATACCAAAGCACTCATTCTGACAACCTGTTACTAAAATAAACTTGCCCGTTTCTCATTTTGTCACATCCTGCAGTCTATCATTTCAATTTGTAATAATGTTGCACAGAATTGTCCGATTTTCAATCTGTTTTTTGTATTTGATAGCCCC
>CM060321.1:21861039-21871039 GCA_030674155.1 Stramonita haemastoma
ATTCCTTCCTTTCTTCCATCCTTCCTTCCTTGCTTCCTTCCTCCCTCCCTCCCTCCATTCTTTTGTTCATAAATTCGTTCATTCGTTCATTTATTTTTTCATTACTTTGTGTGTGTGTGTGTGTGTGTGTGTATGTGCGTGCGTGCGTGCGTGTATATGTGTGTGCGTGTATGTTTGTGCGTGCGTGCGTGTATGTTTGTGTGTGCGTGTATGTTTGTGCGTGCGTGTGTGTTTGTGTATGTGCGTGTATGTGCGCGTGTGTGTGTGCGCGCGCGCGCGTGTGTGTGTGCAGGGCTGTCAGTACATGGAGATGATGAAGAGGGGAGGGGAGGACGCCCTCAGCGAGAGCTCGGGAGAAACAGGCACCAGCGACAGTGGGCGGGGCAACAGCGAGGACGACTCGCACAGCAACAGGGGGTCCGCCATGATCATGGACACAGGTAGGCAGGCTTGGGTTTGGGTCTCTGTCTGTCCCTGGGTGATGGATGGAGTTCTCTGTCACTTTTATCTCTCTCTGTCTGTCTCTCTATCTCTGTGTCTCAGTGTCTCTCTTCTCTGTCTGTCTCAATCTAGTGGATCGGTGATCTAGGTGGTAACGCGCCTTGCCTAGAAAGCAAAAAGTCCGGGTCGGAGTGTGCAGTGGTTCGTACCCCGTTTGGGCCCAAAACTTTCTCCCCATCCATTAGACCCTGAGTGGTGGTCTGGGCGCTAGTCTTTCGGATGAGACGATAAAGCGAGGTCCCGTGTGTTACACATCACTATTTAGCGCACGTAAAATAACCCATGGCAACAACGGTGTTGACCCTGGACAAATTCTGTAGAAAAAAGCCACTCTGATAGGGAAACAAATACAGTTGCATGCAGGAAAAAGAAAAAAAATGGGTAGGCGCTGCACTTGTGGCGACGCGCTCTCCCCGGGGAGAGCAGCCCGAATTTCACGCAGAGAAATCTGCTGTGACATAAAGTGGTACAAAATACAAAATGCAAAAACTACAAAAAAATTAATACAATCTATGTCTCTATGTCACTCTGTCTGTCTGCCTTTCTCTCTCCCTCTCTCTTTCTCTCCGATAGCATTAAAAATGAAAAGAGAAAGAGACCGGGGATGGCTGCAAGTGAGAACGAAAGGAAAGAGAACATTTTGTAAAATTGAAAGAAAGAGTCATAAAACCAACGTTACTCACTTTGTAGTAATGTTACAGTCTGCATTTGAGTCTGAATTATGTGTGTGTGTGTGTGGGTGGGTGGGTGGGTAATTACTTTGTGTGTCAAAAATATTACAATAATTATGTGTTTCTGCTTGTGAGTTTGTACACTGCTCATGTCGTTCTTTATGTTCTGGACTCTTCCATATTCTCAATACGATCTTTGAAGTATAACCCTGGCCCTGCACTGCAAGAATGCCGGTGGATACGTAACATTTTAATGCCCTATATGATTCATTCATTCATGTGTCTAAAGGTTTTCATTTTCTTCAGAAACGTCTTTGTCTGAGTGTGTGTGCGTGTATGTTTGTTTGTTTGTGTGTGTGTGCGCGCGCGTATTTTTTTGTGGTTTTTGCTTTTTTTGTGGTTTTTTGTTGGTTCTTTTTTCTGGGGGGAGGGGTAGGCATAATCTTATGGACTTTCTCTGTAATTCTTTGAAACTGTCATATTATCAATAAGAAGGGTGGGTATCGAATGTAAAAAGAAGCCAAATAAACATACCCCAATCACATCAGGGCTTATCTATTATCCGCAAAATAAAGAATGTTACCGTGGGCCTCTCTCTTTCTGCATTTGTCTCTCTCTCTTTCTCTCTATCTCAGTTTGTCTGCCTGCCTGCCTTCTCTCCTCTCTCTCTCTCTCTCTCTCTCTCTCTCTCTCTCTCTCTCTCTCTCTCTCTCTCTCTCTCTCTCTCTCTCTCTCGCTCGCTCGCTCGCTCGCTCGCTCGCTCTCTGTATTTGTCTGTCTCTTTCTCTTATATCTCTGTCTGTCTCTCTCTCTCTTGTCTCATCTCTGTCTTCTGTCTGTCTCCATCTCTGTCTGCCTCTCTCTGTCTGTCTCAGTCTCTCTGTCTCCCTCTCTCTGTCTGTCTCAGTCTCTCTGTCTCCCTCTTCTGTCTGTCTCTGTCTCTCTGTCTGTCTCTGTCTGTCTCTGTCTTCTCTGTCGTCTCGTCTCTCTTTCTCTCTCTCTCTCTCTCTCTCTCTCTCTCTCTCTCTCTCTCTCTCTCTCTCTCTCTCTCTCTCTCTCTCTCTCTCTCTCTCTCTCTCTCTCTCCTTCTCTCTCTCTCCTTCTCTCTCCCTCCTTCTCTCTCTCTGTCCTTCTCAGTGCCCGAATCAGAGGCCATTAGCTTCTGTCGTGTATGTCAGTGCTTTTCCTGGGTTGCTGGCCTTCTTTCTTGATCCCCGGAGAACAACATATTGTTATTGTAACATGCTTTTTCCGCTGTATTGGAGTTCACGTCCTTGAAAGGACAAAAAAGCTGATGTTTAGTTTATTCTATTGATTTTGCCTCGCATTCTAGCCTGGTTTTTGTTTTTCTCTTCTTTTTTGTGGAAAACAATAGTCGTTTGGGGGTGGGAAGAGGGTGGGGCGAGGGGAGCGTTTTTTTGTTTACTCTTTGAGCGCTTTTCTTTGTGGGTTTTTTTTGCTATCATTTTTATCATTTTTACAGTGTCTGTTTAGTTCTGTTCTTGTAGTTTGCTTTTGTGTCGTTCTTCGATGCTCTGTTGATTAGTTTTTGTTTGTGAGTTTTTGTTTTGCTGTTGCTTGTTTTTTTCCATTCTGCTGTTTTTAGTTCTTAACTTCCACTTTTTTGTGTTCAGGTTAATTGGTCTTGTTTTATGTGAATTTTTATGTTTGCATCTACGTATGTGTGTGGATGTGCGTGCGTGCGTGCGTGCGTGTGTGTGTGTGTGTGTGTGTTTTGGGGTGTGTGTGTGTGTGTTGTGTGTGTGTGTGTGGCGTGTATTGTGTGCGCGGTGTGTGTGTGTGTGTGTGTGTGTGTGTGTGTGTGTGTAGCTTTTCTCTGATTATCTCAAATTGCCATCGTCATCTTTAGAAGCTGCGGATCGAGCTTTCCTGCTGTCAATGTGTATTATTATATTAATCTTAGAAGTCTTGTTAAGAAAACGAAAATATATGTCTTTTTACATGCTTATTTCATTGAATTTTACCACTCTCTTGAAAATTTGAATTATGGGTTATGTTGCATTTGTGTTGTAGAGTTTTGTTTCAGACCACTGCCTGATCGATTGATTGATTAATTGATTGAGTAATTGAAAGACATCCAGCTAAGATCATCTTTTAAACTTTCGCCAGTGTTAGTCATCTATTCATGAAAACTCAGTCATTCACACACACACACAAGCACACACGCACACACACACACACACACAAGCACACACGCACGCACACACACAAGCACACACACACAAGCGCACACACATACAAGCACACACACACAAGCACACACACACACACACAAGCACACACACACACACAAGCGCACACATACACATACAAGCACACACACAAGCACACACACACTCGTCGGATTCACGCACTTGTACAGGTGTATCCTTGGTATTGCTTTTAATCCATTGCTCTCTCCTTCTCTCCATTTCGTCTTGCCATTATATAAACGAAAAACAAAGTAATAAACAAAAGAACAGGAAAAGCAATGTACGTAAACAACATCGCAAGGAAAACAGAGCACGTGCAAGACAAGAGAGAGAGAGAGAGAGAGAGAGAGAGAGAGAGAGAGAGAGAGAGAGAGAGAGAGAGAGAGAGAAAAGAACGCAGTTGCTTTTCTGTTCCCTCGTGGGTATAGAGATTATCACCATTATTGCACCTCGCCTTTGTCATTAAGCTGATCATGTCATCAGATTTATCGCCGGTATTTTAGCGTGCGTAACCTTTTTCTTTGTTTCTTTATCTTGGAAGGTGTGTGGGGGAAGAGAGTTGTGCATCCTCCCGTGCCGACCTTTCTTGTATTAGTTTGTTGTTTGTGCTATTAGTGTTGTTGTCGGTGTTGTTGTTGTTGTTTTAATTGTTTTGTTGTTATTGTTTTGTTTCTTATGTCAGTGGTTTTATTTTTAGACTTGTTTGATTACAGCTCCTATGCCAAAACTTTTTTTTTTCTGATATGTAGCCACTTTTCCCAACCGACTATTTCCCTCGTTTTTGACAATTTCACGCAACTGTGTGTATGTGTCTGTGTGCCTGTGTTAATAGATTTCTTTTGATGTCATCCTTTTGGGCTTGACCCTCCCCGTCCCCTCCCCCCAGGTTTATATGTTTGTGCCATTTGTTTGTTTATATATATATATATATATATATATATATATATTCATATATACATATATATATATGCATATTACATATATTACATATATAGTATGTATTTGCATATATATATATATATATATACATATATATGTATGTATTTGCACATATATATATATATATATATATATATATATATATATATATATATATATATATATATATGAATATATATATAATATCAAGTTGCACTTAGGCGCTTGACCTGTTTGTCCTCTTCTTAGATAGTCTTTTCGTGTTTGTGATGTTTTTCTGCTTTTATGTTTCATTTTTGGGCCTGTTTTTATTTTTCAATCTACTCTTATTTTCAATTTATTTTTCTGTGTCTTTTTTGTGCCATATTTCTGTGCCCTCTCTCTCTCTCTCTCTCTCTCTCTCTCTCTCCTCTCTCTCTCTCTCTCTCTCTCTCTCTCTCTCTCTCTCTCTCTCTCTCTCTCTCTCTGTCTCTCTCTCTCTCTCTCTCTCTCTCTCTCTCTCTCTCTCTCTCTCTCTCTCTCTCTCTCTCTCTCTCTCTCCTCTCTCTCTCTCTCTCTCTCTCTCTCTTTTTTGGGGGGAGGGTGTTTTCGTTGTTGTTTTAGTTTTGCTTTTTTTTCTGTGCGATTTTATGTTATTATTTCATGCTTAATATTTATGCTGTTGTGTTTGCTGTTGTTTAAGTTCTTCTTTATGTGACTTTTTATGTCATCTGTTCTGTGCCCTGTCCTCTTTGTCTTCTTTTTGTGACTGATCTTCTGAGGTCAACTTTCGATGTTTGACTTTGGTATTCTAAGTCATCTTTCAGGCCTGACCTTATTTTGAATCCCATATCTGTGCCCGACCGTTTAAGGTAATCTTTCTTCCATGTGGTACCATATCCTAGATCGTCTTTTCGTGGCTGACCTTTTTTGGTCTTCTTTCTATGTTTGAACATATTTTAGGCCTTTTTTGCGTGATTCTCCTTTCGAGATCATGTCTGCTTGGCCTTTCTATGGTCATCAGTCAGGGCCTGATTGTTGTTTTTTTTAGGTCAAGATCTGTTCTTGGCTTTTCTGTTCCTGACCGTATCTCAGAACATCTTTCTCTTCTGGACTCTGTCTTAAATCATACCTCTTCTGGACTCTGTTCTAAATCACATCTCTTCTTCACTGTCTTAAATCAGGTCTCTTTGTCTGACCTTATTTCAGTCGGTTTCCAGGCTCTGCTTTTTCCTTAGTCAATGTTTTTTTTTAACCTGACCTTATTTCAAGTCATATCTATGACACTGACCTTTCTCCAGGTCTTCGGTATATGCGTTTTCAGGTGATCTTTCTGTGAGTGCCATTTTTCCCAGGCCAGCTTTCTGTGCGAGATTTTTGATTTAAGTCATCTCTCTGCCCCATTCCGTTTGACGCTGTCTTTCTGCACCTGACCTGTTTACGTTATCGTTTTGTCTCTGACCTTTTTTCTCGTCAAAGTTTCAGGCCATGCTGAGCTTAACCCGTTTCTTTAATCTGTTCTGTTTAGTTGTCGCCGTGCGCTTGACTTGTTTTCTTCTGTGATCGCTTTGTACCAGATTATATAGAGAACGCAGAAGAAGATCAGAAGAAAAAGTATTAGATTATAGATATCATTTTTGTTTCGTTATTTTTGCTGAGCTTACTACTTTTGTACTTATAACTTATTTGCGGCCACTTTCATGTGTTGGGTAGCTTTTTTTCTATTCTTTTTTCTCCTTTTTGTGTAGCTGTAAGTGTTGCTTGTGCGCACGCGCGTGTGTGTATGTGTGTGCGTGGTCGTGCACGCGTGCGCTCTTCTTTTTGTGTTTGATGGCTTGTTTTCCATTCTTATTTCTCCTTTGTGTTTCATGAACTCTGTGTCTGTTTGATTTTTACTTCTTTTTTTTTCTATTTTGTTTACCGCAAACAATTCTCTCGTTGTAAACATACTTTACTTTCTTTGCTTCTTTTTTGTTGTTCTTTTTGTTTGTGTGTATTTTTTGGTACTCTCTCTCTCTCTATCTATCTGTCTGTATCTCTCTCTCCACTATCTATGTGTATGTATGTATGTATGTATCTTTTCTATCTATCTATCTAACTATCTATCTATATCTATCTATCTATCCTATCTATCTCTTCTATCTATCTATCTATCTGTCTACTCTCTCTCTCCATCTATCTATCTCATCTCTCTATTATCTATCTCTCTATCTATCTATGTATCTATCTTCTATCTCTCTCTATCCATCTATCGCTCTATCATTACTATATATATCTAATCTATATCTGTCTCTGTCTCTATCTCTCTCATCTATCTCTATCTATCTCTCTATCTCTCTATCTCTATCTCTCTCTATCTCTCTCTATCTCTGTATCTCTCTATGTGTTGGTGTGGTGCAGCAGGCAGCCAAGGTTGTGCAGCGTGCAGTGAAGGGAGGACGTGGTCACTGTGTGTCTGGCCAACCAGCGCTATGTATGACCCCTGCCTCTCCCCCTCCTCCCCTCCCCTCCCCTGCCTCTCCCCCTCCTCCCCTCCCCTCTCCCTGCCCTCCCCTTACCACTGCCCATACTATCACAATAACAACAACCACAATAACTACTACTACTACTACTACTACTACTACTACTACTACTACTACTACTACTACTACTACTACTACTACTACTTATAATGATAATGATAATAAATAATAACAATAAATAATAATAATAATAATGAATGATAATAATAATAATAATAATAATAATAATAATAATAATAATAATAATAATAATAACCACCACCACCACCAGCAGCAACTCTACCTCCACCTTCCCCTCCAACACCATCAGTGGAGTCACCGCCACCACAGCCACCCGCTTTGCTGCCCCCATCGTCGCCATTTATCGTACTATTGTATCGTATTGTATTGTATTGTATACCACTTTAATTCACAGCAGATTGATTTGTGTGAAATTTGGGCTGCTCACCCCGTGGAGAGCGCGTCGCCACAAGAGCAGCGCCATCTATCATTTTTTCCCTTCTTTTTTCCTTTCTGTATGTGAATTTTAACACCACCACTACCAATACCATTACCATCATCACTGTCTTCATTGCAATCACCCCACTCTCAACACAACCAGTGCTAGGGAGAGAGAGGCAGGCCGAATTTTACGCAGAGATCAGCCGTGACTTAAGGTGGTATACAATACAATACAATACAATACAATACAATACTAACCCCACCACTTCTAACATAGTTGTCATATCCCCAACTGCCATCACCAACACTGCCAATATCAATCACCACCACCACCATCACTATCACCACCACCACTAACAACGACCAGATCCCCCCCTTTTTCTGCAGTAATTTTTTTTTCACCCTCATCTTCTCTCCGCCTTCTACCCCCCCCCCCCTCTCCTCTCCACCGATCTGCCCCCCCCCCCCCCCTCTCCCACAAAAAAAGAAAAAAGAAAGAGGAATAATGTCCCCCTCCAATCTCCGATCTCTCAGCTGTCCACACGTCTTCGGCTGCACACTGAGCCGTAAGTCAGGTCTGGCATCCGCATGTCGGCATGGTGATTTTCTTCCCCCCGCCCCCACCCCGCATCTCTCCTCTGTGTCTATATCTCTCTTTCTGTCTCTCTCAGTTTCTGTCCCTCTGTCTCTGTTTCTCTCTGTCTATCTGTCTCTCTCTCTCTGTTTCTCTCTCTCTCTCTCTGCATTGTTCACCCCTTTTGCCTTTTTTCTTTATTTTCAAAATGAATTCTCTCTCTCTCATTCTGTCTCTATGCCTCTGTATCTCTTTCTCTTTCCCTGTCTCTATCTCTTTTTCTGTCTCTCTCTTTCTCTCCCTATCTCTCCCTCCCCTCCTCCTCCTCCTCCTCCTCCTCCTCTCCCCTCTCTCTCTCTCTCTCTCTCTCTCTCTCTCTCTCTCTCTCCTCTCTCTCATCTCTCTCTCTCTCTCTCTCTCTCTTAGCTCTCTGTCTCTCTGTCTGTCTGTCAGTCTGTCTGTCTGTCAGTTCTTCTGTCTGTCTGTCTGTCTGTCTGTCTGTCTGTCTGTCTCTCTCTCTCTCTCTCTCTCTCTCTCTCCTCTCTCCTCTCTCCTCCTCTCTCTCTCTCTCTCTCCCTCTCCCTCCCTCTCTCTGTCTCTCTCCCTCTCTCTCTCTCTCCGTCTCTCTCCCTCTCTCTCTCCCTCTCCCTCCCTCCCCCTCTCTCCCTCTCTTTCTCTCTCTCCCTCCCTCTCTGTCTGTCTCTCTCTCTCTCTCCTCTTTCTCTCTCTCTCTCTCTCTCTCTCTCTCTCTCTCTCTCTCTCTCTCTCTCTCTCTCTCTCTCTCTCTCTCTCTCTCTCTCTCTCTCTGTTCTTCTCTTTTGACCCTTTTGACTCAAGTTTCACCCTGTTCCCTCTACTCCTCCCCCTTTTCTTCTCCTGGCCATACTTTTCGTCTTTTTCCCCTTGTTACTAGTGCCTGCTTGTTTGGGGGATTGTTTTTTGTGCATTGTTATTTTGCTTTGCATCTTCTGAATAACCATGAGGAAAATTCAGAGAGAAAGAGAGAGAGAGAGAGAGAGAGAGAGAGAGAGAGAGAGAGAGAGAGAAGATTCTTTTATATCGAGGATAAAGGAATAAACACTCCTGTGCTTTTTTGCATCCAGTCCCCGTGTGTATGCAGTTTTGTAAATCTTGTCATCTGTTCCCACCGGCACGCAATGACCTACTCTTACGAAAAGCGAAACAGGATTTAACGTGTGGGCAAGAGAGGTAGAGGGAGTGAGTGAGAGAGAGACAGAGAGACTTCAGACTTTTACTGTACATCGGCCTTAGGCATATGCCACATTGAACAATACAAAAGAATGCGGCAAATGGAGTGCGTGAAAGAGGCAAAGACAGAGAGAGAGAGACAGAAACAGAGAGAGAGAGAGAGAGAGAGAGAGAGAGAGAGAGAGAGAGAGAGAGAGAGAGATGAAGCTTGGAAACTAGTGGAGAAATCAAGACAAAATACTTTTAAATCACCTAATGAAATGCAAGCTGTGACAAAATATTAAAATCATCTCATGAAATGCAATCTATGAGCTTAACACTAATAGGAACAGAGATAGATAGATAGACGAATAAATAGAGAGAGAGAGGTAGGCAGACAGACAGACATTCAGACATGCACTAACGCACGCGTGCACACAAATAATATATTTTCACAAATTAGACCTAGAGACAGGCATAGCTGGAAAAAAAAACTCGGTACGGGTCAAATTCGGTCTAAGCCTCTATAGTGAATGAGGAAAGTACTAGGCAATGAATGATGCTAACAGATAATGCATGATGACCACTCACATTAATCAGTTTTAGGAGAGCCTCCAATCTGGTGCCACCAAGTGCAGTATTTCATACATCACTGTTACAGCTGTTTGGCAGCTAAATACGTTCCGGAAACGTTCTTGTAGATTGTCACGTATTATGCTCTGGACTCTTTTCTTATTGACATCAGGAAATTGAATCTGAATACGCATGGCGGTTTAATCAACAGAATGACTAAAAACGGAAGAAAGTGGGAAGGTGAGAGGGGCAGGGACAGACATACAGAGAGAGAGAGGGAGAGACAGAGACAGGGAGGGAAGGAGGGGGAGGGAGGAGAGAGAGAGAGAGAGAGAGAGAGAGAGAGAGAAGAGAGAGAGAGAGAGAGAGAGAGAGAGAGAGAGAGAATGTGTGGTGTGTGTGTGTGTGCGTGTGCGTGTG
>CM060321.1:21876039-21888539 GCA_030674155.1 Stramonita haemastoma
AAAGATATCTCACACAGAATATAGGATGGTAAGCGTTTGTAAAAAAACAACAACAACTTTTTGTGATATTTTCTGTGTGCGAAACAATACTTTTGTGACGACTTCCAAAATGGAGCACTTTAAAAACATCTGTGGTTTGTTGTAAACAAAGGGGGTGGGGTGGGGTGCGGGTGGGGGTTGGTGTTGTGTACAAGTTGTTCACTATTTACTTTGAATACAATGGAAGAAAAGGGGAAGGTCTGCTTTTTAAAAGACAGCTATGTTCAGACATCTGCTTCTGTGGCCGTCTATGGGAGACATGGATCTAGAACGAGCCCTGAGCGTGTGAAAAAAACCAACAAACAAAACTGATCTCTTCAGGGTCTTTGCAGATCAATGTTCTTACCCTGTCAGTCACTCTTTGTCTCTGTTCCCCTCTGTCTCTTTGTCTGTTTCCTCTCTCTCTCTCTCTCTCTCTCTCTCTCCTCTCTCTCTCTCTCTCTCTCTCTCTCTCTCTCTCTCTCTCTCTCTCTCTCTCTCTCTCTCTCTCTTTCTTTGTCACACACACACAGAGGATATCTTACATACACGTCAAAACACGTTCCGCTTTTCGACACTGGCATATGTACCAGTAGGAACAGATAACAAAACAAAACTGCATACACGCGGGGACTGCATGGAAAAAGCACATGAGTGTTTATTCCATTGTCCTCGATATAAAATAAGTAATAATCTCTCTCTCTCTCTCCTCTCTCTCTCTCTCTCTCTCTCTCTCTCTCCTCTCTCTCTCTCTCTCTCTCTCTCTCTCTCTCTCTCTCTCTCTCTTTCTTCAGTCTGTCAATTCTCCCCCAGCTTCTATCTCTTTCCCATAGCTCGCTTTCTTCTTTTCACACCATGGTTTTTTTTACCCACTTCTTCCCATTTGCTTGAATGTTGTTATGTTTGTCCCCCCCACCCCCCATCCCCCTCCCCCAAGATGCAAAATCTTGCTTAACGCCTGCTTGAACATGGTTTTTGTTGTTGTTTTCATTGATGAAGAATATTGTCAATATATAGACTTTTTTACGTACAAAATGTTGATTTAACATGTTTTGTGAGTATTTTTCCAAACTCCCTGAGATTTATCACACTTTTCGAGAGATGTTCACAAAGCTGCTCTGTTTTGATTTGTTATTGATGATGGGAATCATTTACTATGTACCTATTTGTTTGTTTTACTTTTCGGTTTTTTTCGGTTTTTTTTTCTTCAGAGTTTGAATTTGTATGTGGTTATCTGTACAAGTGCCAAACAAGGGATACAAACTGCACACTTTGGAACTCGACCATGAAGAAAACAAATCCTTGAAACTTACGATTTCTTTTTTTTTTTAATTTAAAAGCATTTCGATAATACTGTTTTTGCTTGAAAATTCATTTTAGAAAACAAAAACTGTTGTTTACGACTTTGAACAGAACTGCCTCTACTTACACTGAAAAGCCATGTCAGAAATAAACCTTGTTAACAATTGTTAACTCCAACTTCCTCCACTGCTGTTGCTAGTGATTCTGTTTCAGCTGCTGCTGCTGCTGCTTTCAACAGTGTTGCATTTTTCGCTTGCTCTTACATCTACTGCACACAGCGTTTTTACATGACAGGTGCTTTAAGACCAAGATTAATGTCATTCCAAAATACAGCAGAAACCCGAAAGAAAGAGATGGGCAGAAAATAATGTTTTGTTATGACTGTTGTTTCTTCATTTTGTTTAAAACGTCACAACGATCGAAGTCTTGGCGTGAAGCCATGAATCATTCTTGTAGATGCTCTTCTTTGAGTACGATACAGAAAGCAGGTTTATGTAAAAAAAAAATAAAAAAAGCAAACAAACCCAGCAGGGTGGAGAACGAAGAAGCATGCAAATCGATTTGGGATCTATGAACATGCATGCAGGTGACGCCCTTCACAGAGAGAGAGAGAGAGAGAGAGAGAGAGAGAGAGAGAGAGAGAGAGAGAGAGAGAGAGAGAGAGAGAGAGAGAATCTAGCTCTGACGCAGGTAAGGGTCGATCTGTCCTAGAAGAGACAAGTCCATATTCTTTACACCTCTGACTCGTAACACTCCCGTCTATCCTGATCCGAACTCACGCCTTTGTCACAAACAATGCTGTTGCAGGTAAAAGCTGGGAAACACAAACTCTGAAGCATGCATGTACTCATGCAGCCATGTTAACTTGGACGCAACTTCTGTCGTTGGCTGGCCCTGATGAACTGTCAGGGATCAAACTGTTTGGATGACGACAGGCCACACTGTTGTACTACCCATGGAAGGTGTCAGAACTATCAACCTTTGGATGGAACTTGATAGCTTATAGAAATCTGCTGCCAGAAATTACATGACAATACCTTAAGGATGGAAGTGTTTCACCAAAGTTGATGGTGATATCAATATCAATAGTTAGTTATAATGAATAATAATAATATGAAGAAGAATGATAGTGATAATGATGATGATCATGATGATTATGATCATAATGATGAATGACGAGGATAATATTTATGATGATAATAATAACTGTAAATAATAATAATAATAATAATAATATAATAATAATAATGATGATGATGATGGTACAAAAACAAATAACAACAACAATAATAATAAATATAGTAGTAATAATGATGTTGATAATGATGAAGAAGAAGTTGCGAAGCTCAGTAAAACTACTACAGCTTTTTGTGTGTTCCTCCTCTACAGCTCCGAGGTTCACCACTGGTGAACATTTTGCATATGCGATCACCTTTGCCCACGATGAAGGTAGCCGCATTTCGACTTTGGGAGAATGCATGCTGGGTATGTTCGTGTTTCCGCAACGCACCAAACTTTCACATGAAGTACGGGATCTTTAACGTGCATAATTTGATCTGTACAAGAAGGAAATTAAAGCACGGACAGATCTGCACTTGATGCTGACCTGGGAGATGGTAAAAATCCCCACCCTTACTTCAGCAGACGCCGCCGAGGATGGAGCCGGCGACTTGATGGACCCATAGGATTGAGGTGGAACAGTCTGACCCACTCGGCTGTGGCGTCCCTCACTGACTGTAGGGATGTTTCTCCTTCCCAACTTCCCCCTACCTCCCTCTCTACGCAGTCACTGGGCCAGGACGCAGGATTGTGCTGCTAGCAATTTCGTTTTTACCAGTTGGAGTCCATTCCTCAGTAGAAAGCGGTATGCGGCCTAGGCACATTCGTGTCATCCATGCAGGGTTATGATTGCTGTTGCCTTCACTACTATCACTAGTACTACAACTTCTGCTGCTGTTGCTTCTGTCTGTGTTATTGCTGAAAGATGTAGGCAACGCTGTCATGAGATGTAGGGGAGGGGCAAGAGTCTTTTGTGTCTTGTCTTGTTTAAAAGCGACCTCGTTTTAAAGTCGTGTGTCAAAACGCTGTTTTGTGTACACAAGAAGCTCAGTTCTTTTTTTTCTTTTTGTTGTTGTTGCTTTTTTTGGGGTCTTTGTTTTCTTGCTTGCATATTTAGGTGAGCATATTTAGGCTGTTCTTCCTTCAAACTCTTGTCTGCTGTTTTTACCATTTCTGCGGTTTTCTTTTGGATTGGTTTACCTCAGCGTATCAGGCGGATGCAAGTTATCTTATTCGAGGCATTAATCGGACACACAGTATGGCTGAGTCCATTCTTGTCGGTCCGATATTTTTGGTTTGGGGATTTCTTATCCTCTGTTATTTCCACTCCCACCTCCTCCCTGTTTGCACACTTGATACATGAAGAGTCGATGAGAGAGAAAGACCGGAAACCAGAAGCTGCGATGTGGCCACGCGACAGGTGGTGCCTGCATTGCCTGAACTCCAGGATCAGAAGGGAAGTACTGGCCTGGCCTAACTGCTCTGACCATGCAACAGAAGACAGTGGCACGGATACTGCTATCACTTCTTGAAGCCTTGCTTGCCTTGAATGTCCCAGCACAGTGACAGTCCCGAATCATACGAAAACCCGCCTTGAGAATAGCACCACTGACCCGACTTGACCTCAGGATAATGTGCTTACAGCAGCATAAGTAGACACTATGACTTGACTATTTCAACACCATGAGAGCACGAGGACGTATTTGCAGCATAAAAAGTAGAAGTCTTATCTACGTAAGGTAGATAAGTCATCTCAAGTCTCAAAAAACGAAAGCAGCGGCATGTTTCAAGTCCTTCAATTCTCCAAAGACCTCGCATGCCAATGGGGTGGGATCGGCTGAATCAGGCCCTCACCCTAGCGCCTGGTATAGTTGATAGCAGGACCGTAATACACGTGCTCTGTTGTCTGCCATCCAGTCTTGCAGTGGCTCTACTCTGTATGGCCTATGTGAAATGCCATGGACATACGGTAATTCATGTCAGGTGGTTGTCAGCAGGTAATAAGGAAAGTCTGATCAGACTGATGATGATATGATACAATATAGAATTATGTAGACATTTCAACACTATCACTGTTTTTCAGTACATACAAACAGCATCAAAGCTAAGAACTTTGACATTGATTTTGAAACACACGACAGTGTTAGACTACGCTGGAGGTAAGAGGCCAGAGGTTTGACATGGCTGTTTCAGGCCGTGTGACAGTGCTAGAGTGCTTTGTGTCATGTCATGGCTTGCCTTTTTCTGAACTGGCTAAAGACTCGCTGGAGTACTACAATGCATTTTCATACTGGTGTCGTAGAAGAACAGTGAATCTAGAGGAGCCTGTTCCTCTCTATGCAGCAATATGCATGCTAGGTACTGGTAATGCTCGTGTTATCCAATCTGCCAGCCTTACCTGGCCTCCTCTCTATGAAAGAGCAGGGCTTAGCGTATGCGAAAGGTGATTTGTTAGTAGCATTAAAACTAAGAGTCCTGGATGTTTCTGTTCCCACAAGAGAGCAGAACAAATCAGTTTTCAGCAACAAGAAGGACAATCTTTACCAGACAGTTGCTTCTCTACAGGAGTATGTAATCATCATCAGTGTCGGGGATCCAAGGAGAACAGTTAGGGATTACACGCAAAACCAGAATTAGGAGTAAAGGGGCTGGTCTGTTTCACCACCATGACAAACAATGATTTATCGCTATACCGGCATCAGTTCCACAAGTTGCTACTTTACAGAAAAAAAACCCAAAGCATCCAACGCAACAGATTTTACAGGAAAGAAGTTTCTCCTAGCAAAACAAACAAAGCAATAAGACCAACAGATTAACAACAACAAGAAAAACAACAAGAAAAACAATAACAACAGTCCCAATTTGCCCAGCGGCAAAGCAATATGAACGACAATGACAGCAACAATAATGATGATAATAAAAGCAGTAACCTTTCTGTGATGCTCAGGTCTTGGCACTCTGAATTCGGACAATCAGTACAGCTTGGAAGACGTGTAATGACACGGCTACCCCCCTAGAATGGCCGGATGATAACCTTTCGCCTAGCCTAATCTAGCCAGTCTTGTTTACTCTACTCTTTGTTTTTGACTCGGGATTCCGGCTCCAATTAGTGGCAACACTCTATCTTGCAACACTGGGAGTCTTCCCCCTGTCGGCTGGTCATCCTATTCTGAATAATGATGAAGAACGCGGGAAGGGGAAATATACGACAAAAAATTCTACAAGCGCATCTTTGTCTTTTTATTTGGTTGGGTTTTTTTTGGTTGCTTGTTTTTGTTGTTGTTGCTTTTTGTGGAAGGAGGGGGGGGGGGGGGCAGGGCGTGTTAATTGGTCTATTTTGGTTTTCTTTTTTTGCCTTTGTTTGGATTTTTTGTTTGCTCTGTTCCTTCCGACGTGGATACAAAAACAAACACGTTTTTTTTGTCATGATAAGAATTAGTGCCCACTTCGGGCAAACAGTTTCATACTCAGACAAACACACTCACGTAAAACACCACTCATGCACACACACACACACACACACACACACACACACACACACACACACACACACACACACACACACACACACACAGGGGAGGGAGAGAGAGAGAGAAGAGAGAGAGAGAGAGGAGGAGAGAGAGAGAGAGAGAGAGCGCTTGCTAGGCGGTAAAATTTCTCTAGAGAAATAACGGATAACTAGGCAATGGTTCCTATCTCTTGAAATAGCACTTATGATGACTGTACAATCTATTTGTGGTAAGGTATACTCCCGTTTTAAACAAAACAAAAAGAAAATGTTATACAACATCATGCATAGAAACCCCCATTCAGGTGCTGTGTGGACAGATGCTGCGTTTTCTGTGGCTCCTGACAGAACGTAAATAAAGTAACAACTTTCTCTTCACCCATGACTCCTTGAAAAGTTGCTCCTAGAACTCCTGAAACAGTCGATGGGAGGGACTCTGCACAGGACTCTACTGCACCTCTCAGGCAGAGTATTCTGAGGCTGATGAAGCCAAGCCCTCTGCCTCTCTCTCTGCAGGGGGCGGGGCGGGGCGGGGCGCATGAGGACCACTAGTACTGTTCGGTCACCTGTGCTGCTGGACATAGCTGATTATTTGTCTTTTGTTTAAAAGGTCAATGTTCTGCACACAAATAGAAAATGCTTGATTATTCTTAAAACAGAGGAAAAAATGTACGTGTCTTAACAAGGCATACTATATAAGACACTGAACTAGGAAATATTTGTCACTAATGCATGTGTGTGTGTGTGCACACGCAAACAAAAACACACATACATGCACGCACACACGCACGCACTACACACACACACACACACACACACACATCTACATACACATACACCAGATAATCAAAGAAAATGAAATAACAGACACAATGAAACACTGATTAAAAAAAAATAAAACCCTTACATTTACCTGAAGATTTCGGAGTTTTTAAAAAATACAAGGATAATATTTTCTACCTATGGGAGCTGTATAAGAAGTAAAACTCAGTGTGTCATCAATAACTGTACCCGAGTATTCACATTCAAGCCCATGTTTGGCCATTACGCCACCATTGTAAAGATAGGTTCGCACTCAGGACGCTTTATAGTCTCCAGTGAAGGACTTTCAGGGGAGTTGAGTCAGTCCAAATGTTATCCGTAGGAGGAAAAACCAATCGAACGTACACCTAGTGGAGACTTGACCCTGTGTCCTCACTCACAGTCAGATGACCAGTACATCCAACGCTCTAACCACTATGCTGTCCCTCTCCCCCTGTCACCATCTTAGAGTTGCTAAAGGAAAGTCTTCGAACAAATCATTACTCTACACGTCACAGTTTCCATCTAATTCACGAAGGCAGCCTTTAAAAAATGGAAAGCAGAAACTGTTGTTTCTGTTTTTCATGCAAACAACAAGCCATGAGGATTAATGTTAAAGAATATAGCAAATTTTGCAGGATACATTTTGATTAAAAACGGCCTAAATAGATCTTGTTATATAGCTATTTCAACAAATGATATTAATGATACATGAAAAGTACACACAAACACACATTTAAAGTTGTAACAAAGTGTCCTGAGTTCAAGGAACACAATCTTTTCAAATAAACGCCAACACCAACTTGCCTGCTTTAATTAAGCACAGGCGGGCAGCTATGGTTTCTCATACAG
This sequence comes from Stramonita haemastoma, assembly GCA_030674155.1. Classification (NCBI taxonomy): domain Eukaryota; kingdom Metazoa; phylum Mollusca; class Gastropoda; order Neogastropoda; family Muricidae; genus Stramonita; species Stramonita haemastoma. The sequence goes on from CM060321.1 coordinate 21,883,580, forward strand.
GCAACTCTGCTGTGCCGACCAGTCCAGTCCTACAGCTAAACCATAGAGAGAAGGCTGACACAGGAAGGAAGACAATTATGGAAAGTAAATCAGGTAGTAAATCAGTGTTTGAGAAAATGGCTTGGCAGATGCCAGAGCAACAAACCCCGAAGTGCTTGTCAAATCTTTCAGTTCTATCTGCTATGCATATGTATGTTGTGTGTGTGTGTGTGTTGTCTGTCTGTCTGTCTGTCTGTTCAGTGTCTGTATCTTCATGTGTGAAACACATTTTTGGACAAAACAAACAAGCCCAGAAATAGGACAGTTCAGATCTGGACAAAACGTGACAAACGTTAATTTTGTGTGTATTCTCAGTCGTCTGTATTTTTCATATGCTAAAAGGCTGCTGTTCTTCTCACGCCTTCCACTCTCGTGTAGTCACCCCAAGCTTGTTTGTCTTTATTTTTGTGCCCCCTAAAGCCACACATTCACAGGGGCCATCGGCGCTAAGCCGTCATTGGGCCACCAACTGACAGGGGCCATGCAGCACAGTGCATTGCTGCGTCACTTCGGCGACGGTCAGCAACACGTGCCCTGCTCCACCAGTCCACTAGCTGCCACCGCCCATGTCCCCCACACTAGCAGCACATATCCCTGTCACCGCCTCAAACTGACTGAACCGCCAGTCCTACTCTGATTGCTAACAGTGTCTATGGATTCCCAAACGTTATTTAAAGCCGTGGTTCAATCCCCCTGTGAACCAGACCCCCTCCACTTTTCCACTAGCTAGACCTTGAGTGGTGGTCTGGATGTTCGTAGTCCTGAGGAGACGATAAAACCCGGTTCCGTGAGCACTAATTTACATCAAACACTCTCCAAAGAACCCATGTAACAAGAGATGTGACCATGGCAACATTATTTAGAAAAAAAAGTCAGAATTGTGACACGGAAAGAAATGTAATCGATGACAAGAAATATGGGTGGTGCTGCCCTTGCGGTTGGGGATCTCCCCGGAAAAGGCAGCCCGAATGTCAGGTTGAAAAAGCTGCCGCGACTGAAAGTCTTACACAACACGATACAATACAATGCAATAAGATACAATACAATACAATGCAATAAGACACAATGCAGAACAAACCTGAAGATATAACGTAAAAGAACAAGGCAGAGCTGAATGAAGCATACTGTTTTGTTGTAAAATCGTTGCTGTTGAGAATAAAACAATGAAGCTAAGCTTTGATACTGTGACAGATACCATTATGTACTTGTGTAAATGAAACTCGACAAATACATAAGCCAGCAATATTAGGCCTATACATTAAGCATCTTTTGGAAACTGCTCCACCAAATGGACGATGCTGGACTTGACTGTACATGGCCTCAATTTTCCAATCCAGACCATACCATGGCGTACTGAAAGTCGTTAAGTATAAGCTGGAGCTTGAAAACTACTCAAACTGTGATAGCGATTGTAATCAATGATGTTCCACTGTAGATTCCATGATGTATAACCACTTCACCCCCAACAGCTCTATCGGAGGAGAATGTTGGCATCTTACAGGATTTTGTGAAAAAAACACAACCTTGAAACAGAAAGCAATGCAGCTGAAAAAATTGGGTTGCATCGTAGAATGTAAAGTAATGTAACAAGTGAACGTGTAGGGTTAATTCAAGAAATCAGCAAGTGCACAAATAAGAGATGGTGTGAATCAGACGTGGGTGGTGGCAGTGTGTATTAACTATTGTCAAGTTTGGACAAGCCTGATGCAGTGGTGTCAGTATCTTTGAATGTCCTGCGGAATCGTGAATAGCCCAGTAGTGTTACATCTTACAATGTATACTGAAAAATGCAGTCGATTATGATGATTCTTTTTTTCCTTTTCACAAAGGATCACAACTGAAATGTTTTCCCCCCTCACCATGACCCAATTTTCAAATGACAGTGCCTTTTGTCATGATAATGGCACTGACAGTAATAAGAGTCATAATCATGACAGTACAGTAATAAGAACCACAATGAGCAGTTATTTGTACGACACTGGCGTAAGATTATATACATTATGTCACATCGATGTTCTTGGCTTGGGGGATAATGTTTTTTAACTTGGATTGTTGAATCGTAAGCTTCCCGTGGTATAGTGACCATGTGTCGTTTTGTTCTTCCTTCTATATATACTTAACCTTTCTTTACATTCTATATATACTTAACCTTTCTTTACATATTATGTTTGTGAAAAGTGTCGAAAAGCCGTGTTTGAAGTACCCCCGCCCTCTTCTCTAAACAAATTCACTATAATTATCAGATTGTTTTTGTGTGTGATTTAATCAATCCGAAAGTATTATTAAAGACAATGTATTATTTAAAGGTCGTTTTGAAAAAATAAATCTGGTTTACAACAAACATCGGTACTGAGACAGATTTTTGTCATAAGACGATTTTGCTTCGGACCCCCTACCAGTACCATTGCGAAGACAGCACTGAAATTGTACGGTGATTTGAAACTTGTGAGGATATCAGCTTCCAAGCGATTTTCCAGATGTTTGTAAAATCTAGATAGTTCACCATTACCTTTTGAGTTTATGTACAACCCAAATTCACTAAAATTCAGATTTGATGGGAGACATCGTTGTGTTCTTGTTTTGTTCTTGGCAATCTTATGTTGCTCTTTTGGGGTAGAGACTGTGTCTTGGTATTATGATAGATGTCATATCGCGCATGTTCGCCACCAGCTCTTAGATTTGTACATTTATGTAATTTTGATTGTGGAATATACAATAAACATGTTTTCTTTGGGTTGAAAAAAACCTCTGGAGAAATCCCTCAGACATGATTTGGTTTCAACCCTGGCCCAGTCTTAATGAACGCATTGTGCCCAGACCGGTCCTTCAAAGAATGCAGGCTGCTTTTTCAAAGAAAGTTTACAGCACAGTACAACATGTCAGCAAAACAAAGTGCTTAACAGAACGGTGTCAATGATTTGCTTCAGTTCTACAGTGGCCCCACAGCCTCTCTGTTTTGTGGGTTATTTTTTTTATTGACGCGTAGCTCAAGCTGTTGTTGATGTTGTTGTTTTGGTTGTTTTTCAAATGTTTTCCATCACAACTACGTTAACATTCATGATCGCCATATCTTTATTTTGTGTTCTTTTTATCTTTGAATACTGATTTCTTTTAAAGAGACATTTTGTGAATTGTTTTTAAGGTTGACGTTATGTTTGCTTGCGCATTGCGCTGCTCGCGATCTGGTGGCCCGGATTCCAGCCCCTAGGGAGCCATGATGCGTGTCCAATGGTTTCCTTTTTCCTCAGGACTGAACACCAGTACCGGCTTTACTCCTCCAAATGTACTTCGGATGAGAATATAAACCGAGGTTGCGTCTGCGAACGCAAAGAGAACACCTTGCGCACACGTTTAAATCTGTTCCGCCTTTCGGAGTTGAGGCTATTTGTGCTGCTGGGAACGGATGGCAGCATTCACAAAACTGCGTATACACGGGGATCGGATGTAAGGAAGTATTTAAGTGCTAGTTCCATTTTCCTTCAAAAATCAAGACAAAATGCCAAACAAACTTTGATGCTTCGTATGGGTCTGGTGTAGCCGAAAGGCGAGGGTTAGGAGAAGTAAAACCTTCAGGTGTGGTCTGGCACTGTTCAAGTCTTTTCTTTCTCAGTGTGTTTCTTTTTTTTCCTTTCTCATTTTTTTACAGGTTTTCGGGCATTTTCAGGATGTGATAAAAAAAAACCATTACTGTTTACACAACAGTCAATCTGTTCACGACTTGAAGCCAGAGATGCATTATCATTGTCCATGTTTGTGTGTATTGGAATTTGGTGTGTGTGTGTGTATGTATGTATGTATGTATGTATGTATGTATTGTGTTGTATGTATGTGTATGTGTGTATGTGTGTATGTATGTTTGTATGTTTGTATGTTTGTGTGTATGTATGTTTGTATGAATGTTTGTATGTATGTTTGTATGTCTAACATATGTAATGTATGTAATGTACGTATGTATATAATGTATGTATGTATGTATGTATGTATGTATGTATGTATGTATGTATGATGTATGCATGCTATGTATGCATGCATGCATGTGTGTATGTATGTACGTATGCATGTAATGTATGTATGTATGAATGTATGTAATGTAAATTTTATGTATGCATAGCATGTATGATGTATGTATGTATATGTATGTATGTATGTATGTATGTATGTATGTATGTATGTATGTATGTATGTATGTAGTAGTAGTACGTAACGTACTATACGTACGTACGTATGCACGTTTGTGACAAAGTAGGCTTTCTTTAAACTGATGTATATAAGATGATGCTGCCATTGTTCCCTTTGCATTAAATTCCCTTTTTTGGTCACAATATAAGCGATAACCAAACAAAGCTTACTCTGTCCCTATCTTCCAGTGTGTCTGACCGTATGTCTGCGTGCATATCTCTCTGTCCGTCTGTCTGTCTGTCTGTCTGTCTGTCTGTCTGTCTGACTGTCTGTCTGTCTGTCCCATTGTCCTCACCACCACTCTCTCTTCTCTGTCTCTCTTCTCTTCTGTCTTCTTCTCTCTCCTCTCATCTCTCTCTCTCTCTCTCTCTCCCTCTCTCTCCTCTCTCTCTCTCTCTCTCTCCTCTCTCTCTCTCCCTCTCTCTCTCTCTCTCTCTCTCCTCTCTCTCTCTCTCTCTCTCTCTCTCTCTCTCTCTCTTCTCTGAATCACTTGTTTGCTCTCACTTTTCCACCCCTCTCTCCGTCTTAATATCGTTGTTTCTATCTGTCTGAAATTCTGTGTGTGCGTGCGTACGTGCATGCATGCATGCGCACGTGCGCGTGCGCGCGTGGTTGTGTTTGTTTGAGTGTGTGTGTGTGCATGTGAGTGTGTATGTGTGTCCGTGTGTGGGTGTGGGTGTGGGTGTGTGGGCGCGTGGGCCTGCATGTGTGTGAGTGTGGTGTTTGTGTATGCTTGAGTGCG
>CM060321.1:21893539-21941039 GCA_030674155.1 Stramonita haemastoma
GAGTGTGTACGCACATGTACGAACAAATGTTTGTATGTCAGCACGTTTGTAACAATGTGTGCAGCTGTCAAGCGGTGTACATTACATGAAGCGGCTACACATGACCACCTTTTCCTTGAATTCCTTCTGGTTCTCAATATCAGCCGTAACTTCACACCATTTCACCTGTCCCCATCTCATCCTCATCCCATGTGCTACTAGCCCATGCTATGTTTTTTTCATCATTTTGAAATCAAATTTGTTGTTGATTTGTATCGGGGTTTTGTTGTAAATGTTCAAGAGGGATCATATGAAAAAAAAGAAAAATTCTACATGTTGTCCTCCTCTAAACGCTCAACGGGATTTTTTGACGTGATTTCGATTTGTTGAATTTCTGTGCGTATTAGTTTCTTTTACTTATTTATTTATTGATTACTTCTGGGCTCTTTGTTGCATTCATTTGTTATATGCTTATTTTTTCTGTTGTTTTTTTTCGTTTATTTATTTGCCTTATCTTTATTGTTGTTGGGACGGATACCTGACTGGTCAAACACTCACCTTCCCCAAACTAAGGTTAAGTAAGCAGTGGTGAGCGCTGTTACCACTCGGATCGGTGACTTTTCTCGCGCCTTGGTTTTTGTACAGTCCCCTAGTTCTTGACCTGACTAGGCCTATAGCGCAGTCTTGTAGACCGTTGGGACACCACTGAAGATTTTGCAGCCAGCTTCCTCCACTCCTCGCGGCTTGCAACTTTCCATAGCAAGCCATTCCACCTGAGACCAATCCACTCTCTGATGTTGTCTTTCCACCGTTCTCTCTGTCTGCCTTTTCGTCTCCCTCCTTGTACTGTTCCCTGTAGGACAGTCTTGGCCAGTCCAGATGTCGGTGTGACGTGGCCGTACCACTTCAGTTTGCATTTTGTTACTGACGCCAAGTGTTTTTCCTAACATGGGCCGATGGCGTCTTCAATTCTGTCTGCTCACTTCCTTTGGCCCTTGTTCACCCAGCTGTAAATGGGTTCCTGCCCTCTTTAAGGACAGGGAAAGTAAAGCCGCAAAGAGGAAGATATTTTGCCGCCCTCAATATGCTGGCCCCTAGAGAAGCTGAGGTATCTTACACCTCGCCCCTCAACGACCGCCTAGGTTATGGGACACCTTTACTAGGTTATGGGACACCACTTATTTACGGCTTTTCTTGCTGGTGTAAGGACATCTGATGCAGGAGAGAACCACGGTATTCGCAGTGTAAGCCTTGCCACATTTTGATAGCAGTAAATACTAACCCCTTTGGAAAGCAGGCTCGGGACAACCCCCCCCCCCCAATATTTTTATTCCATGTATTTTAAGTCTTTCGTTTTTCTTCCTTGCATTTTATTTGTAGATATTCAGAAGAGAAGAAAATAGTAACAGCGTCTGCATTTTAGCAGGAAAACAGTTTTGTTTGGATGTTTGGTGCTTTTGTTTTTAAATCACAATTACAAAATTGTTTCGTTTATTCCCATTAACTCTCTAGAGAGAATGGTTTGCTTGTTTTTGTGTGGCTGGGTTTTGTCTTAGTTTTCAAGATAGCTCTGTATGCTGTGTTTAAACGAATGTAAGCAAACAAAACGGGTATATCGTACTCAGTATTCTGCTCCTCAAAGGGACATAGGCCTCTATGGGCTTTGTTTCTGTGGTGGGATAGAAAACACACAGGGTAAAGAGCTAATTGACATTTAGGACACGCCGTGTTTTTCGTGCAAAAGGGAATAATCTTGACAAAACAGCATACTTCATTCAGTCATTTATGTTGATCCTTTTTAGAAGCTGATGATTTTTTTTTTGCCGACTAGAAATGTGGTGCTCAATCTTTCACCCTCAGATTTTTTTGTATATTATTGTTTTTCTTTCTTTTTTTAAGTATTCTAACCTAAATCTTAATGAAAAAGTTAAGTAAATATGTGACGCTCCACCACGAAATGAGTCTCTTAGCACATTACCCAGTTTTGCGCTAGGAGCCATTAAAGGCAGGTGGGGGTCAAGTTGTCAATTTTGAGATTTTGATTGATTATTAAACTATATCCGTTATTCTACCTTGTAGCGAAAATATAGGCATAATTAATATTCCTTTTGCTTTTAAATGTGTTTTGAAAATACCCAAGCCCTCATTCTGACAACCTGTTACAAAAATAAACTTGCCCGTTTCTCATTTTGTCACATCCTGCAGTCTATCATTTCAATTATTTTGTAATAACTTTGCACAGAATTGTCCAATTTTCAATCTGCTTTGTGTATTGAATAGCCTTTTTATTGCAGATTTATATCTTGTCGATAACTAAAAATTGACCTCTGGTGCAATGCGACTCCTTATGTGGTGGAGCGTCACATATGATCTTATGCCTTACTATTGATACAAGTTACTATATGCATGCATGACTCTGTGTGTGTGTACGCGCGCGCGCGTGCATGTGTGTGTATGTGTGTGCGCAAGGGCGCACTCACATACACACATATATAAAACATGCACACGCGCACGTACACGCAGACACACACACACACAAATGATGGTATTTATAGATAAATGGTGATGATATGTTGTAGACGTTTCATCAGAGGTACCTATTGTTTGTGATTTCATTTTATCTGATGACAATAAACGGTGGGAAATAATCGCATTGTGAGTTAGTTCTTGTTTATGCGAAATGATGCCGTGTGTGTGTATTTGTGTGTGTGTGTGTTTGTGTGTGTGTATATGTGTGCGCGCGTTCGTGTGTGTGCGCGCGCGCGTTTGGGGGTGTGTGTGTGTGCGGGCACATTTGTGTGTGTGTGTTTGTGTGTATGTGTGTGTGTGTGTGTGGGGGGGGGGGTATGTGTGTATGCGTACTTGCCCACATGTGCGTGCGCACATGTTCTTGTGTGTTTGCGGTTGTGTTTGTATGTGAGTGCATGTGCGTGCGTGCGTGCGTGCGTGCGTGGTGGTGTGTGTGTGTGTGTGTGTGTGTGTGGTGTAGTTGTGTGTGTTTGTGTGTTTGTTAGTTGTGTTTTTGTGTTTGTGTGTGCGTTACTTTTTGCTTGTGTACGTGTGCGTTTGAATGTTTGTATGTTGTGTTGTGTTGTGTGTACAGTATGTACATGTGCGTGTGTGTTTTTAATTATTTTATTTTATTTATTTATTAGGTGTATGTGTTGTTGTGTGTGTGTGTGTGATTGTCAGAGTTTTGTTTTTGTTTTGCAGTTGTTGTGTTTGTGTTGTTTTAAAGAGCGCACAGATTCTTCTTTACACAAATTAATCCTGCGGTGATTTAAGTTATTTTGGCTATGCTCCATGCTTAGTCCCCCTCTCTCTGTTGTGTTTGTTCTGTCTGTCTCTCTGTTCTCTCTCTCTCTCTATCCTCTCGTTTCTCATCTCTCACTTTCTGTCGCTCTGTTCTGTCTGTGTGTGTGGTCTCTCTCTCGGGTCCCCCACACACACACGCGCGCGCGCGCATGCACATACACACACACGCACACACAGAGAGGAGCAAAAGAACTGATGCATTAAGCATTAATGACCTCATGTTACTGAAATGCCAAATGTGTGGAAGATGCTAGCGACAGCAAACACTTCCATGTGATCGATGCTGAAACACCGACCACTCTACAAGACATCCCCAATCCTATGACATTTTCCACTAAAAAATGACCCCTTTAGAAGTGAAACAGTACAGTGGTTAGACCAAAGGACTTGTATCTCATAGTCACCAAAGCTTTTTTCTTTTCGTTTCTCAGCTAGAGTTTCGAAATTCGTCTATAGTGAGATTTTTACGTAGGCAACCGTCTCCACTACTACTACTACTACTACTACTACTACTACTACTACTACTACTACTACTACTACTACTACTACTACTACTACTACTACTACTACTGCTACTACTACTACTACTACTACTGCTGCTGCTACTGCTGCTGCTGCTGCTGCTGCTGCTGCTGCTGCTACTACTACTACTACTACTACTACTACTACTCACTCTACTAGACTCCCATCTATACTTACTAAAAACTTATAAGTAACGTACATTTGCTGTGCTGCTACTCATGTCACAAGCTTTTCTTATTTCGTTCTCACTAATTCATTCGTCTAGTGATTTACTAGCAACGTCTCCATACTACTACTCTACTACTACTACTACTACTACTACTACTACTACTACTACTACTACTACTACTACTACTCTGCCTGCTGCTGCTGCTGCTGCTCTACTGCTGCTGCTGCTGCTGCTACTACTACTACACTACTACTACTACTACTACTACTACTACTACTACTACTACTACTACTACTACTACTACTACTGCTCTCTGCTGCTTCTGCTGCTCTCTGCTCTACCTGCTCTACTGACTGCTGACGCTACTGCTGCTCTACTACTACTACTACTACTACTACTACTACTGCTGCTGCTGCTGCTGCTACTAATACTGCTGCTGCTGCTGCTGCGCTGCTGCTACTACTACTACTACTACTACTACTACTACTACTACTACTACTACTACTACTACTACTACTACTGCTGCTGCTGCTGCTGCTGCTGCTGGCTGCGCTGCGCTGCTCTCTGCTACTACTACTACTACTACTACTACTAATACTACTACTACTACTACTACTACTCTCTCTACTGCTGCTCTCTCTACTACTACTACTACTACTACTACTACTACTACTACTACTACTACTACTCTACTACTACTACTACTACTACTGCTCTACTCTACTACTTTCTACTACTACTACTACTTCTGCTGCTGCTGCTGCTGCTGCTGCTGTGCTGCTGCTGCGCTGCTACTACTACTACTACTACTACTACTACTACTACTACTACTACTACTACTACTACTACTACTACTACTGCTCTACTACTGCTGCTCTACTACTACTACTACTACTACTACTACTACTACTACTACTACTACTACTGTTGCTGCTGCTGCTGCGTCTCTGACTACTACTACTACTGTTGCTACTACAAATTCTACAACTTGTTCCTCTGCTTTACTCGTTGGTTGTCGTTTCAAAATCTACCACGCCAAAAAGAAAAAAAGTGTAATAAAAACAAACGCCAACAGTATAACTCATGATGCTGCCACAGTTGAAGAAATACTTCCGCACTGACACTGCGTATCTTCTGCTTCTCTTCAGAGGGTTGTTTTTTTTTTTCATTTTACAAAATGAACTTTTGATACTGCAAACTATTGATGCGTTGGTCTCTTTAGTGGTACAGCATAGTGTCTCTTGCCTCACTTGCTGCCATTGCGGTTACTGACTTGCTCTCAAGTTTCGCTGATACATTTTTCATTGATTTAGTTCTTCTTATGTACCACGGTCTGCTTTCCTATAGTGGTATATACTTCACCTTTATTGGCTGGATCTTCTCACGAGCGTTTACTACGAAGTGGTTAAAACCTTTGCATTTGCGACTTCACGGTAAATGAGGGGACAGGTTTGAGGTCTACTTCATTGACTTGCCGTCTGAGGGGAATTTTCGTTATTTATTTATCTATGTTTATTTTTTATTTCATACCACTTTAAGTGACGGCAGATTTTTCTGCGTGAAATTTGGGCTGCTCTCTCCGGGGAGAGGGCGTTGCCACAAGAACAGCGCCACCCAGTATTTTTTTTTTTCTTTTTCCTGTCTGCAACTAGATTTTTTTATCATTCCTAGTGGCTTTTCTCCTCGGACTTAACATTGGTATTGACTCAGTTGCCCTGGAAAAAAAAATCTCGGATCTGACTTTTTTCTCGGCTAGATCTCTGAGGCTCACAGATGGTGAAAAGCATTGCGAATGTAATCGTTTTTGCCCACCTTTCAGGTAGCTGCATTCCAACTTCGGGGACGATGTTTAAACACCATACCACCATGCTTGCATTTTACGATATATTTTTTTATGCCATCCATTCTTACCAAAAACGAATGGCCTACTTTTCGGACAGGCAGAAGAGAACGTGTTTTATTGTGTGCATGTACAAGATATTCTGCATACGTTCGCGCACAAGGCCCTTCCTTCACAGCCGAAGGACTTTCCGGAACCTTGGAGTGGAGTCTGCACTGATGATACCTCCAGCCGAAAAAAACCCGATAAGCGGGCGTCTCAGTGGGAGCTCGAACCCAGGCTCTATCCTGGACCATGGAATCGCCAGTGCAATGCTCTAACCACTGTGCTATCCCTCCCGCCTCCCCCCCTCCCCCTCCGATGACACTGTAAACCGAGGTCGCATGTGCAAACGTGGTCACAACGTCCTACACACACGTTAAAATCTCCCTGTTTATAGCAGACTAAGCCAGCGGTGGATGGTGTAAAGTTGTGATATATATATATATATATGTATAATTATATATATATATATATATATATATATATATATATATATATGTGTGTGTGACTATATATATATATATAAATATATATATATACACCCAGCATGCACACAGTATAATTATCCTAGCCCCTGGAAAAAAGTTGGACACTGCCGGGTTCTCCATTCACACACACATAGCCTTGTGATTAGAGTGTTCGTAGCAGACTGAGCCAGCTGGAGCAGGTGTAAGGTTGATATAGACATACCCAGCATGCACCCAGTGTATCCTACTCCCTGGAAAAAGATGGACTCTGGCAGGTTCACCACTCACGCAGCCGTAGCCCTGAGAGTAGAGCGGTGATATCGGGATGTGACGGCCAGGGTTCGAGCACCACCCAGCCACCCCTCAGGTTCAGCAACGGTGAGATTTTGGCGTGTGAGACAGTCCCCTCCCCCCCCCCCCCCTTCCTTCACAACTTTAAGAGAGGACTATATTAAATTATGGGGAGTGAAGTCGGCAATGACGTTAACTCTATGGGATAGAAGTTCCCTTGAACGGGTGGCTCGGTGGTGTGTGTGTGTGTGTGTGTGTGTGTGTGTGTTGTGTGTGTGTGTGTGTGTGTGTGTGTGTGTGTGTGTGTGTGTGTGTGGTGTGTTTGTGTGGGCGCACGCATGTGTGTGTGTGCATTTGCGTGTGGTGCGTGCTTGCGCGCGTGTATATAATATGTGTATGTTTGTGTGCTTGTGAGTGCGTACACGTGTGCGCCAGATGTGGTGGTTTGTTTTGTGAATTTGGGTGTTAGTATTTTCCAGTCCCTAGAAGTGGATGCTCTGATCTAGGCATGGCCCACCCCAGGCCGATGAATGATTGATCACCTCTCCCTCCCTCCCTTCCCTGTGCACTCTCTCCGCCTGTCTGTCACTGCATCAGTCATGAGTCTGTCCAGGTAAATATTGCATACAGCCCTCTCTCTTATACTCACGCTGACATAAACCACCCATCTGTGCTGTCACTTTTTAACGAAATATATCGAGAATGATGGAATACGCACTCATGTGTTTTTTAAAACCCAGTCCCTGCAGTTTTGTAAGTTTTGCCATCTGTTTCCACCGGCACACAATTGCCTACTTTTTCGAAAAGAGGAACAGGTTTTAAAGTGTGCGCAAAATGTTCTGCGTGCGTGAGCAAACGGGGCCTCGGTTTCTAGTCTCATCTGAAGGACTTTTTGTGGGGAGTGGAGTCGGCGCTGATGTTAAATCCAGGGGAAAATATCCCTTGAACAGGATTTGAACCCAGGTCGTCAGATTGCGAGCGCAATGTTCTCACCTTTAGGCTATCCCGCCCCCCTCTAGTGAAGTGACTGTGCTAGAGGTTTGACCATTCAACTGCTCCGACTTGACTTCTTTCCTTGACTTCTCTTTTAACTGCTTGAGATGTCATTAAGGCACTGCGGCAAATTTTGCGTCGTGTGTGGTTGGTAGGTGGAATCTGTCATAGTGTGTTCCTTTCTGGTGAGCAGGGTGCATGCTGAATGATATGTGTATGTTATCCATGTCATCTGCTCGTTCAAGAAGATCATTTCCCCTGGAGAGAACTTCAGTACTGACTCCACTCCCCCATAAAACTCCTTTGGATGAGACCATAAACTGAAGTCCTGTATGTGAACAAACAAAGAACATTTGCACTCATATCAACTTTCGAAAGAGCAGCTCATTATAATTGTGTTAGTTGGAACAGATGACAACACTATAAAACCGCAGGCATACTGGTGTGGTGTTTAGATGATTGTTATCCCAAAGTCGGAATGCGGCTAATGTCAATGGTGGGCCAAAACTGAGTGAACCTCGGAGCTGTAGCCGAGGAACAAAAGCGACGTCCATGCCATCGGCCAAAGCATCCATCCCTCTTGCTCTACGAAATACGAAGGAAGCTTTTAATGAACGCAACGTACTCTGCATGTGTGTGCACAAGAGACTTTGGCATAATTATAGCATCACCTCATGTCTATTGTAGGGTAGTAAAGTCGGTACACATCTGAACTCCAGGGAACAACATTTCTGAAAAAGGATACCTCTGGGGAGACACAAACCCGCAACCTCAAGTTACCATCATGCCACGAGTGTTGCACTCTAACCACTATGGTGTTCTGCATACAACACTCCGGCCTTAGCACTAAGCTAAAGACAGGACAGCTCAGTGGTCAGAACGCTGGCTCTTTCAAAGCATAATGGTCAGAACATTGCGTTCGCAATTTGACGACCCGAGTTCGACTCCCGTTCGAGGGGATTTTTCCCCTGGAGTTAACATCAGTGCTGACTCCACTCTCCCCAAAAGTCTTTCGGATGAGACTGTAAACCGAGGCCCCGTGTGCGAACGCACGCAGAACATCTTGCCTACACGTTAAATCCTGATCCGCTTTTCGTAGGAGTAGGCCATTTTGTGCCGGTGCGAACAGATGACAATATTTACAAAACTGCATGCACACGAGGACTGGATGAAAAAAGCACATGAGTGCTTATTCCATTATCCTTGATATAAAAGAATAAATAAATAGATAAATAAAAAAAATAAATAAAAGCGAAGGTTAAGCAGAGTTGAGCAAAGTTACTTCTTGGATGGGTGACTGTTCGTGCGCCAGTTCACACATCTATAAATAGGTACCTGCCCTCTTTAGGGTCAGGGAAGGTAAGGCAGCAAGGGAGAGGAGATGGGCGCCGCCCTCAATATACTGACCCATGGAGAAGCTGAGGTCTCTGACACCTTTCTCCCCAACGGCCGTATATGGTCATGGGAAGACACTTACCTTACTTTCGTTAAGCTTTTCTACGACAGCTACCATGCTATTTCCTTACTGGCCTTGTCATGGCTTTTAAGGTTGGGCTTCTGGGGCACAGAATGGTTCTGCTCTAAACTCATGTGGGCTACTGTTGTCAGCCAAGGCCTACATCACAATAGCGTTATGTCTGGAAAGGCTATGTTGAGATTGTCTGCAGCTGGGAAAACCTCTTGGTGTCACAGCCTGCATTCTCCATCCTCCGAGTCGGACTATGCCTGCCTGTACGACGAGGAATCTGAAAACAGTCATACACACAGACATCTCATCCAGTGTGTACTTACAATCTCACAGAGTAAGTGAATACAACGTACTCTGCATGTGTCTGCACAGACGGGATAGCCTAGTGGTCAGAACATTGCACTCGCATTTCGACAACCCGAGTTTGATTCCCGGTCGAGGGGATTTTTCCCCTGGAGTTAACATCAGTGCTGACCCCACTCTCCCCAAAAGTCTTTCGGATGAGACTGTAAACTGAGACCCCGTGTGTGAACGCACGCAGAACTTCTTGCGCACAAGTTAAATCCTGTTCTGCTTTTCGTAAGGGTAGGCCATTGTGTGCCGGTGGTAACACATGACAATATTTACAAAACTGCATACACAAGGGGACTGGATGAAAAAAGTACATGAGTGCTTTTTCCATTATTCTCAATAAAAAAGAATAAAAAAAAATTAAAAAACAGTTTTTGATGAAGGTGGGATGAGTGAGTCTGTGTGAGATTCTATACAGTGTTAAGCTGGTGGAAGCACAACGTTGAAAACAACATCGACAACTACAACTTATCTCTGATGATGCAATGCATAGATCTTGCTGATAGTTTCATTGCAAACCTACTGACTACCAGGGGGACAGTTGGTTTCTGCTCTGTGTTTTAGTCTGCTGTATCACCCACCACACGCAGACATTTACAGAAACACCAATACAGAAAACAGGCAGACACACAGACAGACAACACACACAGACAAAGAGATACACAGACAGACAGACAGATACACAGACGGACAGACAACACACGCTCGTGCATGCACACAAACCGCACACACACGCGCGCGCACGCGCATACACACATGCACGCACAACCCCCACACACACACCCCAACACACACACACACACACACACACACTCACCCAACACACACACGCATGCAGATAGAGAGCAGAAACCAAAGTCACTAGACAGCTTACAGAAAGACAAACAAACAAAACAGATACATACACACTTCACAGACAGACAGACAGACAGACAGAGGAGATTTTTCTCCTGGAGTTAACATCAGTGCTGACTCCACTCTCCCCAAAAGTCCTTCGGATGAGACTTTAAACCGAGGCCCCGTGTGCGAACGCACACAGAACATCTTGCGCACACGTTAAATCCTGTTCCGCTTTTCGTAAGAGTAGGCCATCGTGTGCCGGTGGGAACAGATGACAATATTTACAAAACTGCATACGCACGGGGACCGGATGAAAAAAGCTCATGATTGCTTATTCTGTTATCCTCGATATAAAAGAATAAAATAAATTTAAAAAAAAAAAACAGACAGGCAGACAGACGGGAATGGGTGGAGAACATGTATTGAATAATGCATGTGAATCACGTGGAAGGTTACTTGTGTGTGTGTGTATGTGTGTTGTGTGCATGTGTGCTTGTGTGCGTGTTGTGTGCGGTGTGCGGTGTGTGTGTGCGGTGTGCGTGCGTGTGTGTGCACACGTGCGTGTGTGTGCGTGCGTTGTGCATGCACACGTGCGTGTGTGTGTCGTGTGTGTATTGCGGGGTGTGCGTGTGCGTGTGTGTGCCGAAAGGTGTGTGGTGTGTGTAGTGTGTGTGTACGTGTGTTTCAGTTCAAATCTGTAAGCGTTGGTATTTAGCAGGTTCGATAGCTAGCTAACAAGAGAAGTTCAGGTGACACAAATCACTGAACAATCGACTAGCTCTGATGAGGGGTGTGCAAGGTGAAAGATTTGCCTTCAAGCTGTGTGAACGGCATTTTGTCTTGTATGGGATTGTAATGCCTTGTCTGGTTTTGTCTGGCATTGTGTGTGTACGTGTGTGTGTGTGTGTGTGTGTGTGTGTGTGTGTGTGTGTGTGTGTGTGTGTGTGTGTGTGTGGTGTGTGTGTGTGTGTGCGTGTGTGTGTGTGTGTGTGTGTGTGTGTGTGTGTGTTGTGTGTGTGTGTGTGTGTGTGTGTGTGTGTGTGTGTGTGTGTTGTCTTTGCGTTGTCCAGAAGTCTGGTTCTCTTGTCTCTTGTTTTGGGTGCCTATGTCTGCCTCTGTTTGTCTGTCTGTTTCTAGGTGTATGTTTGTCTAACTTTTGTCTATCGGACTCTGTCTCTTTCTTGATGTGTGTGTTGTGTGTGTGTGTGTGTGTGTTTGTTTGTGTGTGTGTGTGTGTGTGTGTGTGTGTGTATGTGTGTGTGTTTGTGTGCGCATGTGTGTGTGTTCGCGCGCAGAATATTTTTAATGGCTCCTCTCTCCCAATTCTTAATCTATCTCTCCAAATTTTGTTTTTATCTCCAAGTGCCAAAATCACTATCTATTGCTGTAATTTTTTCATATGGTCGACAAAATTCTTAATTAATTTTTTAATTTAAAATTCATTTGCATTTGTTAATAATTGTTTTGCATTGTTTGGGGGGATATTCTATTGCCATAATGGAAAAGTGTGGAAGGCTGAAAGGAGTAATGCAGAGCAGTGTGCTCTTTAGTGCAGTGTCATCTTCCTCAGGATTGGGTCTTCCTTACACTCCGTGAGGTGTTGGGGCTCTTTGCTTTATTTTGTTTCTGCTGTTTTGGCTGTACCATCTTCCGTGAAGTTCCCGCCTCGCTGTTCCCATGGGGTTTCTTTTAGTTTCCCTGTCCCAGCCATACCAGAGTCATTATGCTCAGGCCTTTATCCCAGGGTAATTAAAAGACCACTGGGGCCCCTAAAGTCAAGTCAAGTGAAAACACTTTAATCATTCCATGAAGAGCAACACAGTGTCAGGCCGCAGTGAGGCCACCAGCCTGAGGGGCCCTACACTGCTGCTTGATCACTTTGTTGGTATTCTGTAGTGCCTGTTCTGAGCTAACAACTTTGAACAAAGAAGAAGAAGAAGAAGAAGAAGAAGAAGAAGAAGAAGAAGAAGAAGAAGAAGAAGAAGAAGAAGAAGAAGAAGAAGAGGAGGAGAAGAGAAGAGAGCCAAAAAAGAAATAAGAGCAAACAGACTGAAATAAAACATAAACGAGAGACACAGACAATACACAAAGGAAGGAATACTACAGAACAAAAATGGCCACCCTTACAAAGCCAAAGTACACGTAACACGTGCTCCTTTCTTTGGCCCCTCGAGTGTCTTGGTTATTGGCCAATACATCACAGGGTGAGGACATTGCCACCACCACATCGACAATTACTTCCGCTCCTATTGGACTACCATCCCAGAGTGCCGTCCCCTGGATTGTATCATTTCCCTTGCCACGGATGGCGCTGTTGCTACTTTGATTGTCTAGGGCGTGGAAAGCGACTCTTCGTGCGTTCGTATTTTGCTGCTTTTCCTCCCAGCTCTCGTAAAACCCAGCTCAGGAAATGCAGGGAGTTTCTTTCGGTCGTCTGCAATGAGCATAAAACACATTGTGCAAGAAATGAGCGCCTCAGCAGCAACAGACGCGGCAATAATCGTAACATCCATGACAATGGCCGGCGCGTCAAGTTTGGGGAAGAACTGTGAAAAATAGAACATTAATGAGGGATACAGAGAGCAAAGGATAGGGTGAAACGGTACAATTTTGGAAGCAGCGTGTCACAAAGAAAATGTATTCCAGATAGATATAAACTACCAAAAAATGTTTTCAGATGCAAATACAACCATACAGGTGAAGCAGTGCATTAGTTGCAGATATAAGAATCTTTTCTTTTTTGTCCAAAAAAATCAGGGCATTTGGTTTGTGACTAAAACGTGTGTGGGAACTTAAAGTTAAGATGAAGGAGAGAAACCCAAGTTTCTGGAGAACTGGAGAGCAGAAACTGTGTCCATCCACACACCTTGCTGCTGACCTCATGCCCAAAGCTTTGTCATTACCTTATTGATTATAGGCCAAGTGTTGAGGTCTACGATGAAGTGCTGTAATGTTGCAAATTGTAATGTTTAGACTGTCTTCAGCCGTGACAAGCTCTGAGTAAAACAATCTGTACTCCTCTTTACAACAGAAAAAAAAAGATTCTTTGATGTAGGAGTCTGGCTACCTGTGTCTAAAGGCACTTAAAAATGTCAAACACGGCACAGTGTTCATCTGGTGTGTGTACTTTCAGTCTCTCAAAGTATCTCAGGTGGGATGAGTGACAGTGTGCATATACATTCTGGATGAACCTCCAGGATATTCAGTCAGGAAGTGTGCACAACAACAACAAGAAACAAGAATAACACCACCCTCCCTCTGGTGATATTTCACCCTGCCGTGACTTCTTACATTTATGGACACTTCAGTTTATAATAATGAACTCTGATGAAAGTGAGGATACAGCTTAGTTATCAAACAGAGAGAGAGAGAGAGAGAGAGAGAGAGAGAGAGGAGAGAGAGAGAGAGAGAGAGAGAGAGAGAGAGAGAGGAGAGAGAGAGAAGAGAGAGAGCTTCCATGTACCCTTTGTTACTCCTGGACGGGGTATACACTCTTAGAAGAAAGTCCTTTTCTTTTTGGTTTTGAAAAAAATCAAATCAAGCAACCTCTAACTTTTCATGTTTCATAGATATGCATTTGACCTTCAGCCATTGTTTAGGGGAGAAGAAAGACAATCAGGTAGGAATCCATGAAACAGGAACACAGTAACCAATATCACGTATAGAAGTCTGTCTTTCATACAGCCTGTTTGTCTATCTGTCTTAATAGAACAACAAGATAAGAAGAATATTGAGTCACTCGTGTATGTTGAAATACCCCATACTATATTGGCTCAAAGTGCACTAGCCAATCACACAAGGTTGCACAACAACACTGTACAACTTGATATAACAAACATGGCCGACCCAGTGAGTTCTGTTGATGAATTAGAAATCATAACTTAAATCACATCCTCCCTTGATCAGTTATGCAGTAACCAATTCCAGTCACAACACACAAACACACACACAACACACACACACACAAAAAAAACACACACATGCAGAGAGCTGAGAGAGAGAGAGAGAGAGAGAGAGAGAGAGAGAGAGAGAGAGAGAGAGAGAGAGAGAGAGAGAGAGAGAGAGAGAGAGGACTATGTGTCAATCCAAAACACAAACCCAAAAAGGGCTCAAATAAAGGAAGTAGATTTTCTCTATTTTCCAGACATATCAAATGCGTAGAAGAAAACAGGTGACAAACAAAAACAAGACAGAATATTTTTTATTTCTGTCATCAGAAATGGGATTTTTATACATCAGCAGTACTATATTGTATTCCTACCTATGGCAGATTATCTACGTGACATTTGGGCTGCTCTTTCCCGGAAAAGTGTGTTACACTATTGTTCCCCTGTTATTTATTACCTCGACAAAATGGCCTTTCTCTGTTAGTATGTTCTCCGGGATGACTCTCTAGTTGCCAGAGGCTTCTTTTATGTGAACTAAAGATATGTTGCACACAGTACAGGTCTCGGGGTGTTGTGCTATCAATCAGCATTCATCAATCAGTGAAGCTGTATCTCAACAGTTTGGCCAGGAAAAGCGCTAGATCCCTACACACTGCTCTTTGCATTCATCCATATAAGTGACTTTCATTTCGTATTGTTAGGTAATATGAAATATTAATGTTGTGTTTACCCTACACCGGCCATGGAGGCCAATTTATGGCTGTCATTTTATTCAATTTCTTCAACTTGACCTCACTGTTCAACACCTTCTGTTGGGATTATAAATTTATAAATTGCATACACGTGGGGACTGCATGTAAAAAAAAACCCACATGAGTTCTTATTCCATTATCCGTCAAATAAAAGAATAAGAAAAATACATTCATTAGTGCAAATTCAATGCCTAAGAGAAACGACATATGGGCAAATAGTATTGTAGAATTGTGAACATTCTGTTCCCATACCAGTGGTAAGAAAGTATAGTTTAAAGATATACATGAAACAAGGATTGCGAATGTGGGAAGGCAGAAAAGAAGCAAGAGAAATAATAAAAAGGTACAGATAAAGACAGAAACAAAGAGTGATAGAAAAGAGCACATTTCTAGAACAGAATTTCCAGAAGGCTGATGCACTATCTTTACTGAAGAGCCCCTGGCATCCCCACAGGGGTTTGGGATATTTTATTCAATGTAAAGCCTATAAACATTTCCACTTGCATTACATTCAAACCCATATTTTAATTTTTTGCCATGCAAAACAAAGATACACTAGCAATTGTACCAACCAAACACATCGGTATCTTAAGAAAGCATATATTCTAAACAGTTTTTTTTTATTTCGGGGATCATGAATTCAGCATTCATGTGACTTTTTACTTCCAGACCCTGTCCCTGTGTGTATGCAGTTTTGTAAATGTTGTCATCTATTCCCACTGGTACACAATGACCTACACTTCTAAAAAGCGAATGGGTCTGTAAGATGTCCTGTGTGGTTTGCATACAGGACCTCAGTTTATAGTCTGATTGGAAGGAATTTTGGGGAGAGTGGAGTCCCACTGATGTTAAGAGTACATGAGATAGGCAAAAATTTAAGAGATAGTGACGTAATTACCTAAAGATTCCATCTGCAATATCATTGAACAATACTGTACATTGAGCATCTGAGTGTGAAACACACGCAAAATATCTATCACAATTACAATGTTAGTAAAGTAAGTAATCATATTGTGGATGTAGTGTGTAACCTATAGAGACCTGGGGTCTGTCAGCTTCAAAAGTAAATATAGGAAGAACTTTTTTTAAGAGAAGAAAGTTTTTGTGCTATTATAACTTGTGAGCTATAAAAATATACATGTTTATAACATTTTGCTGTAAAGGTAGCATAAAATACATAATAAAGATTTACAAAAGTGCATACACACTGAGTACTTATTCCATTTATTTCAATATAAAAGAATAAAAAAGTAAATAAATCAATACATAAATAAATAAATAATCATAATCCTTTGGGGTGGTGGTGGTTAGTGTGTAGGTACCCACTTACTTTCAAAGAGAAGAGAGTATGACTTGCCTAAAAGTAAAGTATATTAAAACAGTCACATTAATTTTGCAAATTTCTCATCTAGTGCATACACACAGTTTTGGTTTTGTAGTGATTACCATGTTAAACAATAAGAGAAAGTCACATATGGGAAGAAATACACAAGCAGACAGAAGTTTCTTTTTAAATCAAAATGGTACCGTTTGCAGGTGTGGTGATACACGCTGTCTTGAGGAGGATGGTGGAAGTCTCACACAATACAATCTACTGATGATGGGAAAGGGTACACATCCAAGAACAGTGTCCTGATGGCATGTGCCTACACACATTCTCTCTCTGTTTTTTGTCAAGAACACGGCAGCAGTTGATTGTTTACAGTCGTTCTGTGTGAACCCACTGTGCAGCTGTGCTTTCAACAACACCATGTCCAGTCAGTCAGTTTTAATCCACAAAGGAAGTTGTCATCTTTCCCACTCCTAAGCAAGCCATGCAAGGTAGTTCTATATTAGGTTGATTGGGAGTCATATTTTTTATCAGAGATAATGTCAGTCAAGGGCATATTTTGAAAAAAAACTCCACACAAACCCACAGCGCAGGTGCAGGACTATGTTCACCCCAAGTGCCTCGTGTTGGAGTATTCTAAGTAGCTTTTGTAAAGCCTGCACAACTTGCTCTCAAAACTGGTTGTGTCACCTTCTAAAAGCAAACCTGATACACTAGTCTGGCTATTTAATCAGCTCTTCTCCGGTTTCCACTGCACTTTGTTATTAGGTCATATCAAATTAATGACATTTGAAAAGAAAATTGAGCAATTCCCCAGGCCTGGGAGGGGGCGATTTCATTGATCAGATCTTGCAGCAGTCACACCTCCCCACCAAAAAAAATTAATTGAATTATCTTACCAGCTCTTAACTATGTCTTAGTATCCACAGCATGATAGAGTGAGATGCTTGCTTTTTGAAGTAATGTTGACATTTTAAGTGGTTTCCATCTCAAAGGGATTTCTCAAAGAGAACTTTGCAATGTGGTAGGGGCTAAGTGCACCATGGCATGGATAATGATGATGATGTAATGATAATGCTGCTTTGAGGCTACTTGACAGGGTTGTACTGTATGCTTACTATCATAATTTATCCTGGCATCAACAAGGCCCGAGAGATACAGACACCTGCAGTGTTGGTCAGCAACACTCTCCAACTAGCATCTGTAAAGTGGATGAAGCTCCACTGTTTGGTCCTAGTGTTCACACTGAGCCCACAACACACTCACTCAGGGTAGGAGCCAGCTAGAGTCTGAAAAATCCCTATGACTCTTATTGGACTCAAACCCCAACCTTTCAGTCTGAAATCCAAGGCACTAACCACTGGGCTAGGGCTGCTGGTAACATAATCACTGTCATCACACAACACAGAGGAGATGCACAACGCCATAAGCTACTTACATTTGTTCTCTTCTGATCATATTTTAAGAACTAAAATATAAGTGGTGCTGCTTGGGAACCAGCTCACCACTACACTACACCCTTGAGCTCCCCCCCTCAACCTCTCTCTCTCTGTGGACTTCTGCAATACAACAGTTATTCTGTAAGCTATCAAAAGAAACTGAGCATATCATGGATGTGCCTTCATAGTTTATATCTAAGATCTTTTCAGACAGATATCAAAATAGATATCCACAAAATATCAGGCAAAATGAAGAATGTTTCACACAAAAAGTCTAACCAGCACTTGCACGTGTGAGCATGCCCCCACACACACACACACGCACACACACACACGCAGCGCCGCCGCGCGGAGCGCACGCACGCACGCACATGCACACACACTTATATGCATGCACAACATTCATGCTGCTGTAAAGTCCCTGCACGGGTCTGGTTTGTTGTGGGTAAACGCGCTCTCAGGCACTCTGACAATAAAACCGTTGCACCCAAGGGCCAGCCTGACCCAGAGGCCAGTTTTATGAAATGTAATCAGGGTTGTGTCACAGCACTTGTCTGAGGGGATGGGCGTTGTCCCCAAAGATGGGGTGAAGAGCAATGATCCCACTGCCATTAACCCCCTGCCACCACTGTTACGCAATCGTAGTAATGCCCTTCCTCCCATAATACTGCGTTTGTGCAACTGTTATAATACTGACGATGGACATTATTGGGAATGACGGGAGACAATGAATGATTAGGCCTGAAGCAGCTATGCTAGGGTTTGTATTAGAGGCTGGTCATTTGCGGCCGTGTTCACACCAGAATGAAGAGATGTGCAGAGAGTGCTCACCATTGGTCCTGTTTTGTGATGGTGCTGCTTGCAGCTCTTTCATGCTGATGGGCTGCCCATTCCTTCTGGTTTATTTAGTCTTTATTTTTATTTATTCTTTTGTATTGAGGATAATGGAATAACATTCATATGCTTTTTTACATCCAGTCCCCGTGTGTATTCAGTTTTGTAAATATCATCTGCTCCCACTGGCACGCGATGGCCTACTCTAACAAAAAGCGGAACAAGATTTAGCGTGTGTGCAAGATGTTCTGCGTGCGTTCTCGTTACAAAGCTTGCCAGGTCTTCCTTTGGTGTCCGCGTTGTTGACCTCCTTCTGGTGTTCCTTGCGGCACTGATTGAAGCAGGTTTTTGTGGTAGTGTAGGTCCGTAGCTAAACCACGCCTGACTTATACTCTCCACTGTTGCCAGGAGTGTATCTTGTAGGCACATGACGACAGGGATTTTTGCCTCGCATATATACATGTGTATGTTTTGTGTTCATGGCTGCAGGACTTTTCTGTAGCATTATTCCCAAAGGCCTTGATTCATCACGGCACGTCAGCAGCGGCAGAGGGGATGGGTTTCCTTGTTCTCCCCGTGATCGTCCTCGTAGCCACAGGTCATTCCCTAACCACAGTTGTGTCTGGTCCCACCTGTGTGGGCAGGGCGCTAGTCTGGGGAAAAGTAAGGAAGAATACTAAGGAGGAAGAGGCTGGTCCTTTATAAGTGAAGTGCAAGTTGAATGCTGTTAGGCTGTGCAGAATTCAGTGGCTCAGGTTGTTGCAAATCTCAAAATTCTGACCATATAATTATGTCTTGTTCTAAAGTAACAGGTTTGCCTTCCTGTTTGTAATATAAAATATAATAATAATAATAATAATAATAATAATAATGATGATGATGATGATGATTGATGATGTGATGATAATATAATAATAATAATAATAATAATAATAATAATAATAAAACAACAACAACATAATGTATGGTATTTATATAGCGCTGAATCTTGTAAGGCAAACAAATCAAAGTGCTTGCATCCAAATCCTTTGTGATGGAATTAGACCCAGTGCTAAGACACAAGCATTCTCCGCTGCTGAAGAAGACCTTCCAGCTGACTTTCCTGACTTTGTTCAGGTATCACTATCTTTCACGTACTCTCCGGTCAGCTCTGAGATTCTTTGTCTTACCGAGTCACCAGGTTTTCCAGCTATATATCATGGCCAGCGAGTAATCCGTTACATCGCTACCACCCTGTGGAATGCACTTCCCTGTCAGGTCAAGCATTTTGCTGCCACACACGTTTTATAAATCACTGAAAACCTCGTTTCCGAACGAAAAAGGATGTTCCATGCTTATTGGCTCTTCTGGATGCATGTGTGTGTGCGTATTTGTGTGTGTATGTGTGTGTGTGTGTGTGTGTGTGTGTGTGTGTGTGTGTGTGGCGGCAAGCACGCGCGGTTTGCATTCTGATCCTTCTGCTGCGTGCTTGTAGATTGTTCCTGTTAGCCCCTGCTCCCTTCCCATCCCTCTATTTTTATAACTTCTTTCCCACCCAGGGGATGGGATAGCTCAGTGGTCAGAGCACTCACTTTCCCCAAGCCAGGGTTAAGCAGCATCGAACGTGGTTGCCAGTAATTGGATGGGTGACCGTTTGTGCGCCTTGACTTTAGGATAGTCCCCCAGTTCACCCAGATGTAAATAGTAGGTACCTGCCCTTTTTAGGGTCAGGGAAAGTAAAGCAGCGAGGGAGAGGAGATGGGCGCCACCCTCACTATGCTGGCCTCTAGAGAAGCTGAAGCCCTTGCTGCCTTGCTCCCCTACGACCACATAGGTTATGGGACACATTTACCTTTCTCCCCCACTACTTCGAGCAAACTAAAGTGTGGAAGTTTAATGTGCTTTATAAAGCAAAGATCTATTCACTGATAAAAAAATATCTCACTCAGCTCCAAGATCAGTGTAAAGTCCATATTCCTGTATGGCTGTGAATCGTGGTCCATCTTTTGATGGACAAAGCAAGACACGGACGCCCGGCATTTACGGGGATTTTAGAGAAGAATGGAGAATGTAATCAGGGGAGAAAAAGTAATCGGGAAAGACGGTTAGACACTCCGAAAAAAGAAACGAAATTCAAGTGACTATCCCCGAAATCGGAATGTGGCTACCTAAACTGTTATGGGGGGTGGGGGTGGGGATTGTAGCTACTCATAAATCCTGCCATTGGTGGACCTCGGAGCTTTGTTCGAGGAGCGACAAAACAAAGGACTGTGAAGGATAGATTTGTAGTAACTAGCCAGTGTGGCCAATCAGTCGGCGATGATGATGACATTGAGCTCTGGCACACTGGGGTCAACGAGAATATGCACTCTATCTTCCCTATCATACCATCACCACCACAGCAGCATCAACAAAGACGACTGAGAACTAAACGCTAAAAGAAAGAACAGGCATGAAGTCCGAAAGACTGGAAGGCAGAGGGAAAAGAACAGCGCAAAGCGAGATACATACACAGGCGAGAGATGAGAGAAGGAGGGAAACTGACGCACATCGCGCAAATCTGCAACCCAACTAAATTCTGCATCCCTACTTAATTCTTCTGACAGAGCAGTTTTTCAACAAACAAGAAATCAAAGTAATACTTCCAATATTTAACAATGAAAAAAAAAACACCCATGACCACAGAATGTTTTGAACTTTCCTGGCCAATTGGACACTGCGGAGAAAAACAAACCCACCTGGAACTATGAAAGCAGCGAGTATGAAGCCACTTAGAAAACGGCAAAGGGAGAAAACGATTGGACTCTATGCAGTTTTTGCAACAGTTTTTTTTTTCGTTTTCTTCTCGTGTCTTTCAAAAGGCAGTACATACCAGGTAGATCAAGCCCCTGGTAACCTTGGCAGTTATCGGAAAGTTTGGAGCAGAAGAGAGCAATGGTTGGGGAAGGAGGAATAGAAAGCCGGTAAGCTACTTGGCAGAGAGAGAAAGCAGCATTCCGGTGGCTGTAAAGAGCAGATTTATGATGGTCGGTGTTCACAGCGAGCAGTGCTGGTGGACTGTAAGCCAGCTTGAGCTCTGTCCGTTGTAGCAGGAGGGTTTCTCTGTTGCAATGGCAGGCATTCTACAGTCGTCAGGCCTTTCTCCCGGAATAAACGATTGTACAGGTGAGGGTTAGGTTTTTTTGAGAAAATATGGAAGGACCAAAGAGATTGTAGGAGATACATTTTAGTAGGTAAAAGTAACCTTTTAAAGAAAATGTAAAAGAGCCAATTTGGGTTTTCGTCTTTCCAAACGACATTTTGTTGAGGGCAAAGACCACCTAAAAAAGTAAGATAGCATATCTAAACTTTTGAATTTAATGTCTTAAATGGAAGACAAAGATGGAGAGGATGAAGCCACAGATACAGAAAGGACTGGAAATTGGGTAAGGACACTAGAGTAGAGAAGATGAAGAGAGTGAAAAAAGAGAGAAAGGAAGCCTACTTAAAAAGACATACATATGGTGTAGGCAAGGAAGGCCAAGTGTACTAGAACTGTCGACACTAAAAAGCAAGAAAAGGACAAGTCATAAAGAAGTCGTGTATGGGAGGCTACAGAGTGGAGAGAAAAACAAAAGACGCATAACGAAGACACGGCTGGAAACATTGATGGGAGACAGGCACTAGAGACTGAGTCGGAAGAAATAGGGGGCAGGAAAGGTGTCCACTCAGACTATGCAGCTTACAACCCACTGATCACACCAGCCTTGTTTATGTCTTCCAATAGAAGGATTGTTAAGACAGGAGTCATAAAGACGCTGAGATATCTGTAAGCAATGAAAGAAAGCATCTTGTATGGAGATCACCAATTCAGGTACAAATCTTGAGCACTGCTTGTGATCTGTAAACAACAAATGATAACTGCGCGTAAAGCTTGTCATGAACTTATCCAAAAACAGTGAATATAGATACTGCATCAAAATATGGAAATAACACAGGAGGAATTGTAAAGATCATCACGAACTTGACATACAGTTAAGAAAAAACAACCTTACCTGGATGATAAAAGTAACAAGTGCAAAACCATTATCTGGAAGGAATGTGTCAATGCAGTAGACAGACCTTGTGTAGCTTCCTCCCCCCCCCCCCCAATTACTATCTTTGCCAACACTATAACCATTTCTTGACAAAGGCAGCATACTGTTGTTCAAGTCAAAACCCTAATGATGCACAAAGCCATTATGAAGAAGTTAGTAATAGAACGAGCGCTTGATACGCAAGAAAAAGATGACGGAAAACAGTACTAGGCCTGGTAGAAAGGATACCAAGAAATTCAGGTGGCAATAAACAACAGTTTGCGGACTGTAAGCCAGCTTGAGCTCTGTCCGTTGTAGCAGGAGGGTTTCTCTGTTGCAATGGCAGGCATTCTACAGTCGTCAGGCCTTTCTCCCTGGAATAAACGATTGTACAGGTGAAGGTTAGGTTTTTTGAGAAAATATGGAATGACCAAAGAGATTGTAGGAGATACATTTTAGTAGGTAAAAGTAACCTTTTAGATGCAAAAGGTCATCTTTTTCTTGCGTATCAAGCGCTCTGTTCTATTACTAACTTCTTCATAATGGCTTTGTGCATCACCATGGCCAGTGTCGACAGTCCAGTCTCTGGTAGCTTGCTCATGTGCTGTGTACACTTGGAAGCAAACAAAGAGTTGTGGAAACCTTTTTCTCCGAAATAGAAGACTAAAAGAAATATATATGTAGCAAGATCAAGAAATTAAAAGGGAGATTGATGATATAAATGGAAAAGCACTGACGGTGTTTCTGTTTTCATTTTTTTGCAAAACTTTTGAATATCTTTTGGGTTTTGTTTTTTTAGTAATAAACGTATGGAAAAAACAGATGGAATGAAATAAAACAAAAAAGTAAGCAGAAAAATAAAGGAAGGAGACACCGAACGAGGCAGAACATACAAGAAAACAGAAAGACCATCAAATAGGGAAAGATAACCTGATAGTAAAGACGTCAGAATCATGGACAGCAAAAAACAACAAAGTGAAATGATGACTCGTAAAGAAACTAAAGCGGTTCTATAAGCTCAGAAACACTCAATGAGGCAGAAAGGACGGACTCGCTATACAGAAAGACGCAGACACAAACGGAAAATAACGCCTTACGAGTGAGATAGGGGAAGGCGGATACACAGGCAGCTTACAAGCAAACCAATCACAACCACGCTACTGTCTTAGAAATCACATTCGTGTAAAAAAAAAAAAAAAGCAGCGGATCTGTACAGTATCTTAAAACTGATGTACTCAATTGTGAAAGACATACGCATAATGAGGATCACCATCCCACCAGTTCAAAAGACCATGCCTAATTCTTTTTCTTAATCCCCCAGTTGTTGACAAACAAGAAATCGAAGAACTACCTCTGTGCGTGTATTCATGTATGATTCAACAACAAAACGAAACCATTGGCAGAAATGTCATCGAAGTTTTGAATTAAAAAAAAGAAAACAACGCATAAAGGAATACGCCTACCTTAAACTATTAAAACAGTCAATATAAAAAGCTAGGAAGCCACCTACATAACAGCAAAGGCAGAAAGAAGATAGACCTTATGTGAATTTTGCGATTGCTTCTTATTATTTTACCACCTTGTGCCTAACCGTCCTTTTTTAATGAAGCTCATCACAGGCAAATCAAGGCCTCATACTCTGGCAGTTACAGGGAAGTTTGGAGGAGAGGGGAGCATTTGATGAGGAAGAAGGGGATGAGAAAAAACCAGTCATCATCTTGGTAGAGAGTGTTAAGTGGCCATCGGGGTAACTGTAAAGATGGGAGTTATGATGGCGGGTGTCAGCAGTCAAGCAGCAATGATGCACTGTACACAAGCATGAACTCTGCACAGTCTAGCAGGATGAGGGGCCAAGCGTTGCTATGACAGCCATTTACAGTCGTCATCACTATGTTTCTCCTCTCCAGGTAAAAGATTACATGAGGTAGAGGTAGAGGTAACATTTTAAGAGAAAAAAAAAACACCAATGTGCTGTTCTTTTTTTTTTCAAATCACATGTTTGTGAGTATGTCAGAAAGAGAGAGAAAAAAAAGGAATCTAAGAAAAACGCAAGTTCAATAAAAGAAAAAAAAAAGCGCATTCAGACGCAAGATAGAAAGGGAGAGGAGAAACCAGAGGTACAGAAAAAGAAAACAAAAGATCGGATAATGGAAAGAAAATAGGAAAAGAGAAGAAGAGACGGTGAATGAGAGACAGAGAAAAGAGACGGAGACAGAAATGTGAAAGTGAAGGGGAAGAAAGCCAAAGATACGAGAACTGTTTACACTAAAAAGAAGATGATAGACTCGTAGAGAGGTCAGGCTTAGAATCACTACCTCAGAGAGAGAAAATAAAAGACGCAGAAAGAAAGACACACAGATAGATGGACAGTTGGAAGAGCAGAGGCGTGGGGACGCATTACACACACACACACACACACACACACGCACACGCACACACACACGAACACGCACACGCACACACACACGCACACACACAGAGACACAGACACACACGCGCGCGCACTTACACACATACACATACAGAGAGAGAGAGAGAGAGAGAGAGAGAGAGAGAGAGAGAGAGAGAGAGAGAGAGAGAGAGAGAGAGAGAGAGAGAGAGAGAGAGAGAGAGAGAGAGAGAGAGAGAGAGAGAGATGATTTGATTTGATTTGATTTGATTTGATTTGACTCTATTATATCGAGGATAATAGAATAAGCACTCTTGTGCTTTTTTACATCCAGCTCCCGTGTGTATGCAGTTTTTGTAAATGTCATCTGTTCCCACCGGCAAACGAAAGCTACTCTTACGAAAAGCGAAACAGGATTTAACGTGTGCGCAAGATGTTCTGCGTGCGTTGGCACACGGGCCTCGTTTAAAGTCTCATCCGAAGGACTTTTGGGGAGAGTGGAGTCAGTACTGATGTTAACTCAGGAGAAAAATCTCGACCGGACTCGAACCCGGGTCGTCAGAGAGTGAGAGAGAGATGAGAGAGAGAGAGAGAGAGAAGAGAGAGAGAGAGAGAGAGAGAGAGAGAGAGAGAGAGAGAGAGAGAGAGAGAGAGAGAGAGAGAGAGAGAGGAAATAGGGAAAAGAAAGACGTACAATCAGATCATACAGTTTATAACAACACAACCATAATAACCTACCTGATGTCTTCTGATATAAGACTTGTTATAACAAAGTCCACGTATTGCTTGAAAATCTCTATAAAAACAACTAACAAAACCAAACAAAACCCCACCAAACATGGATGTCATGTAGAGACCCTCATGACTTTACCACAACCAGGTGAAAAGGGGAAAAAAGAAACGCGGCCAATTGTGTGGCAAATGTATAGATAGCCCTGTTGTCAGCTGTTAGAGGCAAAGGAGGACAAGTGACGGGCCCTATGTAGCTGTGACATCAGGCATTTCTGTCCCCTCCTTGCCCACACTGTCCACAATTTCTTCATTATAACACCACATGATGGCACGAGAGGGGAACGGATAGCCTAGTGGCCAGAACATTGCGCTGGCAATTTGACGACCCAGGTTC
The DNA here is from genome assembly GCA_030674155.1 of Stramonita haemastoma. Lineage (NCBI taxonomy): Eukaryota > Metazoa > Mollusca > Gastropoda > Neogastropoda > Muricidae > Stramonita > Stramonita haemastoma. The sequence goes on from CM060321.1 coordinate 21,919,608, forward strand.
GATTCCGGTCGAGGAGATTTTTCTCCTAGGAGTTAACATCAGTGCTGACTCCACTCTCCCCAAACGTCCTTCGGATGAGACTATAAACCGAGGCCCCGTGTGCGAACGCACGCAGAACATCTTGCGCACACGTTAAATCCTGTTCCACTTTTCGTAAGAGTAGGCCATCGTGTGCCGGTGGGAACAGATGAGATTTACAAAAACTGCATACACACGGGGACTGGATGTAAAAAAGCACAAGAGTGCTTATTCCATTATGCTCGATATAAAAGAATAAATCAATCTATCTTTCTCTCTCTGTCTCTCTTTCAAACAAACACACACACACACAGACACGTGCGCGCGCGCACTCGTGCGCGCACACACACACACACACACACACACACACACACACACACACAACACACACACATACACACAACACACACACACACACACACACACACACACACACACACACAACACACACACACACACACACACACACACACACACCCCTGCCCGCACTCACACACGCGTGCACACAGGGAATCAGACACACATTATGTGGCTTACAGCAAAAAACGGGTCTCTTAAATTTAGCTAATTTCCTCTAATATAACAGTTTTGACCAAATAAGGAATACCAGTGGAAGAAGCAGGGATCAGCAGAGGTCATTATGAGCTGTCCCCTATCGGTGAGAAATAAAAAAGGACCCTAAAGATGTCAATTTTAAAGCTATGAAGCCACTTATCCAGAGGCAAAACAGATACAGCTATGAACGCTATGTGGTTTGGGCATTAGTGTTGTTTTTATTATGTTTTCACCTCTCTGTCTCTGTCTGTCTGTCTGTTTCTCTCGGCTTCTCTGTCTCTGTATATCTGTCTCTCTGTCTCTACTCTCTCTGTCTGTCTGTCTCTCTGTCTCTGTCTCTGTCTCTGTCTCTGTCACACACACACACACACACACACACACACACACACACACACACACACACACACACACACACACACAACACGCACACACACACACACACACACACACACACACACACACAACACACACACAACACACAGAGCTAAGTTTATATCTTTTCAATGCCTTAAAAATAAGACAGGATTTTGTCGAAAACTTGGAGAATTTACAAACAAAATAACATTTAAAAGAGGTCAGTCTAATTTTAAAGGACAGATGTTCACACCTGATATATTTTGGCAGTTGTCATATTATGTCATGAGGTTTTATTTTGCTTTTGCTTTATTTGCTTTGCTTTGCTATGCTTTGTTTACCCCATTCTTGGGGCTGGTTGCCTGAAGAATAAATCTTGTTCACTGTTTATTGTTCTCTCTCTATTTCTCTCTCCTGTCTGTCTGTCTGTCTGTCTGTCTGTCTGTCTGTCTGTCTGTCTGTCTGTCTGTCTGTCTGTCTCTCTCTCTCTCTCTCTCTCTCTCTCTCTCTCTCTCTCTCCCCTCTCTCTCTCTCTCTGTTGGTAGGTGTAGAAAAGCTTTCAGCGAAAAAGAGCAGCTTTTGAGAAAGAGGGTACAAGAAGAAAAAAATCTCATTCGGGCAAAAAGAAAAAAAAGTAAAAAATTCCTTGGATAGGTAAAACAAAAAGGTTGATGATAGCTGGTGTCAGCCATTAGGCAGTGATAGCATTTTAATTTAATTACTGTACAATCAGCTGTGCAATGGTGCGGTCTTGCAGAGTAGATGTTTCAGTTTAGTGCAGTAGTGGCATAATTATAATGATGGCCATTTTTTGCATAGACTGTAAAAAAAGAACCCGACGAGAGACTAGATGGGATGAAACAAAAGTATCGCTTAGGTGGATGATAATAGACAAAAAGCCTAATTGATGCAATGTTTTCAGATATTTTCACTGGTAGTTAGAAGCTAACTGTAAGACAAAAGGCTAAAACCATTTTCTATATATATGACATCATTCTACGCCTTATACGAGAGAGAGAGAGAGAGAGAGAGAGAGAGAGAGAGAGAGAGAGAGAGAGAGAGAGAGAGAGAGAGAGAGAGAGAGAGACAGACAGACAGACAGACAGACAGACAGACAGACAGACAGACAGACAGACAGACAGACAGACAGACAGAGACAAAGACAGAGAGACACAGAGAGAGGTCGCAATTTGAAAAATCCTTGCTGAAAATGACGGTTAAAATGCTTTTAACATTAATAAGGGATTTATGCTAAACATCGTCACTAGTGGCAACTACAACTATGGCACGAGAATTGTAAGAATAAACTGATTTTTGTAGTTGTAGCGTTGTTTGAGACAGTGTAACAAGGTTGCTTTCTATGCTTTTCATCATGCGTACCATTCTTAATGATATGATAATTGTGTGGAATTGGTATAGAGCTGAATCCTGCAAAGCGAACACATCAAATATAATCAGGCTTGAAAGAAACACACACCTTCATATTGGTGGTTAATTGGGAAACCATCCCAAAATCCTGTCCACGAAGTGGGTTAAAATTGGCTGTCTTTCTTTCAGTGATATAGTACACTAAGCTGTTAGTTAGGAACTAGCCAGATATCCGGAAATCTCAGCCTCTGCTGGGAACCACACCCACAATGTATTTTCCATAAATCTTCGAAACTAACCACTACACCAAAGCAACGAAGGTATCGTTAGTTTGTTATTGTTTTTTCCCCTAAAACCAATCAGGTAGATGCTTTTAGCCCCACAAAAAGCTGGAACTATAATCAGATCTGTTACATCATTTATTATCAAAAGCTTTGGAAAAATCAACACACTAAGATTATATATATATATAAAACCCCTCAATATATCGTTCCTCAACACTATTGCCTTGAAAAAACCTCAATTCCCGAGCCAAAGATAAGGGCACACGGGAGAGAATGTAGAAACAACAGCAACGGTGTAAAATGAAAAGAATACTCAGGAATCGAGACATAAATCATTATTTTGAAAAAATCTAATTCTTGCCGAAAAATGTTTGATTCTCACTGAGTCCCTGTGTCAAAGCAAGGTGTCAACACATCTTGAAATATAGAGAGGAAAAAAAAACACGAAATAGAAAAAAATGCCAAACATATAATTATCCCACCAGCCGCCATGGCGCAGTGGTCAGCGTGATTGGTCACCGGCTGGAATGTCGCATGTTCCATTCCCAGCAGAGGAATAAGCTATTTGTAAACTCTGATCGGCTCCTACCTTGAGGAAATTTGTTATGAGCACATTGGGAAGACTGGGAACACACGGCCCAGCTTCATAAGGCTGTGGTCATGAGTGTGTTGCTGAAACTATTTCACAGACACCTTAGGTGTGCTGACTTGGGTTCGAATCTCGTTCAAGAGGAATTTTCCTCTGGAATTAACATCAGTGCCAACTCCGCTCCCTCAAAAGTCCCCCCGCAATCCCACGCGCGCTCGTGTGTGTTGTGTGTGTGTGTGTGTGTGTGTGTGTGTGTGTGTGTGTGTGTGTGTGTGTGTGTGTGTGTGTGTGTGTGTGTGTGTGTGTGTGTGAGTATGTGTGTCTTTATTTTATTTATTTTTATTTTTATTTTAAATTGCAGACAATGGAATAAGCACTCGTGTGCTTTTTTTTACATTCAGTCCCCGTGTGTATGCATTTTTGTAAATCTTGTCCACTGTTTCCACAGGCACACGATGGCATACACTTATAAAAAGCTGAACAGAATTTAACGTGTGCGCAAGATCTGCGTGCGTTCGTACACGGGGCCTGGGTTTATAGTCTCACCCGAAGGACTTTTAGCGGGAGTGGAGTCAGCATGATGTGGTGTGTGTGTGGTGTGTGTGTGTGTGTGTGTGTGTGTGTGTGTGTGTGTGTGTGTGTGTGTGTGTGTGTGTGTGCAAGAATTTAAGAGTTTTATCTTGTACAGACACACACACTCACACACACCACCGCTCTCTCTCTCTCTCCTCTCATCACTCTCTCTCTCTTCTCTCTCTCATCTCTCTCTCTCTCTCTCCCCTCTCTCTCCTCTCTCTCTCTCCTCTCCTCTCTCTCTTCTCTCTCTCTCTCTCTCTCTCTCTCTCTCTCTCCTCTCTCTCTCTCTCTCTCTCTCTCTCTCTCTCTCGATATAAAAAAAAAAGTTCTCTCTCTCTCTCTCTCTCCTCTCTCTCTCTCTCTCTCTCTCTCTCTCTCTCTCTCTCTCTCTCTCTCTCCTCCCTCCTCTCTCTCCTCTCTCTCTCTCTCTCTCTCTCTCTCTCTCTCTCCTCTCTCCTCCTTCTCTCGATTCATATCTTACAAATAGGCACCAGTGTGTCTCAATAGCTACATCAACATCCAAACTAAAGCCCATTCATTATGGAGTACCACAGGGATCCATATTGGGCCCTATTCTCTTTTCATTATACATAAATGACCTTCCTCTACATATCAATGCCAAATGTGAACTATTTGCAGATGACACAACCATACATACGAGCCATAAAGATTTTGACTATCTTACAACCTTACTACAAAAAAGCACTGACGACCTTGTCAAATGGACTGAACTGAACCACATGTCTATCCACCCCCAAAAAACAAGATGCATGCTTATCACCACCAGACAAAAGCGACAAAATTTACCACATAAACTATTTCCAATTCACATAAAAAAGGAAGCAATCGAACAAACCTCTCACCACAAAGTTCTAGGAGTGACAATTATCTCAGCTGGTTCTACCACATATCTCATCTATGCAAATACTTGTCCAAAAAAGTCTACCAGTTGATTAAAATTAAACACTCTCTCGATTTCCATTCAAGGAAACTGTTTTTTCAAGCTTATATCCAATCCTCAATAGACTATGCTGCAACCTTGTGGGACTCTGCCAGTGCAAATATCATGAAACTGTTACTAAGTCTGTATAAACGTGGTCTCAAACTGGTCCTTCTGAAGAAAACAACCTTGCTAGAAGGGGATTATACTCAGTTAAATATCCTTCCCCTACACCAAAGACTAAAATATAACAAAGGCATCATGATGTTTAAGATACTGACAGGAAATGTCCCCACATCCTTAAAAGACAAATTCCCAATGAATCATTCCAGAAATACGGTAAAGCCAAGTGTCCCAATCCCAAGAATAGACTTTTTCAAAACTAGTTTACTATACTCAGGCCCTACGCTATGGAACTCCCTCCCTGACTCAACTAAACAGCATCAATCATGAACAACCTTCAAAAATCACATTCTAATCCACTTGATGCATCAAAAATAACAAACCACACTTCTCCCCTCTAAAATTATCTGCCCTCTCCCTCCTCACTTCTCTCTGATTATGATGATCTTATGACCTTCAATCATAAGACTAAGTGAGGTGTGTGTGTATGTGTGTGTGTGTGTGTGTGTGTGCGTGCGTGCGTGCGTGCGTATTGTGTGTGTGTGTGTGTGTGTGTGTGTGTGTGTGTGTGTGTGTGTGTGTGTGTGTGTGTGTGTGTGTGTGTGTGAGTTGGGGCTTTGTTCAAACACTTATGTTTTATGGGACTTATTTTGATGATAGATGGTAGTGGATTGATGTCTTCAGTCATTTAACCCTATCATATTCTCATGTTTGCTCTTTAATTATTGCGCCTTTTTTGTTTTTTTTTGTTTTGGCTTTGATTGGTCTTTGTTTGGGTTTTTTGTATTCAAATCAAAATCTTCATTAATTCTTACTTCATATTTTCGTTTCTGAATGAGTGCCTTTTTATAACATTACCTTGATATTGTATCTCTGTCTTATTTCTTACCTGTTGTTGTTGTTCTTTCCCACCTTTTATCAAAATCTTATGTTTTATGGCACTTATTTTGATGATAGATGGTGGTGGATTGATGTTTTCAGTCATCTAACCTCATCATATTCTCATGTTTGATCTTTAATTATTGCGCCTTTTCTGTTTTGTTTCGTTTTGTTTTGTTTTTGCTGGGTTTTTTTTGTTTTGTTTTGTGTGTTTGTTTGTTTGTTTGTTGTTTTATTCAAATCAAAATCATCATTGATTCTAACTTCTTATTTTCGTTTCTGAATGAGTGCCTTTTTTATAACATTACCTTAATATTGTATCTGTGTCTATTTCTTACTTGTTGTTTGATACTTGGTAAGGTTTTTTGCTCTTGGTAATTGGATCATTATAATTGTTCTTGTTTAGTTGAGGCTATCTTTTTATCTTGATGTTATCCCTGAAAAGGGCGGGGACTGGATGTAAAAAAGCACATGAGTGCTTATCTATTATCCTCGAATAAAAGAAATTTCCCTGCTTGCCTTGCCTTGCCTTGCCTTGCCTTGCCTTCCTTGCCTCTCTCTCCTCCTCTCTCTCTCCTCTCTCTCTCTCTCTCTCCTCTCTCTCTCTCTCTCTCTCTCTCTCTCTCTTCTCTCTCTCTCTCTCTCTCTCTCTCTCTCTCTCTCTCTCTCTCCTCTCTCTCTCTCCCTCTCTAACTAACTACTACACACTAACACTAACACTAAACTAACACAAACACTAACTTAACACAAATGAATCAAACAAATCAAACGGTAAATTGAGAATAAAGACTGCTGTAGAATCATCTTGCCCATTTGGTTTAGTCACATCACTCTATTAACAAAACCTTTCTTGTTTTCAAAATGACATCACAATTTTCAAGAAAATGAGATAAAGACGCAAATCATTTGCTTTGTTCATGCTACTGGTCTTGTTTGTTTGGCTTCAGAAAGAGAGCAGGAGCACATCAATTCTTCAAAAAAGAGCCGGGCAGAAGCAGAGACACACAATTGTCAGAAACAGACAAAGCAAAGATGAGACATGAGAAAGAGTAGGAGAAGAGAGAGAGAGAGAGAGAGAGAGAGAGAGAGAGAGAGAGAGAGAGGAGAGAGAGAGAGAGAGAGAGGAGAGAGAGAGGAGAGAGGAGGAGGAGGGAGAGAGAGGGGGGAGAGAGAGAGAGAGAGAGAGAGAGAAGAGAGAGAGAAGCAGGAGAGGAGAGAGAGAGAGAGAGAGACAGACAGACAGACAGACAGACAGACAGACAGACAGACAGACAGACAGACAGACAGACAGACAGACAGACAGACAGACAGACAGACAGACAGAGAGGAGAGATAGAGAGGGCACAGAAAAATAGTATAATGTTGGGTGTCTGGGTTCATAAAAAAACGCATTGTCTAAAAGATAAGACAGATGAGCTATGAACATGATAACCTTGTTTCACCCCCCAGCCCCCCCCCCTCCCCCCCATCTTTCTCCATGGCTGTCTCTCCAAGCAGTCAGAAGAAGCAACTTTGACAGAAAAACTCTGCTACTGTCTTTGTTGTGCCTCCAAGCCAGACTTCTGGAGAGCTAACGGTTTCAGAGGGGATGGACAAATCCCTTTAGTTTGGGTGAGAAAAGTACAAAGTTTGGCAGTCTTTCTTTTCGTTGTTTTTTTTTCTTCTTTTTTTGCTAGTGTTTTGTTTGTTTGTTGTTGTTGTTGGTATTGTTGACGTTTTATGGTGTGCCTTTGTGTGGTCTTTTCAATCAGTATTTCTTTGAGCAGCTTTACGATCATATTCTTTTGTTTAGGCCAAAGGCGATTTCTTGTGTTGGTTTAGTATGGCAGGAGACATCATCTATCTTTCATGAAAACAGACATAGCAAAGACTGGCTGGGAGGCACAGAATGGGGTAGGTATTTTCTTTCTTTATCTTTCTTTATTTTATCCTTTTCTTTTGAAGATAAGGGAATAATCAACACTCATTGGCTATGTTTTTACATCCTGTCCCGGTGTGTATGCAGTTTTGTAAATTCTGACATCTGTTCCCGCCGTCACACAATGGCCTACTCGTCCGAAAAGTGGAACAGGGTTTAACGTATGCGCAAGATGTTCTGAGTGCGTTCGCACACGGGACCTCGATGTTTAGTCTCATCCGAAGAAAATTTGGGGGGAGCGGAGTCGGCACTGATGTAAACTCCAGAGGAGAAATTGTCTTGGACGAGATTCGAACCCGGGTCAGCAGATCAGGAGTGCATCACTCTAACCACAAGGCTCTCCCAGCCCCCCGTAGGTAGGCAGGAAGAGAGAGGGTTAGAGGTAGAGAAGAGTAGTGGCCGATGTTTTAACTATAAAAAAGCACTGCCTGAAAGATAAGACAGAAAAAAGACACAGACATTCATACTAATGTTATTCGCTCCGCACTCAGAATGAAAGACACAGACATTCATACCGATAATCCCTCCGCACTCAGAATGAAAGACAGACATTCATACTAATAATCCCTCCTCCACATTCAGAATAAAAGACACAAACATTCATACTGATAATCCCTCCTCACTCAGAATAAAAGACACAGACATTCATACTAATAATCCATCCCACATTCAGAATAAAAGACACAACATTCATACTGATAATCCCTCCCCACTCAGAATAAAAGACACAAACATTCATACTATAATCCCACTCCACATAGAATAAAAGACACAAACATTCATACTGATAATCCCTCCCACTCAGAATAAAAGACACAGACATTCATACTGATAATCCCTCTACACTCAGAATAAAAGACACAGACATTCACACTGATAATCCCTCCCACTCTTCCCCCTTCCCACCTCTCCTCTTCAGCATCCAGTCGGCATTAACGTCGACAGAAAAGTTACACTGCCCTTGTAAGGTTGGGAACTAGGACTTGTAGAAATAAAAAGTTTGAGAGAGAAAAAAAAGGAAATATTGTTTGATAGGGTGACAGAGTATACATAGCTTTGAAGTGTTTGTTGGTCATCTTTTTTCCTGATGATAATATTGTTGTTGCAGATGTTGTTTTGCTTGATTGCTTGTTTCCTTCCGCGCAGGGTGATGCTTTCACACTTGGCTCTTCCAAACAAGCGCATTATGCTGCCTTTGTGTTTACAATCCATATATATTTTCGTTCTTGTCCCTCGGCTTAAAGCTCCACGGTTCACAATGGTGAATTTTGTTTTGCGTATGCAACCGTTTCCCCCCTCCCCACCATACAGGTAACCGCACTCCTATTTCAGAGATGGTGTCTACACACAAAACCTGTGTGCCTGCGCGTTTTTGTTTTTGGTTTTTGATTTTGTCATCCGTTTTTACAGGCACAAAATGGCCAACTCTTCCAAAAGGTAAATCGAGATTTTAACGTGTGCGCAAAATGTGCTCCGCGCAGGGGCATGGTTTATAGTCTCAGCCAAAGGACTTTGACATTACTTTCGATTTTCTCGTCAAACTGGGAAGAAAGGGCAATGTTGGGAATGGAACCCAGAACTTCATGGTTCTACTTGTTGGTAGATGAACGTGTTAACCGTCCTGCCACCTTCTGTTCTCAATCAAAGGAAGTCCTTCGGATGAGACTATAAAACTAGTTCCGTGTGCGAAGACACGTAGAACATATTGCGCACACGTTAAAACCCATTCCGCTTTTCGGAAGAATAAGCCATTGTGTGGCTCTGGGAACTGCAATGAATATATATATATATATATATATATATATATATATATATATATATATATATATATATATATATATATATATATATACACATATATATATCTACATATATGACTATGATATAGGTATGGTGGAGGAGGCAGAGTAGTGTAGTGGTGAGTGTCTAGTTGATAAAAATCCCCACTGTCTGGAAGATAAGACAGATGAGCTATAGACATGACAATTATGTTCCATCCAGCCTCCCCTCTACCTCCGAAATAATCTCTTGCACAAACAGTCGGCAGCAGCCTTGGAGAAAAGTTACTGCCCCTGTCGGCTGGAAGGCCAGACTTCAAGAAGGCTTGAGAAGGGATGGGGAAAAATCAGGAGAGTGAGAGAGTACAAAGTTTCGAAATGTCTTTCTCTCAACAACGTTTTTTGCTTTTGTTAATGTTGTTGGTTTGCTGTTGTTGCTTTTCTTGTTGTTGTTGTTGTTGTTGTTGTTGTTGATCTTGCTGTTGTTATTCTTGCTGTTGTTAATGGTTAGGCAGTTCGGTTTGTTTGCTTCCTTGACTGAGTTTATTTTGACATCTTGCTCTTTGTAAGAGCGATGTTATTCTTCCCCTTATGTTTATGGCCTTCATGTAGACTGTTGCATGGCACAAAGGTTAGGCTGTGCCAGCAACAGCAGTGAAAATGGACGCTACAAATTAATGATGCCTACCCAAAATAGATTTCAGAAATTGAAGCAAACATAGGATTAAAAACTTTGTTTATTTTAAGTTTTGTACGTAGAAATTCTCTTTGAACTTAAAAGAAAAAGTATAGTTACCATTCTTTAAGTTCGTTGTCAGTGTTTGCTGTTCCCTAGTTTAACACCTTAGAGGTTAACAAGACGTCGACACTGTATCTCTCTCTGATCCCACAGCTAAAGCAAATGTCAATTTAATTTAAATCTCGGCTGCCCGCTAGACCGCAGTCTTTCAATACATCTCAAGGGACGTGTACAGATATGGACACTATGTCATCATTAGAAATACATAGGAAAAAAGTAAAATACTTTTGGGTTAAAGGCAGATTCAAAATACAACCAAACGGCAATGACAACAACAGGTAAACATTGAAAGACAACCACCCAGATGACTAGAACCTCTGGACTAGCCAAGAATGTCCTGCAGAGAAGAGTACAGTGGGAAGTATTATACTAAAAGCGATGCATTGTTACCCAGTAATGTCCTTGAAAGTAATTTTCTGTCATCATGTCCACTTTTGTCGTTTATACCCCCCCTAGAAATCAACAACAAAAAGCCAACAAACAAAGTAACAAGCCCAAAAACAAACAGACAGACAAAAAAACCACCAACGCCATGTCTACAAATTTTCGCCCCAAAAAACGGGAAAAAGAATCCTTACAAGAATATTCAGATTCTTTCCGGCAGTTGTGACCACACAAAAATCATACCCACGCCATGACTTCTTGATGGCAGACACTGGCCATCATAGATCTGGTCTTTATAGCCCCCTTAATCCCTTCCGTCTACCCACACTCCCTCCCTCCCTCTTTATTCCCCCTTGTACATTGCTGTCTTGTTTCCTCACCTTCTCTCTCATAAAGGCTCCATTCTGCACCAAATGTCCCCATAATTGCCACGGCATCCGGGTCTTGGTGTGTCCATTACCTGTTGCTTAGAAGTGGGGTAATAGTTAGGGAAATGAGGAGAGAAAAGGTAATAATTCTATTAAAAATCTTTAAAGTTGTGTCTGTCTCTGTCTCTTTCTCTGTCTTCTTCTGTCTGTCTGTCTCATTTCCTCTCTCTCTCCTCTCTCTCCTCTCTCTCTCTCTCTCTCTCTCTCTCTCTCTCTCTCTCCTCTCTCTCTCTCTCTCTCTCTCTTCTCTCTCTCTCTCTCTCTCAAAACTGCATACACACGGGGACTGGATGAAAAAAGCACAAGAGTGCTTATTCCATTATCCTCGATATAAAAGAATAAATCAAATCAAATTTCTCTCTCTCTCTCTCTCCTCTCTCTCTCTCTCTCTGTCTCTGTCTCTGTCTGTCTGTCTGTCTCTGTCTGTCTGTCTGTCTGTCTGTCTGTCTGTCTGTCTGTCTGTCTGTCCGTCTGTCTGTCTGTCTGCCTCCCACTGATGTTGTGAGAATTCCTAAACTGTATACTTGTTGCTTCTTTCTTCATCGAAGTGTTGTCAGGTGTCTTGCGCTTGCTAGGAAAGCTCCGGATGAACACAGCTGATGGTCCGTGTCTCTCAGCTGATGTGATGGCCTGTGAGGTGTTGCGTGTGGTTGTGTTGAACTGTATTGTGTTGTATTGTATTGTATTTTGTATTATGCCAGATTATATCGTATTAACATTGTTTTTCTTTTATATAACTTGTGTGTTTGGGTCTTTTTCTATCGTTCCTCGGTTAGGGCTATGAAATCAACTTCACCTACCATTTAGGCAGCCAGTTTCCGACTTCGGGCATTGGTTCTTGTTGAGTGGCAATGTATTGCATTGTATTGCATTGTCTTGTTCTGTGTTGAGATATCATAATGATTTCAATGTTGCTCCAGTAGGTGATGCTTATTTACTTAATTATTTTTTAAAAAAAATTCTTTTATATCGAAGATAATGGGATAAGCACTCTTGTATGCTTTTTTTAATCATTTTCCCGTGTGTATGTAGTTTTGTAAATGTTATTTGTTCCCACCGGCACACGATGGCCTACTCTAACGAAAAGCGGAAAGGATTTAACGTGTGCGCAAGATGTTCTGCGTGCGTTCGCACACGGGCCTCGGTCTATAGGATAAAGAAGTGTGTGTTTGTCTGTGTCTGTTTGTGTCTGTGGGTGTCTATGTGTGTCTGTGTGCGTTTGTGTATGTATGTTCGCGCGTGTGTGTGTATGTATGTGTGTGTGTGTGTGTGTGTGTGTATGTGTTCGAGCATTTTTGTGCGTATGTGTGTGTTGTGTGTGTCGTGCGTGTGTGCACACGCTTGCCTATCAATCTGTTTGTGCGTATGTTAATCTGTCCAGATGCCGGAAGCAGCAGCAGCAGCAGCAGCAGTGGCTATCTAAAGCGTGTTCCGCGACATACGTCAGTGTCTGCTGATAAAATGGGGTAGGCCTCTACACTTGGCCTTCATTGCCTGTCTACCTGTACCTGGGTGCCACAGTTTAGAACTAAACCCATCACCTTTCCCTGCCCCTTTTGTCTGTCTTTTGCCACTGCCTGCCTGTCTGTCTGTTTGTTTATTTTGTGTTTGTTTGTTTTTTGTTTGTTTGTTTGTGTGTGTGCGTGCGTGTGCGTGCGTGCGTGTGTGTGTGTTCGTTCAAATTACATTTACAGTCATTTCTTTAGTGATGAGGGGACGGAATAGCCTGATGGTTAGAACATGAGCTCACGATCTGACGGCCTGGGCTCGAACCTCCACCGAGACACCCTGTTCTAGGCAAAAGATTTTCATTGGAGTTAACATCAGAACTGACTCCACCCCCCGGAAAATCCTTCGGATGAAATTATAGCCCCTTGTGTGAACTCACGTAGAACACAGCACTAGTAGTAATGTGTAGCAGCAGTAGCAGCAGCAGCCAGTAGTAGTAGCAGCAGCAGCAATAGTAGTAGTAGTAGTAGTAGTAGTAGTAGTAGTAGTAGTAGTAGTAGTAGTAGTAGTAGTAGTAGTAGTAGCAGCAGCAGCAGCAGCAGCAGAAACAGCAGCAGCAGAAACAGCAGCAGAAACAGCAGCAGCAGTAAAGTAGTAGTAGTAGTAGTAGTAGTAGCAGCAGCAGCAGCAGAGCAGCAGCAGCAGCAGCAGCAGCAGCAGCAGCAGCAGTAGTAGTAGTAGTAGTAGTATAGTAGCTAGTAGTAGTAGTAGTAGTAGTAGTAGTAGTAGTAGTAGTAGTAGTAGTAGTAGAGCACAGCAGCAGCAGCACACAGCAGCAGCCGCACAGCAGCACAGCATACCTTCAAACATCAAAAACACTTTATTATCTCACAGACAGAGAAATTCAAGCGGGTACAAGCCATACATTAAAAAGGTAAACATACAAAAGTCCCCAAACACAGTAGCCAAACATCAGAACGCGACCATCACAATAAAAGCACCCAGAAATCAGCAATACGTCAGCTAGTCATTGACTCACTCAAGCAAAATCACAAACACGCATACTCGCACCAGAATGCCAACGCATCCACACTAGAAGTAGTAGTAGTAGTAGTAGTAGTAGTAGTAGTAGTAGTAGTAGTAGTAGTAGTAGTAGTAGTAGCAGTAGCAGCAGCAGCAGCAGCAGTAGCAGTAGCAGTAGTAGTAGTAGCAGTAGCAGCAGCAGCAGCAGCAGCAGCAGCAGCAGTAGTAGTAGTAGTAGTAGTAGTAGTAGTAGTAGTAGTAGTAGTAGTAGTAGTAGTAGTAGTATAGTAGAATATAGTAGCCTAGCAGAAGATAACAGGCACACTTAAAGTAAGAGTTGTTGAAGCACTGGGCAGAAGTAGAGGAAACGTAGCACTAACCAGCAGCACAAGAAATAAGTACCACGCCAGCCACAACTATGGCAGCTGTTCCCAGAGTTGTTGCCAGGCAGTGTAAACCAATAAGACAAACAGATCAAGTTGCTTGTAGCAAAACAAAACACTGCTAGTAGGACCAGTAGTTTCCAAAGCTATGACAGAGGGCAACACAGCAGTAACTGTAGCATAAACCAAAGACAGCAATCGTAGTCATCATGCTACTGTCTCGTTGCGAAACTTGTGGCCAAAACAACACTTAACGGAAACTTTTTGGTACCAAGGTATTGTTTGTTTATTGCTCTTTGCGACGATATGACGCTTAGAGGACGATTAGTTTTTTTAGTGTATATAGAGGTCCTAGAACCAAACACTGCTTCTAACCTTTTGGCCTCATGACTTGGTCTTGTTCTGCAAAGCAATATCATACTAAAAGATCGGTAATGGAATTTTCTCTCTCTCTCTCTCTCTCTCTCTCTCTCTCTCTCTCTCCTCTCTCTCTCTCTCTCTCTCTCTCTCCTCTCTCTCTCTCTCTCTCTCTTCTCTCTCTCTCTCTCTCTCTCTCTCTACTCTCTCTCTTTTATGTGTGTGTGTGTGTGTGTGTGTGTGTGTGTGTGTGTGTGTGTGTGTGTGTGTGTGTGTGTGTGTGTGTGTTTGTATGTGTCTATGTGTGTCTATGTGTGTGTGCGTGTGTGTATGTGTGTTGTGTTGTGTTATGTTGTGCTGTGGTGTGTTGTATCTTTTTTATTTTCACACAGTAATTTATAAAAGAAGCTATCAAGGTTTTGGGCGTGATTCCTGCGCTTACTAGAATTCAAGGTTAATAAAAAATATTGTCGGTTAAGAGCTTTGCTTATCCTTTTTTAATATATAGCAATCAAAATGAAGACAGTTATTTTGAAATACAATTTCAGAAAACACTTTTAGAATCCTTTCAACAGGAACGCTTTTGAGTTCTTTGATTTTACTCTATGTTTCATGTCTGAGCTTTAAAAAGGTCATCTCATTTGCCTGATGTTTCTTAAGTACCTTTTATGCCAGTTTGTGAGAATATAATCTATCGAGTTCCTTATTGACAATCGTTAAACAATTGGAAACAGCTTTTGAAAAAGAAGATAAAATATTTGTAATGGATTGGTTGACATTTCGAGATAAAAATGTTTCCAAACTCAAAAACATTTATATTCAACTGATAAACTACTTTCAACTACAGGAACACATTACAGCTACTGGCTACAAAAATGCCCAGTCCTTTCTTTGTATATCTAAAGCCTTGTACAAAAAGCAGTTTTGAGTTGCCAGGATTGCATCGCTTTGCTATTAAGCACTGAAAAAGCTGATATAATTTTACGAATACACACTGTTTCATTATTTCATTTCAATAATCTTTTCCTGGAAGCGGTACACTTCACCTGTAAAAGGTAGATCGGTGGTCCAGATGTAAACGTACCTGCACAAAAAAATGAGAAAAATGAGTTCGTATCCCCGATCTAGCCCATCCCCTTTTGAGCCCCATCCACAAGACATGGAGAGATGGATTGGGAGCTAGTCTTTCGGATGATGCGATAAACTGAGGTCCCGTGTGTTACACACATGCAGCACAAGTAGAAGAACCCACGGCAAAGAGAGCTGTCCATGGCAAAATTATGTAGCAGCCCCCCCCCCCCCTCCCCGAAAAGCAACAACAACAACAACAAACAAAAAAAAACCCTCACTTTCATAGGGAAACAGATACACATGCAAAAAGGAAAATAGAATAAAATAAGTGGCGCTGTTCTTGTGGCGACCTGCTCATCTCAAAGACAGCAGCCTGAATTACACGCAGATAAATCTGCAAACACGGTACATGCAGTCCTTCATGGTTTTGTTGCTTGCTAACTTCCTGACCACAACATAAACAATCCCCAAAATTCCTATAACGAGGTCCTGCTTTCTCATTACTACTGGTCATCAGTCTGTTGTGTTAGCTTTTTCCGATAAGAGCCACATATTGACTCTCTTTTCATACCTGAAACTTGCTTCAGTACGAGTGAAGCTTCGAAAGAATTGATGAATAGAACACTATAGAAAGAAGACACTATTTCACCTGCAATATAAAAATCTGATCTGTCACCAATTGGCCTAAAGGAAAAGGTAAAAAAAAATACTTGTATAGCCATTTTTCTTTTTTTTTTAAAATGGCTGAACTGCAGATAACTTAAGGAATAACACCCAACAATCGTCCTCTGAAATCGGAGTGTGGCTACCTATACGGCGAGATACTTAACAAACAGTCATGCATGCAAAATTCTCATTCATTGTGCACTTTCAATCTCACAGAGATTCCCAGGTGGGATGAGTGATCAGAGTGCACATTCTGGGGGACCCCCCAGAGTATTAAGCTGGGGAGCGCATAGCAACAGCAACAACAACATCATCATCAACAACAACAACAGCAGCAGCAGCACAACAACAACACAACAGCAACAGCAGCAGCAACAACAAAAACAACAACAGCAACAAAAATAACAGCAGCTATAGCAACAACAACATCTACAAACACCACCACCACCACTTCAACCACCACCACCACCACCACCACAACAACCAAACAATAACGTAGGGATGGGCAGAGAAGCGGAGGTAGAGGGTAGGCCAGCTGTCTGGGTGATGGTGGAGGTGGAGATAGGTTCAG
Source organism: Stramonita haemastoma (assembly GCA_030674155.1). NCBI lineage: Eukaryota > Metazoa > Mollusca > Gastropoda > Neogastropoda > Muricidae > Stramonita > Stramonita haemastoma. The sequence continues at coordinate 21,936,121 of CM060321.1, forward strand.
CAGCTGCTTGGTGCCAGAATTGTATTTTTTTGTGTGTGTGGCAGGATGTCAGGTCTCGTTAAAGTGCCCAAGGCAGCGGTGAAAAAGAGATAGTGGCCACCTTCATTTTAAACTGTTCTCTGCTCCGTCACTCAGTGTGTGCTTCAATTCTTGAAGACTTTGGGTTCGTGTGTTGATATTTTGTGTGTGTGTGTGTGTGTGTGTGTGTGTGTGTGTGTGTGTGTGTGTGTGTGTGTGTGTGTGTGTGTGTGTGTGTGTTTGTGTGTGTGTGCATCAGTGCACATTTTATTTATAAGATAAAAATATAAAAAGTATGTGCATCAGTGCCTGTGTGAGTGCGTGCGTGTGTGTATGTATGTGTGCGCTTTGTATATATAAATGTAATGTTTGTGTGTCTGTGTGTGTATCTCTGTGTGTGTTTACAAGCGTGTGCATCTGAGCCTACGGATAATCATGCAAGCAGGCATGTGGCGTGTGTGCATGCATGCTGTTGCATGCTCCCTTCTCAAAGGGAATGCCACGTCAAACTCCAATTCTACCCCCCCCCCCCCCACACACACACAAACAAGCACCCAAACTTCAGATCACTGACATTTCCAGTGTCCCTGACCTGACGATTCTCATAGAATAAAATGGATGGGGGCTGCGAAATAATACAAGTTTCCTTTTTTTATAGACTGTCTGCCTGTCTGTATCCTGTCTCTGCCCCTACCCCCAATCTCTCTCTTTCTGTCTCTGTCTCTCTCTGTGTCTCTGTCTCTCTCTGTCCTCTCTGTCTCTCTCTGTCTCTCTCTGCTCTCTGTCTCTGTCTCTGTCTTCTCTGTTCTGTCTGTCTCTGTCTGTCTGTCTGTCTGTCTCTGCTCTCTCTCTCTCTCTCTCTCTCTCTCTCTCTCTCTCTCTCTCTCTCTCTCTCCTCTCTCTCTCTCTCTCTCTCTCTTCCTCCCTGTGTCTCTCTTTTATTTATTTGTTTTTTGCTAGATAGATGGTTTCATGAAAAAAAGCAAATGTATTGCTTACTCAATGTACCATCTGAAAATAAAATTTTGATTTGATTTGATTTGATCTCTCTCTGTCTCTCTGCCTCTGTCTCTCCCGCTCACACACACACACTCTCTCTATCTCTATCGCTCTCTCTCCCTCTCTCTCCCTCTTTCTCTCGCTCTCTCATTGTGTGTGTGTGTGTGTGTGAGTGTGTTTGTGTGTGTGTATATGTGCGCGCGCGTGTGCGTGTGTGTGTACGATGGGGGCTGCGAAATAATACAAGTTTCCTTTTTTTTTTAGGCTGTCTGCCTGTCTGTATCCTGTCTCTGCCCCTACCCCCAATCGTCTCTCTTTCTGTCTCTGTCTCTCTCTGTCTCTCTCTGTCTCTCTGTCTCTTCGTCTGTCTGTCTTCTGTCTGTCTGTCTGTCTGTCTGTCTGTCTGTCTGTCTCCTTCTGTCTCTCTCTCTCTCTCTCTCTCTCTCTCTCTCTCTCTCTCTCTCTCTCTCTCTCTCTCTCTCTCTCTCTCTCTCTCTCTCTCTCTCCTGTGTCTCTCTTTTATTTATTTGTTTTTTGCTAGATAGATGGTTTCATGAAAAAAGCAAATGTATTGCTTACTCAATGTACCATCTGAAAATAAAATTTTGATTTGATTTGATTTGATCTCTCTCTCTGTCTCTCTGCCTCTGTCTCTCTCGCTCACACACACACTCTCTCTATCCTCTACCTCCTCTCCTCCCTCTTCTCTCCCTCTTTCTCTCGCTCTCTCATTGTGTGTGTGTGTGAGTGTGTTTGTTGTGTGTGTGTATATGTGCGCGCGCGTGTGCGTGTGTGTGTACGATCATGTGGTCTCATGTTGAAAACTCGGACACGCACATGTGGGTGAATGGTCATGCATGCTTTCGGATAAAAACATAACCTCAACCTTTAAAACAACTCTACGACTCTCTGACCCACACGAGCATAACCTAACCTGATACGTCGCACATCAAATACATCAACACACACACAGAGTAAGTCTGCGACCTGACGGGGAACTAATTCAGAAGATGATGGTGACAGAGGAACAGCAGCTGGCAGCTAGCAAGGCAAGCCTGTCTGTCATCACAGATAAGGGGACAGGGAACAGCATTGCGTAGAATTCAAAGAACTTCTGGCATCTTAAGTCTTTTAGTTCTGTCTGAAAACGTAGGCGTCAGGCCCTGTTACCTGATGAGACAGTGCAATAGAGCATGAGGAGGGATGAGTTGGAAAGCTGGGAGGTATAAATGATCATAGGAGCAAGCCAAAGTACAACATGATAATTATATTCTCAAGTGCAAACAGAAGAGCAAAGTTCTCTTCTTGAAGAAAATAGTACATGGTAAATCAGTAGAGACAGAAATATATACTTTTGTTTGTTTCTTACACAGAAAGAATGCCTGCACTGCTACAGCACTAGTTTCGTAAGAAATTGTGGTAGTACTTTACTTATTTGAATGCCGCCACTGCCAATATCAACATTTTTTAGTGACCAAACCCATCACACCCCATGGGGATACTGGGGAGCCTGTCAGTATAAATAGCATTCCCACTTTTTTGAAATTCTGTGCTAGGAATGTCCTTTTTTCTATCCCTCTCTTTCTTTCTGCCTTGTTCTGATTTTTTGTATCTCCTGCTTTTTGTCTATTTTTGCCTTCTGGGTCCATTCTTCTGCATTTTGTTTCAGAAATATTATAGGATAACAATTTTCTCCCATGTCGAAGTGAGACGCACTGGGCCTGACTTGTCATTCATTTAAAGGCATCACATCACCTGTTTACTCCTATGACATACAACAATGATTGCTGTATCGATGTTCTATAAGGAAAAAGACATTAGGAGCATAAGCACTGGGTGAGGGCACTCGTTAAAACCTGTTCTGCTTTTCAAAAAAGTAGGTCATTGTGTTTCGGTGGGAACCAATGACAAAATTGATAAAAGTGTATACACACAGGGGCTGGATGCAAAAAGCACATGATTGCTTATCCAATTAATCTCGAAATAAAAGAACACTAATAAAAGATGGGTCTTTTTAAATGAGGGAGGAAGAGATCAGTCAGAAAGATCAAACTCACAAGGACCATCTAAATTCCAGACATTCAGAGACACAGTCCTGACACTGGATGAAATCCAATCCAATGGGTGAACACGGTGACAAAGGGTGAACAGCTGGCAGAAAAGCAAGCCTGCCTGTCGCCACAGATAGCGTGACAGGGAACAGTAGTGCCCACAGGCCCAGTAAAGAGTTCAAAGAACTTCTGGCATCTTAAAGTCTTTTCTTCCTGTCTGGGAAAAAGTAGGCGTCCAATCCTGTTATTTGATCAGACAGCATGATAGAGCATGAGGAGAGGGGATTTGGTCAGGATGGAGCAAGATCATGGGGGAATGGACAGCATTGAAAAAGGATGTGGATTTCAAGTAAAGTTTACAAAATGAAGACATATCCTGAAGTATAGACAGGAGAAAAAGTGCATTCGAGATATTTAGTGAATGGCTGATGTAGATGACTGGCAAATGCTTTTGTTTGTTTATAGTGCGTAGTTCCAAAGTTTGTTTATCTCCAGTGCCTAGTATCTAACCATCTAAGTATCTTATACAAGAATGGTCTAAAAGATGTTGATTTTAAATACTATTGTTCTCCAGGTTTCCCTCTATTCAGGAACATGCTTTGAAAATGGCAAATATTCTGAAGAGCCATGCACCCCCCCCCCCCCCCTCACACACACATGTGCTTACTCGTGTACGCAGACTAAACAATTATAGATAAAATGAAGTCCTAAAAATTACAAACAAAAAACTTTGCCACCACAAGAACAACAACAGCATCAATAACAGCAGCAGCAGCAGCAACAACAACAACAACAACAACAACAACAACAACAACAACAACTACTACTACTACTACTACTACTACTACTACTACTACTACTACTACTACTACTGCTGCTGCTGCTGCTGCTGCTGCTGCTGCTGCTGCTGCTGCTGCTGCTGCTGCTGCTGCTGCTGCTGCTACTACTACTACTACTTAAAAGAATGTTCCAGAATGACATAATTTTTCTAGCAAAGCGTCTTTCTCTGTCTGTCTGTCTCTCTGTCTGTATGTCTGTCTGTCTCTGTGTGTGTGTTCGTGTGTAACTGTCTCTGTCTATGCATCTGTCTCATATCTTTCATCAGTTCCTTTTCTTTTTGGGGTTCAAAACTTCTTCTACCTACCCCCTTTGTTGTATAGTGGTGATCTAGATGTCTCCTTCCTCTCCGCCAAAATCCCCCCTTCTCATGCGAGCTGCACGGTGCTGTCTGATCAGATAACAGGGCCTGACGCCCACAGGAATCAAAGACTGGAGATGCCACAAGTTCTTTGAATTCTACGCAGCCCTTGTGGGTAATGCTGTTCCCTGTCCCCTTATCTGTGATGACAGACAGGCTTGCCTTGCTAGCTGCCAGCTGCCGTACCTCTGTCACCCTCATCCTCTGCATTCCTTTCCCCGTCAGGTCGCAGACTTGCTGTACTCTGTGTGTGTGTGTGTAGTGTGTGGTGTGTGTGTGGTGTGTGTGTGTGTGTGTGTGTGTGTGTGTGTGTGTGTGTGTGTGTGGTGTGTGTGTGTGTGTGGTGTGTCTTGATGTATTTGATGTGGGGAATATCAGGTTTCTTTGTCTGGTGTGTGGGGGTCAGAGAATTGTCAAAGACTTGTTGTGGGGGGTGACGTTTTTTTTTTTTTGTAGGGGGGTTCTTTTTGAAGTTTGGAAATCTAGCACGCCCATGCACGTGCATAGATGCACGTAGTCCACCTAACACACTTACACACGCACGCTCACGCGATGCAGAGACAGACACAATCCATACACCCACATAGACCCATACACCCATGCACACATGCATGGATGCACGCACACATGCGCACGTGAACACAGAGAGAGAC
>CM060321.1:21956039-21958539 GCA_030674155.1 Stramonita haemastoma
CTCACTCCCACCCATCCCCAATAAAGTGACTTAAAATTACGTCATGCTTTTTCCACTGACATCTTTTTGTCTGTCAGTAATGTACCGGTACTTTGACAACGCTTCGTGATGGCGGGAAGCTGGTTCTTGAATCTCTCTGTGCCATTTTTGCAAAATGCCGACAATCTTACACTGTATCTTTCAAATTAGAAGCCCTCCAGTATCTGGATAACGAAGCAGGTGGGAATGTTTCGGAGTGTGCCTGTGAATTTTCTGTGGATAGGAAGAGGATCAGGGAATGGAGTGAAAACAGAGATAGGGTTGAACAGCAGTACCGAAAAGACAAACAAAAATGGAAACTGTCAAAAGGACCAGCAGTTAAATCTGAACATGTCAACCAAGGTGTGCTGCATTATCTGGAAGATGAAAGATCTGAAGGCAGGGTATTGCCAAACAAGGACCCACAATGGAGAGCCAAGGACTTACAATGAAAAGTGATGGAAATTGTTGGCCTCCTTTGCCTCAAAGTCCTTTTATTTCTATTTCCCTTCACTTCAGCTCACACAACTTAACTTACATTCTTTCGGGGTTTGTATTTACTCAATTACACGGTTGAGCACAAAAATTTCTTCGTGCAAAGGGGTCTATCCCTAGCAAACGCCTACCCCCCAATTTTGCCCTAAATCAGTGCACAGGGGGGTGGGCGTATGCTAGGGATTTTACGGTACTACTACTACTACTACTACTACTACTACTACTACTACTACTACTACTACTACTACTACTACTGCTGCTGCTGCTGCTGCTACTACTACTACTAGATCTACTACTACTACTACTACTACTACTACTACTACTAACTACTACTACTACTACTACTACTACTACTGCTGCTGTTGCTGCTACTCATGCTGCTGCTGCTGCTCCTCCTCCACCTCCACCTCCTCCTCCTCCTCCTCCTCCTACTACTACTACTACTACTACTATTGCTGCTGCTGCTGCTGTTACTACTACTACTACTACTACTACTACTACTACTACTACTACTACTACTACTACTGCTGCTGCTGCTGCTGCTGCTGCTGCTGCTGATGATGCCACTACTACTGCTGCTGCTGCTGCTGCTATTGATGCTGCTGCTCCAACTACTTTTACGCCACTGCCACTAGATCTACTACTTTTACAACTACGAAAGAGAAAGAAGGTGAACAAGGAGACAAAACGACACGTAAAAAGGCTCTTGAACCTGCTCCTTCCACTTAGGCCACGACGAACCCCCACCCCACCCCTCTTCAAAAAAATGGTTTTAGAAAAGAAAAAAAGAGAAAAAAAATCTAAAGAAAGCGCTTTACACCCGCCCCGGTCCCCGCCCCATTTAGGATCTCCACCCTAAAAATGGGGGTGGGTGTGGATGTGGGTGTGGAGGCCCTAGAACACATCGTTTTCACGCGCGTCTTCACCTTCACTCGCGAACCTCCAGCCTTGTGAACAAAGAAAGGCTCTCAGAACAGACATCTACTACCATCCCTTACCGAACTATCTCCATCACCCCCTCTTTTGAAAAAAGTTACAGGCTTACACACCCACCTCCCCTTCCCCCCCTCTCCCACTCCCACCCCTCCCCCCAACACACTCCTTACCCTGCCATCCCCATGTATGCATGCATCAGTTTTGCTTCATTTATTTCCCTTTTTTTGCCTTCAAGCTTCATACATTTTTTGTAGGTAGTTTGTGTAACGCCGATAGGCAATGGTAAATAGAAATATTGGTTAAGAAGTGATGTGTTCGGCAATGGTTGCAATTCTGTTGCAAAGCAAAACATTTTCCTCTCCAATCCACCATACTACTAGGCTCTGTGTGATGGCCTGGATTCTAGTCTTTCTTTCGTGTAGCATATACAATGTGCATTTCAGTGCGCGTAAAAGAATACAGCAAAAATATAATTGATACTATCTAAATCCGGTAGTAAAAAGTCCTATCTGAAAGCAAGTATAGCGAATTTTGAGCCAGTATGATTGAAGACTCGACTTGACCTTTTCCTTTTGAAATTCCTGGGGCTTTGCACTGATTGTTTTCCAAGCAGATGGTGTCTCGTGGGCAGTTGGAACCTGGCGGAGCCCATCCCTCTCTCCGGGAACATAGCGAACATAGTCCCTCCAGTTCTCCCACACTCAGCCACAACAGCTAGCCTAGTGCAGTGGCTCCCTCCAATGATGAATGGGGGAGGTGAGCGTTTGGAGCATCCCAACATTCAGACAAATTAGCTGACGACAAAGAACAAAACAGTGACGAAAGGCGGAAAGCTGACGCCGTCACTCTATCAACAGCCTGGGAACACAGACCGTGTTGCTGATGGTCCTAGAGTACACGGCTGGTCTAAATGGGAAAGAACATCTTTTGACTGAAGCAGAGCGGTTAGAACAGTCTACTTCAGCCAATCAAAAGCAGCCTTTTGGGTTGAGGCTGGCAGTTGTCCCAAACCCACTAACCCGAAAGTTGTTTGGCCTCAGTCCAAAGCTAG
>CM060321.1:21987450-21999950 GCA_030674155.1 Stramonita haemastoma
GAGGAGAGGCATATTCAGATTACATCATCATAAAAAACCCAGTCAATAAAGTATTTGTAAAACATCCATAAAAATACTTCTTTAAAACATAATTGTCATCAATGAAACCTATAGGAGATGAAAAAACAAAACAAAACATAAAAAACAAAAAACAAAAACAAAAACAAACAAAAAAAATAAAATAAAAAACAAACAAAAAAAACCACCATGAGAAGCAACAACACAGAAACAAACAATCAAAAAGCAAACAAAAAACAAAAAATAGAACTAAAACAACAAAACTATAGAATAAAAAATATCAAATAGCAACGAAACAGCATTTAAAGTTATATGAATCTTGAAATTGAGAGAGAGAGAGGAGAGAGAGAGAGAGAGAGAGAGAGGAGAGAGAGAGAGGAGAGAGAGAGAGGAGAGAAAAGAGAGAGAGAGAGAGAGAGAGAGAGAGGAGAGAGAGAGAGGAGAGAGAGAGAAAAACTTTCTTTATTCAAAGAGGGTAATAGAATAAGCAAAGATTGCTTTTTTACATCCAGCCCTCGGAAAAAAGACTCCCCCCCCCCACCTCCCCCCCCAACACACCCAAAACAAAAGATAAACAAACAAACAAAACCCCACCAATATACATGAAAAGTTGCAAATGTACACAATATGAAAATAGATAATGAAAATACTTTCGAACGAACAAGCAAATACTAAATACAAAGGGTACAGAAAAATCAATTTCAAGATTCATGAGAGAGAGAGAGAGAGAGAGGAGAGAGAGAAGAGGAGAGAGGAGAGAGGAGAGAGGAGAGAGAGAGAGAGAGAGAGAGAGAGAGAGAGAGAGAGAGAGAGAGAAGAAATGAACGAATGAAACGAATGAACGAATGAATGAATGAGTATTTAAAGAGGGTAATGGCATAAGAAAACGTGCCTTTTTATAACACCCTTCTGGGTGAAAAAGGAAGAAAATAAAAGAAAGGCATAGCAATAACAAACAAACTGCACATATACATTGTAATGAGTGAAGAAAAAAGAAAAAATCCATAACATCATCCAAATACAAGAAACATTTTCTACGCTTATGCCTTATCTTTTACAAAATGAAGAGAACAAAATCACAAAATCAAATTAGAAAATAAGAAATATGATTGACTAGAGAGTAGAGTAGAGTAGAGATAGAGTAGAGTAGAGTAGAGTAGAGTAGAGAAGAGTAGAGTAGAGTAGAGTAGAGTAGAGTAGAGTAGAGTAGAGTAGAGTAGAGTAGAGTAGAGCAGAGCAGAGCAGAGCAGAGCAGAGCAGAGTAGAGTAGAGACTGACAGAGAAGGGATAGACAGGCAGATGAGAGATAGAATACAGACAGACGGACAGACTAAAGACACTCAGTTTCACAGGCAGGCAGACAGACAGACATACAGACAGACGGACAGACAGAGAATGACAGACAGCTGATAAAAAGACATATGTAAAACATGATTAAATGAAGTCATGGCAAACCATGACTGACATTTTGTCCGAATTAACAAGAAAAAATATGCTTTTTTTTATATATAAGACAAGATCAACAGCCAGTCTCTGGGCAGCCTTTCGTTCATAAGAAAAATGTTTCAATGATTTTTTAAGTTTAGCATAGAAGTTACACTTTTAAGGATGCTGGCAGGTTATTCCTAAAATGTGTGTGTGTGTGTGTGAGAGAGAGAGAGAGAGAGAGAGAGAGAGATGAGAGAGAGGAAGAGAGAGAGAGAGAGAGAAGAGAGAGAGAGAGGAGAGAGACAGACAGACAGACAGACAGACAGACAGACAGACAGACAGACATTCAGTCAGGGCAGACAGACAGACAGACAGACAGACAGACAGACAGACAGACAGACAGACAGACAGACAGACAGAGACATCAAGAGACAGAAGAGAGACAGAGAGAGGCACACACACACACACACACACTCTCTCTCTCTCTCTCTCTCTTCTCTCTCTCTCTCTCTCCTCTCTTTTCTTCTCTCTCCTCTTCTCTCTCTCTCTCTCACACACACACACACACACACACACACACACACACACACACACACACACACACACACACACACACACACACAGACGGAGAGACCAGGAGAGGAGGACGGAGGAGAGAGAGAGGACAGAGAGAGATAGACAGACAGACAGACAGACAGACAGACAAGAGAACAGATAGAGAGACAGATGCAGAGAGAAAGAGACAGAGAGAAAGACAGAAGGAGAGGCAGAGAGACAGACAGAGAGAGATCAACCATTGAGTCTGCCAGCCAGTCAGTCAGCCAGAGAAAGAAACTCACACAAGAAAAAAACCCCACCCCAAACACAACAGATAAACAAATTGAAGAACAGACAAACAAAAGACGACAGACAGACTAGACAGACAGAGAGACAAACAGAAAGACCGACGACAGACAACAAAAAAAACACACAACACAACACAAACTGCACCACAGCTTTCCATACAGAGCGTAGTAATCAGATCAGGCAAAAAGCCTTATACACTCAGACCTAACACCCCTAACACGTGCACTGCAGCCAATTATTTGATGGCAGAGAGGCAAGGGATGGCATTAGGCAGACAGTGGGGGGTGAAGAAGGAGACAGAGAAGAGGGAACCAACCCCCTGGGGAATAACACAGCAAGAGCTCCATCCAACCAAGCCAATGGTCACCGAAACTCACCATCCTTCCACCCCCATCCTCTCTCTGTTGTCTCTGTCTCTTCTCTCTGTGTCTCTGTCTGTCTTCTGTCTGTCTTGTCTGTCTCTCTGTCTGTCTGTCTGTCTGTCTCTCTGTCTGTCTGTCTGTCTGTCTGTCTGTCTGTCTGTCTCTGTCTGTCTGTCTCTCTCTCTCTCTCTCTCTCTCTCTCTCTCTCTCTCTCTCTCTCTCTCTCTCTCTCTCTCCTCTCTCTCTCTCTCTCTCTCTCTCTCTCTCTCTCTCTCTCTTCTTTTCCCCCTCAAGGACAGCACACATTTATAGTTATGACACTTTCGCGCCCATCAGTATAAAGAAAACTGCTTGACACAGAAACCTCTGAAAGAAGACTATAAAATTTAATGCCTCTACATAATGAAGTATTTCAAATCAGTTAAGATCACACACAAACTCTTAACCCTCTGTGTATTTTACAGCCTCAACATTATTCCCCGTTTTTGTGTTGCTGGTTATTTTTTGGAGAGAGAGAGAGACACGAGAGAGAGAGAGAGAGAGAGAGAGAGAGGAGAGAGAGAGAGAGAGAGAGAGAGAGGAGAGAGAGAGAGAGAGAGAGAGAGAGAGAGAGAGAGAGAGAGAGACAGACAGACAGACAGACAGACAGACAGAACAGACAGACAGACAGACAGACAGACAGACAGACAAGACAGAGAGACACAGAAGACAGACAGAGAAACAGAGAGACAGGACACAGAGAGAGAGGGAGGAGAGTGAGAAAGAGAGTGCATACTAATACATTGTGAGAGACCCCCAAGGTAGTTCCGCTAGGGGAGTGTTCAGCAATGCTTCAGCTTTACTCCCCTGGTACGTGGACTGCAGCCAATTAGGTGATGGCCACAGGCAGGGGAGTGATGAAAAGTGAACGCCCATCAGGGGAGAGGGATGGGGCTAGGGGAGGGGGTGGGAGTGGGGGTGGGAGTGGGGGTGGAAGTGGGGGTGAAGGGTGGAGGTCGGGGGTGTGGGTGTGGGGAGGGCCTGTACGGGACTGGGGGATGGATCCATCCATATCCTTGGGGGTACAGCCCATTCAGGATCGATTCCTCAAGGCCAGACCATGTGGTAGGCAGTGTAGCCAGCCTATTGATACACATTATGCTTATTAATGATCCGCCACTCACTCACTTACTCACTCACACGACCACCCAACCAACCACGAACCTATGAACGAACGAACGAAACAAAGCAAGCAAGCAAGCAAGCACGCAAGCAAGCAAGTAAGCAAGTAACCAGCCAACCATCCAACCAAGCAACCAAGCAACCAAGCAACCAGCCAACCAACCAAGCAACCAGCCAACCAACCAAGCAACCAGCCAACTAACCAACCAACTAACTCACCAACCAAACAACCAGCCAACAAACCAACCAACCAACCAGCCAAACAACCAACTAGTCTACAATTTTCCAAATAAGCAATCAACCAACAAACCAACCAGTTAGTGGATGGTGAGAGAAAGCTGAGAACCACGAATTGTGGAATAAGCTGGTTGCGAAATCTGCAGTGGTGCCCCAACAGCCGACCAAACTACGGTATGGGTGGAGGTGGTGAGGTGGAGGTGATGTGTGTGTGTGTGTGTGTGTGTGTGGGTGTGTGTGTGGTGTGTGGTGTAAGAGAGAGAGGAGAGAGAGAGAGAGAGAGAGAGAGAGAGAGAGAGAGAGAGAGAGAAGAGAGAGAGAGAGAGAGAGAGAGAGAGGAGAGAGAGAGAGAGAGAGAGAGAGAGAGAGAGGATAGCCAGACAATCAGAGAGACAATCCAAAAATAAAACAAAAAACATAGGTCGTATATAAAACATCGACAGACAGACAGACAGACAGACAGTTAGACAGACATACAGATAGACAGACAGACAGAGTGACTAACAAACAGACAGACAGAAAAACGCAGAAACACCACAGTTCTTTATACAAAGCACATATGTCAGGTCAGGCAAAACCTCTCCACAATCAGGTCTCACACCCCTGATACGTGATTTGTAGCCAATCATCTGGATGGACCTAGAAATGGAAAGGGTAGGAATGAATACCACCGAATAAGGGGGAAAATAAGGGGAGGAAGACTGCAGTCATAAGCCACGATCTACCCACAGAGGCTTATAAGTTCACCTCTGATGCTGCACCCATCTCCTCCTATTCCGCCTTTCTCCTTTCTTTCAGCCAGCCTCCTGCTTGTGCTTCCAATCTACTTACTACTACCTACCCATGGCAGGCGATGCCATTCACTTGCAAGTTGCAGGATTTGACACGTTTGCCACGGTGTTTTTTTTTTTTTTAAAGGAGAAGAAAGGGTATGTGTCTGCATAAGCAATGTCTACAGTACTTTTTTTTTTACCTTAGTTTTTATATGTACCTTTAGCTTGTCAATTTCTCCTCTTTGACTGATCCCTCGTTTGATGAATGAATGAATGATTCAATAATAATTAGAACACTCACTCAGCCATCAGTCAGTCAGTCATTCAGTCGTCAGTCAGTCAGTGACTCACTCACTCACCCACTCCATCAATCAATCAAGCAGCCAACCAATCGATGAATCGATCAATCATCCTGCTGCCTTACCAATCAACAAATCAGCCGTACCACTAATTGTCAGTCAGTCAGTCAGTCAGTCAGTCAGTCAGTGTCTTACTCACTCAAAATTGCAAAACATTTTTTCTTACATCTCACGAGTAATTCAATAAGTGACGTTTTCAGCAAAATGGATATCATATCACTAATCCAAAAAGTTCGAGAAGAGAAAACAAATGGAGTTGAAAACTGTGTCAGTCTGGTGCCCAAGCTTGTCAGTTGTCACCAGTGTCACCCGAGCCCTGACTTATCATCAGTGTCAGTTTTCGCAGACAGTCCTGATGTCTGTATCACAGACATAAGAGATAACATAGAAATAGATGCCAGGAATGTGCTGAAGCAATTCATTTGTTCTGTCTATACTAGGTGCACATGTGATCTGTCTCATGAAGTATTGAAGTGTATACAAACGCGTGAGTAGGCGCACATCCCCACCCCCCCCACCCACACGCACACACATACAATCGCACGTGCTATTTGAGAGAGAGAGCATGGCAAGAGAGAGAGAGAGAGAGAGAGAGAGAGAGAGAGAAGAGAGAGAGAGAAGAGAAGAGAGAGAGAGGGCAGGACAGAGAGAGAGAAGAGAGAGAGAGAGAGCAGAGAGACGAGAGAGAGAGAGAGCAGAGAGAGGACAGACAGACAGAGCGAAACAGACAGACAGACAGACAGACAGACAGTCAGACATAAAGACATACAGACAGACAGACAGAGAGCGAAAATGATACGAAAATGCATACAAAGGATCAGCACACACAGAGACAATCTGATAACTACAGAAAAACAAAAAATTCCCCAAAGAGAAAACTAACACCACACACGCCACACACACACACACAACACACACACACACACACACACACACACACACACACACACACACACACACACACACACACACACACACACACACACCCACCCCATATAAACACACAAAACATATCACTCTCTCTATCTCTATTATATATTATCTATCTAAACTATCTATGCTAAACTATTATCTATATATCTATCTATATATAGTATCTATCTATCTATATTCCAGCTCCTCCCCCACACACACACACACTATATTCCCTAACAACTTAAAAAAAACAACAAACATCCCATACCCTATTCTTTTCAGGGGAAAATTCCAAAAGATTTCTTTTCTTTTTTTTTCCATGGACGATTTCAACCATACATACGAAAAGTCATTACCGTTCTATCTTTGTGTAAAATGGTCTAAAATAGTATTCCATTCTACAGACACTGGTCTGTACACCCATTCTGAGACAGCTGGGAAAAAGAGATTACAAAGTGAGTCAACGTCGCCTTGAAGGTGTCTCCTTGCTTTAGTTTAAAGTCAGTCTAGACTTGGTCATGCTGATTTCAATACTAGTAGAACAGTGTGTGTGTGTGTGTGGTGTGTGTGTGTGTGTGTGTGTGTGTGTGTGTAGTGTGTGTGTTGTAGTGTAGTGTGTGTGTGTTGTGTGTGGTGTGTGTGTGTGTGTGTGTGTAGTGTGTGTGTGTAGTGTAGTGTAGTGTAGTGTAGTGTATGTGTGTGTGTGTGTAGTGTGTGTGTTTGTGTGTGTGTGTGTGTGTGGAGAGAGACGAGAGAGAGAGAGAGAGAGAGAGAAGAGAGAGAGCAGAGAGAGAGAGAGAGAGAGAGACAGAGAGAGAGAGAGAGAAGAGAGAGAGAGAGACAGAGAGAGAGAGAGAGAAGAGAGAGAAGACAGACAGATCGAGAGAGAGACAGATAGGCAGACAGACAGAGACAGAGCAGATAAGAGGAGAGATAGAGAGACAGAGCGAGAGGGAGAGAGAGAGAGAGAAGACAAAGACGAAGGAAAGAGAAGACAGACAGACAGACAGACAGACGAGACAGACAGACAGAGCAGATAGACAGATAGACAGATAGAGAAAGAGAGAGAGATAGAGAGACAGAGAAAGGAGAGAGAGAGAGGTGGTACGCATTCAGACAGTTTAATGTACACGCTCTGTTTCTTGAATGGTGCTTTTTTACTGGAACATTACCGAGAGATGAAGGTAAAAACCAAACAAATAAACGATAAAGACAAAAAACCTGGTAACTTGAGATTTACAAACATACCAAAGTCCTCTGAAAGCGTAGGATGACAATGAAGGCAAACAACAAGAACACTAGCAAACCCATGAAGAACAAAATATACATCGATTGTTCAAAAAACAGAGAAAAACCCCACTCAATTAAGGGTTTTCATTTTATGAGATGTGTAGCTGGGTACAGTCAAGCAGTTAAGACACAGACAATGGACGTAGCGTGAACAGCTTCAAAGAAAGTAATCAAAGAACGCAAGAAACAAACAGCAAATGAGGAAGTTCTGATGGACACATAAGAAGCATTTCTAATTTATGAGTGCGCGCGCGGGCGCAAACACACACACTACACACACACACACACCACACACACACCACACACACACACACACACACACACACACACACACACACACACACACACACACACACACACACACACACACATCACACACACACACACACACACACACACACACACAAACAAACACAACAAACAAAGAAACAAGAAACAATCACAGCATCACCTTTATGATATTTTTATATAAAGAAAAAGAAGTTAGCCAGATGTAGACGTGGGATATAATCATTTCCGATATCATTACTTCAAGTGGAAAAGCATTCTCATTAATCTGAAAATGGCCCATAAAATGTAACTGATATGTAAGTAATATTGCTTTATCTAGTTTATTGTATTACATTCTAACATTTTTTGGTGTTTTTAAAAAAAAATGTTTTCAGGCTTGCAAATAAACAAACTAGCAAATATTTTCAACGATAATTGTAAGTAGTGTTTTCCTAGAATACTGTAGAAATGACATTGACATATATTGCTGAACAATTATTGTGATTATATCATATTGATCTATTCAGTTTTTCATCCTTTTTCTCTTTGTAATTTAAACAAACTTGCGAGAGAGAAAGGAAACGAAGAGTCTTTTTTTTATTTGTAATCTTCGCTTGATTGAAACCTTTGACGTAATTTGAAAACGTTGTTTTAAACACTCATGGCAGATTTTAGCTAGTTCTCTCTCGGTCCCATTTTTTTATATATAGTTTTGCTGCAGCCAGACATTATCTTCACAGTACATGGTGTCTGATGTCTCATAATGCTTTCAGAAATATCCACCAGTGCCATACATTAGTTGCTGTGTGTTGGGTATTTGTACAACTTTGGCAGGCTGGATATTTTTACACTCGAAAAATTACCATATTGTTCACTGTTTGCGAGTAAAAACTCGACTATCTAGCTGATAAGTACTTGTGCGCGCGCACGCGCGTGTGTGTATGTATTGTGTTTGTGTGTGTGTGTGTGTGTGTGTGTGTGTGTGTGTGTGTGTGTGTGAGAGAGAGAGAGAGAGAGAGGAGAGAGGAGAGAGAGAGAGAGAGAGACAGAGACAGAGACAGAGACAGAGACAGAGACAGAGACAGAGACAGAGAGAGATTGATTTATTGATTTATTCTTTTATATCGAGGATAATGGAATAAGCACTCTTGTGCTTGTTTACATCCAGTCCCCGTGTGTATGTAGTTTTGTAAACGTCATCTGTTCCCACCGGCACACGATGGCCTGCTCTTACGAAAAGCGGAACAGGATTCAACGTGTGCGAGAGAGAGATATACAGACAGACAGACAGACAGACAGACAGACAGACAGACAGACAGACAGACAGAGACAGAGAGAAACAGAGATGGGAGACAATGACAATGACAATGACAATGACAGAGGGAAAAGAGAGAGACAGAGACAGAGACAGAGACAGCGACAGAGAAGAGACAGAGACAGAGACAGAGACAGAGACAGAGACAGAGACAGATAAAGGGACAGAGAGACAGACAGAGATAGAGTGAATGACTAAATGAGAGAGAGACCGAGACAGAGACAGAGAAACAGAGAGACAGACTAAGAGACATACAAAAAGACTGGGAGACAGAGAGAGCACACTTGGAGAACTAACAAATGGATATTAAATACCACATTTACATTTGCCCTAGCCAAAAACCGCTGGAGGAAATAACAACACAACTGACAAAAGAACAAAACAGGATGGCTTAGGCTTTGCCATATCTTTCATCTCTGATGCTAATAAATTTATGAAGAGAGAGGTGGTGAATGGTTCATTGGAAGGTGTGGAAATGCCAGACATCATATCTTCTCTGATTAAATGCCATAGTTTAAGGAGGGAGGAGAGAGAGAGAGGAGAGAGAGAGAGAGAGAGAGAGAGAGAGAGAAGAGAGAGAGAGAGAGAGAGAGAGAGAGAGAGAGAAGAGAGAGAGAAGAGAGAAGAGAGAGAGGAGAGAGAGAAGAGAGAGAGATGAGAGGAGAGAGAGAGAGAGAGAAAACAACACAAAATGCGACTATTTTTCTTTATTGAGAGTTAATGGCACAGCACGAAGCCTGCACTGATTTGTCGTGCTCTGTGCACCTCCTGTACTCATTACTGACCTAAAGGGAAAAAACAACAAGGTCAAGTGATAGTGAACGAATGATTTCTAAAATGAACGAAACAAAGAAATCATCACCCTCCCCCTTAAATAAAAACAACAACCAAACAACAATAATTAAACAACGGAGAAAGAAATACAAGTTTTCCATCAATCCTCTTTCACCCCCCTCCCTCAAACTTTGCCTCTGCAGCCCACTCTGCTACTCTTTCGCGAGAAAACGTCTGTTTACTAAAGAAAAAAATCAATATCTAAAAAGTCAAACATGCACAAAGAGTTTTATGATTAATAACTGATTTCCATCTGACATAAGCACTCGTAAAATAATCGACCAAAAAAGAGAGAGAGAGAGAGAGAGAGAGAGAGAGAAGAGAGAGAGAGAGAGAGGAGAGAGAGAGAAGAGAGAGAGAGAGAGAGAGAGAGAGAGAGAGGAGAGAGAGAGAGAGAGAAAACGTACCCATTCTTTTGACAGACAGACAAATAGTGATCAAAAACCTCATTTTACATTTGCACCAGACAGAAATGAGAACAAAATGGACAAGTAGTGAAAAAGAATGTAATGGCATGTGGCCTTCTCGTGATATTCTCATTAGATTCCCGTAAAAACAAGAAGAAGATAGTTGATAAATTATTTATTGGAAAATGACAACTGACACTTATTACAGCTTTTTATTTTTCCTGATTGATTACTGTATTTCAGAGGAAAGACAGAGACAGAGACAGAGAGAAGAAAGAGACAGATGACAGAGGACAGAGACAGACACAGACAAGAGAGACAGCGAGAAGAGAGAGAGAGAAGAAAGAGAGGATGAGAGCAGAGAGATCAGAGACAGAGACAGAGACAGAGAAGAGAAGAGACAGAGAGAGATAATTAATTATAAAGAGAGAAATAGAGACAGAGAGACAGGGAGACAGAGAGACAGAGAGACCAGTGAAAGAAGACGAAGACAGACGATAGACAAATAGACAGATAGACAGACAGACAGACAGGCAGACTGACCGACAGACACAGACAGAGTGAGACGAGTAGTCAGTCAAACAGACAGACAGACAGACAGAAGACAGACAGACAGACAGACAGACAGCCCAGGTAATGGCTGTAGAAAACAGACATTGACAGGCAGTGAAGACAGATGGCCACAGAGATAGGACAGTGAAGCACAGATTGCTATTAATATTTCAGAGAATGAGAGAAAGCAGATAAAGCTGATAGGATTTTTTTAATCAACGAAAAAAAGACTAAACTAATAAAAAAAAAAATCCAACCCACAACAATGGTCTCCAACGTTTGGGAAAGGGAAGAGAGATTTGATTGATGTATTCTTTATATCGAGGATAATGGAATAAGCCTCTTGTGCGTTTAACATCCAGTCCCGTGTGTATGCAGTTTTTGTAATGTAATCTGTTCCCACCGGCACACGATGGCCTACTCTTACGAAAGCGGAGCAGGATTTAAGGTGTGCGCAAGATGTTCCGCGTGCGTTCGCACACGGGGCCTCGGTTTAAAGTCTCATCCGAAGGACTTATGGGGAGAGTGGAGTCAGCACTGATGTTAACTCCAGGAGAAAAATCTCCTCGACGGACTCGAAAGGAGAGGAGAAGAGAGAGAGAGAGAGAGATGAGGAGAGAGAGAGAGGAGAGAGAGAAGAGAGAAGAGATGAAAGAGAGAGAGAGATCAGAAGAGAGAGAGAGCTAGAGAGGAAGAGAGAGAGAGAGAGAGATTTATTATATTTTTATTCTTTTATATCGAGGATAACAGAATAAGCATCATGTGCTTTTTCATCCGGTCCTCGTGTGTATGCAGTTTTGTAAATCTTGTATCTGTTCCCACCGGCACACGATGGCCTACTCTTACGAAAAGCGGAACAGGATTTAACGTGTGCGCAAGATGTTCTGCGTGCGTTCGCACACGGGGCCTCGGTTTAAAGTCTCATCCGAAGGACTTTGGGAGAGTGGAGTCAGCACTGATGTTAACTCCGGGAGAAAAATTCCTCGACCGGACTCGAAGGTAATCCAGCGCAATGTTGACCACTGAGGTACGAGAGAGAGAGAGAGAGGAGAGAGAGAGAGAGGAGAGAGAGAGAGAGAGAGAGAGAGAGAGAGAGAGAGAGAGAGACGAGAGAAGAGAAGACAGAAGAGACAGAGAGCAGAGACAGACAGACAGACAGACAGACAGATAGACAGACAGACAGACAGACAGAACTCCACAAGAAATCAAGTCACAGAGAACTGACAACACAAAACTGACAAAACCCAGCACACAGCACAAAAGTAATCACACCAACTAAATTCTGTACACAAATTCTGGCCTGACATCCCCCTCCCTGTACCCGGACTGCAGCCAACGAGTTGCTAGCTGTAGAGAAATGGAAAGGATGGAAAGAAAAGCTAATCAGGATAAATGGAAAAAAAAGGAAAGGGATGGAGAAGGAGAACCATACTCCTTTGGGGAAATGCAGGAGTATCCATGCATCTCTACAACCTCTATACCTCCTTTCCCTCGTTTCCATGTGGCTGGTCCTTCTGCTCTCTAAACCTAGCACACCGTCTTTGGCCATGTATTGTCAAGTACCTGTTATCTGAAAGTTCTGGCACATATTTAATGCTCCAGTTGCGTCAGTAAAACTTGATTTGTTATAAGAATACACTTACCATTTTTGTTCCAGGTTTCTTTAGACTATGGTTTTTTTTTGTCATTACGATTGACGGCACGATTCTATCAGCTAAGCAATTACCCAGTCA
>CM060321.1:22007450-22009950 GCA_030674155.1 Stramonita haemastoma
TACAAAAGAGTGGGGCATAGAGTGTGTGCATATGACATCGGTGTTATAAACACATTACCATCAACGTATATGTATAAGAAATATTGTATGAGTAATAATAAAGCAAGAAAGTTATATAAGCCATTTCTTAACCGTTAATTACGGAACAATTCACACGTATCGTAAACGACACTGTTGTAGATGTATTATTCATCAATACAAATATCAATTTCTAGAAAGTTATCCTATTTCTTCTACTGGTTGCATGAAAGATAAAACGTGATAAATTGTATCTATCAGTAGGTACAGTGGCTTTGAGTAGTACATAGAAAGGAAGTCCTTTGGAATCTTTAAGAAACTTAGTTCTTAAGTCTTCATAGGTAGGGCAATTCAGTATAAAGTGTTCTTCATTTTCTATTTGATCTTTACAAACAGGGCATTGCTTAACTTCGTTTAAACTATTATACCGCTGTGTATTATTGTTCAATGGTAGAACATTAAATCGAACTTGCGTAACTGCAACTCGAAAACAATATGTATCCATTTCGGTTATATACTTTTCTTTTTCAAAAATAGTTTTAAAGTTTCTATAACCATCATATCGCTCACGGTCTCTAATGGTGCCTGCGGAGAGAGGGAGAGAGAGAGAGAGAGAGACAGAGAGAGACAGAGACAGAGACAGAGACAGACAGACAGACAGACAGACAGACAGAGAAGGGAGAGGCAACAGAGAAGGCTAGCCAGCCAGTTGGCCTGTCAAGTATGGCCGACAGACAGCTTCAGACACAAACAGAAGGAAATGCAACAAGTGTGTCACCCAGAGACAGACAGACAAACAGACGGACAACAAAAAATCCCGCATCAACTCTGACCCAGCGCTCTAGAATAGAAACAATGTTCTCTAATCAGGCAAAAGCTTTATACAACCAGATCCAATGCCCCTGATACATGAACTGCAGGCAATCGTTTTGATGGAGACAGAAATGGAAAGGGAGGAAGGCGAATACTGGTCTACAAGGGAGAAGAGGTTCAATGGGGGAGCGGGGGGAAGGTGAGGAGGTGGGTTGGAGGATGTTGGTGGTTGTGGAGAGGTGTGTGGTGGTGGGGATGGTGAAGGTGGGGGTATGGGGGAGCTACACCCCGAGGAAACAGCACAATCCTGGTCTCCCCTCAGCAAGGTCACTGCGTTCATTTGTACCCCCCTCCTCTCCTCTCTTGCCTTTCTCTTTACCCTCCTCGCTTCTGCTCTCCCCCCTCACCCCCTCACCCCCTCACCTGTCCCCATCCGCCAAGCTAGACGCTGTCACTCACTCGCAGCTGCAAGATTTGACATGTCTGTCATGGTAGCTGTGAGGAAAATGGATATTAGTACTTTAGCAAAACGTATGTCGAAAAATTTTTTTTGTTGTTATTTTGTTATAATCTTTTTACTTTTCAAATTATTTATTTTATTTTCACCAATCAGTGTTGAATTATCAAATTGATTCATCCTGCAATTAATCAAATTTGAGGTACAATTTACTGTCCCTAGAAATGTTAGTTGTAAGACAATGCAATGATCGGTTTTTCTTTTTTTGCTATATGATTGTCCTGATCAGTACGTCAATCGATCAATCAATCAATGAATAGATGGATGAATAAATGAATAAATCTGCAATTGTCTAATTATATATCATCCATCCATCCATTCATCCATTCATCCATCCAGCCATCCAGCCAGCCAGCCACCCAACAAAAACCAATCAGACAGTCAGTCAAGCTGGAAAATACTTCACGTCAGTCAGCAATTTAAATATTCAGTCAGCCAGTCAGTCACTAAGTCAGACACTTGAAACTTCAACCCATTTTTTCTTTTACAATTCTGCTCTCAGCATAAACGTTGTGCAATGGATGCCAAAGAGGTAACAAAAATTGATGACATGAAACGAATGAGATGAAGGGGAACACAAACTATCCATCTGGCACCCGACGTTTTGCAGACCTGTAGTCACCCTACACCCCAGTGTAGGTGCAGAGTGTGGCGGGCCCAGTCCCTGCAGGGGTCACAGGTATCAGACAGAATAAAGAAATTAATGAGTGGTGTGAGCGAGGTGGACATCTTGCCGTGGAGAATTTCACGCTAGGGTACATGTGTGATCGTTCTGCTTCTGTCCTCATTGCGCTGGTGAACGTGGGATTATGTCTACATACTGACAATAAGTGTCCACATTCTAGACGTAAATGCCCCACACCACAGACACACACAACAAAGTCGCACGCGTCGTGCGCGCCACACATAACATAAACACAAACACACACACATACGCGCGCACGCATGCACATACGCACACACATATGTATGGGCAGAGAGAGAGAGAGAGAGAGGAGAGAGAGAGGAGAGAGAGAGAGAGAGAAGAGAGAGAGAGAGAGAGAGAGAGAGAGAGAGAGAGAGAGAAGAGAAGACAGAGCAGAGAAGAGAAGACAGACAGACAGACAGACAGACAGACAGACAGACAGAAGAGACGACAGACAGACAGACAGA
>CM060321.1:22014950-22022450 GCA_030674155.1 Stramonita haemastoma
GTCAGAGGACCTGGCTTCTTCAAGGCCTTCATTACCGCCACACTTAATGACATCATTCTGCCTGGCTGCCCAGCCCTCCAAACAGCGCTGACATGTCTGTCCTGCCTGGCCCACGTCTCAGCCAGTGTGGAATAGGGGGGACTGATCTGTCCTTGAAGGCAGAGCTGAGGCATGTTTCGCGGGACCTGAGACCTGTAACTATGATGTTACAAGCTGCTGCTGCCGCTGCTGTTCCAAAAGCCATGTGCTTTTTTGAAAATGTCATAATAGAAAGAAAAACTTAGTTTGTATCAAACATGTGAGAATATTTTACATATCCATTAGCTGCTATCCATTAGTCATGATTTCAGTTTCGTGTATTTGGGGCAGTGAACTTTGTTATTGATTTTAAGCCATTCAGAAAAAAGTTAGATGCCTTTACCACACCTGTTTTCATCAGAGAGATCACCTCTCTCTCCCTCTGCACAGAAAAAAGGTTTTTGTTGAGCTCAATCATTTTAGAATGTCGGGTATTTCATTCCTTGACATTTAAACTCTCTTAACAAGCAAAATGATTTTTCAATTATATACATAGATCAAGTCATGGAGAGTTTGATATTGAAGACATGGACCTCAAGATAGGTGGTAGAAGCATAACACATCTGGGCTGTGCTGATGATACAGCACTACTACATGATGATACAACCAGCATAAAGAGAGTATTACCCAGAGTAGATGTAACAGGAAGAAGCGATGTTATCAAGCTGAATGCCAACAAAATAACAAACAAGCAACAAAAATGCTGCATGTTGCTTGAACCAACCGACAAACAGAGTTTGAAATAGAAGTTGGCAAAACTGCTTTAGAAAATTCGAAGACTTAAGATAATTATCTCGGGTCATTCAAAACGGAAGGCAGATAATGTACCAAAGACATAAAGCAAGAATAGGCAGGGCTAAAAGTAGAATGATCCAACAAAACAACATCTGCAAAGATCGCAGCATTCCCTACCAGGTAAAAATGAAAATAATGAAATGCTTAGTGTGGCCCGTCATGCCATATGGCTGTGAATGCTGGACATCACAAGACGACGAAAAACTGTAATGCATCCAAGCAGCTGAGATGCAGACAGCATGCTCAGGGTCAGTAAGACGGATAAAAGAACAAATGAAAGCATACAACATATATTGGGAACAACAACAACATTTCTATCTATCTATCTATCTATCTATCTATCTATCTATCTATCTATCTATCTATCTATCTATCTATCTATCTATCTATCTATCTATCTATCTATCTATCTATCTATCTATCTATCTATCTATCTATCTATCTACCTACCTACCTACCTACCTATGTATCTACCTACCTATGTATCTACCTATCTATGTATCTATGTATCTATGTATCTATCTGTCGATCTATCTATCTATCTATCTATCTATCTATCTATCTATCTATCTATCTATCTATCTATCTATCTATCCCTTAGTCTGACGACCGTGGGGGCACCCCTGAAGACTTGACAACCAGTTCCCTCCATTCCTCTCTCAGTTCTGCCTTTCTCAATTTTTTTTTAGTTCTAGGCCTGTCCATTCGCTGATGTTGTCCTCCCATCTCTTCTTTGGTCTGCCTCTTTTTCTTCCTCCTTGGACAGTCCTTTTGATCTTGTGACATGCCTGTACCATTTGAGTTTACGCTTCTTTACAAGTGATATAAGGTTTTCGTGGGGACCAATGTTTTGCTGGATTATGCTATGTACATATACATTGCTTATGTGGTCTCTGTAAGAGATGTCAAGGAGTCGCTTGTACTCTTCTCTCCAAATCTGCAGTGAGGGTCCACTGTTCACAGGCGTACAGGAATATGGATATGACAAGGGAGCGCATTAGTCTGATCTTGGAATTGAATGAGATTAACATTAACAAATGAAAAGAAATTAATTGATGTAGGACATAATTATGCAACGAAACCAAGATACAAACTTTACAAAAACTGTCTTTCAAGGTAAGACCAAGGCAAAAAGAACAAAACAAAACAACCCCCCAAATAAAAACCCCAAAGGCAGACCACCACCTTCTCTCATTAGAAACATCGATGGATTCTGTATCATGATAATCCATGAAGTCAGCAAGGCCTATGAAAATGGAGAAAGAAAATTATATGAGGGTCATTGAGTGCGGGGTTAACACGGTACTCCGTGACGCCGGCAGGTGAGTGAACTGAGTGTACTGGATAAAAGCCACTGCTGAAATGAGGAGCATGAAAAGAGAACGTGATACTTTACAGGGAAGAAATTGTGATAATGAAAGAGTCATCAAGACCGTATGTGTTTAGTATTTGTAAATCACCCCATAAACCCATTATTTGATACAGGTGAAGATATCTGAGAAGATTACTTGATGTCATTTCATCTTGCTGCTCGAATATCCAAGCATTTATCATTATTTTGCTAAAAAGCAGCCCCCCCCTCCCCTGTTCGGCTGCTTTGGTGGTAATGTTATACATTTTGCCATAGTGTGTGTGTGTGTGTGTGTGTGTGTGTGTGTGTGTGTGTGTGTGTGTGTGTGTGTGTGTGTGTGTGTGTGTGTGTGTGTGTGTAAGTGCACACCTACAAGTGAATGGGAATCTTATATATTATGGGTCACCAGGAGCAGAAAAATGCTTGGGAGTATGTCAGATATGTGTTGTTTGCACAGAGAGAAATGTGTTGATTTTGCATATTGCTGTAAGCTGTAAGCTCTCTGATGACATGTACATGATTCATTCTTTAGATGAGTAATCCTTTAATTTCTCTGTTTGAAATTATTAAGTACTTGGCATTGGAACTGGAATTGTGCACACACACACACACACACACACACACACACACACACACACACACACACACACACACACACACACACACATATATATATATATATATATATATATATATATATATATATATACATACAATATATATATGTACATATATATATATCTATATGTATATATTTGTATATATATATACATACGTATATTATAGGAATATATACATCTATATAGAATATATATAGGAATTGGAATTATGCATATATATTTTTTATATATATATATATATATATATATATATATATATATATATATATATATATATATATATATATATACATATATGTATGTGTGTATGGACAGGGACAGAGGTAGACAGAAAATTCAAATAACTGCTTGAAAATGCCTCTACAGTGTCATGTATAAAAATTCTCATGTTAGAAAGAAACAACAAACAAACCCTCAGAAGGTGGCGTTTCACGCTGCCCATGGCTGTTTTTAACAGTTCAAGCAGGCCAAGTTGCATATTCAGACAAATCAATCTTATTGCTTTGTGAGGATGGATATATTTTTGCTTGAATTCCAGCAAATACATTTTAAGCAAAAGTTTATCCCTCAGAAAGGTTGACCAACAGATCGATTCATGTACCTTTCTTGTACTTTCCAACAAAAAGTAAACAACGAAAAAGTAAATCAAACACAAAAATAATGCATTCATCACCGCTAAAAACTACTTGACCCATCTGTTAGCTGAGAGCGTTTGCTGGGGTGGTGCATTGTGGCTAATCCATGTATGTCACCTTCAGTATGAGCATTATTTTACAGGCCATGTCCTCCCTACTCAGATACATGATGACAAACACAACCAGCTACAGCATAGGGACATGTTTGGTTTGTGGTCACAATGCACTCCCTCCACACACACACACACACACACACAAACACACACCAGCACACCAGAACTTACGCCCGCACACACAGACAGGCAGACAGACAGACAAACACACACACACAGATAAGAGCACTCCTACACACACACACACACACACACACACACACACACACACACACACACACACACACACACACACACACACACACACACACACACACACACACACACACACATACACAAATACACTTTCTTTCCCCGTCTGCCTTTTTGCAAAGCATAGTATTCAAGATAAAAGATCTGTAGATCAAAGGCCCTGAAAGAGGCATTTGGTCTAAAAATATTGTGTCTTTTGGGAAAATCACGCACTCGTCTAGACAGTCAATAACAAAGGACACGCCTTCACGGCACACACAGTTCATCTAGCCACTAAAAAGTGATTTTAGACAGATCACAGCGCACGTGGTTTCTGTGGCAACCTGTTTTTTTGTGTGTGTTTTTTTTCTTCATTACCTAGAGGGCAATAGCCACTTTTTAAGTCATTCCTCCATTGATGGGATTGATGTGTAATGGAGGCCAGGAAAGTGAGCTTCAAGTGGTCAACAGACCTTCTGTATAAGCATCTGTCTGTCTGCATGTCTGTCTGTCTTTCTTTCTGTCATTTTGCAAGTCATTAAATACATCATATTTCTGCAAAGAAGCTATTACTGTTTGAATCAAAGCTGCAAAAATGAAAGTATTGTAGCAAACTGCATAACAAAAAAAACCCTTATTATTTAAGTTATGACTTTCTGGACATCAAAACGCAAAACACTTATATTATTGTACACTGCTGCATCTTTTCTATTTCATTTTCTGTTATTGCTTCTCTCTTAAACACAATTTAGTACGTTCGTCATACCTCATTGTCCAGTCAAACAACAGATATTTCACTGAATTACTTTTCTCTGTAGAAAGGGTGCAAAGTCAATAGCTATCCCGTTTGGGCCCAAAACTTTCCCCGTCATCCATTACATCATGAGTGGTGTTCTGGGTGCTAGTCTTTCGGATGAGACAATAAAGCGAAGTCCCATGTGTTACACATCCTTATTTAGCGCACGTAAAAGAGCCCACGGCAACAAGGGGGTTGTCCCTGGCAAAATTCTGTAGTAAAAAGCCACTCTGATAGGGAAACAAAATTGCAGACAGGAAAAAGACAAAAAAATGGTAAGGTGCTGCACTTGTGAAGACGCGTTCTCCCTGGGGACAGCAGCCCCAATTTCACACAGAGAAATCTGCTGTGACATAAAGTGGTATAATATAAAACAATATTTTAAAAAAAATGGAAAAAAGTATATGTGATCAACACTTCCACACAATAAAAAGTGTCTCACTGTAAGGTGCAAATGAGGGTCGAGCTTCATTCACTGCTGAATCTTTGGCAAAGGCTCATGCAAACCAAGGAACCAAAACTTGAGTCAGGTCAGGCATAGTAAAGTTGAAAGGTACAGTATCCAATAACCTATGAGGCCATAGGGGAGCGAGGCATCAGAGACCTCAGCTTATCTAGGGACCAGCATATTGAGGGTATTGCCTATGTACTCTCCCTTGCTGCTTTACCCTCCCTGATCCTAAAGAGGGCAGGTACCCATTTACAGCTGGGTGAACAGGGGAACTGTACTGAAACTGGTTCCCCATCCACTTGGTAACCAAACTCGATGTTGCTTAACCATCTACAAGACTAAATGAAATATTCTTGATAATGAACTTCACACTTCTAGATTATAAACAGGGTCTGGATGTAAGGTACAACCAAGAGTCAGGCATCATGTACCACTCTGACCTCTGACAGGGGCTGATCCAAGAGCTGACACTCGAGCTAGGTCAGGCCAAAGGCATGGTTGTTACTAAAAATGCCTTCTTCTTCTTATTTTCTCATGACCGGGATGGTCGTGGAGGAGACATGAGAGACGATTCTGCAGCCAGCCGTCGCCATCCAGCCCTGTCCTCCGCCTTCCGAATGAGTGTTGGACTGTCCAGGTGGGTCCACTCCTTGATGTTATCCATCCAGCTTTTGGTTTGTCTGCCTCGGCGTCTGCCACCTTCTAGCGTTCCTTGTAGGACTGTCTTGGGGAGGGTGTTGTGGCGTGTGACTATTATTAAAAGATATTGTGTTCTAGATTTTTCTTCCTGTCTGAATTATTAATGACATTATTTTCTAAATGATGAAGACGCTTTGATTTGGTTACCCATGCTTGTTTCCCTCCACAGTTTTCTGTACATTTATCACACACACACAGACACACACACAGACACACACACAGACACACACACAGACACACACATATCTATTTATCTATCTATCTATCTATCTATCTATCTATCTATCTATCTATCTATCTATCTATCTATCTATCTATCTATCTATCTATCTCTCTCTCTCTCTCTATCTCTCTCTCTCTCTCTCTCTCTCTCTCTCTCTCTCTCTCTCTCTCTCTCTCTCTTATTATATTATATATATATATACAATATCAGAACACAGACATAAAACCATTCAGAATGCTATATTAGAAAAAAAAGAGTTTTATCCAGCAGTAGAAAAATATCGAACTGGCACTCAAGCAGTCCTCATAAATATTATGGTTGGAAAATCAATGCTAATGTTCACTGCTGGGATTCATACCAAGGCCAAACCTACACAATCAATCTTAGAATCCAACTGAAGAAAACTCTGTACTCTGCGTCACAGAAATATTCTAACGGAAATGACGTGCCTCTCAAAGGCATCACAGCTTGTGTATTTTGGTAAAGGTGTCCCAT
The DNA here is from genome assembly GCA_030674155.1 of Stramonita haemastoma. Lineage (NCBI taxonomy): Eukaryota > Metazoa > Mollusca > Gastropoda > Neogastropoda > Muricidae > Stramonita > Stramonita haemastoma. The sequence continues at coordinate 22,021,438 of CM060321.1, forward strand.
AATCTATGTGGTTGTAGGGGAGAGAGGCATCAGATACCTCACTTCTCCATGGCCCAGCATTGTGAGAGCGGCGCCCATCTCCTTTCCCTAGCTGCTTTACCTTCGCTGACCCTAAGGAGGGCAGGTACTCATTCACAGCTGGGTGAACTGGGGGACTGTAATGAAGCCAAAACACGCAAACGGCCATCCATCCACTTGGTAACCGTGCCTAGTGCTATTTAACAATGGCTTGTAGAAAGCTAATGCTCTGACAACTGAGTTATCCCATATCCTTACATACATACTTTTATACAAATATCCAAACACCCCCCCCCCCCCCCCCTTGAATTTCACTTATTACTTCAACTGGGAATTCCACAAGATCATTTGAAATGGATACTAACATCTCAAACATAGATTATCCAGTCTTGGACAAGGCTTTTATCTCATAAAAAGTAGATAGTGTGCATTAGTATCGATTCTAAGCCTTTCAAAGACTCGTTGAGCACCTGATCCACAACATTATTGGCCATTAACACCATTCTACTCCATTATAAATATTTAAAAAAAATTATGACTGATTTTCAATTTCCCTATAGTTTGCACGTCTCTTTAAATCTTTCCTGTGGAAAAAGAAACTGGATGCATTAAAACATTTATTGCTTGACTGAACAATATAAAAAGGATCATTTTGAGGTGAGAAGACCCCCAAAAAATGTTTATGCTAAAGTAAAAGAAATAGGGAAGATCTAATGTTTAGTTAAAAGTGGTTTTTGTACTTTCATATTCAGAAAATCGAACTTTGAAAGAGCTGAAAAATGCCACCATGGGCAGTAGCTGGCTGTTATACAGCGAGCTGTTCAAACTTTAATGCATTCTTTTCGATTTCTCTCTCAAAATGGGAAAGTAACATTACAGGCTTTCTCACTTACATAAAAGGGGAGGGGAGAGAAAAAAAACAGACACAGAGAAAGATTCACTTGCACGCGTGCGTAGGCACGCACACACACATGTCTTTATAATTATGATATATA
>CM060321.1:22024950-22027450 GCA_030674155.1 Stramonita haemastoma
CATGGCAAATGTCTTTTATTCAATAAGTTGTCAGGGGAAAATATCAACAAACAATCGCCCAAACAACAAAGAGCTATGACCCATACACTCCAGCTTCAAGCACATCCCATAATACTGTACTATTGGGTAAGAGACTATTTCGACATGAAACACGAAAGTGGCCACTTTCTTCTATAGAAGTACTGAACTAGCATTAATAGACTGCCGTCAAAATGGAGTTATGCAAAGGTAAAGCTTGTGGAATAAAGAAATCAACAAGAGAAGACAATGCACACAGGCACGCACACGCATAAAAAATCATCCCACATAAGCACGGACCTATACTCGTAAATCTGTTTACACACACACATGCACATGTAAGCACCCATCTACACACACACACACACACACACACACACACAAACACACACACACACACACACACACACACACACCCCACACACACACACACACACACACACACACACACACGAGTATCTTCCTTTCATTTTCAAAAGTGGCTAAAAACTGTGTGTACAATAGCTTCGAACTGTATCCCATATAGGACAAACGCAGAGTCATAATTTTCTTTCAATTTAAGATAATCGTCTCCTCAGAAGAGACAAAAAAAACCAAATCAAAAGCCAGATCGTACATTATCTACAATCAATGCCAACACGAACACCCTTTTTGTCTACTACCTCTCCAGGTCTCAGCCACATAAGGGATGGATCGATCACTCCAGATTACAATGGCAGCAGCCGCCTAAACACAAACTCTCCTCTGCAGGGTGGCTAGCCATCCGACAAACAGGAGGGCCACTTAAAAGCATGGCCCATTGCCAACGCGGTCACAGATCTTTAGGGGAATGGGTTTCAATCTCCTCAGTAGCGAATTAGTCTCCTCACTCTCGTGTCGGTTTAACATTATTTTAGTTTGGTTGAACTACATCAAAAGCTGTCCCAAAAACGAGGCGGTGAAGCTCTTATGATTCTATTCATGTTCCTGACTGTAGTAGTAGTGTAGTAGTGTGTGTGTGTGTGTGTGTGTGTGTGTGTGTGTGTGTGTGTGTGTGTGTGTGTGTGTGTGTGTGTGTGTGTGTGTGTGTGTGTGTGTGTGTGCGCGTGTGTTCACTTGCATGGATGCTTGGATGCTTGCTTTCTTGCTTGATTACCTTTTTGATGCCTTGTTAAGTTGACTGGCTCTTTATGTAACAGCTTTTTATGTTTTCTTTTCTCTAGCGGAAGGGATGAAAACTGCCAGTAGAAGGAAGTAAAAACTTACCATTTCTCCCCCCATGCATTCAGGTTTTTAAAAAATCTGATTTGCCTTGCAACGGTCTTTCGGCACAAGAACTATGATGGTCGTAATCATGCTCTCGTCGTCAAGAAGTGTGTACTGTCTCAAATTCTAAGTGTGGCTGCCCTTATTGCGAGGTGTTTGAACACAGCCATAAATGTCAACTTCTCGTCCCGTTCAAGGGATTAACATCAGTGCTGAATTCACTCTCCCCAAAAGTCCTTCGGAAGATATTATAAGCCAAGGCCCCGTGTGCAAATGCATGCAGAACATCTTGCACACACGTTAAAACCTGTTCCGCTTTTCGTAACAGTAGGCCATTGTGTGCTGGTGGGAACAGATGACAAGATTTACAAAGCTGCATGCACACGGGGACTGGATGTAAAAAAGCACACGAGTGCTTAAGTACTCCATTATCCTCGATATAAAACAATGAAATAAAAATAAATAAAATGACCCTAGGGTGCTTAATGCTGGGGGATGTTTAACAGCAGCACCAAAAACAGCAGCAGCAGTTGCAGTAACAGCAGCAGCAGCAACAGCAGCAGCAGCAGCAGCAGCAGCAGCAGCAGCAGCAGCAGCAGTAGGAACAACAACAACAGCAAAAACTACGACAGTAACAACGACAACAAGAAGAAGCGTTTTTAAAGGGAGGATTTGAATACACGCTTTTTAGATTGCCAGGTTTGATTCTACACAGACGAAGGTTTAGGAACACTCCTTCATGAGAAGCTGGATTTGTCTGATCTGCTTTTTATCCTTCTGGATTGACAAGTCGTCTGCAAAGAGAGTCAATCGCTGAAAGAGCGACACCAGAGGATGTCCCCAATTGACTGGTCTTCAATGTAATGAAAGCTAAAAAAAAAAAGAAGAAGAAGAAAGAGAGAAAAAGACACTCACATCTCTTGGCAGACAGCAGGAGTGTGTCGCTGTTCGCTTTTTCTTCCTTGCCTTTGCTGTTGCCTCTGTTTCTGTCTGTGTTGGTTTCTTTCTCGGTGTGTTTCTGTGTCTGTTTCCGTCTCTGTTTGCTGGTTTGTCTGTACATCAGTCATTTAGTATTTCTCCATTTTTTTGTTTGAGTGTCCGTTTATACATCTCATTGTATGCCTTTCTGCCGGTTTATCTGTCAATCAGTCCTTTTGCCTGTCTGTCTATCGATCTGAGTGTCTGTCTATCTATATCTCTGCCTGTCTGTCTGTCGTCTGTCTGTCTGTCTGTCTCT
>CM060321.1:22032450-22039950 GCA_030674155.1 Stramonita haemastoma
GCACCCGGACAGAAAAAGAAAAGTGGCAGGGATAATTTTGTGTAGATGTGTTTGGTATGATGATGATATCAAAGCAATGTACCATAAGAAAATCAGGAAATATATTCCTTTTTCTTTGACACAGACAAAAAAACCCCTTCATGATGATTATTATTTTATTGCTTACTAGGCCAAGCTCTAAATGTACTGGAAATTTCTTTTTTAAAAGCAAAAGCTTCCTCTGGTGTTCAACGTCGTTTTTTACCTATCTTTTCTGCAAATAAAGTGTACATAGAAGCTATCATGTGGTTTCCTTGTGTATATTTTTGTGGGGTACGATCACAATGAAAAGTAGAGACCAGATTTAAATGAAAGGCAGTTTATGTTTTCACGTTTCTTTCTCACATCGTTGTTACTAGATGTTCTCGTAAAATTAATGATATTTACAGAAACAGAAAGGTATTTCTTTCTTCATACTTTTTGTCGTAAAAAAGAGATTTCAATTTATTTCCTTTAGCCCATTGTCCCCCACTACCCCAGCTCAAAGTTGACAAACAAATCAGTGATATAAGTAAGGCGCCTCTGTATGCTTCAGAAGAAATATAATTTAATTCATTTTGTATCCATTGCTTAAATATAATTTTCTAGAACCAACTCTGATTCACAGAGAATTCAAAAGCCTAAACAAGAAACACTATGTTAAAACAATGGATGCTTTCAAACGTTAGGGTTGAAGAGGACAGTAGGGAGAGGACTGTGAGTGGTAATGAAGAAATGCCGTCTGTCAGGGAGCAAGCCAGGCAGAAGAGCCCGCCTTTGCCGTGTCCTCATGGCCAGCAGTGATGAAATCATACCACTCCACTGTCTGGCCGCAATGACAGGTCGTGAGGAGGCCTAAAGCCAGGCTTTGAGCGGTGTAGAAGAGAAGAGAGTGATCCTCTTTCCACAAGATCTGAAGCTTTTCTCACCAGGGTTGTGACCGCACATGTTTATGAAGTTGGTGATGTTGGCTGAGAACATGGCAAGAGTAGAAAGGACAACAGGGAACCAGCAACTGCCATTCTCAGAACTGACTGGTTAGTCTTGTCCATGAACTCATTGTCTGAAGAAGAATATTTGATACTTACCTTGTTCGTCATTATTAAAATACCACGTTCATTGCATTCAAGTGATCTCTCTCTGTCTCCATCTCCGTCTGTCTATATGTCTGTCTGTATGTCTATCTGACTGCCTGTTGTTTGTCTGTCTGTCCGTCTCTATTAGAACATCTATCAGCCCATCAGAGTCTGCCATTGTGTTTACTTTTATTTTGTTAAGTTTCTGAAAGATCGAACAGTAACACTTATCAGTCATCTCTAGATAATACTACCAAGTAATTCATGGACAGATCAACTTTCCCCTATAGATTTCTAAATGTTCCACCAAAAGACTTTATTTTCCAAAAGTCTGTTTCTCCTTTCTCGTAAAGAGCGCGTGTTCATTGCTGGATGTTCAGATTTAAAGCTTTTCTTTGACCAAGTCCATGATTTAAAACACAGTGTACTAGTTATTTATGCTTTCTTTTTGTTACCAGAGAAAAAAGAGCCATCACACTCCAGAAGTTTAACTTTCAAAGCAATGCTTTAGAGCAGTGTGTTAGTGTCAAATACTTTTGCAATCCTTCTTCCTAAAGTAAAAGTAAAGAGAGACAGAACTACATATAAAAACTAAAAGAAAAGAAAAAAAACAACTCCTCTGAGACGTGGTACTGTAAACATCCATCTGTTATTGTTGCTCAGTCTCCTGCTAAAGTATGAATGATATGTATTTTTTTTCCTACTTTGGTAGAAGTTACTTTGGTGGAAGCAGCCCGACTGGAATTTATGTGTGCCTTAAACATTGCTTCAAAGACACAGAGAGAGAGACAGGGAGACAGAGACAGAGACAGAGACAGAGGCAGAGAGACAGAGACAGAGAGACAGAGAGACAGAGAGACAGAGAGACAGAGACAGAGACAGAGGCCGAGGCCGAGACACAGTAACAGCGACAGAGACAGAGACAGACAGAGACCACACATATACACACACATGTGCGCGTGCACACACACACACACACACATACACACACACACACACACACACACACACACACACACACACACACACACTGAGACAGAGACAGAGAGCTTGAGTGAGAGACAGACCGACTGACAAACAAACCGGAGAGAGAGAGAGAGAGAGAGAGAGAGAGAGAGAGAGAGAGAGAGAGAGAGAGAGAGAGAGAGAGAGAGAGAGAGAGAAACTCGAAACTCGAAACTCGAAACTCGAAACTCGAAATTTTAATGAGGGTAATTGGATAAGCCAGAGGCTTCTTTACACCAGGCCCTCATGGGCAAAAAGGAAACAATTATGAATAAATCAATGAATTAATAGACAAAGAAATGTAAGATAGCAAAAAAAGAAAAAAAAAAAATCCATCAGTCATATTGTCATCCAATTACTGATAATCAGGAAATCATTGAAAATTGACATAACGAATCAAATGAATAAGCAAAACCAGTCAGACACAAACTACTCCCCTCCCATAAACAATTCACCTCAAAAGTCAAGACATAGCACCCTTCCACCCACACCCACACCCACAAGCATAAACACACACACTCACTCACTCACACACACATACACACACACTTCATCTGGATACATATTCATACACATGTACAGTTTCTCTGCTACAATGGGATATGCGTGAAATATAATCATGAAAATACGCATTACACCATTTCAGAAAAGAAAAACAAAAAAACAAAACAAAAAAGAGAGAGAGAGAGAGAGAGAGAGAGAGAGAGAGAGAGAGAGGAGAGAGAGAGAGACAGAGACAGAGACAGAGACAGAGACAGAGACAGAGAGACAGAGAGACAGAGACAGATTGAAAAGAGAAGAGGAGAAAAAATAGTAAGAAAGAAGGAGACAGTGGCACAGGGAGGGACAGACAGAAGACAGACATGGACTCAGAGAGAGAGTTCAAGAGAGGGTGACTAAAAAAAAACCAACCAAAAAACAAAAAATATAGACAAAGACAGGGCGACGGGGATAAACTCTGCTATAGAGACAGGCAATGAGGCAGCTCTGATGTCTGCTAGGAGCGCTGCTGCTTTACTCCTCTTACATGAAAGACAGCCCCCCCCCCCCCCCCCCCACACACACACACCCGGCAAGTCTCTTAATGTTAGCTCTAGCCATTGCTCCTCTTTTGCAGACGACATATTAAGCAAGCTGAAAAAAAATACAAAACACAATCCAACAAATCTCAGTTGTTGTTTTTTCAAGAGTTCTACGTCTCAACTTCATGTCCATCTCAGCTTTAAATGGTATGTGTGTGTGTGTGTGTGTGTGTGTGTGTGTGTGTGTGTGTGTGTGTGTGTGTGTGTGTGTGTGTGTGTGTGTGTGTGTTTTGCTACCTCATCTTTAGTGATGTTCTTGTTTTGCTGTCCCCAAGCCGTTCGGTTCAATCTCTCCGCCCAAGTCGAACTCAGATTCTTCAAGTCACATCTTCAATGTCAGAATTCCGCAGGGAGCATATCAATGACATGCAGGTGGCTTTGGGGCACCAGTCAGGGAGGCGCTGCACTGCTGCGTGGTCACTGCACTTTGGTGGTGTTCAGAGCTAGAGGTGCCTGTTCTGAGGTAGCAATAACCAGGTCATCATGTTTATTAATTGCTTTGTGCGGGGAGACAGAAGCTGCAAGACAATGGAAAAACACTGAGCTTGTGCGAGGTTATGCTGGGATTTTACGTTCCCCCCGTTCTTTTTCGTTTTAGGTTTGAAATGGTAAAGACAACCATTTTGTTTTGTAAAGAGAAAGGTAATAACTGAGCAAACAGTCAACTTACCAACCGACTAGCCAAGCAAATTAGAAAACATGCAAACAAAACAAACAAAACCAAAATTAATGCGCTAATATTTCGGGAAATGATAGTTCCAAGCCAAACATAAAGTCCAAACTTTATATGAGAGAGAGAGAGAGAGAGAGAGAGAGAGAGGAGAGAGAGGAGAGAGAGAGGAGAGAGAGAGAGAGAGAGAGAGAGAGAGAGGAGAGAGGAGAGGGTGGGTGGGTGATGGTTTGAATGCGGGTGTGTCTATATCACCTAGTAGTGAAGGACATTAAACAAAAAAAAGTTCCAAACGCCTACTACGTAAAGTGACTCCAAAACAACTGTAACAAAAACCAAAACTAAAGCCAAATCAAACAGCCACGTCTGTTTAAGTGAAATACATAGGGCAGTTTTTGTTGACAGGGACAACCACCATTAATCAAATCAATCAAATCAAATCAAATCAAATCAGATCCCTGTTTCATTTCTCTGACAGTTAGTTCTCAATGTGCTGACCTAAGCACACACAAGGTCTAAGCGAGCACGAGAGAGTCGAAATTCATCTACCTTTCCCCAAAAAATCGTCGTCAAAAAATATCCACGCCATTTCTGGCAAAGATGTGTGACCGCATTATCATTCCGCGACGCTTTGAAACAAGCCTGGATGTGGTTTCATGAATGCTTACCTGCTGTCATGCAGCAGACGAGACTTGGTGTGAAGCTGGCTGCTGCCACGATTGTAGGTCAAAGTCATCGACCTGTCTCCTCCTTGACATTGATCCTGAAAGGCGGCAGAGGAAGGCAGATGGTATTGATTGTGTGCCTGTCAGTCACAAACCCTCACCCACCCCTACCCCCCAGCTCCGCAGGTTTGAACTTGTGTCTAGAAAAAAATCCTCGAAAATTAAAATGCACCCAGCAATTTTTGATTGATATGATTTTTTTTGCATAAGGTTATGGGTTGTGGTATGTGTGTGTGTCGTGGCTTGCTGTGTGTGTGTTTGTGTGTGTGATGTGTGTTGTTACGCCATAGGAGATGGATGTGCAGACACGATAGCAGGCATACACAGCACATGAGAGAGACACAGAAGACACAAACAGAGCAGTACAGACAGACAGACAGACGGCATGTCAGACAAAGACAGAGAAAAAAACCCAGTGAGAACTGAAACAGAAAAACAGACAGACATAGGGACATATACAAAGAGAAAAAAACAAACAAGTATTATTCGAGAGAATGAGGCATAGACAACGACAGGGAGACAGAGAAACAAAAGAAAGGAAACACACGGCGAGTGACACGAGTCTGCTGTCTGCCAAGAAAGCCAGCTATTCACCTCCCTGACATTTCCAGGACAATCACTGGGGGAAATCTCCCAGAGTAGCTTTCATACTCTACTGACTCTTCTCTACAGACAGACTACATGTCAACCTATCTGAGAAATAAAAAAACAAAACCCAAGAAGATTACAAAACTTTTTTTTTCCCCTTCGAAGGCGTATATCCTATAGCTTCATGTCTTTGACTAGACTTTTATAAACATGGCGGTCTGAAAAGCATGTACTTTTTATTATGAAATGTTTCCTTGGAATCTGCTTCATGTTTAAAAGATATTCCTGAATACAATGGAGCTTTTGTTGCTACACAGTGCAATATCAGAAGGTGATCTAAATGCAGTGGATGTAAAAGGGGGAAAAACCGTGTGTGGTGTATATATTTCGTACGCCATCCTTTTCATCCATCTTCCTCAGAACACACACACACACACACACACACACACACACACACACACACACACACACACACACACACACACACACACACACACACACACACACACACACACTAAAAACAATATATATATATATAATTACACATATATATATATATATATATATATATATATATATATATATATATATATATATATATATACACGAGGCTTGTATATCTGTTTGAGTCCTTAATCAGGGGATTCTTAGTGGCGTTTTCTGATTATTGTATCTTAAGGAACTACTTACTAACTAAACAAAAAAACAAAACCCAAACCAGCCAGAACAGTTATTATTTGTCATAAAACATAATTAAAGTATACACATATATCAAGTATCCATCTATTCATAGTCTGATTTGCTTGATGTAAGATGATTTATTTTTTATACAGCTCCATTTTTCACTAATTATTGTGACCACCCCAGTAACGGGTTGATTTCTGTAGTTATCATCTAAAGTGACTGGGCAGACAACACAAGGCAAGGGGAAATTAAGTGGTCCCGTTTGTGGCTTAATCTGCTAGTCACACGTGAGTCAGCCTCAAATGCACGAAATGACCCCTTCTCTCCGGGGTTAAACAGTCGCCGGGCAGTAATGAAATGATATCGCTTGCCTGCCTCCAGTCCATCCCAGCTCTTGATGTGGTTTCAACAAACACACTCCCCACCAGCCTGAGAAAGATGAGAGTGATCTGCCCCTGACCTCATCCATGTTTCTTTTCTTCTCTCTCTCTCTCTCCTTTTTTTTGCAAGACAAGTGACCGCACTATGCCATTTGCGACACTTTTAAACAGACGTTCAGTGTGGTGGATGATTTCCACGATGTAATTGAGAGTTTGTGTTAATTAAACTGGCTGCTGAGACTGTAGTGCTGGAGAAATCGATCTGTCTGATCCATGACTTTGATCTGGAGAAGTGCGAGACAGAAGGTGTCCGTCTAATGAATTGTGGTCATGAAGGATACACCTAGCCTTCGCCCAACCCCTCCTGTCCCCCCCACACCAACACAGCTAACTATACATTTCAAAAGAGATTATTTTCCTCTTATATCAATGGTTGTTTTACCTATATTAATTATTTGTTGTTATGGGGTAGGTATTTGAAGATTTTTATACTTTGTTTTAATTCACTTTGCAGAAAAATAAATCAGGGGGCGCACGCGCATGTGGTGGGGTGGTGGTGGTGGTGGTGGTGGTGGTGTGTGTGTGTGTGGGGGGGGGGGTGGGTGCATGGCGAATTCAAGTATTGGTAAGGCAGCACATAATTATAAACCGTATGAATGGAGGTCAAAAAGCTATTGTAACGTAAACATTTATACGCTGCTTGTTATGCTGTTGGTAAAAAACAGACGATTGTATTTGTTAAAGGTGTAATCAGTTAATAAGCTGGTAACAATGTTTATTTTAATCAAAATTATCAACATCTTGGGATATAGACAAAATCATATTTGAATCTTGTGGAGAAGAGCTTTGGAAATTCTCTTTATAAATGATGAACATCTGCTAAGGGAAAAAATGATGATGACTGTTCATCAGAAACGGAATGAACTCCATTGTTTCCTTTCCTCTTCCTTCTTAATGATCATGTTAGAACATTTCTGTGCTTTTGTGTGTACGGTTTATTGGGATGATTAGCATGTAAAAGAAGTGTTCTTGATAATGACTGATCTTTAAAGACAAGGATCGCAATAACTGTATTACCCATAACAGGACTGTAATTTGTTCTTGCGGACATATTTTGCCTTCCGTAATATCTGAAAGCGGATCTTCATCAAGAGCGTTTTCTTGACAATAACCCTTTGGGGAGATGTTTCTCATTATCGTTTATGGTAACACACAGCATGCTGTATTAGCCTATCTGAATATGGAGATCTTTAATCCTTTTGCACATAAAAT
>CM060321.1:22047450-22052450 GCA_030674155.1 Stramonita haemastoma
ATTCCAGTCCATTACATGACACAGCACTGCACACTATACTCCATTCCATTCCACTCCATTACATGACACAACCACCCACTCACTCTACCACTTCATTGCAATAGTAATGCAATCAAAGCAACAGCAACAGCTCTATGCGTCCCTCCCTCCATGCAACGCCTGTACAATACAACACAATACAATACAACCAACAATACAATACAAATTTACAATAGCAATACAATACAACATACAGTACAATACAATACAATACAATACAATACAATACAATACAATACAATACAATACAATACAATACAATCTACAATACTATTTGGATTCTGTGTACATCGTTGCAGAATATTCTGCTGTTGATGAGTCTGGTTATTCTGGATCCTACCCACATGGAGAGAGAAGAGAGAGAGAGAGAGAGGAGAGAGGAGAGAGAGAGAGAGAGAGAGAGAGAGAGAAGAGAGAGAGAGAGAGAGAGAGAGAGAGAGGAGAGAGAGAGAGAGAGAAGAGAGAGAGAAGAGACAGACAGACAGAGACGAGACAGACAGAGACAGACAGAGACAGACAGACAGACAGACAGACAGACAGACAGACAGACAGACAAAAGACAGAGACAGAAGGCAGAGGCAGAGGCAGAGGCAGAGACAGACAGAGAGACAGAAGACAGACAGAGACAGAGAGACAGAGAGAGACAGAGAGAGACAGAGAGAGAGAAGAGACGAGAGACAGAGAGAGACAGAGAGAGAGAACGCTTCTTTTCAGACCCCAACTAGCTCGAGCGTTTTAATTCATTTGATTAGTCTTGTGCAGTTTCTAGCATGCAACTTTACCATTCATCTTTTTGTTTTTAGTCTTTTATTTGTTGTTGTTGTTCCATTGTTTTAGTGCTTGTTTGTCTTTTTTCTGAGTTATGCCTGTGCCTTTTTATTCTGTAATGTTTTTCCCTGTTTCTATTTATTATTTGTTGCTTTTTTACTATGCATGAGTGAATGTGTTCGTGGGCAAGCAAAGGAAGCGTGAGAGATGAGTTGGGACAAATTAAAAAAAAACAAATTCTGTCTGTCCTTCTTTACGTCTTTTATGTCTGCTGTCTGTCTGTCTGTTTGTCTGTCTCTCTTTATTTTGGGGTCTATATCTTGATGTTTTTGTTTTGTTTGTTTTAAATTGGTGTCTTCGTCTTCATAGTATTTCTAATCTTTCTTCAAAGGGCCATTTTGTTTCTTCATCTCTCCTACATTGGCCATTTGTGCATGCGCGTGCGCGCTTATGTGTGTGGTGTGTGCGTGAACGTGCACGTGTGTGTGTGTGTGTGTTGTGTGTGTGTGTGTGGTGTGTGTGTCTCATTATTTCGTTCTCTTCTCGTGTTGTTCTGCCATTCTCTCTCCCTCTCTCTCTCTCCTCCTCTCTCTCTCTCTCTCTCTCTCTCTCTCTCTCTCTCTCTCTCTCTCTCTCTCTCTCTCTTCTCTCTCTTCTCTCTCTCTCTCTCTCTCCCCTCACTCACTCCTTCCCTCCCTCCCTCCTACTTTTCTCTGTGACGGTTTGGCTGGCTGTCTGTCTCCCCCCCCCTCTCTCTCTCTTTCTTTCTCCCACTCCCTCCCTCCCTCCTGCCCCACCTTTCTTCCCTGCTCTCTCTCTCTCCCCCTCACTCACTCCTTCCCTCCCTCCCTCCTACTTTGTCTCTGTGACAGTTTGGCTGTATGTCTGTCTCCCTCTCTCTCTGTCTCTTTCTTTCACCCACTCCCTCCCTCTCTCCTTCCCTCCCTTTCTTCCCTTTTCTCTCTCTCTCTTTACCCCCCTTCGATCTGTTCGTTTTGTCACTCATAGCACCCAACCGCCCACTGTAAAAAAAAAGGCCAACAAAAAAATACAAACCAACCAAACAACAAAACTTTTCCCAAACAAGCAAAGAAACAAAACAAAAACCACGCAAAAAACGTCCCCCCCATCCTACCCCCTCTCCCCTCAAATGAAAAGCCCGGATGGCAATCAAGGCTGTTTCATAACATCCTACAGAGAATCAGCAGCATCTTTAGGCTAACGGTTTCGGCAAGTCAATCGCAGTTGATGTGTTTTCAAGAGGACTGTGTCGTTCTGCTCTGTCTCACTCGAATCGTAAACGTTATAACCGTTGGCAGTTTGAATGAGGGAAGAGAGGGGGGGGGGGGGGGGGGGGTGGTGTAGAGGAGGGAGTTAGGGTGGGGTGGCAGAGGTTGGTTTTGGAAGGAGGTGGTAAGGAGGGATGGGAAAGCGCAGGGATGGGAGAAGGGGGGGGGGGGTAGATGATAGAGGGAGGCTGAGAAGATTAGTGAGGGTCAGGGTTTGGGGCGGAAAGGGATGGGCGGCATTTGACAGGACTGGCGATGGGGGCGGGAGGTGAAGTTGAGGGTAATGAACATTTTCTTTCTTTCTTTCTTTTTTTTTCTTTCTTTCTTTTCTTTCGTTTTTTTCTTCTTTCTTTCGTCTTTTCTTTTTTCTTTCTTTCTTTCTTTCTTTCTTTGTTTCTTTCTTTTTATAGTTCTTACTTTCTTTCTTTCTTTCTTTCTTTCTTTCTTTCTTTCTTTCTTTCTTTCTTTCTTTCTTTCTTTCTTTCTTCTTTCTTTCTTTCTTTCTTTCTTTCTTTCTCTCCTTATTTCTTTCTTCTTCTTCCTCTTCTTGCTGCCTCATCCTGCCTGGCGTTCCTGTCCCCCTGTTCGCACGCCACTCATTCCAATCTCTCCGGCGCAGCCCCAACCAGATACGTCATATCACAACCTCAAGGTCAGAAGTCCACAGAAAACTTATCAATGTCAGGCCTCAGTTCGTGGGGCCACTAGCTCAAAGGGCGCCCTGCACTGCTGCTGGGTGACTGTGCTGATGGTCAGGGATACCTGTTCTGAAATAACATACGCAGGACACCACCTACGAAGCTCTCTGCTGACCACATCATTACTCACAGCTGTCAGTTTCTCTCCACTTGCAGCTCCTCTCAGTTGCTATCCATCCCATCCCGGCTGGTGCTATGTGTAGCAGGAACTGGCCGCACTTGGATTTGGTAAAAGGAAGGAGCTAAGTTTAGCACAAGGCCCTGGTGCCTTGACTGAGTTATGGTGGATTTGTGCACTATTTTATCACAGTCGCCAGACTTAGAGAGACGCCCACCTGGGGTGATGATCACCGCTACGTCTCAGCAACGACCTTCTCCTATAAAACACCAACCCCCGAATGCTTTGACCCAAACGCACTACAGGTACAGGAATGTATAGGGAAACCGAAAAAAGATGTCACCATGAGACCAGAGCAACAGGATCTACAGAATGGGGGACAGTTTTCTTTTATTGCATGATGATCAATCAAATTGAGGATTGTTGTTGTTTTGGTTCGATTTTACGTCTGTTCATTCAAAAGGATACTAGAGGAGTATGAGGATGTTGTAAAGATGCTGATATGGAAGAGCGTGTGCTTTGAGACTACTTGGCAGGGCTGTACTTCCATGCTTCCTATCATAGTACATCCCGGCGACAGTTGGGACTGAGCGATACTGATCCCTGCAGTGCTGGTTACACTCGCTCTGTAAAGGAGATGAAGCTTGACTGTGTGGTCCCAGTTTTCACTTTAAGCCCTAACTCACTCTGGGTAGAAGCCAGCCGGAGTCTGAAAAAATGCTTCCTTCTTTTGTCAAATCAAAGACCTTTTAGTCCGTAACCCAAGTGTTATATCCTCCTCCTCCTCCCCATCTCACTTCTCCTCCTTCTTGTTCTTGTTCTTCTTGCTCTTTTCTTCTTTTTCTTCTTCTTGTTCGTGTTCTTCTTCTTCTTTTGTTTTTGTTGCTGTTGTTGTTGTTGTTTTTGTTGTTGTTGTTGTTGTTGTTGTTGCTGTTGTTGTTGTTGTTGTTCTTCTTCTTCTTCTTCTTCTTCTTCTTCTTCTTCTTCTTCTTCTTCTTCTTCTTCTTCTTCTTCTTCTTCTTCTTCTTCTCTTCTTCTTCTTCTTCTTCTTCTTCTTCTTCTTCTCTTCTTCTTCTTCTTCTTCTTCTTCTTCTTCTTCTTCTTCTTCTTTCATTCTTCTTTTCTTCTTCTTCTTCTTCGTTTGCATTATTCTTATTCTTCTACTTCTTCTTTTTCATTTTCTTGTTCTTCTTTGTGTTCGTGTTCTTCTTATTGTTTTTGTTGTTGTTGCTGCTGTTCTTCCTCTTCTACTTCTTCTTTTCCTTATTCTTTGCAATTCTTTTTCTTCGCAATTCTTTTTCTGTGCAATTCTTCTTCTTCTTTGCCTTCTTCCACTTTGTATTCTTCTTCTTCTCCTTTTGCATTCTGCCTCTTCTTTGCATTATTTTTCAACATCTTCTTTTCATTCTCTTTTTTTACATTACCCTCCCCCTTCTCATCCTCTTATTCCTTCCTCTCCTCCTTTTTCTTGTTTCTTCCTTTAATGCAGACCCTGATTGTAAATGAGTTTCATTAGGGTGGCAGGCAGATAGCCCAGTGAGTGGCTTCACTGAAAGCTTGGCTGCCTGCTTGTCTGTCTCTCTGTGTGTAACACACCCTATTTCTTCTTCGTTTTTTTTCTTCCTTAGTTCTTTTTTTTTTTTTTTTCTTTCTTTCTTTTTTCTTCTTTCTTTCTTCTTTCTTTCTTTCTTTCTTCTTTCTTTCTTTCTTTTCTTTTCTTTCTTTCTTTCTTTTCTTCTTTCTTTCTTTTTTCTTCTTATTTTCTTTTCCTTTCCTTTCTTCTCTCTTTCTTTCTTTTCTGTTGTTCTTTCTTTCTTTCTTTTCTTCTTTCTTTCTTTCTTTCTTTCTTTCTTTCTTTCTTCTTTCTTTTTGTTTGTTGTTTTTTGTTCTTTCTTCTTCTTTCTTTCTTTCTTTCTTCCTCGTGTGTGTGTGTGTGTGTGTGTGTGTGTGTGTGTGTGTGTGTGTGTGTGTGTGTGTGTGTGTGTGTGAGAGAGAGAGAGAGAGAGAGAGAGAGAGAGAGAGAGAGAGAGAGAGAGAGAGAGAGAGAGAGAGAGAGAGAGAGAGAGAGAGAGAGAGAGACAGACAGAC
>CM060321.1:22057450-22089950 GCA_030674155.1 Stramonita haemastoma
CTCTGTGTCTTTGGCTTCTAAATCTTGCGTTTGGTAAACAGTTCGGCCTCTGTCTGTCTAGTCCATCTTTGCTTTGAAAGCTTTATTTATGTCCCTGTCACACACCACGGTAAGAAATGTTCCGACAGGGTAAGAATTGTTCGAAAGGGTAAGAAGTGTCCGGAAGGGTATGAAGTGTCCGACAGGGTAAGAAGTGTCCGGAAGAGTAAGAAGTGTCTGGAAGGGTAAGAAGTGTACGGAAGGGTAGGAAGTGTCCGGAAATGTCCGGAAGGTTAAGAAGTGTCGGAGAGGGTAAGGGACGCCCCCTGGGTCACGGGCACTGACACCGCATGGCATGACAGAAAACAGTAGAGGGAAGGGCAGAATGTTGTATCTGGTCCAGTTTGTCTAGGATAGAGATCTGCGGTGAGTGTGCTTGCCTGTGTTTTTGGCCTCTTGGTCCTGCATGCTCGAAATAAATACTTCTATTTGTGTCTGCTTGCATGATTTGTACCTCATACCCACGCACGCACGCGCATGCGCACGCACGCACGCACGCATGCTCGAACACACACATATAAGTACTTCATATGAGATTATAAACCAAGATCCCGTGTGCGAACGCGCGCAGAACACCGTGTGGACACGTTAAAACCTCTTCCGCTTTTTGGAAGAGTAAGTCATTGTGAACCGGAGGGAACAGATGACAAAGTTTACAAAACCAAAGATACACAGAGACAGAATGTACAAATTCCCCCCAAACACATGAGTGTTTGTTCCATTACCCTCGGAATAAAAGAATAAAATAAATTAACAGTATAAATTCACACAAGCAAGCAAAAACGCACACGCGCGCACGCACGCACGCACGCACACACACACACACACACCACACACAACACACACACCATACACAATTATATATAATCATTTTTATCAGGAATTTTCAATACATATCACCAGTGACTCAAATAGCAGTTGACCTCTCAGACACACACACATCTTGCCTGCCACATACTAATTATGAGAACCAAAACAAAATCGTTAAAATCACAAACTGAACGTGAAGTAGAAAAACACACACACCTCTAGCTAAGTTCTCAAGAGGATAAAGACATTTCCACATGACACCCCACCAACCTGCCATAAGGCTACAACATCCCCTCCTTCCCCAGCCCCCGTCCCCCCTCCCCCTTCTCTGCCCTGCACAGTAGGGTTTATGGAGAATAATGGGTTCTGAAGCGGATGGCAGGACCAGGGTATTTTTGTCTTCTGCTAAGAAACTTGACAGGGAGCAAGGGATTGTTAGGCGGGTTCTAAAAGGGAGGGGAAGGGAAGGGACCCTCCTCCACTCCCCTTAGGTCGTCTGCAGAGAAAACATATGATGATATCAGGGACGAGTTGAAAGGAGGAAAAGATGTTGTTTTGGTTCTGTTTGTCTGGAATGTGTGTTTGAAGTGTTTCGTGAGTGGCCTTGCTTGTGTTTCTGTCTGTCTTTGTAGGTTTCAAAGCAATGATTGAAATAAATAGGTTTACCTGTATTTGTCTGTTTTTTGAACACATTTGGCACTTTGCTTTTATATATGTCTGGTTCTCTCTCTGTCTGTCTGTCTGTCTGTCTGTCTGTCTGTCTGCCTGCTGTCACACACGTAAACGCACGCAAGCACGCGCACGTGCACACACACACATACACACACATTATGTATACACATGCACGCACGCACGCCGCACGCACACATCCAAAATATACACGCACGCGCACACACACACCACATACGCACACATACGCACGCACACACACATACGCATACACACATACGCACACACACACACACACACACAACACACACACACACACACACACACACACACACACACACACACACACACACACACACACACACACACACACACACACTGGCACGTACCCAATGCAAGCCGCTAACCACCACCACCGCTGTTATTGCTGCAGCAGGCTTTTCAGTGCACTTTCTTTAAATGACCACAGATAATGAATGAATCAAACCATGTAACCCTAACCTGGATTCTTTTCTTTTCTGTCATTGAAGCTTACTTCCTATTTGATAAAAGATGACGTTTTTTGCTTGTTTGTTTCAAATCTTCTTTTTTTTTTAAAGGAGGTCCCTTTTCTAAACGTCCACAGAAATGGAGGACAATAAAGGATGCAGTTGCCGGCAAGAAAACACCAGCTTCCCTGCCAGCTGCTGCTTTCCCCGGGGAAGGAAGGTGGAACTGCACTGCAGGGGAGATATTAAGGAGACTGTGAGTTAGCTTCTGTGGAAACGCTGTCTGTTAGCTGGCTTGCTGCTGCCAGACCTAGCCTACCAGAGGGGCAAAGGTTACACTCCTGTATTAGCTTGCAGGTCATGTAGTATCTTCAATCAAGTGTCAATAGTTTTTTTTTGTTTTTTTCACAGATTTTTTAAAGTTTGAAAAAATGCGCTGTGGCACTTGTTTTGGGGGTTGAGACATACAGCAATACGGTAGCCAGGATAATAGTGCCAATAGTGAAGCAAAGATTTTCACTGGAAAGTTAGGAAGTAAACGTTTGACATTCGTAGTCCTGACCGAGTTTTATATATGTATTATTTTTATTGTCATTTTTGCGTTGTGTTTTATGTGTAGTGATAGTAAACCATATTTCAAGTTACTGTTTGATAGGGGTTGCGTAGTTGAACGCCTTAAGTAAAAAAACAAACAACCTCAAAACGGAGATAATCATTCAAAACACACAACAGTGTGCATAAAGGATGGAGCTGAAACCAATTTGCAGCTGCAGGGGGTGGGATGGCCAGTGGGGAGTGGGGTGTGGGGGTGGAGGGTAGTCCAATCAAACCGACTCCTCCGTGCGGTTCAAACCCTGACCCTCAATTACCATTACATTATGATTTCTACATTTAAAACAAACCTCCAGTGTATTACTCCTCACGTCTATGCAATGGTTGAACAGTTATTTTATACAGAGGACATTAAGCAAGGCATTGCAGGAACTATTATCTGAACGTATTTTTTTATAACATCTAAATTTATTATTTGTGAAAGGTAATTTCTGTGGAATAGCAAATAAAAAATATGATCACAAGCCAGACAAAAGTGTACATTAGAGGTTCATCAAGTTTGACACTTCCTAGAATACAGAACTTCTTGAGTGACACGAAATCTAGGTTAAGTACCTTAACTACATGGGGTAAATAGCAATCAACGAAGAAAACTTGTACAGCAAAACAATCTCTTAAGACCAATTACTAAATGTACCTGGCCGTAAAAACAAACCATAATCTAATGAAAATTTCTTGCACATTATGTTGGCATTTACAGTTTTGGGTCTATTTTCAATATTTAGGTCATTTCTGAAACAAATAACAGGACTTTAAAAAAAATGTTGCAGGGGAAAATAATTTTGGCATTATGATAATTGAACTGTATGATAAGGTCAACTAAGTACAAATTGCATTGTTCCAAATAATGAGTATATGCAGAGTAAAATGATAAAAAAAAAAAATGTACTTAAGATCAGATTTGATTCAAATCGATTTCGTTTGATGAGCAATAAAGGGAGGTCCCTCAGGACTCCCCAATAAGATAAGGGCAAAGAAGGAATGCATGCTGAACTGATGGATAAATGTTACTGTTTCAAAATATATGCTGAAGTGATTGGCTAAATGTACCTTTTAAAACATATGCTGAACTGATTGGCTAAATGTAACTGTTTTAAAATATATGCTAAACTGATTGGCTAAATGTAACTGTTTTAAAAATATATGCTAAACTGATTGGCTAAATGTAACTGTTCTAAAATTTTATGCTAACTGATTGGCTAAATGTAACTGTTTCTAAAATATATGCTAAACTGATTGGCTAAATGTAACTGTTCTAAAATATATGCTGAACTGATTGGCTAAATGTAACTGTTTTAAAACATATTATGCTGAACTGATTGGCTAAATGTAATGTTTTGAAAAATATGCTGAACTGATTGGCTGAACGTAAATGTTTTAAGATATATACTGATACTTAAGACATATAGCTAATCAGGCTAAATGTAACTGTTTTAAGTATATGCTGAACTATTTTCCTTATTGTGAATGGTGAAAATATATGCTGAACTGGTTGCCTTATTGTGAATGATGAAATATATGCTGAACTAATGCCTTATTGTGAATGGTGAAATATATGCTGAACTGATTGCCTTATTGTGAATGGTAAAATTTTACATGCTGAACTGACTGCCTTATAAGGAATGGTGAGATATATGCTGAACTGATTGCCTTATTAGGAATGGTGAAATATAATTTATGCTGAACTGCTTGCGTTTATTCAAAAAATATATATATGCTGAACTGAATGCCCTTTGTGAATGTTGAATATGTATGCTGAACTGATTGCCTTATTATTGTGAATATTGAAATGTATGCTGAACTGATTGCCTTATTGTGAATATTGAAATATATGACGACATAATTGCACAAGCAATTGCGTGATAGTATCTTTGACCCTTTTTATTCTCTATTTGTTGTTTGTTGTTGTTGTTGTTGTTGTGTTGTTTGTGTGCTCACAAATCTTGACTAAACACGAGTAAACTTGATACATAAGCTTTTCTTTAAAAATGAGAAAATATATACAACAATGAAAAATGCACTCAGGAGAGACTGGGTGAACTTTTCTTTTTTCACATATTTCAAGGAGAAGAGCTGTGCAAAGAAATTTTGCACCAAGTTTTTCTTGGATTAAATAAACAGGCGAATGTCTTATGACCACAAGAACGATGACGGCTAAAATCACGATTTGTGGGCCGCTTGATTATGTCTATCGACACTGAAAATTTACTTTGCAGTTAAAGAAGTGAAGAAGATAGATGGCAGATGAATGGGAGAAAAAAGTACAGGAAATATTACTTGACTCGAAAACCAACGTACACACAAATAGATTAAACATTGTGTCATAGTTTCAAGAGAATAATTTACAAGAACATTTAGGTTTAAGTTACAATCGAAATGTTTTCAGCTTTGTCGGTGTTCTGCTAAGTTATGTATACGACCGTTTGTTCGATAATAGCATACGGTAATATGAACCTGATCCACTTGTATGTATTGCATCGAAAACAACGTCCATCTCGATGCAAAACGTCATCCCCTGTGTTGTATGTAGCAATTCACTACAGGAAATGTTTTCTTGGAGATGGCTTTGCCACCACCGTCGTTACTGGTAGCGGTATTGCTGCTGCTGCTGCTGCTGCTGCTGCTGCTGCTGCTGCTGCTGCTGCTGCTACTGCTGCTGCTACTGCTGTTGCTGCTGTTCCTGTTACTGCTGCTGGCACTGCTGGTTTGCATCATTTAATTTGCAGATGTTGTTGGTGATGAAGGTAATGACTGGCAAAATCAGGAGGAAGGTGATGTAGTGATGGGGTGGATGTGGGGGGTTGGGGGTAGAGTAGAAACTGAACGAGGGTGGTAAATGGGGAAAGAGAGTTTATGAGAGAGAGAGAGAGAGAGAGAGAGGAGAGAGAGGAGGAGAGAGAGAGAGAGAGAGAGAGGGGAGAGGAGAGAGAGAGAGAGAGAGAGAGAGAGAGGAGAGAGAGAGAGAGAGAGAGAGAGAGGAGAGAGAGAGGAGAGAGAGAGAAGAGAGAGGAGAGAGAGAGAGAGAGAGAGAGATGATGGAGGGCATCGAGAGACTAGCACTTGGTTTATGCCTGACATAATAGTCACGGAACGAGATTTACAAAGGCTACCGAGGTACGTGCTCGTAGCCCGTAAGTCATAGACTTTACAGTGGCACCTGGTACTGTGCATGATTACTCATGTACAACGACCACGCGCTCATGCGAACGTACAGATATGTACAAATTCACACACACATAAATCTAATTGTGTGCGCATTCTCTACTGTCTTTGTATCGCTGTGTGTGTGTGTGTGTGTGTGTGTGTGTGTGTGTGTGTTGTGTGTGTGTGTGTGTGTGTGTGTGTGTGTGTGTGTTGTGTGTGTGGGTGTGTGCGTGTGCGTGTGCGCATGCGTGTGTGTATGTGTGTGTGTGTTCTAATCATTTAACGTCTTTTCACCAGCTGAAGATGTTTGCAACCAATCGCCCTCCACTCCTCGTGATTCTCTGTCTCTCCAACTTCCTCAAACCATACATATAATTATTAGTCCCCTATTTTCTCTCCCTATCCCCAAACCTAGCCCGGCATCTAACCCAACAGCCGTATCTCCTCTTTGTGACTAATACAACCACAACAACCACCACCACCACCTAACCTTGCAATACTGCAAAGTTGAAATAAACCTGTCCAAACTGACCCCGCCTTTTCTCTGCTCTTCCGCCTCCAGGTCCCCCAATTTGGCAACGGAAGTTGGCGATGCAGGGGAGGCGACTCTGTCGTCCAATGCCTTCCCCTGAATGAGGCAATGGAGGCAATTAGGGAAGACGTATTGCTCACAGCAGCGCGCTGGAGCCTGAAGCACACGGTTTTCTGCACAACTTAATGAAGACTGCGGCATCTGGGGAGTAGTGAATAATCTCACTTCTGGCCAATGGTGGATTGAGGAACTCCATGCTTGACCTTGAGATCAACGGAGCTTGAATTTCAATTACCATCTTCACTGATTGTGGCCAATATTGCTTTTGCTTTTCTTTCCTGTTTGTTTTTCCCCTAGGTTATTACTGTCGCTGCTGTGCAAGCTGTGTATTTATTTATTCATTGATGCACTCGTTGATTCATTCTTTACATCAGCACCGGCTTTACGTTTGATGCACTCTCTGGTTGTTGGGTGCACTGTTTTGTTAGTGATGTGAGATTGACTAAGCAATTAAGGTTCCATCATATTTGTTTAATCGTAAGACATTTCTTGTTTTTGAAATCCCACATCAGTGTTTTGCTGTTGTTTTTGTAGAATATTTTCCTTTGCTTTTCCAATGTTCTGTGTTGTGTCTATTTCATTATCTTCACCATAACATAAAAGTGTTGCAGGTTTTTTTCTTTAAATGCTATGGGACAGTATTTTATATTTCAGGCATACCTTAAACATGGTCTTTTTTTTACAAACTACTTTCAGATTGAAACATTTACACACAGTCAGTTTCCCCCACTTTCAGCTCCTCTCAGTTGCTAATTAATACACCCCATCTGAGCCTAGGTTGGACCAGCTCATGCTCTTTATAGCAAGACCTGACCACACTTGGACATGGTAGAAGGAAGGGGCGCACTAAATTTAGCACTCTTGACTGAGTGTGTTGGATTTGTGTGCTGTGTTTAACCTGTTATTGTAAAATAAATTTTATAAAAATGTATGATGTTATCACTCTACAACACTCATTGCAAAATTAAGATTTTTTTTCTATACTGAACAAAAATTATCGGGAAGGAAAATGCAAGTGAGTCATTGAGGTTGTGCATCACTCCTGCTTGTTTCTATGCCAGCCTCAGCATTCCCCAGAGGGCTGAATGATTCTGTTTAATGGCTGACGGAGGTCCCCTGGAAATAAACCAATGCTGCACAGCTCATGGGAACAGTAGTCTTAGGCGAACCTTTTAGCATAAGAGAGAGAGAGAGAGAGAGAGAGAGAGAGAGAGATGAGAGAGAGAGAGAGAGAGAGAGAGAGAGAGAGAGAGAGAGAGAGAGTTAGTGAGTTAGTGAGTTTAAATAGCTAGCTAGTTAGTTAGTTAGCTAGCAAGCTAATTACTTGTGTTCATAGCTGGCTATTTGGACAGCTAGTGTGTGTATGTGCTATTATCTAGCTGCCAAGTAAGTTTGTCAGTATTTTCATGATATAGTCAATAAATAAATTTTGGGATTTTTGAATATATGTTTTTTTAAATATTTGTTTAAGTATTTGTTGGTTGTTGAGCTTTTTGTTGGGCGTGGGGGGATGGTTTTGTTTTTGCTGTATTTTGTTGTTTTTTGTCTCAGAAGAGGATGACTAAGTAAAAGCAGCAAGCTTCCTGCCTTCCCACACACAAGCTGCTGGCGGGTGGTTGGTCTTGATGCCGGATCTGGACTCAGTTTATGGACAGTTATGGTCTCCCTAGGTAGGAGCTATATAAACCACAGTGGTGAAGATGACTGTGTCTACAGTATAACACCTATGATTTAACTCTGTGGGTTCTGCTCTCTGCTTCGCTTCCAGACCCTCTGTCTGTCTACACAGCAGCGTAACCTGGCGGCAGGGAACTATCCAGTTCTTCTCCTGGAGCTTGCTGTCCATTGCACGCACTGCCTAGACGAAAAGAAGAAAGAAAGAAACAAACAAACATGATAATGGCTGTGTACATACGTAAGTAGAATCATTGATAGTCATGTTTCACGCAAGAGAAATATGCCGCAAAGTAAAGGGAGTCTACACACAGTACAGGGTAATGCAGTGCGATACAAAACAAGAATATAATGAAATAAGGTACAATCTAATTTAACGCACCCAACTCATCCCAACCCAACGCATTGCAACACTCTGCAATGTAATACCATCCAGCACAATAATCATCATACAATATAGTATGATATAATACAACACAACACAACACAATAGAGTGCAATAAATAGAGTAGAATAGAATGCTACACAATACAATATAACACAATACAATACAATATGAAAAAAAATCAATATAGATAAATGATTTTTGTTGTTGCTTTCAAGTCACACACAGCTGAGGAACAAACGGTGGTAAGAGAATTTTTTGAAAAGATGACAACATTACAAAGCCATTTTGGATCCAGCATCCAGGAAGTAGCCAACTGCAGAGATTGTTTGCATATGCCGATCCTTGTTCACCATGAAGGTAGCTGCATTCTGACTTCGCAGACTTTGCCCGTTTGCTGGCTTCTTCGTTGATTTAGTTCTAAATATATTCTAGGATAAGGTGGCAATTTTCTGTTTCTGAGGAAGCTGGTTACACAATCTTCAGGGGATGCTCCAACGGTCTACAAGACTACGGGATAGGTTGTGGGCAAGCAGTTTTTCTGTTCTGAAAACATGCCTAGTAATTACCGAAGTGCTTTTCTGTGTTCATTTTTCCTTTCAAAATATGGCATGTGCTGTCTATCGTCATGTAGACCTACATCTTGATCAAACACCAGGAACTCAGGAAGTTAAAAAAGTCAGTCAGTCAGTCAGTCAGTAAGTAAGTTAGCACCTACTAACTAACTAACTAACTAACTAACTAACTAACTAACTAACTAACTAACTAACTAACTAACTAAACTAACTAACTAACACTAACTAACTATAACTAACTAACTAACTAACTAACCAACTAGTTACGAATCTAACTAAATGAATAACTAACTGAATAAGTAAGTAATAAGTCAGTCAGTCAGCCAGTCAGTTAGAAGTAAGTTATGTTACTAAGTAACTAAGTGTGCATTTACTGACAACTAAACTAACTAAACATGAAAAAAAATCCTTTTCTCATGTCTAAAGGTACTTTCACAGATTTGAAACATTTGACAATCAAATGTTTCAATATCCACTGTACTATCTTAGTTTATATGTTTTACATTTAAATGTCATGCTTTAAAAAATAAAAGGAAAAAAAGTTATCGCATCCACAACTATATGTAGGTAAAGGGCAAAGAACTGTGTTTCTCATAACAAAATTACTTCCTCTTCAAATGTTCTGAAAACAGAAACCGGATCGTTTCTCTTAATATCAAGGATGCTGAAAGCTAGAACACTGCGCAATATTTCAGGAAAGGAAAGTTTATCACGAAAAAAATGAACACTTGGCAAAGAGTGATTTGTAACCGATGGCAAAAGTGGAGATGTAGAAGCACTTTGATCTTCATGCCGACATTTTATTGTCCTAGATTTTAGTGCGGGGAAATGACCACACTAGTGCTCAAAGTGTCAGACTGGCCATTTCCCTGTCAGAATGCAGGAGGGGATATCTCTTGACCAATAACATATTTTTTCTTTCTGGTTTAGAGCGCCGAGGTTCACCAATGGTAAACTTTATATGTATGCGATTCTTTTTGGCCAACATAAAGGATAGCCGCATTAGAACTTTGGGGATAATGCAGGGTGTGTTTAAGGGTGTTATGTCTTTTTGTCAAATTCATTTACACTCACATCTTTGGGATGAAATCAGATATTAGGGTACTGTTGTGGTTGTGTTGTGTGTGGTGTGTGTGTGTGTGTGTGTGTGTGTGTGTGTGTGTGTGCGCGCGCGCGCACACACACAAACACACAAACACAAACACCATACCACACTACACCGCACCGCACCGCACCACACCACACCACATCTCACCACATCTCACCACACGCATGCACGAGAGAGAGAGAGAGAGAGAGGAGAGAGAGAGAGAGAGAGAGAGAGAGAGAGAGAGAGAGAGAGAGAGAGAGAGAGAGAGAGAGAGAGAGAGAGAGAGAGAGAGAGAGGAGAGAGAGAGAGAGAGAGAGAGAACATCATGCACTTTCTGCTAAATGAGAAAAAAATCCTCTGAAGTCAGAGAATCGCTGCATAATTATATAGCTAGGTGCTTGAAAACAGTACATATACGCAAACTACTCATTCAGTGTGCAATTTCAATCTCACAATGATTCCCAGGTTGGATGCATAAGTCAGTGTGCGCATTCTGTGTGACCCCCAGAGTGTTAAGCTGGGGAACGCGTAGCAGCACAGCAGCAGCAGCAGCAGAAGCAGCAGCAACAACGACACCACCACAACAGAAGCATATCGGTGGTTGAAAGAGGACAGGGTGTGTGTAGGCTGCGTCCTTCTCAACTCTTTGGTGACATATCACTTGTTCATTGACACGTTTGGAAAAACAGAGACGTTGTGTAAAGTGACGGAGTGAAAAAAAAGGACTTAGGTGCCTATGGCTGTTAAGCTTTGCCAATTGTTATTTTTTTCTTTGCCAAGCTTCTTTACGTCTCTCTTCGTTGCCCCACCACGGTGTAAAAGCCTGTGTCTTTGCCTTGAAAGGTTGAAAGCGTTAAAGCAGACAAACGAGACAAAAGAGCCCAAGGTGAGAGGAAAATAAGATGCGATTAAGGCCTTCAGCTGTGTCGCCCCTTTTTTCTGATTGTCTGTCTGTCTGTCTGTCTGTCTTCTCTCTCTCTCAATGTTTGTGGGTGCCTTTAAAGATCTTTTGAGCTAGTTTCAATATTTCTTTCTGGGAATTAACTATTTCTTGGCATGAATAACATCATCACATAAGGAGCAGATTTTTTTTTTTTTTAGTATCGGTGTTGGAGAGAGACTTCAGACTTCGGAGAGAGAGAGAGAGAGAGAGAGGAGAGAGAGAGAGAGAGAGAGAGAGAGAGAGAGAGAGAGAGAGAGAGAGAGAGAGAGAGAGAGAGAGCAGACAGACAGCGACAGACAGACAGACAGACAGACAGACAGACAGAGACAGAGACAGAGAGAAAGAGATCACTGAACAATGAACAAAACGAATTGCCATGAAGCTATACAGCTCAATTGGTTTGCAGTGCGAAAAATAAACCGAAATCGTTGGGCTCACAAGCCACATTCAACTGTTCCTTTTTTGTACTACATTCAGGATCTGTGTCACTGAAACAATTTAGCGCTGATGTCATCCCACGCAGATGCAAACCAGGCCACGCAGAACGTCTAATGCCTGTAACGCACATGTGTGGTTTCGTTAAATCGTTTTCTTGTCGCTGACTGGATCAAGGCTTTTAACTACACAAACCAGGTCAAAGCGTAACTGGAAATATTGTTCATGTGCTTAGCATATTGTTTTTGCGTGGACACACATGAAAACAGGAGCCAAAAAATTACCAATCACAAGACGAGGTTGCGAATGTAAAACGTATATACTCTAACTTTCCTGGAAAATGTGTTCTTTCACTCGATTCGCACACTCCTAACGTAATAGATCTAGCAATTGTAAGATTTGCTATTGTTCGCTTTGTGAATCGCAGTCTGTGCATTGATATTCCAACTAACGAAGGAAAGGAAAAGATAGTTTTGGGCAGGAAGATTCCAGACCTGTGGAGAAACTCTTATCTCCGCTGAGCCAGTCCACTTCAGGACATCAGCCCCTTAATGACAGAGTCATACGCCTGTACCTCTGTCTGTTTGTACTTCCACCCTCTTTCTACATTCCTGTAGCCTGTGGTGTTTGTGGCGGTTTTTCCCACAGCAAATTTCCATCTTCTTGTTTTATGAATCCCTATATATGCCATAGTTTTGATTTTGGGGTTGTTTAGTGGCCATTTTCCGAAACAATATCGTTCAAGTCACTCAGAACTGTGTACACGATGTCATTTCTGTTTAACAGAATTGAAAGAGAGATATGAGGAGAGAGAGAGAGAGAGAGGAGAGAGAGAGAGGAGAGAGAGAGAGAGAGGAGAGAGAGAGAGAGAGAGAGGAGAGAGAGAGAGAAGAGAGAGAGAGAGAGAGAGGAGAGAGGAGAAGGAGAGAGAGAGAGAGAGAGAGAGAGAGATGTTTTACACGAAGGGAATATAAAAGTCAGTTCATTACACTGACTTTGTTATTAGTGTACTTGTACTCGGCACAATATCATGGTTTACTTTGTCGTTAAAATGTTTTTATTTTTAACATTGTCGACTTTACTTTTGAAAATGCTGGTTTTGTGTTCTTTTTTTCACTTCATTGACACTACTGATCACAATTATGGTGATGACAACGATGATGACGCACATTGGATTGTTTGTTATCATTTTTAAGCTTTGATATAACCTGGGGATGAGCATGAGCCTGGAATGATAAATCATCTCTTTGGACACTACGGATTCTCAAAACACACCCCTTGTTGGTTAAGCGTACCTAAAAAAAATATTTTGGCTTTGATGATGTTAAATTGGGTTTTACAGACTCAGAATAGGAAACGTGCAAAATTTGTAACAAACATTAAACACATCCACTAGTACTTCTCTGCAGCCAAGTGTTTGTAAACGTCAGAAAATGATGTGCAAATGTCAGCGTCTACTCGGCAAGTGGCAGTGAACATCGTCGCCTGTCTAAGTATTTGGTGACCTGTCACTTGTTAATTGACAAGTTGGAAAAGGCACAGACTTTGTAAACTGGCTGGGTGAGAAAAGAATTTGGCTTCCAATGAGTGGTTAGCCTGTTTGCTTCTTTTAGCTAAGCCGCTTCTCTCCATTTGCTCACTGTTTAAAAGCCTGTCTCTGCCTTTCCTGATGAAAGCACTCAAAGCAAATTAGCCACAGAAACCCCAATAGGTTTTCGGAAAAAAAATCAATGCGATTGAGACAAAGAATTGCGTTCCCTGTCTCTATCTCTTTTAAGATTCCCAGAAAAGGAATTAAAACAATGTTAAAGGAACGTAAAGTAATAGAAAATGCACTACACCACGTTTTTTTTTGTAACAGTATAAGCTATATAATTTATAATTTAACTAATCTAAAAACAGAAAACAACAAAAAGAGTATTGTAATAATTATAATAATAACGTTGGTGATGACGGTGACGACGACGACGACGACGATAGATGATGATGATGATGAATGATGACGATGATGATATGATGATGATGATGATGATGATGATAAGGACAACATCATGATGATGATGACGACAACGACGATGACGATGACGACCGATGACGATATGAGGATGAAGAGGAGGAGGAGGAGGAGGAGGAGGAGGAGGAGGAGGAGGAGGAGGAGGAGGAGGAAGAGGTGGATAGTCTCATTCTGTTCCCTCAGTTCACAACGCCTCTTTCCTTACCCAGCCAGTCTAAGGTCAAGTGAGGGGTCATCAAATAATGTCCCACACTTTCCACTGACGTCATTATCATCACTTTAATAAACGTCACGTTTGATATCATGTTTTGTTATGGAAAACGAGCATTGGACTGACGAATTAACTCTTTGGACATTTCTGTAGTATTTTAAAACACGCTGACATTCCCTTGGGAGATTTGGAAATTTTCCAATTTTGCTGATATTTATTGGGCTTTGCAGATTCAAATTCGCATGAATGCAAATTTAAAGATATTTAAGAAACAGCGTTTTCCAAGCCACTGCTATTCTGCAGTCAAGTGTTTGAGAATACCCGAAACTGATGTGCGACTGTCAACGTGCATTGTGTGGTGGTAAGGATGCACAGTTTGTAACCTGTCTCTCTATGTAATGACTTGTCACTTGATGATTGACAAGATTGAAAAGGAGAGACGTTTTGAACTTAGGGAGTTAAAAAGGAGTCGTAGTGAAAAAAAAAGGTAGCAACTTGCATCCTTACATCACGTAAACAATTTTTTTTTTCAATTTTTATTTTTAACCAATTAAAGAAAGAAAGAAACAAAACAAAATCCAACAAGCAAACAAACAAAACACATCCAAACAAACTCTGTGGTGTGTGTGTGTGTGTGTGTGTGTGTGTGTGTGTGTGTGTGTGTGTGTGTGTGTGTGTGTGTGTGTGTGTGTGTGTGTGTGTGTGTGCGTGTGTGTGTGTGGTGGGGGGGCACAGAGAGAAGAGAGAGAGAGAGAGAGAGAGAGAGAGAGAGAGAGAGAGAGAGAGAGAGAGACAGACAGACAGACAGACAGACAGACAGACAGACAGACAGACAGACAGACAGACAGACAGACAGACAGACAGACAGACAGAGGCAGACAGACAAACAGACACACAGACAGACAGAGAGACATAGAATCAGTGGCAGAGAGAGCAGTTTGCCTAAATCATGTCATGAAAGAGCATTTATTTTGGAACGTATTGACTAAAACATATATATGTCATTCTACTTTCTTTTAAAGAACATGTCGATAATGCTGCTGCTGATGACAACTAAAATGAGGATGAGTTCAGCGATGATGGTGATGAAAATTACGATGATGGTGATGATATTGCTGATGCTGGTCGTCATTCATCAATGTTACCCTTTTCTATTAAATATCATATTTACTGTTTCTTTTTAACATAGGTAGAAAAAATTAGCACAAACAGAAACAAACAGTTCTTCTGATATTTTTGTATCATGAGAACACTTTCACATCATTAAAAAAATCACAATGACCTCATTCTGTTTATTTCAAATGAACCATGCAAATTTAAATTTTGTGATGCGCAACATTTTTAATGTCGTTTTTTTTTCTTGAGCCACTAGCAGTTTAGCAGCCAAATGTTTGAAATTGCCTGAAAATGATGTGCAAATGTCAGCGTGCATTTGGCTGCAAAAGGGAGAGGTGTGTAACCTGTCCAACTATTTGGTGACCTGTCACTTGCTAATTGACAAGTTTGAAAAAGGAGAGGCGTTGTGAAGTGAAAGAGTAAAAAGGCCGTGCCACAGGGAGTTAAGCTTGTTAGCTGCCTTTTGTCAGGAACCCAGGGCTATTGGAAAATAAGATGGGAGCAGGGCAGAGAGGGTTGGGAGTTCTCTTTCTCTCTCTCTCTGTCTCTCTGCCTCTCTCTCTATCTCTCTGCTGTCTCTCTCTCTCTCAGTCTCTCTGTCTGTCTCTCTGTCTCTGTCTCTCTGTGTCTCTCTGTCTCTCTATGTCTCTGTCTGTGGATTCAGAAAGAGAGAGAGAGCTGGATTCAGAAGTGGCTATTCCACAGCAGATCATATTTTTACACTCCAAGCAGTGGTCGAGAAGTGTTTAGCAAAGAAAAGAGGAAAACTTTATGCATGCTTTGTCGATCTGAGGAAAGCCTTTGACTCTGTTCAACGTCAGCCTTTGTTCAATATTATGAATCAAAATGGAATTCAGGGGAAATATCTAAATGCTGTTATTGCCATGTATGAATCGGTGGTGTCTTGTGTGCGTATCGAGAGCAGACTAACTGAATTTTTTTATTGTCCAATCGGTCTAAGACAGGGATGTGTGTTGAGTCCGATATTGTTTTCATTGTATATAAATGAAGTAGCTTCAGCAGTTGATACTAACGGTCTTCATGGTATACAGTTGTTGCCCAGTTTTCTTGAATTGTATCTTCTTTTGTTTGCTGATGATATAGTTCTGTTATCATATACTGCAGATGGTTTACAAAACCAAATTAACAGTCTATACAATGCATGTACAAAAATGTTTTTGAATGTTAACATCGACAAGACAAAAGTTATGGTTTTTCGCAAAGGTGGATTTTTGGGTAAGAAGGAAAAATGGAAGTTAGGTGACAGTGTATTAGAAGTGGTTAATAAATACAGTTATCTAGGATTTGTTTTTACCACGAGAATGAGCCTGAACAGAGGTGTAGATGCTCTTGCCATGAAAGGAAGGCATGCATGTGTTGAATGCGTGAAACATATATCAAAACTAAATGACATTTCAAAGGATTGTTTTTTTCGAATTTTTGATGCGCAGGTACTGCCAATTCTCTTGTATGGGTCTGAGATGTGGGGTCTTCATAGACTGAGCAATATTGAAAAGATACATACCATGGCATGTAAACGTTTTCTAAACGTTCCACTTAGGGTACCAAATAAATTTGTTTATGGAGAAATAGGACGTTATCCATTATATGTAAACAGTGCAGTCAGGTGCATTCGATACTGGTTTAAGCTTTTAAAAATGGACATAGATAGACTTCCCAAGCAAGCTTATCTAATGCTTGTTAACTTGGACGAATATGGCAAAAACATGTTGGGTAACTTTACTTAAACATACCTTGTTTACTCTTGGTTTTGGGTATGCCTGGTTGGAGCAAGGAGTTGGTTGTGAACATACTTTTATATCGTTGTTTAAGCAAAGAATGATAGATGTATATTTACAAGAGTGGAATGGGTCTATAGTGGCTAAAGACATATATCAGACATATAGACTGTTTAAAGCTGACTTTGGATGTGAACTTTATTTCGAATACATGGATATAAAATGTTTTAGGGATTGTTTAGTTAAGCTTCGTCTCGGCTTGCTACCAATTAATGGATCATCTTTCAGGAGAACTTTTAAGAAGGATACTGACTACATGTGTAAGTTGTGTAAGGTAGTGGAAGATGAAGAACATTTTATAAGAAATTGTATTCTGTATGAAAATCTAAGGTATAAGTACTTGGTCCCAATCGATCAACCATACGTAAATGTGTTGAAATATGGCTGTGTATTTACCATTCGTAGGCTAAGTTTATATCTTTTCAATGCCTTAAAAATAAGGCAGGATTTTGTTGAAAACTTGGAGACTTGACAAACAAATAACATCATTTAAAAGAGGTCAGTTTAATCTAAAAGGACACATGTTCACACTTGATATGTTTTAGCAGTTGCCATATATGTCATGAGGTTTTATTTTATTTTTGCATTCTTTGCTTTGCTATGCTTTGTTTACCCCATTCTTGGGGCTGGTGGCCTGAAGAATAAATCTTGTTCATGTTCATGTTCATGTTCTGTCTGTCGGTATGTCTGTTTGTCTGTCTGACTTTTGTCTTTCTGTCTGGCTGTGTCTCTGTCTTTGCCTTTCTGTCTGTCTGTGTCTCTGTGTCTCTGTCCGTGTCTATCTGCCTGTGTGTCCGTCCGTCTGTCTGTCTGTCCTCCTCTCTCCATCTGTGTGTGTATTTATGTGTGCGCGCGGTCGTGCGTGTGTATGTGTGTGTATGTGTGTGTGTGTGTGTGTGTGTGTGTGTGTGTGTGTGTGTGTGTGTGTGTGTGTTTGTGGGGGTGTGGGTGTGGGTGTGTGGGTATGATTGTAAGTGTGCCTGTGTGTTCATGCGTGCACGCGCGTATATGTGTGCGTGCGTGTGCGCGCGTGCGTGTGTATATGTGCGTGTGTGTGTGTCTGCGTGCGTGTGTGCGTGCGTCCGCGTGTGTGTGTGTGTGCGTGTGCCTGTGTGTTTGTGTGCATGCGTGCGTGTGTATGTATGTGCGTGTGCGTGTGTGTGTACAGGTATGTGTATGTGTGTATGCGTATGCGTGTGCGCGTGTGTGTGTGTGTGCATGTGTGTGTGCGTGCGTGCGAGCGCGCGCGCGCGAGCTTGCGCTGTGTATGTGTGTATATGTGTGAAACAGAGAAACAAGACACAGCAACACAGTAAGACAATGTCTCCTTTAGCCAGTGAACACACAATTCCATATTTACTCCAGTGCTGCAAGTGCAACGCAGTGAAGCGGGCTGGGGCTAAAAGCCAGGACAGACAGCTGGTAGCCATTTACTGGGATGAAAACTGATGATAAAGAACTGAGCTGCCTGTCTGTGGTTCTCCCTGGCCATTATCAATACATTATTTTAGCTGCAGAGAATAGATTTTTCATCCAACGATGCGTGCATGTGCAGAGGGGCCTGTATCTGTTGTTGGAGTGTTTCATTGGTGGAAGTATTCACACTTTTGTTGTTCAGTTCATACTCAAAGCAAGCTTGAGATGAAAAGATAGGGAAAATAATTTGATTGAATAGTTATGTGTTATGCACAAAAGCGGATAATCATATTACGGGTATGTGGGAAGTGCAAAGGCAATGACATGTGTTTCTGATGTGTTTTATTTTTGTTTTAGTTTTGTTTATCTGTTTTATTTTTCTTTTATATCGAGGATATGAATAAGCACTCATATGCTTTTTTGCGTCCAGTTCCCGTGTGCATGCAGTTTTGTATGGCACACACAGTTTATGTGTGCACACATAATGCATGCACGAAGGCATACACACATACACAAACACACAACACACACACAACCACTCACCCACATACCCACATACCCCTGGTCCGCTTTTCGTAAGAGTAGGCCAACGTGTGCCGGTGGGAACAGATGACAAGATTTACAAAACTGCATGCACACGGGGACTGGAGTAAAAAAAGCACATGAGTGACTTATTCCATTATCCTCGATATTAAATATAAATAAATAAATAAATAAATAAATAAATAAATAAATATAAAACACACGCGACGCGCGCGCGCGTGCACCCAACGAACCATCCCCCACCCCACTCCCCTACACACACCTCCCCCAACTCCCCAGGGTGTGCATGTTTTGCATAGAACCTCACTTTTCGCCCCTTAATCTTTCTGTTTTCGTAAGATTCGCAGCTGCACTGGGGAGAAAAACTCCAGTCCAAAGAAGAGCACACACAGTGTGAGAGCACACTCTTTGATATTTCAGGGATGGTGACGACAACTTTTATGCTGTTGTTGTCGGAGCAAAAGTCTCCTAAGGATATATTAGCGAGATCAAAAACTCCAGAGAGAGGTGGACAAAAGAGGGTCCTAAGAAAGATGTTCTTCAGTTCTGGCAAGTTTTGGCCTTTACAGTTCTTCAGTTCGTTTAGGGGCTAGGCAGACCTCTGTCTGTGTGGTGTCTACTGGATAAGATGGTGAATCATGTAAAAGGTAAAGGTGTCCCATAACCTGTGTGGTCGTAAGGGGAGCGAGGCATAAACCTTCAACTTTCTAGGGGCCAGCATTATGAGGGCGGCGCCCATCTCCTCTCCCTCACTCTTTACCTTCCCGACCCTAAGAGGGCAGGTACCCATTTACAGATGGGTGAACTGGGGGAACTGTACTGAAGCCATGGCGCGCAAATGGTCACCATCTAACTGGTAACTACGGTCGAGGCTGCTTAACTTTGACTTGAGGAAAGCGAGTGCTCTGACCATTGAGCTATCCGCCCCCTTCCCCCCCCCTGAATTATGCAACATTGAAAAAAAGATATATTGATTAGGAAGGTTTTTTTTAAATATAAATATTCATGATGGTATTTACAAATTGTCGAAACACCTGCAACAGCACTGTCAAGATTTTGATTATCTTTTAATTGTCGCATGTTTATCATGTGGAGTATTTTTCAAAAACCTTCGTTTGGGTTCTTTGTCTCTGTCTCTCAGAGAGTGTCTTATTTAATGCATAGCTGCATACACATTTGGGGACGGGATAGCTCAGGGGTCAGAGCCCTCGCTTTCCCCAAGTCAAGTTAAGCAGTGTCGAGCGTGGTTGCCAATTGGATGGGTGACCGTTTGCGCGCCTTGGCTACAGTACAGTTCCTCCAGTTCACCCAGCTGTAAATGGGTACCTGCCAAGCAGCGAGGGAAGAGGAGAAGATGGACGCCGCCCTCAACATGATGGCCCCTAGAGAAGCTGAGGTCATTGACGCCTCGCTCCCCTACGACCACAAAGGTTATGGGGCACCTTTACCTTTTTTACTGCAACACATAGACGCTGACATATGCATATACTCACGCACGCACACAACACACACACACCACACAACCCAAACCAACCACCACAACACACACACACATACACACACACACACATGCGCACACAAAACATGCGCACAGCACACACATACATACACACACAACACATAAAGAAACACAACACACATACGCGCGCACATACACGCGTGCGCGCGCTCGCGAACACACCACACACACACACCACACACACAACACCACACACACACACACACAACTCCCCAGGGTCTAAATGTTTTGCATAGAACATCGCTTTCTTCTCTCTCGAATCCTTCTGTTTTCGCAAGATGCACAGCTGCAGCGGGAAGCAAACTAAACAATAAAAAGAAGAGCACAGTGTTAGGGCACAGCCTCTGAATGCTTCTTGATGTTTTGAATGGAAGTTTTATGTTACGGTTGTTTCAACATCTGAGGTCCTAAGACTATATCAAGATGATATAATCCCGAGAAAGAATAACGGAAGAGGGTTCTCAAAAAGAAACCTCCTTCTAGCAAAATCTGGCTCTAAATCCGAATTGAAGTTCTTACATTTAGAGGGACAAAGCAGCATACATATGACTTTCAGATACTATGGTGGATAATATGACTTTTTTTCACTGACCGTTTAAATCTTCGCTGCCTCTGGTTTTCAAGTGTGCGGGTTTTTTTACGATCTCCCAGGTCAACTGTGAGTGCAGACCTGCTAGAACCTTAATTTCTTTTGTGTATACACACATGCAGAAGATCAACATATGCACGTTACAGATCCCATAATTCATGTCAACATTCGGTGGGTTACAGAAACACGAACTTACGAAGCATACATCCAAAAAGACGAATGCGGCTTCATTCGTACTCAGCAAATACGTATGGTCGTAAACGCAAAATCTCATCTTTGGTAAACCTCGGGGCCCAAGCCGAGGAACGACAACAAACAAATAATGAAAGAATATTGATCGTAAAGGTTCTGTATTGATATTCTTTGATTCTTCTGAAGTAACAAGTGTGGAACTTTCCTTTATCATTTTTTTTTAGTTGTGTAAATTTGGTTTTGATATCTTTTAGGTTTTTTCTATATTTTTCCGAGGGAGTTTTGTCTATGGTACATATACACGCAGACACACGCGCGCACACCCCCGCACACACATTCACACACAAACACACACACACACTCACATGCACGCACACACACACACACACACACACACACACACACACACACACACACACAACACACACACACACACACACACACACACACACACACACACACACACACACACACACACACACACACACACACACATACTTTAAACCGAGGCACCGTGTGCGAACGCACGCATAACATCTTGCTCACGTTAAATCCGGTTCCGCTTTTCGTAAGAATAGGCCATCGTGTGCCAGTGGGAACAGATGACATTTACAAAAACTGCATACACATGGGGACTAGATGTAAAAAAAACACAAGAGTGCTTATTCCATTATCCTCGATATTAAAGAATAAATAAAATAATAAATAAATAAATAAATAAACATACAACACACATACACACGCGCGCGCGCGGACACACACACGCGCACGCACACGCACACACACACACACAATCTTTCTAGGTGCTCTGTCTGTCTGTCTGTCTGTCTGTCTGTCTGTCTGTCTGTCTGTCTGTCTGTCTGTCTGTCTGTCTGTCTCTCTCTCTCTCTCTCTCTCTCTCTCTCTCTCTCTCTCTCTCTCTCTCTCTCTCTCTCTCTCTCTCTCCGTCTGTCTCTCTCTCTCTCTCTGGATTTTTCTTCTGGAGTTAACATCAGTGCTGACTCGACTCTCCCCAAAAGTCCTTCGGATGAGACTTTAAACCGAGACCCGTGTGCGATCGCACGCAGAACATCTTGCGCACACGTTAAATCCTGTTCCGCTTTACGTAAGAGTAGGCCATCGTGTGCCGGTGGGAACAGATGGCATTTACAAAACTGCATACACACGGGGACTGGATGTAAAAAAGCACAAGAGTGCTTATTCCATTATCCTCGTTATAAAAGAATAAATCAAATCAAATCAAATCAAATCAAATCTCTCTCTCTCTCTCTCTCTCTCTCTCTCTCTCTCTCTCTCTCTCTCTCTCTCTCTCTCTCTCTCTCTCTCTCTCTCTCTCTCTCTCTCTCTTCTCTCTCTCTCTCTCTCTTGCCATCTCGTCACTCTCGCTCCCCCCTCTTTCTGTCGCTTTCTCTCTCTTTCTGTCGCTTTCTCTCTCTCTGTGTGTCTCTCTCTCCCTCCCTGTGTCTCTATCTCTCGGTATCTGCCTCTGTCTCTCCCTCGGTCTCTGTCTCTCTCTGTCTCTATCTCTCTCTGCCTCTGCCTCTCTCTGTCTCCGACTCTCTGTGTCTGTCTATGTCTTTCTCCGTCTCTCTGTGTGTCTGTCTCTGTCTGTCTCGTCGCTGTCTGTCTGTCTGTCTGTCTGTCTGTCTGTCTGTCTGTCTGTCTGTCTGTCTGTCTGTCTGTCTGTCTGTCTGTCTGTCTGTCTGTCTGCCCTCTCTCTCTCTCTCTCTCTCTCTCTCTCTCTCTCTCTCTCTCTCTCTCTCTCTCTCTCTCTCTCTCTGTAACACAACTAAGCATCTCCACTTCCCCTTTCATGCCATCTGTTTTTTCAAGGGAAAAAGCACAGCTGCACTGCTAGGCTCTGGGTGGGCAGGCAGGCAGGCAGGCAGGGAGGGAGGGAGGGAGGGAGGGAGTCAGAGCAATACAAAGGAGGAGGAGGAGGAGGAGGATCTAGGAGGAGTAGGAAGAGGAGGAGGAGGAGGAGGAGGAGGAGGGAGGAGGAGGAAGAAGAGGAGGAAGAAGAGGAGGAGGAGGAGAGAAGTAGAAGAGACAGAGTAGTGTGAGAGACTCAGAGATAGAGAAACTGCAGGGAGGCGAAAGAGAGATCCCTGTTTGTTATCTCACAGGACGACAACCTTACCAGTGCCGTCACTGGCAGGATTGTTGTATTGTATTGCAGTGTATTGTTTTGTATTGTATTATATTGCAGTGATTTATGTTGTATCGTATTGCATTGTTTTTGTTGTATTGTATTTATTATATGACTTTGTATTGCAGTGTATTGTATTGTATTGTATTTTACTGTACTGTCTTATCTTGTGCTGTGTTGATTGTGTTGTGTTGTACTGTGGTGTATTGTTTTGTTTTGTATTGTGTGCCACTTTCAATCACGTCAGATTTCTCTGCATGAAATGTGGACTGCTTTCCTCTGTGGGGGGCATAAAGAGAGACAGAGAGACAGACAGAGAGAGAGAGACAGAGATACACATTCACACAGACACACAGATCCTGTATCAGAGACACACACGGCCACCAGACAAAGACAAAGACAAAGACAGAGAGACAGACAAAGACAAAGACAGAGACAGAGACATAGAGAAGAGGAAGGAAGGCAGAAACAGACAGAAAGCCACACACAAATAAACAACAATTATAGACAAATACACACATAGACATACAGATATAATCATGTAAAAGACACAAAACGAAATAGAAACAAAATCATGAACAGACAATGACAAGAAGAGACATGACAGAAAAGGAGAGAGGACTTGCACACTTCCTCGTAACATTAACAGAGAATATAGTTATCAAAACCCTGGCTGTCATTTAGTATGCAGCATACATCCAGGGCGATGATAAAAGTGGTTTATTGGCAAAATGGATCAGGTGGCAGTTTGAAAGCTGGCTAAGCCGAGCTATGTTGTATGTAGGCTTGTGAAAAAAAACGTGGACAGTGCTCTGGACAAACCCACTTCATGTTGTTTTACTTCAGATAGATTGCCTTGACTTCCTTTTTTTCTCAACTCCTTCCTTAACTTCTTGAGAAGGGGGTGTGGTCACTGTTATGTGTTGCATTCTTCAGGCAGTATGTGTTGTGGTAAAGTTAAACTTCTTGGTGCTGGGGGGGGGGGGGAGGAGGAGGAGGGAGGGGGGGGGGGGGGGAGGACGGGATAGCCTAGCGGATAGTGTGGCGCTCACGATTTGATGGCTTAGGATCAAGCTCGGGTTTGAAGCTACAACCGAGATACCCGTTCAAGGGGATTTGCTTCCCATGGAGTTCACATCAGTACTGATTCCACTCCCCTGAAAGTCAATAAACTATAAACCCAGGCCCTGTGTGCAAACGCACGTAGGACATCTTGAACACACGTTCAAAATCGTTCTGCTTTTCGAAAGAGAAGGCCATTTCATGCTAATAAAGATAGATGATACAAACGATACATTAAAAAAAGAACACATGCAGCACTCTATCGGTCTATCGACGTTCCTCATTCTCATATAATTTCACGTCATGTCTTCAAGAGCACGACCAAAGTCAGACATTAGTGTAGTTCCAAGAGACAGCTAATGTATATTAAGTCTGGAATAAGTCCTATGATGACGCAGCTTGTTTTTTCAGTCTTTGGCATGAATAAACTGTCCTGAAACTAAACTAGGAAGTAAGCCAATATACTGAGGCCAGTCTGTTACCCAGACATCATGTCAATTAACCGCTGATATATGCAGAAAGTAGTCAGAAGTAAACCAGCCAGCAAAAATACAATGTTTCAAACTAAAGTAGCACTGACTCACTCACACTTATACACAAACACACACGCGCGCGCGAGATACACACACACGCACACAGACACACAACACACACACACACCGCGAGCACACACACACGTACACACACACGCACACACACACACGCACATACACACACGCGTACGCGCGCGCGAATACACACACACTCTCTCTCTCTCTCTCTCTCTCTCTCTCTCTCTCTCTCTCTCTCTCTCTCTCTCTCTCTCTCTCTCTCTCTCTCTTCTCTCTCTCGGGGCTCGGGGAGATTCATTCGTGAATGCAGGTCGTGTTTGTGCTGCGCTCTGACATATTGTGAAAAAATGACATTTCTTGGTCTCTAATTGTGACAATTTTTTGCATATGTGTTCCTCTATGGTGTGTGCATCTAAATATGGATTTGAAGTACTGAAAAGGTCAGTGGATGTGTTTATATAAACATTTATCAAATCAATATACCGCAAAGAAGGATATTTTTTCCTGAATATAAAA
This sequence comes from Stramonita haemastoma, assembly GCA_030674155.1. Classification (NCBI taxonomy): domain Eukaryota; kingdom Metazoa; phylum Mollusca; class Gastropoda; order Neogastropoda; family Muricidae; genus Stramonita; species Stramonita haemastoma. The sequence continues at coordinate 22,082,584 of CM060321.1, forward strand.
AATGTCTCAGTGCTCAGGAAGGTGGAACGGTGGCAATCGAATATGTGCACGTGCAACTTGCTTTAAGAGGAGAGTGCTCAAACTGCAAAACCAAGAACTTATTTCTGCTTATAGCACATGTGTAATCCAATGTTTATAAACAAACCACTGAACACAGGCACATGAGAAAGTGAAAAATGTCGCATCAAGAACTTTTGCCACCTCCTGAAAACGTTTTACAAATGATAGATTGGCGTTTTACGCAAATCCAACAAGGACTCTTCCTTCATACAAACAGTATAAAAAGCAGTATTGATGAAAAGTTCAGCACTCTTGATGTTAGGCTATCACACTTCCTTGAGGAAATGCACACACTGAAAGAATGTGTTCTGCAAAACAAAGAAGCCATTCAGGAGCTACAGGAAGACAGACAGTTAATTATTGACCGCTTGGAGACAGTGGAAAGAAAACTGGAATATACCGAGCAAAGCATGAAGGCATGTAATGTCAAATTTCTAAATGTGGAAGAACTGGACAGGGAGGATGACCAGACAACAACACAGTACATAATAGATATTCTGAATGATCATGGACCTCACCCTAACTGGCAGAAGGAAGACATCTCAAGAGCCTACCGGGTTGGAAGACCACAGGCATGGAGAAACGAACCACGCCCTATCATAGTTCACTTTTGTCGCTGGTCAGATAAAATGGCGGTGATAGGTGACAGGAACTTTAGGGACAACCTTCGGGAGAGTGGAATTAAGGTGTCCTCTGACCTCACAGTCCACCAGAGAGAAACAGTAGATTTTCATCGGGGCCAAGGTAAAATTGCCTACATTCATCGAGGCAAACTACATATCAGAGACAATCATCCTCATCCACAGCGACAGGAGCACAGGCAACAATTCCCTCACATGATTGGTTCCCAGGAAGAGGACTGGCCCTCTGTCCAGAACAGCAATTATGGCAGATGGAGGAGGGATACAGGGGGCAGGTATGCTGACCATGGGCATCAAAGGGAGAAGGAGAGGAATCCACAGAAATACCATTCTCCACGCCCAACTAGAACCTATGGACATGAGGGTTGTCAGGCCCAGTCATATAGCAGACCATTCCAGAGAACATCTGGACCACATTATAAGGTTCAACAGCAAAACTTCAAGGAGCAGAAAAGAAATGTCAGGCTAGAGAAATACTACACCGGTTTAAGAGAGGTCGATACAGAATTTGGGAGAAGAAACTTCAACCAAAGTCAGGGAATGGACAGAAAATTACCAGTCGCACCAGGTGTACATTCTTACAGTGAAGTGGTGGGACATGAAAGACAGCCCAGGACAGAGGAGAGGACCAAATCTCAGGGACCTGGCAGTAATACCAACAGAACTGCTCCAGTCTGTCCAAGACAAAGTGGCACCAGAACAGCTGCTGGTTTCAGAAGGCATCAGCAAAGCAGAGTGCATAGTTTGGACACGCAAGAAGACCTTGACTTAAGCGACAGTGGTGACCCAAACATTGATGAGGAGAACGTTCATGTGGGTGGGGCAGACATTGGACATACAGTAGAGACAACAAAACAGAAGACTACAGTTAACAGAACAAATGACAGAGAAGAGTGTATGAGTGATGCAGATTCACAAAACAATCCTTGTAGGTCTGATAAATCATATGGGGATGACGTGGACATGGGTCCCAATGACATACAGGATGGGGTGGGCAATGACGTACAAGAAAATAATCCAGATGTAGATGTTACAGTGTCGACAGAAGGTACTGTCAGTGACAAGGCAACAGACGATGACACGGACGACAACATAGAAAAGAAAAGTACAACTAAAAATAAAGAAAGGGTTCCTGATGCTGACCAATTTCAGACAGCAGATGTCATAAACACTGACAAACAGCTGGATGTACAGACTACAAACGCACAATATAAGCATGTAGCTAATCTTAGTGCTCAGTCTTTGTCAGCAGGGCAAACAGCAAGACCCAGACGTGCTGCCTCTCGGACGGGCAGTGCTAGATTCAGGCCGTCCAGGAAAACCAGGCACAATGCCTCAGCTCGGTCCTGTAGCCAAAGCAGCATCACGGACTCATTCAAGAAGGTTGACACTGACAAAGGAGCCATGGATAAAGGTCTGGATCCTGGGTTTAAGACAAAAACTAAGGGGACAAATGCACGTGCCGCAGGCATTAAAAAATAGGGAATCGGCCGGGCCACAAGTAATGGTAAGGAAACAGGCAAAACTGAATATCTTAATGCCACAAAGAACAGATTACAGGAGCCAGTTCAGCACAGGACAAATTCAGATCATAATGTATATAAAAGTCATGTTAAATTTCTAAATTATAACGTGCATGGTCTTCTACCAAAATTAGATAACGCATATTTTGTTAGTTTTCTTTTGAAGTATGATATTATTTGCCTAACAGAAACGTTTATTGCAACTGATGTTGACTTTCCTGTTTTTCATGACTATTTGTTGTTTGTTGCAAAAGCTAGAAAGCTTTCCCACCAGGGAAGGTATTCGGGAGGAGTAATTGTCCTGGTTAGAAAATCATTGGCATCTTTTATTGAAAAAGTTAATGTTGAAAATGAAAATACTATTGTTTTAAAGATGTACAAAGATTTGTATGATGTTGACAAAGATATTTATATTGTTTGCTCATATATTCCTCCAAGTGACTCACCTTTTTGGAAATCAAGACATGACATTTATGGAATAGAAGTTTTGGAAAACTGCATACTGGACCTCCAAAGTGAGTATGATGATTTTCATCTTCTACTAATGGGGGACTTTAATGCTAGAACAGCAACTTATAACTGTAGTGCTTCAAATGATGACAATGATTTCAAAACCTTTCAAGGATTTGTTGAGTCGGAATTGCTAAGGAAATCGCAAGATGCGCATACTAACATGTTTGGTAACCAACTTCTTGAATTGTGCAATATGTTTGACTGTATTATTTTGAATGGTCTCTGTGAAGCAGGCTTTGATGACAGCTGCACATTCATATCCACATCAGGCTCAAGTACAGTAGATTATTTCATAACATCCCTGGACTTATTTACATCTGTTAATGTACTCTCCCTGAATGTAGAAAATATGACAGAGTCTGATCATTTACCAGTTAGTATGGAAGTAGAGATTGTTTGCAACTTTTCAAAACCTACAGACTATGTAAAGAGGACGGAGCCTATGATAAACTTGTATGGAGTAAAGATAAAGAGGACAAATTTCTTAATGCATTAAGAAGTGAAGAGATCCAAAATAGACTTTTGTTGGCCACAGATGCTCTAGAACACAATGTAGACAGTGCCCTAGATATGTTTGTAAAATGTTTAAAAGATGCCAGTACTTGTATGAACAAAAGGGTTTGCATGCACAACATAAGGAAATCCCCATGGTTTGATAATGAATGCCAAATGCTAAAAAAAGAAAGCCGAGCAAAACTGAACCATTTCAGAGCAACTAGACAAGAAGATGACAGAGTAGAGTATGTTGAGAAAAGGAAACAGTACAAAAAATTATTAAAAACTAAGAAGCAAAACTACAGAAAGCAAAAAGCTGAATCCTTAGTGAAAAACATAAAGGATTCTTCACGGTTTTGGAGTCAGGTGAGAAGTATGGGATGTGGAAATTCTGAGAAAGTTTACACTAATATTAGTACTGAGAAATGGTTTACCCATTTTAAAGATGTTTTCCAAAGTCAAGAAGGAAGTGATGATAACAGTAACATTACAGCAGATTTATTAGAAGACACTGGACATACTTTAAATAGGGACATATCCGAATTAGAAGTCTTAGAAGCAATACGCAAACTGAAATTGGGAAAAGCGAGTGGAATAGATGGTTATAACAGCTGAAATGTTAAAGGTTAGCAGTAGGGATGTGATAGCTTTTTTGGTAAAGATGTTCAATGTTATTTTTTCATCTGGTATATACCCAATAGAGTGGTCTAAGGCGATAATAATTCCAATTCATAAAAAAGGAAATCGTGATAACACAGATAATTATAGGGGAGTGTCATTATTAAGTATTATATCGAAATGTTTTACAACAATTTTGAACATACGATTATATAAATGGTTAGAAAATAATAATATGATTTCGGAAACTCAGGCAGGTTTCCGTAAAGGTTATTCAACTATCGACCAGATATTTAACTTATATGCAGTTATTCAGAAATGTATTCAAAAAAAAGGAAAAAAAACTTTATGTTGCTTTTGTGGATTTTAGGAAAGCGTTTGACTCTGTACAACATGAAAAACTTTTGGAATGTATGAAAAAACAAGGTGTGAAAGGGAGGTTTATGATGTGCTTAAGATCAATGTATTCTTCATTGTTGTCATGTGTGCGTGCAAATGATGAATTTACAGAATTTTTTCACTGTCCTGTTGGAGTACGGCAAGGCTGCGTGTTAAGCCCTACATTGTTTTCTGTATTTATAAATCAGTTATCTGACCATATGAGCGCTAAAGGTAAGCATGGTATCCAGATTCTGCCAGACTTTTTTGAATTATTTATATTGCTTTTTGCTGATGATGTGGCTTTATTGTCATCAAGTCCACATGGCTTACAAAATCAACTAAATGTATTACATAAATGCTGTGAGGAGATGAAGTTGAGCGTAAATACTGAAAAAACTAAAATTATGGTTTTCAGAAAAGGGGGTTATTTAGGCCGACGTGAACAATGGGTGTTTGATGGAAGAAAGCTGGATGTTGTAAATAATTATTGTTACTTAGGGTTTAATTTCACAACGATGATTAGTATGAAGAAAGGTACTGAACATCTGGTAGTTAAAGGCAAAAAGGCAGCCATTCAATTAAACAGAGCCTTCCAGAAATTTAAAGAAATGACTGCTTATACATTTTTCAAAATATTTGATGCTAAAGTTCAATCTATTTTACTCTATTCATCTGAAATTTGGGGGTTGAATAAGCTAGATCATTTAGAGAAAGTGCACATGTTAGCTTGTAAGAGATTTTTAGGTGTCCCAGTCAGAACTCCAAATAAGATGGTTTATGGTGATCTGGGAAGGTATCCTCTCTATGTAAACTCTTGTGTGTCAGTCTTAAGATATTGGTTCAGACTTATTCAAATGGAAAATGAAAGGTTACCCCATAAAGCATACGAGATGCTTCTTGATCTAGATAGAACTGGGAAAATTTGTTGGGTATCTAAAGTCAGGGAAATTTTATGTGAGACAGGATTTCATTTTGTTTGGTTGCAACAAGGTGTCGGAGATACTAAAGCATTTTTGAATCAGTTTAAACAGAGGCTTACTGATATTTCTATTCGGGAATGGACTTCTACAGTTAGAGATCGGGATAGATATGCAAGTTATAGGTCCTTTAAAATGATTTTTGAAAGCGAAAAATACATACATGATGTTGATACGTATTGTTTCAGGGTAGCCATTGCTCAGGTTAGATTTAATGTCCTGCCTTTAAATGCAAATATACATCGGTACAGTGACTCTTTGCAAGATAAAACATGTCCTTTTTGTAAGTCAATGACTGAAAACGAAATGCACTTTTTGTTTGACTGCCCCATGTACTCTGATCTTAGAGCTAAGTTCCTTGGTGAATTAGCTCAACTTCCTCTACATGTTTTGTTGCAAGTGAAAAATCCTCATCAGATGCATGGTGTGTCTCGGTATGTTTTCCATTCTGTCAATAGACGAAAGAGGTGTGTCATCTAATTTTGTTATTCTATTTGGGCTTGACGGAATACTTTTGTCGATTTTCAAATGTATTGGTGGTGATTCTGTTATTGCAAGGATGATGATGTCAATATGATAGTTTTGTTTGACTCTTTTCTGATTTGTTATTGGAGCACTGGACGTTCCTTGCCCTTATTATGTTTTTGTCACTCTGTATAATGATAGGTGAGGGTGTTCTGATGAAGGAGGCCGGCACAGTCAGATCGAACCGTATCAGAATCCATCTTCGTGTGGGCTGTTGTGCAGCGGGATGGTCATTCTGAGAGTAGTAACTATGGTGATGATGGTGGGCTTAGTGGTGGTGATGTTGATGGTGCTGGTGATGTAATTGTTGGAGAAGTTGATGCCGGTGATGTAAATGCTGAAGAGGATGATGCGTGCGGGTGATGTAAATGTTAAAGAGGATGATGCTGGTGATGTAAATGTTGAAGATGAATGTGCTGGTAATGTGGATGTTGAAAGTGCTGGTGCTGGTGAAGTAATAGTTGAAGATGATGGTGCTGATGATGTAAATGTTGAAGATCATGCTGATGCAAATGTTGAAGATGATGGTAATGTAAATGTTGAAGATGATGGCGCTGGTGATATAAATGGTGAAGACGATAGTGATACAAATGTTGAAGAGGATGATCCTGGTGATGTGAATGCTGAAGATGATGGTGCTGGTGATATGAATGCTGAAGATGATGGTGCTGGTGATATGAATGCTGAAGATGATGGTGGTGCAAATGTTGAAGAGGATGATGCTGGTGATGTAAATGCTGAATATGATGGTGCTGGTGATGTAAATGCTGAATATGATGGTGATGGTGATGTAAATGCTGAATATGATGGTGCTGATGATCTAAATGCTGAAGATGATGGTGGTGTGGATACTGAGGATGCTGGTGATGTAAATGTTCAGGGTGATGGTGATGGCGATGAAAATGCTGAAGATGACGGTGATGTAAATGTCGAAGAGGATGGTGCATGTGATGTAAATGTTGAAGATGATGGTGATGCTAAAGTTGAGGATGATGGTGATGCAAATGTTGAAGATGATGGTGATGTAATTGCTGAAGATGATGGTGATGTAAATGCTGAAGATGATGGTGCTGTTGATATAAATGTTGAAGATGATAGTGATGCAAATGTTGAAGAGGATGATGCTGGTGATGTAAATGCTGAAGGTGATGGTGATGTAAATGCTGAAGGTGATGGTGATGATGATGATGTAAATGCTGAAGATGATGGTGATGTAAATGTGAGGGTGATGGTGATGGTAATGTAAATGCTGAAGATGATGGTGATAGTGATGTAAATGCTGAAGAAGATGGTGATGTAAATATTGAAGGTGATGGTAATGTAAATGTTGAAGAGGATGGTGCTGGTGATGTAAATGCTGAAGATGATGGGAAAGTAAATGCTGAATATGATGGTGATGTAAATGCAAAAGATGATGGGGATGTAAATGTTGAAAATCAAGGTAATGTGAATGTTTAAGATGATGGTGATGTAAATGTTGAAGATGATGGTGATATAAATGTTGAAGATGATGGTGATGTAAATGCTGAGGATGATAGTGATGGTGATGTAAATGCTGAAGTTGAGGGTGATGTAAATGCTGAAGATGATGGTGATGCTGATGTAAATGCTGAAGATGATTGTTATGGTGATGT
>CM060321.1:22094950-22097450 GCA_030674155.1 Stramonita haemastoma
CAACAACAATAAGAGATAATTTTCTTTAATTGCATTTTGTTTTTGGCTGTTTCTTTTCTGGCTTTTCAATCCATTTTCATTAACTTCTCACGTTTCATACGATTTCAAGTTAACTGTCACTCAAGTTATTGTTTACTTCCATTCGTATGATACGCTTACAAGATAAAACAAAAATAAATTGATTAAATTGTTGTTTACAATAGTGTGGGGGAACTGCTTGTTTCAAGCCAACAACATTCTGTCACAATTTGCCCGTTTTTGAAATTCAGATTTCATGTGAAACATAAGTATAAAAAAGTTAATGTTTTTCATTGTGAATTTTGAAGAGGCCATTTCAGTTTTGTTGTGTTAAAATATTTTAGTTTCATTTTTAGGTTTATGTGTGGCTGATTAAGCTGTTTTGATACGGAATTTGAATTATTGACAAAATAAACGGTATAAATGCCGTGAAAGCATTTCCATTCTGTCTTGTTATTTTTCGTTGGGATTAAATCAGTTTAAAGAAACGTCAAAGATGCTTTCAACCTATTTTTTCTTTGAAATTGTTGCCACGTGTGTGTTTCTGTGTGTGAGCGTGATAAACAGGCTCTCAGAGAGGCAGAAAGTCAGACAGACATACAGAAAAACAGACAAACAGGTAGACAGACATTACAATGACAGAAAGAAAAATACTGTCTGTCTCTTTTTCAGTCCCTGTCTGTGTGTCTGTCTGTGTGTCTTTGTGTCTGTGTACCATTGTGCCCGTCTATCTATCTGTCTGTCTGTCTGTCTCTGTCTGTCTCTTTCTCTCTCTCTTTTGCAATTGTGCACAAACGCACACACACATACACACACAGATGCACGCACGCATCCAGGCACACACGCAAAAACAAACAAACAAAACAACACATACGCACATACTCGCACACATTAACACAAACAGACAAACACACAGACACACACAGACAACACAACACACGCACACACAGACACACAGCACACAGACACACAGCACACAGCACAAACACACACACACACACAACACACACACACACACACACACACACACACACACACACACACACACACACACACACACACACACACACACACACACACACTTCTGCTTCTCAAATTCCGAACAAGAGAAAACAAAATCATTAGGAATAAGCACATTATTATTATTAGGGCTAATACTAAGTTATGAGATTCAAACAAACTTACTGCTGTCTGTCTTTCCAATTCATTCCAATGCCACGTATCAGATCCTTCTCGATTCGGTTGCCAGGCTAATGCTAAAGAATGGTTATCAGGTGCTGCACTCACCTCCATCGCTACCGCTCCATGCATTATAAACAAATGGAGCACATCCTTCAAGAGAGAGAGAGAGAGAGAGAGAGAGAGAGAGAGAGAGAGAGAGAGAGAGAGAGAGAGAGAGAGAGAGAGAGAGAGAGAGAGAGAGAGAGAGAGAGAGAGAGAGAAACAGACAGACAGACAGACAGACAGACAGACAGACAGGCAGGCAGGCAGGCAGACAGACAGACAGAGACAGGCAGACAGGCAGACAGACAGACAGACAGACAGACAGGCGAAAGACAGAAAGACAGAGAGAGAGAGACAGAGACAGAGGCATATATTTATTTATTTATTATTTATTATTTATTCTTTTATATCGAGGATAAGAGAATAAGCAATCATGTGCTTTTTTTTTCATCCGGTCCCCATGTGTATGCACTTTTTAAACATTGTCATCTGTTCCCACCATAGACAGAGCCAGAGACAGAGAAGAAGAGAGATCTGTGTTATTATTTTGGACTGAGGCATTAATTTTGTTAAAAAGTAGAACGAAACTGATACTGAAAACAGTAGTGCGCAAATATCTGTCAATAGGCTATATCAATATGGAATATTTTCCACATACTCTTGATTTTTGTTTTTGCTTTTTAGCATCACCATTCAAGCATATTTTCGTAAGTTAAATACAAATATAAAGTTTATATTTGTAATGTGCTATGCAAATCCTTTTCGTAGTCCTGCTTTATAGCCTTCTGTTGAATACTTTTCGGATCTACTTTGTCTTGCTTTTCCTGCCTGTCCATCTGTTTGTCTGCCTGCCTGCCCGTCTGTCCTATCTGTCTACATATCGGTTTGTCTTTTCTCTGTTTTTTGTCTCTTAATTTTGTCTTTTGGTTGTTTGTTGTTGTTTCTTTGTTTCTTTCTTACTTTTTTTCATTATTTCATCTCTTTCTTCATTTACTTCCCTCCTGCCTTTCTTTGTTCCTTCCTTTCGTTCTTTCTTTCTTTTTTTATTTTCTTCTTCTTTTCTTCCTTTTTTTGTGTTTCCTTCCTTCCTTTCTTCATTCCTTCCTTTCCTTCTTGATCTTTCTTTCAATCTTTTTTCTCTAGGTGTATCATTTTCTAGATGCAGAAGTCCTTATGTTTTCACCACTGATTCCAATCTCATCACCTCAGTTTTATCTGCATTCTTTTACAGACTTTTCAAGTCTGAAATGTACACAGA
>CM060321.1:22104950-22107450 GCA_030674155.1 Stramonita haemastoma
TCATTGCGTCAAGCTCTCACCTTTGACATTACAATTCACAGCATTGTAACGAATTAGATGGCTCTAATTGACAAAGAGTCGGATTATACTAGAGAGAGAGAGAGAGAGAGAGAGAGAGAGAGAGAGAGAGAGAGAGAGAGAGAGAGAGAGAGAGAGAGAGAAGAGAAGAGACAGACAGACGACAGACAGACAGACAGACAGACAGACAGACAGACAGACAGACAGACAGAGCAAAAGAAAGAGAAAAAGATACAGAGAGAATGACAGAGGCAGAGAGAGAGAGAGAGCTAATTGTTAATAATGGTTGTTTTGATATTTTTGATTGGAAACATTATTTTTATTTGTTTCCAATCAAAGCAACACTGAAACTGAAAACAACGGGTAAAAACTGTAACCTGTCAGTGGACATTAAACATTAGATGTCTTTTACATTAAGAGTATTCATCAATGTTTTAAACAATTTGTTGCGTTACCATGCAAAACATATTTTTGTCTTTTCCAGGTAATTTGCAAGTGTCCATTTTTGTGAGGTAACTAGGTCTTAATAATTCACATGCCTACAGAATGTAAATGATTCATTAGGAAATCAAACAATTGAAATGTATGAATAAAACCTATGATATCAATAGTATCATGTCCATCGAATCTTCACACTTTACCACACTTTACAGTTCCCTTGTCGTTTTACCGGCAGCTTTCACAGGGGCACTGCTCTGATGAAAACATCAGCTATTTTGGTTTGTGGCGGTCGGGTGCCAATACCTGGGTATTGGCAGAACACTCTGGGATTCTTTATTAGCTATTGTCTGGTTGTTTGGCACACAAACACTGTCATCATTTTAAAAAGTTGCACTTCACTGTTACTGCATGCTTTTTAGTACACAAAATGCGTGTGCAATGTGCGCGCGCGCGTGTTTGTGTGTGTGAGTGAGTGTGTGTGTGTGTGTTTGTGTATGTGTGCGTGCGTGCGCGCGCGCGCGATGTGGTGTATGTTTTGTGTGTGTATGTGTGTGTGTTTGTGAGCGTGCGTGGGCGGTGTTGTGGTGTGTGTGTGCATGTGTGTGATGCGGTGTGGATGCATCGTGCATGTGTGTGTGATTGCGTTTGTATATGCTTGTGTGTGTGCACATGCGTGCACGAGAGAATTTGTGTGTGTGTTTATGTGCGGCCACGTGTATGTAGTGTGTGTGCAAGCATGCACGCGTGTGCCCATGGTGTTGCATGCTAGAGCATACATTTATGTGTGTTTGTTGTATGCCATCTCATAAACCGGGTGTGCATGATTATAGTCTTCATGCAAAGACAACGGATAACTATAACTCTCCGCTCTTTGAGATGGTAATGCATTGCACTTCCACACAGTTTTCCATCATTATTTTCATCTCCGTTACTACGTGGTGGTGTTTTTTTAATTTTAATTTTAAGCCTTTCCTTCTCCCTCCATCTCCCTGCAATCCTCTCACTCTGCCACGCAACCATCCTGCTTCCCTGCACTGGCCAGCGCTGACAATAGCATCAGTATCAATTTGTTTAACAATGGGCTGTTTTCCTGTCTCCCCTCTTTTCTTCTTCTCTTCTCTTTCTCTTCTCTTTCTCTTCTCTTTCTCTTGTCTTCTCTTGTCTTCTCTTCTCTTCTTGGCTGTCTGTCTCTGTCTTTCTGTCTGTCTGTCTGTCTCTGTCTGTGTCTGTCTGTCTGTCTTCTTCTTCTCTCTCTCTCTCTCTCTCTCTCTCTCTCTCTCTCTCTCTCTCTCTCTCCTCTCTCTCTCTCTCTCTCTCTCTCTCTCTCTCTCTCCTCTCTCTCTCTCTCTCGGGGACGGATAGCCTAGTGGTCAGAACATTGCGCTGGCAATTTGAAGACCCGGGTTCGAATCTGGTCGAGGAGATTTTTCTCCTGGAGTTAACATCAGTGCTGACTCCACTCCCCCACAAGTCCTTCGGATGAGACTTTAAATCGAGGCCCCGTGTGCGAACGCACGCAGAGCATCTTGCGCACACGTTAAATCCTGTTCCGCTTTTCGTAAGAGTAGGCCATCGTGTGCCGGTGGAACAGATGACATTTACAAAACTGCATACACACGGGGACTGGATGTAAAAAAGCACAAGAGTGCTTATCCCTTATCCTCGATATAAAAGAATAAAAGAATAAATCAATCAAATCTCGTCTCTCTCTCTCTCTCACCCCCCCCCCCCTCTCCTCTCTCTCTCTCTCTCTCTCTCTCCTCTCTCTCTCTCTCTCTCTCTCTCTCGCTGTGCTATCATCGTCTCACTCTTAGCACACGCGCGCGCACACACACAAATTCTCTCATTAACATTTCCGTGTGATGACTGGGCACTCCTAATAGCGTCATGCTTTTACATGATTAAAAGACCAGAGCTTAATGATGAATTGATAGTCTGAACAGAACCATCGACAGAGGTACTTTATATTCCTTCTGGCGCCGGTTCGAAAGCAATCACCCAGACGCCCGTTTCACATAATTCCAACACCCACCACTCCTCA
>CM060321.1:22112450-22117450 GCA_030674155.1 Stramonita haemastoma
GCATGCTGTCCGCACTGGCTGTTCCTCATCCCGCTTTTCTGCACTACACTGTACTGCATTACACTGCAGGCATGACTAATGGCATCAGCACTCATTTGCGTAACGATGAGCTGTGCCTACCCTTTCGCTTCTCTCGGTGTCCCCCTCTGTTATTCAGCCTCTAGCATTTCGCTTCCTGCTTTCTCTTACTTGCTAATGCTTCTCTCGATGTAAGTTTAGTTCTGACTGATCATGCGAAATGACAGAAACATGTCAGAAAATTAAAAACATCTAGAACTTGTCGTTTTATATGATTTAGAACAGATATGTCGTGGTAGAAGAGATATATGGTCTCTACTTGAAAGAATGAACAATGATGTTTACCATTCCGGAACGCGCTACTGCTGTCATTTTGTACAAGACTTATCAGTCAGGGACATCCTAATTACACTCGAAGAAAAGGATCGGGATAGTCTAGGAGTAATGCAATCAATCAAACAGTGACATTCGCATTTCGGATTCATAATTATCTGAGTCGGAGCATTTTCATCGTTCGCATGACTGATCGTGGCGATCTAGGTGTTACGTGTTAGTCTGTAGGATGAGGTGAAACATCACATGTCTTGTATTGAATAGTTAGTCACGAGACTCATGTCCAAAGTTGATAGCAGCAAAATAATTGTCTCTGGGAGAGGGGATTTTTGTCACAAAAGAGACCTTAATAAAAAAAAAAAAGAAACAACCGATTCTTTGCAAAAGAAGTAACAGTCTGTACGGTTGTTGATATGCATTCTTCCTGGGAAGATCGGGCATTGGTATGTAAAACAATCAGCCAAGATTGCACGTGATGCACAATACTATACAATACTATACGATCAATACAATACAATATGATTATAGTACTACAAAGCAAAACGATACAACAAGTAAAATACAATACAACACAATAAATTACAATGCAATACAGCACAACGTTACACAACACATTACAATAGAAGACAAGACAAAGAATTACAATATATTATAGTACATGACAGTACATGACAGTACACTGTACTACAATACATTACATTACACCACACAACACCACGCCACACCACACCACACCACACCACACAACCACACCACACCACATCACACCACACCACCCCAAACACACACATCACACCACACCACACCGCACCACACCACAACACGCCACACCACACCCCACCCCACCCCACCCCACTAACCACACACACACCCACACCACTCCACACTACTCCAATCCCCTCCACTTCATTCCATTTCAAAACCAACGAGATACAAGAATTACGAAGAAAACAAACAAACGAACAAGATTTATTACCAAAAAAGCCACAGAACAGTGCACAGCCTCTGTCGACGAGTGGCCTCCCAGCTGTTCAGTGTTCATGCATCTCAGCAGGCAGCTGGTTGTTTGAGCACAAGACGGGGTAGGGGGTGAGACATCAAAAGAAAAGTAATTTGGGGTGGCCTGATGAAATGGGTGTACTAAGGTCAAGATAAACGATTTAACAATAGCAACACCGCAACCTTAGAAAGGAGAGAGAAAAAAGAAGGAAAAAATGGACGCAGAAGAAAACGGAAAATATCAAAGAAAAAGAAAAAAAAGTAGAAAAATATGAAGAAGCACATAAAAAAACAGACAGAGGGAGAGAAGGGGGATGAGAGAGAGAGAGGGGAGGAGGAGAGAGAGAGAAGAGAGAGAGAGAGAGAGAGAGAGAGAGGGGGGGGGGGGAGGGAGGGAGGGAGAGAGAGAGAGAGAGAGGAGAGAGAGAGAGAGAGAGAGAGAGAGAGAGAGAGAGAGAGAGAGAGAAGACAGAAGACAGACAGACAGACAGACAGACAGACAGACAGACAGACAGACAGACAGACAGACAGACAGACAGACAGACAGACAGACAGACAGACAGACAGACAGACAGACAGACAGAGAGATAGCAGAGAAGCAGAGACAGAGAGAGAGAGAGAGAAAGAGACAGACAGAAGACAGACAGAGAGACAGAGAGATCAAAGAAAAAAAAATAAAAAACAAGAAAATGGTAAAAAAGAAAAGAGGAAGACAGAGAGACAGAGGACAGAGAGCAGGGAACAGAAAGCCAGATTGCCTCTAATTTCTAGGAGTGCTTTCTGTAATAAGAAGTCGTCAGGCTGTCGTGAGAAAACATCAGACGAAGGCAGAGGGAACAAAGGAAAGAGAGAAGAAGAGAAGAAAGGAGTGATAGATAAAATAGCCTCTTCATGTGTACTTGTCTTTATAACCCTGTCACTGTGTCTGTCCATATTTTGGTTACTGACTCTGTGTGTCCGTCTTTCTCTGTCACTGTTTCTGACTGTCTGTCTGTCTGTCTGTCTGTCTGTCTGTCTTCTGTCTGTTGTTTTTTTTTTTTAATCATGATGATAATACTGATGTTGATACAGTTGAAGATGTTGATGATGCTAATAAGCTAATCCCACCGTCGTCGTCGTTGTCGTCGTCCTCCTCCTCATAATCATCATCATCATTCTCATCATGATAATCATTTTCCTTCTCCTCCTCCTCCTCCTTCTCCTCCTCTTCCTCCTCCTCCTTCTCCTCATTTCTCTTTGGAGTAGACCTCTTGGTTCTTTTTTGTTTCTCTGTCTGGTTTTGTTTGAATACTAGGCCTACTTAAGTTTGTTGATACCTTATTTGATATCTTTTTATTTGGTAGATTTATTCTTGTCAGTCAAGGTCTCTCTTTCGATAGGTCACCATTATTGACATGTACTACAAACACTTTGAAACTAAATGGTGTTGTCACCGAAATATACACGCAGCAAATGAAGAAAATAAGACACGGTAAAATTTCAAAGTCAAATTTAAATTCAAAGAATTTACTATCTCAGACAGAGAAATTCAAGCAGGCGCAAGACCTATATTAAAACACTAAACATGTAACCATACCTCCTCTTGGGAAGAACACCAAGACGTTTTCAAAGCTGTGCCACGTTGGAAAGGGAGCTTTGCATCTATATAATGCCAGGATGCATCAAGTGTTTTGACAGCTTTATGTGTAAATTTGAACTTTCTAATGGGGGTAAGCTCGCAGTATCTGTCTTCTAAAGAGCACATACAGTGCAGATATTTCTTCTCAAAGTTTGGGATCTTGATTAACGTATTGTGGTGAATGTGGGGACAAGAAATAAAACAAAATAAGTTCAAGATAACAAAAAAATCCAAAAGTTGTACAAAAGCAATCGAAGCATTAAACATATTGTCTTTGTTGCGTAGAAATCACACGCAGTATCTTTCATACAGATGCATGCATACGTGTTGATTATGTGCACATGTATACTCTCTCTCTCTTTGTCTCTGTCTCTGTCTCTCTCTCTCTGCATACACACGGGGACTGGATGTAAAAAAGCACAAGAGTGCTTATTCCATTATCCTCGATATAAAAGAATAAATCAAATCAAATCAAATCAAATCAAATCTCTCTCTCTATCTCTCTCTCTCTCAGCCATGTCAACAGCCATATCTATCCGACTTTTCTTCAAAACATAGATATGATTTTAACAAGTGTGCAAAACAATGCACGTATTCACACACACACACACACACACACACACACACACACACACACACACACACACACACACACACACACACACACACACACACACACAACACACACACACTACACACAAACACACAAACACACAAACACACACACACACACACACACACACACACACACACACACACACACACACACACACACACACACACACACAACACACACACAGAACACAAACACACAGGACATCAATCTTTACTTTCAAACTTGCAGGGGATAGAATCGGAACCAACGTCGACTCGTAGAAAAATAAAGGATTTCTCATTTAAAGACTGGAACCCGAATCCTTCAGTTTACCAACCAAAATGATAGACGAAGTCTGGCAAAGATAAGACGAGAAAACAAGGGAAGATCAAACAAAGAAACAAACCAGCTAATCCCACTGTTGTACATACAATCTGACCAGGAGTCATACTAGATAAGGGTGAGTCAGAGGAGGGTGTATGGATGGACATCTCCTCCATCACGGTAGTAGTCCTTGTGGCAAACGGTTCCTTTCTATTTACATCCCCCTTCATCTTCGTCCTAGCAGACAGATCCATTGGGCTTTGTCAGACTATTACTACGGTGCTCCATCAGACGGAAAATGGGACCTCGTCTGCAAAGAAGTGCACAAAGATTATAAAAGAGTGGGTTAAGGAGGGTGAAGAGAGTGTGTGTGGGGGTGGGGGGAGGGAGGAGGCCTAGACTGAAGTAGTTTATAATATACTGTGTGTTTGGGTAGAGAGAGTGTGTGTGTGTGTGTGTGGTGTGAGAGAGAGAGATGAGAGAGGGAGAGAGAGAGAGAGAGAGAGAGAGAGGAGAGAGAGAGAGAGAGAGAGAGAGAGAGGAGAGAGAGAGAGAGGAGAGAGAGAGAGAGAGAGAGGAGAGAGAGGAGAGAGAGGAGAGAGAGAGAGAGAGAGAGAGAGAGAGAGTAAGTGAGGGTGGTGTGTGTGTGTGTGCGTGTGTGTGTGTTGTTTTTATTTTTATTTTTATTTATTCTTTTATTTTGAGTATAATGGAATAAGCACTTGTGGGCCTTTTTACATTCAGTCACCGTGTGTATGCAGTTTTGTAAATGTCATCTGTTCCCACCGGCACACAATGGCCTACTGGTACGAAGTATATATCCTTCGGATGAGACTTTAAACTGAGGCCCCGTGTGCGAACGCACGCAGAACATCTTGCGCACACGTTAAATCCTGTTCCGCTTTTCGTAAGAGTAGGCCATCGTGTGCCGGTGGGAACAGATGACACGATTTACAAAAACTGCATACACACGGGGACCGGATGAAAAAAAGCACATGTTGCTTATTCTGTTATCCTCGATAGAAAAGAATAAATAAAATGAATAAAATAAAATAAAGAGCGAAACAGGATTTGACGTGTGCGCAAGATGTTCTGCGTGCGTTTGCATACAGG
>CM060321.1:22122450-22147450 GCA_030674155.1 Stramonita haemastoma
GACCTTATGTTTGTAGAAAACAATTTTTAGATTGCATTTTGAATTCAGAACACAAAACAATATGGCAATTTACGCCTTTGAATATGAATAGTTCACATTTTTTTAAATATCAAGAATGCCCCAAATATTACTTGCGTTTCGAACATAAAGAACACTCTTGGAAGCGACAATTCTAAACGATAATAAGCAAAAACAAAAGCAGCATTAAAAAAACAACTCCAGAACAAGCATTGGTTGCCTCATATCGCCAAGAAGTAAAACGAATTGGACTGGTGAAGAGTGGGGTATGTGGGGAAGAGGTGTATGGCAGAACAAGTGTTTTATAGCTAAGTTAAAACAGAGAGGGATAGAAATGCTGAGGGAATGGGGAATTTATTCACTCCTCGAAATCTTCATTATGTTTCAAAGAGTGAGGATACAAAATTCAGGACCCCAGAGAAAGCTATAAGATATAGCAAAAGATAAAAACCCGAAAAAACCATCTAATTAAATGGGTAGGGTACAGACAGGAAATCAAGACGATAAAGAGTATAGAAAACTACCACAGCCTCTCACTAATTCAACATAAATCTGACCATCTGGAGAAAACAGTTTGTAAAAAAGGAAGAAAAAGGGCAACCTGGACGATCAAAACTGTGTGCTGATAACTAATTAAGCAAGTCAAAGGTCTTCAAAGGAAGAGCAACTTACAGCCGTGGCCCCGCCCCTTCCCTTCACTCCTGCTCTCCCCGCCTTCTCTCTCCACTAATTCTATTCTCCTCCCCCACCATCCAGTCCACTTTAGGTGACGTGTTGAGTTAGTCTCTTTTGAAGTGGAAAGCAAAGCCTTTTTCTTCATGCTCATGAAATAGTAATGGGATGGAGGGGGAGGAGAGGGGGGTGATTGCTGCACGGTTCTTAATCAGTGTTGATGCAAACACTCTCTGTTGAACACAGAGAGAGAGAGAGAGAGAGAGAGAGAGAGAGAGAGAGAGAGAGAGAGAGGAGAGAGAGAGAGAGAGAGAGGAGAGAGAGAGAGAGACGCAGTCAGACAAACAGACAGACAGACAGACAGACGGACACACAGTCAGACAGAAAGCAAAAAAGGAGAATGAGGAAAACAACCATGTACTTTGAGAGAATGTGCTTTGGTGAATCTTTAGTGGCATATATTTTTGCTTATTGTTATGTGTTGTTAAAAGGTGCAAGGTAAAGATGCTTGTGTGCGTGCGTGTGCGCGTGTATGTGTGTGTCTATGTGTGTGTTTATATGTGTTTATGTGTGTGTGTTTATATGTGTTTGTGTGGGGGAAGGGGGGTGAATCCACATATGCATGAATGCACACCCCAGCCCATCATTGAATAGCTGTGTAAATGTTTGTTTTTACTGTACTGCGTGGACAAGCTGCTGTGTTTGCATGTTCACATGTATAGGAGAAAAAACTAAGAATACCTTACTGTTATGATCGAAACATCCCCCTCTCTAAAAAAAGAAAACTAACAACCCCCCCACAACCCCCCATGGATTAAACGAGAAAAAAATCAAAAGGGATGACTGTAGAGACAGGCCAGAAGTGTCATGACTGACTGTGGTAAATCAGACTTCCACAGCTCATGGACAGTCGCTGACACTGTCCACCATCCACACAACGGAAATGAAATGTCGGCCCTGTTGTCGATGTCTGGCCAGTCTCTCAATCTGTCCTCACAGCCATAACATCACGTCTCTTTGGAACACAAGGACCAGCAGGGAGGGGGACAGTAATGAAACAGGCTGTGATGTGTTGGAGACGCCTTGTGGATAAAGCTGATTAGTTCTGCAGACTGATGAAGCCAAGGCTGTTGGCTGGCTGGCTGTCGGTGTCTGTGCTTTCATTTGGAGCTGGCCAGTTGTGAGGTTTGGGGAGAGTAATGCGTCCAGTGATTTGTAGGACTGTCTTGTGGTTTGGACATTGCAGGAGCAACAGCAGCTCGTATTTTTAAAGCTGCTGAAACTGATGTAACCTTTTTCCAGCATATGTGAAAAGCTGACTTTAGAGTGATGAATGTTTTCTGAGCAAAGTAATTATTATATGGATAGCCTAGGCTTTTCTTTTCATACTGTTTTGTAGTGAGTTTATTTAGACTCTCCTACACCTTTTATCTGACAGCATGCCAACTGATGTTTGGAATAAACAGCAACATAGATTATTATTGTAATTATCTGATTCGGCAGTCATAATTTATCAAGAATACTGCCATGTAACAAATCACTTGCCTTGCTATGCATATGAGCTTATGAAAAAAATGGAATAGACGGAACCTTGAGGACAAACTGAACGTCAGCCTGTTGTGTTAAATAAAGAAAACAACTTCTTGCTGACACTGACACAGAGGTTGCTGACCACTGCAGACACGATATCACTATGGACACCTCTCAGGGGAGTGTCTCTCAATTTACGATGTCCCCTTGACAAGATAGATGACCATTGTCCATGCTACCAAGTGTAGAAAAGGCACAGCTGGATATCGTTCAGCCAACACCAGTGATGAGCTACTGTCACGAAACATGGGACTTCTTTCCTTTCTGCAGCTTTATTCTCACTTTAGCTAGCATTGTATTGCCCTGTGAAGGCACTGAGATCACTGTGGGCTTCACAACCTCATCACTGTGGACGTATTGATGACCATGCCAGAGAGCTTTGAGATTCTCACTCACTCACTCACTCAGTCCCATGTCCCAAAGGACGTAGGGGGGACATGAGAGAAGACGCAACGGAGATCTTTTTCCATGCTTCACGATCCTGTGTGGCTAGTAGGAGGCGTTGCAGGGGTTGGGCAGTCCAGTCTTTGATGTT
Source organism: Stramonita haemastoma (assembly GCA_030674155.1). NCBI lineage: Eukaryota > Metazoa > Mollusca > Gastropoda > Neogastropoda > Muricidae > Stramonita > Stramonita haemastoma. The sequence continues at coordinate 22,125,266 of CM060321.1, forward strand.
GTCAACCCATGATTTCTTTTGGCGGCCTCTTCTTCTTTTGCCCTCGACTGTTCCTTGCAAGATGGTTTTTGCTAGGGTGTTGTGTCTTGTGGTGTGACCAAACCACATCAGCTTTCTCCTCTTTATGGTGGAGAGCAAAGGCTCTTGGGGGCCCACACGCTTTTTGATTTCCTCTTTCACATAGTTATTGGTCTTGTGTTCTTTGTATGATATTTTGAGGAGTCTTCTGTGGCACTTGTTCTCGAATGCTTGGATTCTTCTCTCTAACTCTGCTGTCAGAGTCCATGATTCACAGCCATATAGGAGGATAGATATTACGAGGGATTTGTAGAGGTGGTATTTGGTGCAGAAGCTGATGTTGTTGCTTCTGATGATCCTCTGGAGTCTGACTAGAGCAGATGTTGCTGTTGCAATGCGAGCTTTCACCTCATTGTTTGATGTGCCATCTTTTGTTAGGATGGAGCCTAAGTATTTGAATTGGCTCACCTCTTCCAATATTTCTCCATTCATCTTTATTTCCGTGCTGTCATTACTCGCGCTGTTGACCATGATCTTCGATTTCTCTGTACTGACCTCCATGCCGTATGCGCTCGCTAGCCAAGAAGAAATGTTGTGATGAGGCTTCAATATGATGATGAATTGTAAGCTTTCTCTCACGGGGGACGGATAGCCTAGTGGTCAGGACATTGCACTGGCAATTTGAAGACCCGGGTTCGAGTCCGGTCGAGGTGATTTTTCTCCTGGAGTTAACATCAGTGTTGACTCCACTCTCCCCAAAAGTCCTTCGGATGAGACTAAACGAGGCCCCATGTGCGAACGCACGCAGAACATCTTGCGCACACGTTAAATCCTGTTCCGATTTTCGTAAGAGTAGGTCATCGTTTGCTGGTGGGAACAGATGACATTTACAAAACTGCATACACACGGGGACTGGATGTAAAAAGCACAAGAGTGCTTATTCCATTATCCTTGATATAAAGAATAAATCAAAATAAAAATAAGTCTCATTCATATATCATTGATGCTCATGTATTCGAGTCTGTGTGCCTTGTGTGTGTCAATGTGTGTTTGTGCTTATGCCTGCGCACTTATAAAGGCTGTGTGTGTGTGTGTGTGTGTGTGTGTGTGTGTGTGTGTGTGTGTGTGTGTGTGTGTGTTATTTTTATCTATTTATTCTTTTATTTCGAGGGTAATGGAATAAGCACTCATGTGCTTTTTTACATCTAGTCGCCGAGTGTATGGAGGTTTGTCAATCTTGTCATCTGTTGGCATCGGCACATAATGGCCTACTCTTATGAAAAGTGGAACATGATTTAACCTGTGCGTAAGATGTTCTGCATGACATTGTGTTCGCACATGGGCCTCGGTTTATAGTCTCATCCGAAGGGTTAAGGACTTTTGGGGGAGACCTGTGTGTGTGGGTGTGTGTTTGTGTGTGCGCGCGCGTGTGGTGTGTGTGTGTGTGTGTGTGTGTGTGTGTGTGTGTGTGTGTGTGTGTATGTGTGTGTGTGTGTTTGTGTGTGTGTGTGTGTGTGTGTGTGTGTGTGTGTGTGCAAGCATATGAACTTGAGTGTGAGTGAATGTGCACCTGTGTACATGCCTTCAAGAATGTGAAAATTTTTGTCACTCTGCGTGCACACAAATCTGTATATTTTTATACTGCTGTGTGTTTGCATGTATACATAAGTAGGAAAGAAGGTAAGGAAAAAGCAGATGATTAAGAATTCCATACCGTTCTCAGGACTGAAACAACTTCAGCCCTCAAACCACGTGGTTCAAACGAGGAAAGGATCAAAGGGGATAGCTGTTGGGACAGGGGACATCAGCAAAGAAAGTGACTGGTAAATCAGACTCCCACAGCTCATGGACAGTCACCGACACTGTCCACCATCCACACAACGGAAATGAAATGTTCGGCCCTGTTGTCGATGTCTGGCCAGTCTCTCAATCTGTCCTCACAGCCATAACATCACGTCTCTTGGAACACAAGGACCAGCAGGGAGGGGACAGTAATGAAACAGGCTGTGATGTGTTGGAAACTCCTTGTGGATGAAGCTGATTAGTTCTGCAGACTGATGAAGCCAAGGCTGTTGGCTGGCTGACTGGCTGTCAGTGTCTGTGCTTTCATTTGGAGCTGGCCAGTTGTGAGGTTTGGAGAGAGAAATGCGATCCACTGATTTGTAAATGCTGTAGGACTGTCTTGTGGTCTGGACATTGTACCAGTATCAGTAGTTCATATTTCTGAATTGATTTGATTAATACTACTTATTCAATTAGTGTAAAGTTAATGAGGGTATTTCAATGAAGAATGGAACAGAGTTTCTTGTGCAAAGTAATTACTAAGTATAGAGCTTGTGACTTCTCTTCTTCATGAATGGTTCTGCTGGTTTTGCTATGACTGTTGTCTGCCTCTATGTTATTTCATGTGTAATATAATGTGGTATGCCATATCTCATTTATAGAATGTGTTGCTTAACTTGAATAGTATTAATCAAATGAGATGTTGATGTAACTCTCGTGAAGTTTCCACTGTCTTTGTTTTTGTCAGTAGTCTAGTGGTTAGGGCGTTGGACTCGTAATCTAAAGGTTGCCGGTTCGATCCCAGCTTTCGGCTATGGCGTTGTGCCCTTGGAAAAGGCACTTTCCGGCTATTTTCTCACCCCACCCAGATGTAAAAAGGGTACCAACCTTGTGTTGGGGGTTAACCCTGCGATAGACTGGCGTCCTATCCAGGGGGGAGTCTATGACTCTCAGTCGCTTAACGCCACAGAAACCGGGATAAGCACTGGCCTGATGAGCCTTAGGCTCGGGACAGAATTTAACTTAAAACTTTATAAATGTTTGCATTTGTCCCATGCAAAAAAGAATGCTAAGTGTTTTTTATTGCTTAATATTCTCTTAAGCTACACACTTTTCCTTTTATCAGTGTTAGTACTAGCCAACTTCTCATGTTAGGGTTCCTTTAGCTTAGTGGTCTTCTAACTTTAAGGGTGTTTTTTTTTATTGCAATATCAATTTGCCTTAACAATGGTCACAGACATTCATACAAACAATCACTAAAATGACCAATCATTTCAAAACTTGCCTTCCCACATGATTCAGCTTTATTATACCATTTTCTTCTTTTCCACTCGTAAACTACCCCGTCAAAGATAAGAGCAAGGCACATATACATTTTATGAATATCATACAGAATGTGAAATATTCATTGTAGTGTAAAACGTCTCCACCCTTCCTAAAATGTATGCTATACAAAAGTTAAGATGCAATCCAAAGGCTAATCCAAACACACTTAAAGCACTGGTTAATCACCAAGTGCACAAAAAGGAGACATCTCATGCTGACGTGTAACAAAGGGACAACTGACCAACCACAGACAGGATATCCCTGCTGATGCCATCCCAAGCAAGTGTCCTCAATGTCCAGTGTCCAGTCGACAAGACAGAAGACTGCAACCCATGCCATCAAGTGTTGAGGATGTATTGTGGGAAGTGGTTTTCAACACTGACGATGAGTTGCTGTCACGATCGGTGGGACTTCTTTCCTTTCAGCAGCTCTGTTCTGGCTTCAGCTGGCATAGTGTTGCCCCTTATCAACAGCAAGAGAATCCTCATTGCCTGTGCACACTCATTCCCATTGACAGATTTAGGAAGATCTGAGAGTGCTTTTAGATTCTTGTCAGAAGAAAAAGTGTAGTAACAGAAGCTTTCATTTGGGTAATAAGCTGTAATGTCTGTTGTGTCGTTACATTGGTGAGTTTTATGTCTGTGTGTTGTGTATTTTGACTACGTGCTTGTGCTTGTGCTTTTGCTTGCACACATGCAAACACTGTGTGTGTGTGTGCGTGTGCGTGTGTGCGTGCGTGCGTGCGTGTGTGTGTGAGTGTTTGTGTGTGCGTGCGTGCGTGTGTGTGTGTGTTTTGTGTGTGTGCGTGTGTTGTGTCAAGTCAAGTCAAAATGATCTTCATTGAGGGTAAAAGGTTAAGTTTACACAACTTTTCATCCTTCCTGTGTGTATGTGTGTGTGCGTGTGCATGTTTATTTGTTGTGTGTGTGTCTGTAAGCATGCATGTATATTTGTTGTGTGTATGTGAGTGTAATGATTTTCTCTTCTCAGAAAGGAGCCAGAACTTTGCTACAGCTCAAGCTACCTGGGTGCTGTGGTCTTCCCACTCTAGTTTATGAGCTGCTGACATTCCCATTAAAACCCTCCATGCAGCCCTACATGATCCACAAATCACTGGACACCATGGCTACCCCCAACTCCGACAGCTGGCCAGTCCAAAATAAAAGCACAGTACCACTGACAGCCAATAACCCTGGCTTCATCAATCTACACAATTAATCAGCCTCTTCCACGAGGAGCCTGATACCCCTCGTCACCTTTTTTCCATCTCAAAATCATCCCTATAGTTTCTGTACTTCCTGGGATGTTATGACTACGAGGACTCTCAGAGAGATTGGCTAGATGTCAATAAACAACCAGCATTTCATTTTCCGCTGTGTAGAGGTGACAAGCAGTGCTGCGGTCTGTTCAAAGGCTGTGAACGTCTTTTTTTTATCAGTCATTATTCTGGCTTTGTGGCATGTAGGATCCTACATTTCTCCTGCTAAATGTTCCCACATTAAAGTCGTTATATATTGTCTGCGTGGAGAAATGTTAACAGTGCTTAACTGTGCTTGGTGTTATTTTTTAAGCTCTAGGTGCTTTATAATATTCAAAATAATGTAAATGTATATACTATTTACATTCTGCTGAAAATATGTGTGATTTTTTACTTATTTTTATTTATTTTATTCTTTTATATCAAGGATAATGGGATAAGCACTCATGTGCTTTTTTCATCCAGTCTCCGTGTGTATGCAGTTGTGTAAATATTGTCATCAGTTACCAACGGCACACAGTGGCCTACTCTTAAGAAAAGCGGAACAGGATTTAACGTGCAAAAGATGTTCTCTTTGCGTTCGCACACAGGGCCTCGGTTTACAGTCTCATCCAAAGGACTTTTGGGGAGAGTGGAGTCAGCACTGATGTTAACTCCAGATGGAAAATCCCCTCCAACAGGAATCGAACTCAGGTCGTCAAATTGCGAGCGCAATGTTCTGACCACTAGGCTGTGTGTGTGTGTGTGTGTGTGTGTGTGTGTGTGTGTGTGTGTGTGTGTGTGTGTGTGTGTGTGTGTGTGTGTGTGCGCGTGCGTGTGTGTGTGTGTGTGTGTGTGTGTGTGTGTGCGTGTGTGTGTGTGTGTGCAGTGTGGTTATAACATTTGTCCACTGGGGTATATGCTCGTGATTTCAAACAATCCGACCATTCAGATGTCAATATAAGTTTATAGTCATTTCTGTTACATTGACAATGTCCCGATAGATATCTCCGCAATCCAGTGCACGCAGTATCTACAGACACGTACATCACTGTGGTCTAGAAGGGGCATAAATCTGTCAATTGTGAAGGCAAATGCAGTCTCCCTGTCTGGGAGGGAAATGCAGCAATCAATTGCGTAATGGGAATACATCCCTCTGTGGAAATAAGTTACTCGTAACAATGATTCGTCGTTAGTGTTCAAAGCATTCATTTGTCTGGGTGTATATTTTCACAATTGATGGTAGAGATGATAACATGTGATCTTGTCAGGTGCTGACAAAAGAAATCTGTTGGCAAACTCACCAGCATTGTAATCAAATTTGCAGTTGTGAGCACTCTCCATATAACGTGTGGGCGGGAAGTTATTGTGATCAAGGACAGTCTTTCAATGTGATGAGGATGCAGACCAATCATGTATCCATAAGAGAGACAGGAAGAGACAGAGAGAAAAAGGAAATCTGGTATAACACTTGTCATATTATTAGAAACACATATACCGAAAACAGACTAACTTAAAGTACTCACGAAAACAAAATCGATGTAAACTGCTTTTGACAAAGCTGCAGCAGGAAGTATCTTTAATACACATTTCATTTTCTGAAATCAGCACATTCAAACCAAACAAACTGAAAGGGGATAGACAGTGGGGGGAGTGGGTACAAAATAGTTTAGTGATTTATGAAAGCATCACATCTTTAAACTCCGATTATAAGTTTGTGACAAAGGTACACCTAATTTTTCAATACAAAGTTTGCTTGTTTGTTTGTCAGTTTTGTTTTATTTATGTGAAAGTAAAAACTTGCATAAGAGTAAAAACAACATTAAATTCAACAACCTCTTTTAGTGGAAGAACAACTGAATGATGGGAATGGCACATTAATAAAGAGCTAAGCACGCACCAGATGGTAACAGAACGTTACTACATGGAATGACACACTAACAAATAGCTGAGCATGCACCAGAAGGTAACAGAACGTTACTACATGGAATGACACACTAACAAATAGCTGAGCACGCACCGGAAGGTAACAGTACGTTACTACATGGAATGACACACTAACAAATAGCTGAGCATGCACCAGAAGGTAACAGAACGTTACTACATAGAATGACACACTAACAAATAGCTTAGCACGCACCGGAAGGTAACAGAACGTTACTACATAGAATGACACACTAACAAATAGCTTAGCATGCACCGGAAGGTAACAGAACGTTACTACATGGAATGACACACTAACAAATAGCTTAGCATGCACCCGAAGGTAACAGAACGTTACTACATGGAATGACACACTAACAAATAGCTTAGCATGCACCCGAAGGTAACAGAACGTTACTACAAGGAATGACACACTAACAAATAGCTGAGCATGCACCGGAAGGTAACAGAACGTTACTACATGGAATGACACACTAACAAATAGCTGAGCATGTACCGGAAGGTAACAGAACGTTACTACATGGAATGACACACTAACAAATAGCTGAGCACGCACTGCAAGGTAACAGAACGCTACTACATGGAATGACACACTAACAAATAGCTGAGCATGCACCAGAAGGTAACAGAACGTTACTACATGGAATGACACACTAACAAATAGCTGAACATGCACCAGAAGGTAACAGAAGGTTACTTCATGTAGCTAGTGAAAGATGGGTGAGTGCAGTGACCACTGTGATTTTGTGACCATAGGGTTTTCTGTGTCACGCCTCTTTCGTACTTGTTTACATGCAGTAAGAGTTCGCGAACATCAAAAGTTAGGATATAAAAGTTATGATATACAAATTTCAACAGAGCAAGAAGTTGATGAGGGTAAACTAATCAAATAGTGACTAGGATCAGAGGCAAAATGAAGTGAAAGATGATGAGGCCATGTTTGCAACTAACCCTTTCTTTTTGAAAACCCAGGCTTGTTTATCAGATTTCAGCACACACGGGCTATGATCTCCATCTTTCTTCATCCTCATTATCTCCTATGGGCTGTTTCCACCGGGTGGTCAGATCTGCCTTCAATTACTGCACTGGTTGTCATGGCTGACCTCCACCTCCCCCGTTTCATGCTCTCTTTTCTCTGCACACACTACCCATACCAATTAACCGCTGCCTCTCCCTCTCCCTCGACACCCCACGGTTATGATAATTATGATCCCCTCCTGAACTTTTCATCATCTTCAGTCTTTGAAAATATCATCAAGAGGTTTTGTTTTGTTTTTAAACGCAAGCCTGTTTCTATTTTCTTCAGAACTACTACGCTTACCTAACTGAACTCAGATTAAAAAAAAAAACAAAAACACTCCCACTTTCTTTGTGCATGTCTGGGACCCAGGCTTTCATTTTGCCTTGTATTTGTAGTTTTTGACTTAGGGGAAAGGACAGACAATGACGAGCAAGGGTGCACTCAGTGACCGTGTTTCGCTTTAGCCAGCTACCCAACCGTGGGCAGTCAGTACCAAGAACTAGGAAGGAGCAACAAGGAAGACATCTTGGTTTCACAGCTTACGCGTGCATATTCAGGCAGCCAAGTGTATGTAAAGACCCGTCACTGGTACAGTTTACTTAGCTTAGGTGCATGAATACTCACTCTGTGTTGATTCATGCAAACAGAAATTGCCATGGGTTTATACACATAGAAAGACACAGACACAAAACTAAACATCTGAGTTAGACTAGATTGAATTGGGTTTTTTTTATTTACAACTATTTGCTTAAACCTAACCTCTTGTAACATATGTTTCATACAGGTTCCTTTTTTAAGTGTTATATTAGTTACAAACCATACATTAAAAACAGTCAAAAGAAGAAGAAAAAAACATATATCACAGGAAAAAGAACCTTCCAGCCAAAATGAAACCTTACGAAAAGGGAAGATTCCCCTGTTTTGTTCCCCTTCTTTGAAATTACAACTGTTTTTCTACCAGAGAAAATTAAGTCTGAAATCAAAATGGCCTTCTGTTGGCTAGCACCTGCCACTGAGGCCGGCCACTGACCACTGCAGACAGGACATCACTGTCTCTCCATCCAGCAAGTGCCTGTCCATTGACGATGTCCACTTGACAAGATGGAAGACCATTGTCCCTGGAGTCCATCAAGGAGTGGAGGATGCGCTGTGGGATGCTGTTCAGACACCGCTAATGATGAGTTACTGTCACGACACGTGGGACTTCTTCCATTTCGTGGTGGCGGCTTTTACTTCATTCACATTTTTATTAATCGTGCAGGGGTGTTGTCGGCATTTATCTCACTTTATAACGTGCAGGGTGTGTTGTGCTTTATCTTTGTCACTTTATAACGTGCAGGTGTGTTTGTTATATCTTTAATCGTCACTTTATAACGTGCAGGGTGTGTTGTTATCTTTATCGTCACTTTATAACGTGCAGGGTGTTTTATCTTTATCGTCACTTTATAACGTGCAGGGTGTGTTGTCGGCTTATTCGTTCACTTTATAACGTGCAGGGTGTGTTGTCTTATCGTCCTTTATAACTGCAGGGTGTGTTGTCGCTTTATTGTCGCTTTATAACGTGCAGGTGTGTTGTTATCTTTATCGTCACTTTATAACGTGCAGGGTGTGTTGTCTCTCCACCAAGGCGCGGAAACCACTGTGGCCTGAACAATCTCATCCCCGCTGACAGATTTATGATGATCCCCCTGTGCTTTGAGACTGCTTGTCAGAGAGACTGCAAGTCACTGAGGCTTTGGTGTGTGGCAATGTGTGTTAATGATAAGATTTGTCCTGTCTTGCCAGTATTTTCATGACATATATGTGTGTGTGTGTGTGTGTGTGTGTGTGTGTGTGTGTGTGTGTGTGTGTGTGTGTGTTGCTTTTCTGTCTGACTCTCTGCCTGTATTTTGTGTTGTCTGTTGTGTGCAAACCAATAGAATATGCATGCATATGTGCATGTGGGGACGGGATAGCTCAGTGGTCAGAGCGCTTGCTTTCCCCAAGCCAATGTTAAGCAGCGTCAAGCGTGATTGCCAATCGAATGGGTGAATATTTGCGCGCTTTGGCTTCTGTATAGTCCCCCAGTTCACCCAGCTGTAAATGGGTTCCCGTCCTCTTTAGGGTCAGGGAAGGTAAAGCAGTGAGAGAGAGGAGATGGGCGCCGCCCTTAATATGCTGGCCCCTAGAGAAGCTGAGGTCTCTGACGCCTCCCCCCCCCCTACGATCACAAAGGTTATGGAACACATTTACCTTTACGCGCGCGCGCGCGCGCGCGCGCGCGCGTGTGTGTGTAAACAAACGGTTGTTGCTTAGCTTATGGCACATGCAGTTTGCACTCTTCAAAGACCGTGTTATTTCATTTCATCATTTTTTTTTTTTTTAATTTTTTTTTTTTTTGGGGGGGGGCTGCTACCATGTGGTAAGAGTTTGCAATAACGTTTAGCTTCATTCGTTGTCATAGATTTTATCACCACAGTCAGTTCTGGTCTCTGCATGTGCTATGTTAACATTAATTCTGTCTACTTTCTTTCATTAAGGCTGTGTTTTATCTCTATATAATATCTGTTTTTCAAAGTTGGGCTTGCACCATTATCCAAACTTCAAAGCGTTTACCTGTTTTTCCTCGAGAACAGATGGCCGTCCGTAATCATGTGAAGAGTGTACCGTACGATTTTTTCCTTTCGACTAAGTAATGTTCCCTTTTCAAAAGATAGGAAGTGATATTACTGCAAGTTGCAGAATCAAAACAGTTGACATTTACTTGATAAAAAATACCATCATCAATTTTAATTCTCTTCACAACTCACCTTTGACTTAGTTGAAAGAAACCATCGCTAGTCTCAATTTCGCTAGCTTCTCACTCACCTGTTTCATGCTTTGATTAACGCTTTAAGGAACAGGATAAAAGGGAATCTTTTCGTATATCATGAAAGTAAGGACCTTTTTCATAATACAATTCTGGTGCGTTTTATTATTTCAGTGGGTAAGGAAGCTATAACTAATAACAGTAACACCTGCACTAGCTTGTACGCAATGTTATCCCAGTTTGACATATCTTTCCTTATTATCTGTCACACTGTTGAGCAACAGTAGCAGCAGTAACAACAACAATAATGCTAAGTTTTCTAGATGAGGGGTGTTGGTGGGTGGGTAAACAAAACGTGACTCATTACTTCATCACAACGATGTTGGCACTACGTGGGTGCTAGCCTACAGAAAAGCAATGGCCACAGGATGTAAACTTTAAAAAAGTTGTTTACTTTCGCTTTTGATGAAATCTTTCCTCATCTTTACAACAGGTAGACTAAGCTACACTAATCAAACCAGCTGTAATCTATGAGCTGCTGATATTGCTATAGAGTCCAGACAAGCAGGCAATTCTGCAGGATAAACAAGTCACTGGACACCTTGCTTACCCTAAACCTCACAGCTGGGGGGCTCCAAAATTAAAAAGAAGACACTGAGAACCAGGCAGCCAGCATCCTTGGTGTCATCGATCTGCAGAATTAATTCACTTCATCCATGAAAGTCTTTTTCCACTTTCCATCTTCTTCCATCACTGTCACAATCCATACAACTGTTGTGATCCAAAGAGACCTCATGTTATCACGACCAAGGCAGCCAGACAGTTGGCTAGACAGAGATAAACAAACAACATTTCCTCTCCATCCTCTAGGCGGCAGTCAGGCTGTGAAGGTCTGATTTACCACAGCCTCACTTCTCACTCTTGTGGCCTCACCCAACTTCTACCATTCTACTCAGTTCTGACGGTTGCGATATGCATCTATGAACAATGGCTATCAGAGTTTAGTCCTTTTATTGGTATGTTTCTTACACTGTTAATTTTTGATATGTGCATATCTTGGTATTGCCTGTTTATTATTTTTTTAAACCATTTCTTGTTTCTTCTTGCAGCCTCTTTTAGTGAAGATACTCCATAGTTGTATTTCTGTAGTTTGGATGGTTTTTTTCCTGTTGTTCAATGTTTCCTGATCACACCTATCCCTACACTTAATTTTACACAGCAGCGTCTTGGCACATGTGGTTTCCATAGCTTGCTAAGCATGCTTTTTACGTTAGGCAGTTGTTAGTCTTTGTTTGATCTCCTACCACTACGACCTCCACTGCTTTATTCTGTAAGGTTTGATAACCAGACCTTCTTCAATTTGTGCTGCCATTTCTAAATTGTTATCTTAAAAGATAAATTGCTTTGTGATCTAGAACACGTGTGGATGTATCTGTATGTTCACTAGCTGCTTTTCGATTTAGTGCTATATAAATTCCATGTATTATTATTATTATTATTATTATTATTATTATTATTATTATTATTATTATTATTATTATTATTATTATTTATTTTTAATAGCCGACCCAACTCTTCTTAGTTTGCAGTGCTTTCACACTTTGACTGCCTTTACAACTCACACATTGTGACTGGTGCCTGACCTGGTAGGCTTTTATACCGTTTAATTAAAAAATTAATATCGATTAGTATTATCAACATACTGTTCCTGACACTCTGCCAACTTAAGTGATTCAACAAATTTATATTTTCACAGTTCCTCTTTACTTGCTTAAAAATGTGTGGACAAACAGTGATCGCATTGAAAAAGAATATACAAACGTATAATAATAATTATGGACACCTAAATTCCGCCCTTTGTTAGCCTGTCTATGTATTCATCTGTCTGTCTGTCTGTCTGTCTGTCTGTCTGTCTGTCTGTCTGTTCTCTCTACAATAGGGAATAGTGGATGAGAGGCTAGAAACGTGCCCATATGAGCATAAGAACCCTGGCAATATAATACATGCATTTACAAACAAAATTAAATTACAACATCTTTTTTCTTTAAACTTTAAAGTTCGAACTAAATCATTGAGTACACCATCTATTCCATGCACGAGCAGAAGCCACACCAACAGACACCTTCATACATCCCCTTTAACGTCCAGAGGGAAAAGAGACAAAGCCTATCAGCATGTTCCTACACACAGAGCCACAGTCATCACATCTTTCTGTCTATCTTAAATCTCCGCTTTGTCTGTGAAGGCCCTAAACCTGTCAACTGGGAGAAAGTTGGGAGGGCAATGGCGACATCCCTGTCTGAAAGGGAAGTCCAATATTTAGTTTGTAGGAAGAACAAAGGAGTCTCTAGGGAGCACTACCACGGGTGACCATGATTCATCATTAGTGTGGCCAGACACCGATTGTCTGAACGTACATGAGCCACAGTAGATGGTAGGACATCAGCATTCCATTTTGTTTGGTGATCAGTGTCAATTTAGAGTCACATGCTGGCAAGTGGATCAGCAAAACGGTGTACACTGTTCAATGCTCAGTAGCCAGACCCTGTGTCGGCAGGCATGTGTTTTGATGGGCCCCCTGTTCCTGTGACGACGTCATTTTGTCAGTGGTGTGTCCAAGAAGTAGACGATGACAGGGGAAGGGAAATATTGCGTAGTAGTGTGCGTACAAGAGAATAACGATATGATGTAGGAAAAAACAACATATGCAACAAACAAACTCACATTAAGATTTCTGTAGAAAGTACCTATGTATCTATCTATGTATCTATCTATGTATCTATGTATGTATCCAACCATCCATCCATCCATCATCCATCCATCCATCCATCCATCCATCCCACCCATCCATCCACCCACCCACCCACCCACCCATCTATCTATCTACCTACCTATAATATGCATATGCTAACAATATCTAATCAGGAACAGATCTACCATTACATTTAGCTATTTACATAGTTAGCCAGAGGGCCAGCGTGGAGTAGTTTACTTGTAATATTTTTTCTTGGCCATACTTCTTTCTAAGATCTTCATCACGCTTGCTATAAAGAGAGATATTGTTCTTACCCCCCCCCCCCTCCCTCTCAAAGGAAATATGACATTAACCTACAAAATGTGAGATTCAGGAGGAAGGATATATCACCGACAGAAAGAGAGACAGACAGAATACAGTAAAGAGGGATAGAATCAACATTAAAGCTTGCCTAATCACCTTTCAGTACAAACTAGACCCTACTTTCATCCCTTCTATTTTTTCTCATGAAAACTCACAGGCTGTTTTCACTAGGTGGTAAAATCTGCGATGACAAGATTTGATCGTGTAGTTTTCCACACCTCTTTCATGCTTGGTCTTCTACAGACACTTTGGTGATATCAGCTGCAAATCTTCAGTGATGCCCCAACTGTCTGCTAGACTACAGTCTCTCCATCCCGCATTCCATTCCATTTCTGCATATTATCTCATCTTCATTCTTTGAACTATGACCAAGAGTTGGACTGAACTTGTTCATATTTTTCTCAGAATGTTCCTCTGTTCTCTTGAACTTATTATATTAATTAAACAAAGTCCTCCTCGAGTTCGGGATGTGGCTATCTTAGTAGTAGTTAATACGGTCATAGTCGTCGTCGTTTTACCTTCTTGGCTATTTTCTTAAATGATTTTCAAGAAAAATTCAAGACAATTTGTGACAGTTTAATCAGCATCTTTATTTTTATTTACTTCTTTTTATGCGTGAAGTATACTACTACTATTACAATTTTTACAAACACTTTTGTAATTAGATAAGACATATTATTTGTTGCCAGTGACATATTTGCAAACACAGAGATAGGTAGACATTAATCAAAGGATAGTACACACAAACATGATTGATATCGAGTGGAGAAACCGCCATCTCTCCTGCATTATGAACCTATTGTTTACTATGCAACAGATGAAAACCATCACAGCCTAATTTCACAAATAGTGTCACTGCTTTTTACAACAATTGCAACAACAAAAAACAGCGACGCCAATCAAATCCCCTCTGATTGATGGGCTGCTGATATTGCTGCAGTGTTCACGTCAGGAGGCAAATCCCCCTAGAGTCACAAATCACTGGACCCCTTACCACAGCCCGGCTCTAAATGAAACCACAGAACCACTGGCAGCAGACAACAGCGCTGGATGGCTTCATCAATCTACAGGATTAATCAGCCTCATCCACAAGGAGCCCCCTCCCTCCCTACCCCCTCACCCCACACTTCTTCCATCACCAAAGTCATCCACCTCTCTTCTTCGTCTCCTTTATTTCTTGCTCCTGAAGGTGTTATGACTACGAGGACACCCCGGGAAGAGAGAGAGAGAGAGAGTGGCCAGACATAAATAAACAACCACCATTTCATTTCCTTGGTGTGGGAGGCGGGAAGGTCGGCAGCTGTTCAACTACTGTGAAGCTCTTCTGATTTACTGCTGGCCATTGTCTTGGACTCTTGTACTGGCCTCCTATCCCTACGCACTTTCTTTTTTTTTCTGTCCCGATGTTGTGCTCATTGTGTTGTCTGCATGGAGAAATGTTCAGACTGTCAAAGATCAGTCCTTAACCGTTCTCAGTGCTTGGATAGTTTAATGCTTGCATAACTTGGCATTCTCGTAGTTTTATGCTCTGACTACACCTTGGTTGTTTGTGGGGTTTTGTTTATAGCACTTTTTATCTTTGTTTCTCTTTGTATCTCTATATGTTTCTGTCCGTTTGCCTGCATAACATAATGTGAATTAAACTTTGATATTAGCTCTCTGTCTCTCTGTCTGAGTATCTGATTCTTTGCAACATTTGGTGGCAACATTTGAGCACTGGGAGACATATGCTAATCGATAAACAGTCGAACCTAGAAACAAAGCCTAAGGGAAAACAAGTTTTACAACCATTTTGGTAGATTTCATTCTCGTGGTTAGATAATTAGAAAAAAAAATCAACCCAACAACATGACAATTGACATCTAGAACAGACACATACATCACTTTCGGCGTCCAAATCTGTAGAGAGGAGACAAAGGTGATCAACCAGCATGTGCCTGCCTGTACTCAGCCCCTGTCGCCACATTTCACTTCCATCCCCACACAGTCTCCTAGCTGTCGGCGAGGGTCGTAAATCTGCCCGCTGGGATGAAGTTGTGAAGGCAATGGTAATCACCACGTCTGGAAAGAAAGTACAATATTTATGTTTGAGAGAGACTTCAGACTTCAGATGTTTTATTCACGTAAGGCCACAGCCCCTTATGAACAGAGGGTCAACAAATGATAAATTTGAACATAAAGGCAACAAAACAAAAGAGACATTACGTGTCCTATCACAATGCATTATTAAAGACGTCAATACGTAGCTTTTTTCTCGCAGTTGGAAAGCTTTAAATAAATACATTGCAAAGATGCGAACAATCCTTTCATTTTCAGATGACATAAATAAAAATAGACGAAATAGGCTTTGTTGTGCATAGAATGTCTTCGGGATGAATCTTTCACGAAGATCAAAAAGGGTGTCACACTTCAAAACAAAGTGGACCTCATCTTCACCTTGTTCTTTACACAATGGGACATCCAAACATATCCGAACTCAAGCTCAAACAGACATATTCGTCTGTTTGAAACCCAGTTGACTTTACCGCTTGTGTCTAAATAAAATAACATGTTATAATCATGCTTTCTGCGGAAGTCTTTCCCAAATCATCTTTAATAATTTAAGCTAGTAACGGAAACATCTAATAGCAGAATTAATGCAGATAGGATACCTATTACATTCTCCATAAACTAAATCATTTGAAGTCGTCATGTCAACACCTGGAAACCTATGGAGACCAAATAAATTAACAGACTCGCATTCTGTAACTGCTTTTTTGTCCATACCCCACAATGTGGAACCGTATTGAACTCTAGGTTGTACTTGAGAATAAAAAAAAGAAAGATATGTTTGAGAGAGAGAGAGATAGAGAGAGAGAGACAGAGAGACAGAGAGAGACAGAGAGAGACAGAGAGAGACAGAGACAGACAGACAGACAGACAGACAGACAGACGGAGATATTTGGTAGTGTCAATGAACCACAAGTGACACTTATTGTAACTCATCATTAGTGTTACCCTCAACTAGCTGTCTGGATATACATCTATTCCACAAATGACGATATGGCTGACCGTCCTTCGTGTTGCCAAAGAGTGATGGATTAGAAACCTACAGTCGCATGCTGGCAAAGTCATCAGCTATAGCGGCCAGTCTGCAGTATCAGACGCCTGCATACCCACTTCAATATAATTTATGTGGAAGGGCATCAACCGCCATGGCGCAGTGGTTAGCATCTTGGATTTCGGACTGGAAAGTCGTGGGTTCGATTCCCAAAAGAGTCATAGGGATTTTTCGGACTCCGGCCGGCTCCTACTCAGAGTGAGTGTACTGTGGGCTCAGTGGGGAGACTGGGACCACACAGTCGAGCTTCATTCACTTTACGGATGCGAATTTGAGAGTGTTGCTCAAATTACCTGACCAACACTGCATGTGTTTGTATCTCTCGGGCCCGGTTGACGCGGGGATATATTATGATAGTAAGCGTAGAGTACAGCCCTGTTAAGTAGTCTCAAAGGGGATGCACTTCCACAGCAGCATCATTACATCATCCTCATCACCATTGATCATCATGCAATAATAAAATATGCCTCTGATTCGGTAGCTCCGTTGCTCTTGTCACATGGTGACCTCATATTCGGTTTCCCCATACACTTCTGTGCCTGTGGTGAGTTTGTGTCAAAGCCTTTGGGGTTGGGGGTTCGCGGGGGGACAGTCGTTGGAGGGACGTCGTGGTGGTCGCCACCTCGGGTGGGTGACTCACTCAGTCTTGCTCAGCGACTGAGCTAATACTGTCGTTAGTAGGGGGCTTAGTGGGTGGTGTCCTGAGTATGTTAGCTCCGAAAAGGCGCCACTGAACACCACCAAAGTGACCCAGCAGAAGTGCAGGGCCTCCCTGGCTGGTGGCCCCGCGGCGGTCTAATATTGATGGGCTCCCTGTGGACTCCCGACCCTGAGGACGAGACATAACAAATCTGGGTATGGCTGTGGCGGGGAGATTGAAATGAGCGGCGTGAGAACAGCAAGACGGGGTCGTTACAGAAGATGAGGCAGCAAAAAAATATATGTGGATGGGCGTGGGCGTTAGTTTGTATGAATTTGAGCGAATCGTGAAAGAAGGGTGCTGGGTTGAAAGTAAGATTGTATTCAGAAATATGTCAACATGTTTAAAAAACTACACGTAATTTTATATGACGATGTGTGTTTTACTACGTGTAGTTCAGTCGAGAGACATGCTTTTCCATATTAAAGTGGACAAAAAGGTTTTATCTTGTATCTTGTCTTGTATCTTGAAAGCATTTATAGGTCATACATTACCAGGAGATTTGTTTCGATATGCAAATCTTGTCTAAGTTCAATTATGTGAAACAGGTTACTTGTGCGCCCACACCAAAAACAAAGGTGAGAAAGGAAGACAAAACTATCTGTGATATTGCTTTCACAATATATTTTGAAACATACAGGCAGTAAAAAAAAAAAAAGTCACTTACACCCATACAGCGAAATGTCATGTTGCATCTCAGCTTGAAAACACTTAAAATCGTAAGATAAGGCTAAACAACATTAATTATGTACACTTGTTAAAGACCAAAACACATCAAAAACAAAAGAATGTGATAATAAATGGGGAATGAAAGAGTACAGTGATAAGAGGGTGACACTTGCCACCTGAAAAAAATTATCAGGTATCAGCATATTGATGGTTATTTGTGTCTAAACATCAGACCGAAATTCATGTTTTGGGTCAGTTTCATGAAACATGTAGCACTTGTATCCATATCTATCTGGAAGATTAAAGGCCCGAAACACTTGTTTGAAGGGGGTTTCTCCTCTGAGGACTCTCTGCTGCCATGTTCTACGCGAGTTTTTTTTTACCACATGTATCCATCTCTAACTGGATTTTAAAATACACTTTACCTTGCCTTACCTTGACTTACCTCGCCCTGCCTTGCTTGTTCCGTTAACTTTCTTCAAATCAATCAACATTTCAAACAGAACAATGTATTCAGGGCACGAGCAAAGGATTACACCTCTCAGGACAAACGATTGAATCTCATACATGGGATCACGGAGCTTACAGCACCATGCAAAATCAACACATTAGGCCTTCTGTGGAAATAGCACATATCTGACATACTACCGCAATTGCTTATGCAATGTAGTTACTCATGTGCTCCCCGCAACCCCGATATACAAGACTCACGTGTAAGTGTGGACGCATGGGCGTACATACAAGAAGTAACACACACTCACATTCACACACGTACGCATGCACGCACGCACACACACCACACACACACACACACACACACACACACACACACACACACACACACACACACACACACACACACACACACACGCACGCACGCACACACACACACACACGCACACACATTAAAATTAAGAATAATTGACGACAAAGAAGAAGAAGAAGAAGAAGAAGAAGAAGAAGAAGAAGAAGAAGAAGAAGAAGAAGAACAAGAAGAAGAAGAAGAAAGAAGAAGAAGAAGAAGAAGAAGAAGAACAACAACAACAACAACAACAACAACAACAACAACAAGACGAAGGAAAAGAAGAAGAAGAAGAAGAAGAAGAAGAAGAAGAAGAAGAAGAAGAAGAAGAAGAAGAAGAAGAACAACAACAACAACAACAACAACAACAACAACAACAAGACGAAGGAAAAGAACAAGAAGAAGAAGAACAAGAAGAAAAGAGGTGAAGGGGGAGGGGGGGGGGGCATGAGAAAGAGGAGGAGGAGGAGGAGGAGGCGGAGGATATAAAACAGGCTTAGGAAAAATTGACGGGGGTAGAAAGAGCGAGGGGTGGATGAGGAATGGCGAAAATAAACGAAAAACGAGCCGGGGTTGAAAAGTTAATTAAAAACACGCTCATGGGCGATCCTTTAATGCTGAGACTCTTCCCCCCTTGCAGCCTCCCCTGAAAGGAAACCCGAAGACTGATGTTCCCAGCACGTGCAGAAAGAAGTCAGTCTGATGCCACAGTAGTTTTCCCTCTTCTGCCTCGTTACTTCCAATTTGCTTCCAAAAGATCATAACAAGAGCGCTGTACATGAAAGGGAACAAAGAAAATACTGCGCAAACATCAGAACAAAGCAGGGGGATGAGAGAGAGAGAGAGAGAGAGAGAGAGAGAGAGAGAGAAGAGAGAGAGAGAGAGAGAGAGAGAGAGAGAGAGAGAGAGAGAGAGAGAGAGAGAGAGAGAGAGAGAGAGAGAGAGAGAGAGAGAGACACACACACACAGACACAGACACACAGAGACAGAGATAGAGATAGAGACACAGAGAGACAGAGACAGAGACAGAGAGACAAGGACACAGAGACATACAGACAGACAGAGACACAGAGACATACACAAAGAGAGTTTCCCTTCATACTAGAGGCTTGTTACTTTATGTAGTAATTTAGGCTGACACTAAATTCTGAGCCTGGGTGAATCATTCATCTTTACATTGAAAGATCCTAGTATCGAGTTTTCTTTTGATGTGAAGATAAGTTAACTTGAATTTTAGTGACGTCAACATAAACTCATATCAAGTCGACCTAAACTCAAGTCAAATCATGTCACATTACGTCACGTCAAACCAAGTCAAATCCAGCCAAGCCAAACCCAGCCAAGCCAGACCCAGCCAATTTATCAAGTTACATCAGTTCAAAGCAATTCGAATTCGACTATGAGGGGAAATCTGCGTGCTGGTGTTAAAAACCTCCAAAAAGAAAAACCCTCAAAAAACCTGCAAGGATAGAGTTTATGCAGAACAAACGCCCACAGCAACCATTATAGTCTCTGACAAATTCAAAAGAGAAAGGTGCAAGCTTAAAAAAAAAAGAAAAGCACATCCAGACGGATTGTATGTGGTTATTAGTTTGTTTTCTTTTTCCGCTTTCGCCAATAAAAGCAGCACCAACTTTCCACAAGGAAAAATACAACTGTTGCCATCAATTCAAAAACACGTTTAAATGCTTATCTCAGATAGGAATGATATATAGCACTAATGCTTTTTCTAAAAAAAATATCGGTCGGGATTTAATCAGGATTTAACCAGGATCAGACTGATGTTACAACACACACACACACACACACACACACACACACACACACACACACACACACACACACACACACACACACACATACACACACACACACACACACACACACACACACACACACACACACACACACATCAGCAAAGCTAGTCATATATTTTTGTGTGTATAAACTCACTGATACCAAGCTACTGCACTCAAGTTTTCTATATCACAGGGATGTAAATTTTAGAATATTTTGCTTTCTATCATCTATGCAAAAATGCACGTGCCCCTCCATCTTGCAATTATTTTGTTTGACATATATCGGTATTTCTTTTCAGCAATGACACACATGCCCGTTGGTGTACACATCAGCACACACACGCGCATACACACACACACACACACACACACACACACACACACACACACACACACACACACAACACACACACACACACACACACACACACCACACACACATTTTCACGCGTGTATGCACTC
The DNA here is from genome assembly GCA_030674155.1 of Stramonita haemastoma. Taxonomy (NCBI): domain Eukaryota; kingdom Metazoa; phylum Mollusca; class Gastropoda; order Neogastropoda; family Muricidae; genus Stramonita; species Stramonita haemastoma. The sequence continues at coordinate 22,146,032 of CM060321.1, forward strand.
ACAGCACGCTTGAGTGCAGACACATCTTCAAATCAGAATGTCAATTTGCCTCGCCACATTTAAAAAGTGGACCAGTAATTTCACAACGTTTACTGGTTGCATAGGCTTTTTTGAGTTTTTTTTCTGATTTTGATGCGTTTTGTTTGGTTTTTATTTTTATATCTTTAAAATATAACGCTATCTTGGATATCTCTCTGCCCTACTTCCCGGTTGAGAGATACAAAGTCTTTACAATCTGCAGGAAGATGGACATTTTACAACGCATTACGTTAAAGATAGACATAGGACATTTTTTGCCCTCATAATGCAGCCGTTTTGGAATCAGCTCTCGACATTTTTTGTCCCGGAGTTTTTTTCTCTGGGGCATCATTTTCCACTGTACAGCTCTAAACGGTTTGCAGGCTTCCTTTCTTTGTTGTCGTGGATTTGTATTTTTCTTCTTCTTCAGTTTCTTTCCTTTCTTTTTCGGGCTTGTTTCTGGTTTGTTTTTCGTTCTTTTTTGTTTTTGGTTTTTTCTGTTCGTTTGTGTGTTGCTTTGTTGTGTGTATGTGTCTGTCTGCCTGTCCATCGGCCTAACTTCAACAATCTTTTTTTTATTTGCTTCCTTTTTGCTGTTCTTTTTTTCTCTTTCGTTTCTGCCTTTCTTGTTTCTTTTTAGTGCATTTGTTTTCTTGAATTTCTGTTCTTTTTTGCTTGTTCTGAATGTCAATTTTTTATTTTTCGTTTTGCACTTTCTTTTTAGTTGGTTCTTTTCTATTTTCTTTTTTTTTCTTTCAAGTCCCAGTTTAGTGGCACTCACACAGAGACACACACACAGACACAGTCGCAGACGCAGAACACAACACACACACACACACACACACACACACACACACACACACACACACACACACACACACACAGTAACACACACACAGTAACACACACAACACACACACACACAGTAACACACACACAGTAACACACACACACACACACACACACACACACACACACTGTGTGTGTGTGTGTGTGTGTGTGTGTGTGTGTGTGTGTGTGTGTGTGTGTGTGTGTGTGTGTGTGTGTGTGTGTGTGTGTGTGTGTGTGTTGTGTGTGTGTTGTGGTTGTGTGATGGTTCTATGGTGGTTAAAGCTTCCTTGAGTAAGTGTCGTTTAACGGAAAAAAAATTGATTTACACTTTTGAATAGAAAGTAGCTAAACAATTAAGTCGAGTTCTCCAACAAGATGTAAATAGAAAGTTTAAAGGTGCAGTCAAGTCAAGTGAAGTCATGTTACAGGAAAAAAAAGGCACACTAATCAAACGCAATAAAATAGATAAGGTCAAACAGGCGAAGGAGACAACTAAACACCTCCGCCCACCAACCTAATCATTAACACTGGAGCGGGATCCCAATCTAGGCAACTCGTGGGAAAGTGCCC
>CM060321.1:22154950-22159950 GCA_030674155.1 Stramonita haemastoma
CATGCATATGTCATCTGCATACTGAACCACTGTGACATTTTTTGTCAAAGTGTCTGGAAGATCATGAATTAAAATATTGAATAGCATTGGCGCAATTACAGACCCCTGTGGGATTCCCATGTCAACAGATCTAGAAGTTGAATAGGTGCGTCCCACTTTAACTTGAATACTTCGACCTATAAGAAAATCTTTGACGTAATTAAAGACATGTCCTGAAAATCCTACTGACTTCAACTTAAAAAGCAATCTAGAATGCCACACACTATCATATGCTTTGCTTACGTCAAAGAATGTGGCCAAAAGATTTTTGCGTCTGGCAAACTGATTTTTAATTTGTGTTGTCAACTTAACAATATGATCAACAGTGGATCTTCCTTTGCGAAAACCAGCTTGATTCACTGGTATGATATTCTCTTTATCGCAATAATGTACCATTCTATGAAGGACGATTCTCTCCATTAATTTTCCAATATGGGAGGTAAGTGCTATTGGCCTGTAGCTCTTAATGTTACATCTGGGCTTTCCTTGTTTTAAGATTGGCACAATTATAGACTGCTTCCATATAGATGGTAATCTTCCACTACTCCAACATTTTTGGAACAGAACGCTAAGGAACCATATATATTTTTCCGGAAGATGTTGTAGCATTTGGTTGGATATTACATCCAAACCAACAGATGTCTTTTTGTTTCCCAATACCGAAATTGCATCCTGAACCTCTTGTACAGTAACTGGGGCATTGATGTAATGATCATTTTGTTGTGGTGGGTCTTTATATTTAGATTGCTTCTCTTCTATCTCTCTGAAAGTTATCATATCTTTAGAAAGACTAGATGTTTGCATTGTTTTAGAGAACATATCTACAAAAGCTTCAGCCTTCTCAGCATTGCTAGGTAATGTATCATTTTTTGGATCTAACTGGATAGGATATCTAGGCAACTGTACCCCATTTTTCATTTCATGTATCTTCTGCCAAACCTTAGGTACATCTTTGTAGTTTGAGACATCTGAAAGACAAAAAGATGACCAAAATTCTTGTTTGGCCTGGGCTATCACCTTATTACTATTGATATTTGCTTTTTTCATTTCTTCGTGGTTCTCTTTTTTACGATCTTTTAAGTATTTCTTAGTCTTTATTTTTTTCATGTCCACTGCACTTTGGCATTGTGGATTCCACCAGATATTTCTACAATATTTCGCTGAGTGAAAGGAATGGTATTTTGGAATTGAATTTTCAGCTGCAAGCAGCAATATTTTCATAAATTTAGAGTAAAAAGAGTCCACGTCAAAGTCAAGTGCTGTATCTAGATCTAAACTGTACGCATTGAGCAGTTCTTTAAACTTGTCCCAGTCTGCCTTTTTATAGTTAAACCTGGGTACTTTGTCCCTTATCACATCTTCTGCACATGCTTTTTCATTTACAGTAATACAGAGTGGTAAATGATCACTTCCTAAACTATCAGGAAAAGTCTCCCACCTATTGTTTGGGACAAGGGATGGAGAAATGAGTGACAAGTCAATGGAAGTAGATCTATGATATGAAACGTCTGGAATTCTTGTGACACACTTTTCATTGTTAAGCAAACATAATGGAGAATTAACGATGTTTTCTACAAAACGGTTGTTAGTAACTATAGTACAGTCTTTCTCCCACAATGGAGCATGGGCGTTGAAGTCACCACCAATAAACCATTTCACTTTGGAGTCATCTAATGAATGTAACCAGTCACAATTTTGGTTATTTGGACCTCGTGGAAAATAGACAGAGACCACATTCATTGTTAAATTTTTGTTAAATTTCACACATGCTGCACAGGAGAAGACGTCAGCTGTATTGCTTGGTACAGGAGACTCACAGATGGTATACTGAAGTCCCTGCTGCACATAAATAGCAGTGTATATTTTTTCCCGTGACACAGACTTCGTTTTGTCATAGATAGGTGGGTAATAGAAATTCGGGATATTTGGCAACTGACTTGACGACACATTAAGAGACTGCAGCACTAAAACTTGGTATTTTTTAGATGATAGATGGCCAAGCAAATAGGGTAAATTCACAGTAGCACTTCGGGCATTCCATTGAAAAATGTGAAGTGTCTGATTCATTTTGGCACACACACACCACACACACACACACACACACACACACACACACACACACACACACACACACACACACACACACACACACACACACACACAACACACAACAAACAAACAAACAAACAAACAAAAAAAAAACCCACGGGCGCGCACACACACACACAAAAAAAAAAACTATCTTTTAAATGAAAAACAAGGGGGAAAAACAAACAATCAACCCCCCAAAAAACAACTGATTTAAAGCAAAATGTAGCAATGAATAATTAAAGAAAATCTTAATCAACTGGTACTCCTGAAGCACAACTTATAAACACTTATCTGTGCACTTTAAGCCACAAAAGTGAGGAAAAAAAACAAAAATTCGGGATCCCGAGGAACAAATATGAGTGACAAAGTCAATAGTAGTAATACAAGTTTCCACCGGACCGAGACTGCCAGTCTGTGGGCAAGGCATGTCTGCTGAAGGAGGGACAGCCTCTTGGCCACTGGTATCGCTGGCGCTGGAGACCTCTTTTCTTGGGACGTTCCCACAGAAGGCGCTGAAGAGATCGACCAACATTCCCAGCGAGAACTGCGCTGCCACGGTAAGATGGGTGGATACCGTCTTGCATCATGCGTCCCTGACCTGTTTTAAGATTTTCATGGGACACGAAAGAAACGCGAGGATGCTCTAGCAGGGCTGAATTATTGTAAGCATTGAATAAATCTGCTTTTGCATTTAAATTTCGATTACATGTGGGAGAAACTTTGCTTAGCAGCACCTTTATATTTTTATATTTTTCTGACAGAGAGGTGACAATACCAACAAGATCTTTACTGGCTTCTTTGGGCTCTTTTTTTCTTAAATCATTAATGCCCACATGGATCAGAACGACTTCAGCTGAAGACAGGTTAGCATGCTCCATTTCTTGAGTGATGTCTTCAGCTGTAGTAACTTTTTTCATGGTCGCCTGAAACCCATAGGATCTGCCCAGCCTGTGCGCATCAATCCGTTTGAAAACAGAATCATGTATTATGAAAGCTGTAGGAAACTGTGTGGTGTTATTTTGAGGAATTGATGCATTTATTGGATATGTATTTTCAGATTTGAAGTGTTCTCTTTTAAGATCTTGATCTTCTTGTCTATCATCTTGTTTGCCCAACACTCTACTTTGGTTTGTTTTATTATTGACTTCTTTTTTCCTTCGACTTTGTACGTCACGTTTTTCATGACGTAAAGTTTGGACTGATGTTTCAAAGTTCTTTCTTGAAACGTCATTTTCTTTCTTTTTTTGAGTAGGCCTAGGTTTAGCCGGTGTATTGTCTTTACCGCTCATTCGACCTGTACCGTGCTTTCGCGACGCGTTGCTGGTGGCTTTGATGGTCGGAGGTACAGATCGCGCTGCCACCTCAGCGTAGGAAGGGCTGGTGGATCGCGTAGAAAGAGCGGGGACCTCGAGGTCTACTTTGTCTGTTTGTGTGGAAACAGCACTTACCGTTTTGGGACAGTGGCTCTGCATACATAGAGTAGCGTTGTCGCGTCCATCAAGGTTTTTCTGGGTCTTGGCAAACTCTTGAAAGGTTTGTGAAATTTCGTTGATTTTTCTACTGAGTTCTTCTATTTTATCAAATAAACTACTGTTGTCAATGGAAACAGGCTGCTCCTTCGTGTCATTACAACTGGTTGACAAAATTTCTGCATTCAAAACATTGGTAGGTTTGCACTTTGACGAACAGTTAGATGTAACACATTCTTCACAAGAAAATTTGCGCTTGAAATTTAAAAACACTGTGAGCTGGTAGGCAGGAAGCTTGGTACAGTCAATATGAATTTGTCTCTTGCAATCATGGCAACTCAACGTTGAAATTCCAGGTCTTGTCGATCCACAGAAACAATTAGACTTTTGAAGGTCGCCACTTCTATTTAAAACACTTACATCCTGGCAAGTTTTGACAGTCAAACTTGGTGCTGATTTCTGACGTTTCCTTAGGGTGTCTAACCATCTGGACTTACTCATTTTCCTCAGAAATCCCAGAGAAGAAAAATCAGCTGTGCTTAGTAACCGCCATGTTGAATCTCATCCAATGATTTTGGTTGTGTGTGTGTGTGTGTGTGTGTGTGTGTGTGTGTGTGTGTGTGTGTGTGTGTGTGTGTGTGTGTGTGCGTTGAAACAGTTCATGTTCTGTAAATACCATATTTTATGAATTTATTCTGTTGTTCAACAAGTTTAATCTTGCCTCTTTAGTTCTATATATAATTCTTTGTAAATTATAGTTTTATTCTTTTTTGATTTCATCTTTAGGATAATTGGCTATTACAGGGCAGATTGATTGCTATTTTTTCACATGTTATGTTAACTTGATTATCGTGCTTTTTGTCACAATCTTTTTTGTTTTTTTCTTAAAAATCTGAAGTTCAGACATCATCAAAAGTTGAAAAGAGTGCACATGTCTATGTTATATAACGTAGAGCCATAATGATTTTTCATACGGAAGGCAACCTTTAGATTTTAAAATAGACAATTTTCACTTGAAACGATAGAGATGGGTTATATTGTCATCAAAGTTAGACAAGTTTAAGTAGTTAGTTTGCATCAGCATTTGAACTTTACACTTAAAACGTGGACTGGATTATATTCGGAAATCAAAGTGGTTTCAGCACTCCATACTAAATAAAGAATGTCAGTGAGTAATTGAGTATTTTTGTAATAATTTGTGTTAAGGTCTCCATGTGGGACCCTGTATTTTGCATGTAAGAATATAAGCACAGGAAAACTGGGCAAAAAAGTGAAGAACGACGTGCCTGCTGAAAGGAAATTTTGTAAAATATCTTGCAAAGTATTAGCACTTAGCTGAGAGGTTGGGGTAAAATGCATTTCATTAGAAACAATGAATCTTCTTCTCTGATTCATTCTACA
>CM060321.1:22162450-22167450 GCA_030674155.1 Stramonita haemastoma
ACGCAGTGTGTTTTTGTGAAAAATGTTCCTGCTATGCTAAAATGCAAGCAGAGTTCTCAGAATTTACAGCGACTGGCTCTGTGGTTGAAAACATGTCTTGGCATTTGAATTCTTCATATTTATTGCAAACCACATTTGAATATCTATGTTCTTTTATTGGGGATATGTGGTTATAAGAGAGTTAGGCAACTGTTACATTATATTGGCTTTTACTTGGATTTTGCGTTTTCTTTTCTTTTGGTACACTTCTTTGTGTAAAAACGGAACTTCAGACAGCGTGAAGATTTGAATCAGTGCATATGTCTGCGTCTTTATGTGACAGAAAAAGGTTTTGATGTCATTAAAAGTTTACAGGGATAAGTAGTTTGGTAATTGGAATCTTTATCTTAAGCATACACTACAAAAAAGAGGTAGACTTGAATCTTTTTTAAATAAAAAAGTAAAGCACTTTAGAGTAGATTAAGGGTGACTCTGTTTAACGTTGTAACGATTTGACTCAACCTTTTATGCGAAGATTTTGTAGTTTGCATGTAAGAAAATCAGTATTGGAGTAATTCACAGGAACTATAAAGAACGAATGGTTGTTGTACAAAATGAGATTTGTTGACGTGGCTTGCTAAGTCACAGTGCTTTACCTAAATAGTTGTGGGAAAATAAGTATTCGTCTAAAAAAATTACCGTAAACACATACGGAAAGGGGAAGGAGGGTGGGGATGGGGTGGGGGTAACCCAGTGGTTAGAGCAGTGGGCACATGACCTGGTTTGATCCGCCATCAAGGCACTTGTTCCAGGGGGTATTTTCCTCGGAGTTCACAGCAGTAGTGACTGCACTACCCCAAAAGTCCTTTGCGTGGGACTATAAACCGACTTCCCGTTTGTAAATGCAAACGGAACATCTATTACACAGAGTAAAACATATTCTGCCATTAGAAGAGTAGGCTTTTGCGTGCCAGTAAGAAATAATGATAAAATACGATTTTAAAAAACAACGACATCCTAACGTTTGACGTCAAAGGTAAAGGTGTTCCATAACCTATGTGGTTGTAGGGGAGCAAGGCATCAGAGACCTCAGCTTTTCTAGGGGCCAGCATATTGAGGGCGACGTCCATCTCCTCTCCCTCGCTGCTTTAGCTTTCCTGACCCGAAAGAGGGCAGGTACCCATTTATAGCTGGGTGACCTGGGGGACTGTACTGTAACCAAGGCGTGCATATGGTCACCCATCCACTTGATAACCACGCTCAATACTGCTTAATCTTGGCTTGAGGAAAGCGAATGCTCTGACTACTGAGCTATCCCGTGCATAGACATAATCTCTAACGTCAGAATGTGGCTCTCCTTGTCGTAGACAAAAACAGTTGAGATACACAAACATCTCACCATTGGTGAACCTCAGAGAAACAGCTGATGAACAAGATAAACAAAACAATAAATACGCCTCTCTCTAGATAGCTATGTATCTCTTTTTTCCTATCTCTGTCAGTTTCACTTTTTTCTTTTCTCTCTTTGTCTCCATCTCTTTGTCCGTCTGTCTGTCTATATTCTCATTTTGAGGGTTGAACAAGAAATAAAAACAAGAGAAGAAGAAGAAGAAGAAGAAGAAGAAGAAGAAGAAGAAGAAGAAGAAGAAGAAGAAGAAGAAGAAAAACAAGAACAAGAAGAAGAACAAGAACAAGAACAAGAACAAGAAGAAACAAGAAGAACAAGACCAATGAAAATGAGAAGAAGAAGAGCAATGAGAAGGAGAAGAAGAAGAGCAATGAGAAGGAGAAGATATCGAGCAGTAGATTAAATTGTTAATTGCAACACGCACAAGAGCGATCCCGGAAACTTTTTGCACCCCTTCACTACTGCAGCTTGTCTGAGAAAGAGAGCGAGCCCAAGAGGGATGACTGCAGCACATGCACAACTCGGGCTAACGCCACGCTCCGACTTTTTTCATACCTCATCCACTTTTCAGTTTTGTACTTAAAGACCACGGCAACGTGTTCGGAAATGTTGACCTCAACAAACTCGATCTATAGGTAACGCACTTGCCTAGAAAGCGACAGGTCTGGGTTCGAAGTGTGTGGTGGTTTGATCCCCGTTTGGGCAAACAAATTTCCCACATCCTCTGGTCTGTGGGTAGTGGTCTGGGTGCTAGTCCTTCGGATGAGACGATAAACTGAGGATTCGTGTGTTATATATCATTATTTAGTGCACTTAAAAGAACCCACGGCAATATGAGAGATTTCCATGGCAAAATTCTGTAGAAAAAAGCCATTCTAATAAGGAAACAAATACAGTTGCAGACTAGACAAAAAAAGATAATTAGAATTGATATAATTGGTTTGACAGAGAGGCTAGAAGAACGTCTTCAAGTGTCCCTCACTTTGTGGAGGCAAATACAAAGCATTAGCACCATGCACCGGACTAACCTACCTATCGCACCCACATGCCCGCGCCCTCTCCCCACATCAGCTAATATTTTCCCGTCACCAGCCGCCATGGCGCAATGGTTAGCCCCTTGCATTTCGGACTGGAAGGTCGCGGGTTTGATTTCCATAAGAGTCATAGAGATTTTTCGGGCTCCGGCCTGCTCTTACCCAGAGTGAGTATGCTGTGGGCTCCATGGGGAGACTGGGACCACACAGTCGAGCTTCATCCACTTTACGGATGCAAATTTGAGAGTGTTGCTCAAATTACCTGACCAACACTGCAGTGCAGGTGTCTGTATCTGTCTGGCCCGGTTGACGCCAGGATATATTATGACAGTAAGGGTAGAGTACAACCCTGTCAAGCAGTCTCAAAGCAGATGCACTTCTACAGTCTGGCTCAGCGACTGAGCTAATACTGTCGTTAGTAGGGGGCTTAGTAGGTGGTGTCCTGCGTATGTTAGCTCAGAACAGGCACCACTGAACACCACCAAAGTGACTCAGCAGAAGTTCAGGGCCCCCCTCTGGCTGGTGCCCCCATGGCGGTCTAATATTGATGAGCTCCCTGTGGACTCCCGACCGTGGGGATGAGACATAACAAATCTGGGTATGGCTGTGGCGGGGAGATTGAAATGAGCGGCGTGGAAACAGCAGGACGGGGACATTGTAGAAGATGAGGCAGCAAAAATAAAATCACCTCTTCAACACCAATCCACACACATTCAGCATATAACTACAAGATAATCTGAGCAGCAAAAGCTGCATCATTTCTTCTCATTATTGAAGGAAAAATTCAACCTGTGAAACAACAGACCCTGGCCTTCATATTGAAGATATAACCATGTACTTGTATTCTTTAACCATTTCATACCTTTTCAAAGGAAAATAATAATTATATAGACACTGTTGTCTCTCTCTTTGTTTCTGTCTTTATGTCTCTGTCTGTCTGTCTCTGTTCCTCTGTCTCTGTCTGTCTGTCTCTCTATTTGTGTCTCTGTTTCTCTGCTTCTCTGTCTCTGTCTCACACACACACATACAAACACACACAATACAAACACGCACACACACACACACACATACACACACACACACACACACACACAACACACACACACACACACACACACACACACACACACACACACACACACAGAGCAGGAGTCGATACTTCAACTCTACAGGAAGTCTCTGTACTAGAAGTTCCTTTCTTGCGAACAAACACTGCATAACATAGAACACAAGCAAACCTTGGGAACCCATACACATTTTGACAGTTTCCATCCGTAATGTAAAGCGCTGCCACTACTCTCTGCTGCAAGGATTACAGTTCGCAGAAGCAGTTTACACGCGAGCTGTTACTTGAACGTAAACAACACAGAGACCGTTTGCACGTTAGTAAATAGTTCCCCCATTGTTTTGGACTTTGTGTTACAACCGAGAAAGTAAATGATGACCCTGCTGAGTGATACAAAGCATGATAATTAAGAGAGAGAGAGAGGGGGGGGAGTACAGGAGAGAGAGAGAGAGAGAGGAGAGAGAGAGAGAGAGAGAGAGAGAGAGAGAGAGAGAGAGAGAGAGAGAGAGAGAGAGAGAGAGAGAGAGAGAGAATCAAGTTCTTTTTTTTTAATGAGTAAGCCCTCGTGTCCTATTTTACATCCAGTACCCTCCCTTTTCATGGATGACATCATGTAACAGAAGGGAGCATGATGAAGAACACACACACAGGCAGATACAGACACAGACACAGACACCACGCGCGCGCGCGAACATCAATTGGCTCAATGTAAAAGAATTATAATTTTTAAGTTTGAATAAATATGACTAAACATAAAATAAAAGAATTGATGAGAGAGACGGAGAGTGAGAAAAGAGAGAGAGACACAGACAGAAAGACAGAGAACAACAGGATTTTTAAGTACAGGATGTAGAGCTATGAAATCTTCACAAAATAGATGAGATCTGTTCCAAAATAGGACCAAGTGAATTGCAAAAATTGGACCTTACCATTTTGAGTGATCTCTGATATTGGCCTGGAATGTATATGTCACAGTAAAGATAAAAACACTAAAACATTTTCTGTTTACAACAAAATCAATGTTCCCAGAATATAACATGCACCGCCATTCTGTTTGAGAATATTATTTTCAAGAGTCAAGATTTCAGCTCTTTATTTAGAATTTTTGCTATGTTTGTATAGAATTAGCAGACTCTATTTGAATATGTTTGCCGCAACTTAAATTATTGACAAAGCGACTGTTTTTTGTTCTTTGTGATTCTGTCATTAATCTTATTATTGTTATAGAATGTGACCACTCAAAGCATTGTTTGGTTTGACTCCACCTCCGTGCCTTATTCTACCTACTGTTTGTTCTATTTCCGTTTGTTTGTTTGCTTTTCTTTGCTTTGACCTTTGTAATAGACAAACATTACCAAGAATGATTGAGTTTGGGGGAAAAAGTCAGATCAAATCAAAAAAGTTTTTCTAATTTTTGGGGGGTGTTTTATTCAAAAGGAAGTGTTACTTTTAAGAGGAAAAATTTCAATTAATTGTAGCCTTTTTTCTCTAAAGTGGAGAGAGATATATTTAA
>CM060321.1:22172450-22174950 GCA_030674155.1 Stramonita haemastoma
GCGTGCGTGTGTGTGCGTGTGCGCATCTGTGCGTGTGTGTGTGCGTGCGTGTGTTTGCGTGCGCGCGCGCGCGCGTCGTGTGTGTGTGTGTGTTCGTGTGCGTATGTATATATGTGTGCGTGGGTGCGCGCGCGTGTGTGTGTGTCTCTCTCTACTTCTCATGTTTCTCAAAATGTTAGCCTAGCGACGATAGAGATCAATGGCAGGAAGATTTATGCCGGTAATTTCACGCCCCAACCCCTTCCACCCTGTCACCTCCCCCCCCCCCCCCCCCCCCCCCTGTCCTGTCCCCCTGTGATGCGCAGATAATGAGCCAGCTTAGTTCGTTTTTACCGGTCCATTGTCTTCTAGTTTCTTGAAAAAAGGGGTGGGGGTGGAGTGGGGGGTGGAGGAGAGATAGGAGGGAATGGGTCGGAATAGCCGAGTGGTTGAGAGCATTGTGCTCCTGACTTAACAGTGACTGAAGGCCCACTGGTTTAAGTCTCCACTGTGGTGTCCACTTGAGTCATTTTCAACCATGAGTCAACATTTTTTTTTGCATATGTGACCGGTCCACCACACATCACACATCCACTCACACCATTAAGGTAGCCACACTCCGACCTCGGGGCCATGTGTGTTGGTTCTTTTCAAGTACCTCGCCATATATGTAGCCACTGTCCGCCTTCAGATGACCGCGGCTGTATATCCACCTTTCATCGCACTGCCGGAAAATTCCCAGTGTAACGCACCAACAAAGCCTAGAGGGGTTCAGGGAGAAATTCAGCCTGAAAGCAGTGTCTTTAAAAAAAAAAAAAAAAAAAACAAGAATAGGGGAGGGAGATATGGTTGGAGGGACCACACAAGATTCTATTTTATTATCTTTTCTTTGCTTGTTCACGAAAATAGCCTAATGTCTACTGCTCGGGGCTTTTTGGCCCAGTTTTTTTATATTCTTCGGAGTATGGACTAATGATTACACAAAGAACATGACAGCTATTCTTTTGCCATTCATCCGCGGATTATACTTTCGTTCTATTATTTTGTAAACTTTCTTTTGTTTTGTTTGTCATGCGGGAATTTTGCTTAATTTCTAAATGGATTAATCAGGTTTATGCATGCTAAGTTTTTCAAATGAGTGCTTTAAGGTTGATGTTTTAAAAAAAACTCTGTTTCCAGTTATCGATGTGTGTGTGCGTGCGTGCGTGCATGCGTGCGTCCGTGCGTGTGTCTGTGTGTCTGTGTATGTGTGTATAACTATATGTGTGTGTGTAAGTATGTGTGTATGTGTGTATGAGTGTGTGTGCATGAGTGTGTGTGTATGTGTGTGTTTGTGTGAATGTGTGTCTGTGTGTGCGAGTCAATGTGCTTGTGCTTGCATGTTTGTATGTGTGCATGTTATATATATATATAATGGGGGGGGGGGGGGGGCGGCGAGATGGAGTGTCCGTGGGTTTGTGGCTGAGTGAATATGTCCGTGTGGTGTGTGAAGGGAGATGGAGAGAGAGAGAGAAGAGAGAGAGAGAGAGAGAGCGAGAAGAGAGAGAGGAGAGAGAGAGAGAGAGAGAGAGAGAAAGAGAAGAGACAGAGACAGAGAAGAGACAGAGAGAGAGAGAGACAGAGACGAGAGACAGAGAGACAGAAAGAAAAGAGAATAGAGAAGAGGACAGAACAGAAAAAACAGTAAGAAGAGATGACAGACAGACAGACAGACAGACAGAGACAGAGAGACAGAGTCAGAGAGGAAACAGAAGGACACGGAGAGCTTTTCTGAAGCCATGCTGGTAACTAAATCAAAGGAGGTGACTCACGTAACACGTCTCCTCTTTCCAATGGGATTAAACACTGAACACGATAGGCCATTAAAAAGGCAGGGCGAAAATCAGAACCAGAGGAAAAGGAACGACAATAGTGGAAGAAGAAGAAGAATGCAAAAACAAAAATGCAAAGAAGACTGCAAAAAAGAAGACTGCAAAGAATGCAAAGAAAGAGAGGACTAGGGACAATAGCAAGAAAAACAAGAACAAAATTAAAGAGAGAGAGAGAGAGAGAGAGGGGAGAGAGAGAGAGAGAGAGAGAGAGAGAGGAGAGAGAGAGAGGAGAGAGAGAGAGAGAGAGAGAGAGAGAGAGAGAGATGAGATTTGATTTGATTTGATTTATTCTTTTATATCGAGGCGAATGGAATAAGCACTCTTGTGCTTTTTTACGTCCAGTCCCCGTGTGTATGCAGTTTGGTAAATGTCATCTGTTCCCACCAGCACACGATGGCCTACTCTTACGAAAAGCGGAACAGCATTTAACGTGTGCACAAGATGTTCTGCGTGCGTTCGCACAAGGGGCCTCGGTTTAAAGACTCATCCGAAGGACTTTTGGGGAGAGTGGAGTCAGCACTGATGTTAACTCCAGGAGAAAAATTTCCTCGATCGGACTCGAACCCGGGTCGTCAAATTGCCAGCGCAATGTTCTGACCACTAGGCTATCCGTCAGAGAGAGAGAGAGAGAGAGAGAGAGAGAGAGAGAG
>CM060321.1:22182450-22189950 GCA_030674155.1 Stramonita haemastoma
ACCACACAGAAGACTCAGACAGAAACAGATACAGACAGACAGCGGCAGAGTCAGGGAGAGGCAGAGACAGACACAGACAGACAGAGAGATAGAAATAGAACCAGAGCTAGAGAGACAGAGTCAAACAGAGACAGGCAGAATACAAAAACAAATAGGGGTGTTTTTTTTTAGATTTTAGGCCATAGTTACACGTAATTATTAACAACAAAGAAACCTCAGAGTCAAACAGACAGAGAAACAGAGATACAGAGTAGCACTCAACATTTCTTTTAAATTTTTTTTGAGATTATCACTTTTTTTTTTAGTCCGAGAATACTCATAACCAAATTACTGGGACGAATACAAACGCATTTCTTGAGGAACTAATTCAGTTTTACCAGAATTGTGCTAATGTAGTGTCTTGAGAGTAAAAAGAAAAGAAAAGAGAGAACGAATGGCAGAGAAAAAAGGGCTTTTTTCCCCTCAAATTTCTCCCTGCCTCACCCCCACCTCCTTCCCTCTGCCCTTTGCCCTCCGCCACCCGCCCTCCTTTTTTTACTGAATGGAGCACACTGTCTTTTCTTATCCTGAATCCATATCGTCTTCAAGTGACTACATGTGGTAAAGCAAGCGTGTTCAGTGCTCCTATTAGCCAGAAAATGAATGGAAGGATCTTTTTTTTCTTTCACACTGAACAGATGCTGGCCAAAATAACGACTCTACATTCTCTGTAGGATCTCCTTAATGTCTTCCTTAAAAAGAAAAGAAAAGAAGAAGAAAGAAATGGGGGAAAAAAAGAACAAGGAGGGTGGCACAGCATTGAGACATGGCAGTGATGAGGAGAGGCACTCGTGGTGCACCCAGCGTGCGTAGTATTGGGGACAGCATGGCAGCTCATTCAGGGGATCGTGAAGAGCCTTCAGAAACTCTCGGAGACTAAGGGCAAGAAATGGTGACAATGTGGGGGGAGGTTTCTTTCTGGGGAAAAGAACATTTCAGGGAACCAAAGGGTTTGTTCAGTAAGGCTTTGACACGATCACGCATTGGGTTGTAGTGAAATGTATTGTACTGTGTTGTACTGTGTTGTGTTGTGTTGTATTGTGTTTTATAGTGTTGTGTTCTGTTGTGTTGTATTGTATTGTATTTTGTTGTGTTGTATTGTGTTGTATTGTTTTGTATAGAACGGGATTGAATTGGAATCTATTGTAGTGTTCGGCATTATAGTTGTATTATAGTAATGCTGTGTAGTATCTTATATTGCAATGGACAGTATTCAGCAACATTGCAGTATACTTTGCTTCATCGTCGAACATTCAGACAGCAATTATTGTTGTCTGTTATATGAGCAAAAATGCGTCATGCTTCCGTTAAGCGCCTGAAAATTCAGGCCCAGCACAATCGCAGAGTATTATACTGCACCATAATTGTCTAAGTAAATCCTCTTTTTGCTGTTTGTTCAAACATAGTTTGAAAAGCAATGAAGAAAGCGTTTTGTGGTTGCAAATTCATTCTGATAGTGACAGATAACGTAGTGGATAGATGACTTTTCTTAACAGGATTAACTTGTAGGCTAAACTTTATTTGTGACCAGGGTAAAAACCCAAACAATCCCTTTTTACAGAATTGGGCTAATTTAAAAATGTCTTGAAAATTAGGAGCAAACTGAAAAAGAAAACTCAATGAGATATAGGATGCAAAACCACTGCCTCTCCATTAAACTCCCCTCTCCATTTGTACTCATTCTTAAATGGCCGCATTTGTCAAACGCATTTTCACTGTTCCCTCTTTTCTGTTTTCTTCAGTTTTTTTCTTCTCAACGGACAGCTCTAGAACACATTACGATGCTATTTCCTCCGCAGATCCACTGATGTTTATTGAAAAGAGGATCAAGATACAGCAGCAGTCCATACAGTACTCCAGTAATCAACAGAGCGCTTGGAGTTTACCCTGTGCGCGTGGTCTGTTTAACTCTCTGTGCACCGGCACCATGAATAGAGAGGGTCCTACGCTGTTCCCAGGCACTAACAGGGGACACAATCATGATCACACTTTTCTTCTTCTCAAAAGGAAGTCAACGAACCATGGGTTTATCCGTAGGGTATGCGTAGGGAGCAGGTATGTATTGTGTTGAAGGGGACTATATGGGACAGAATCGGATTGAGCTGGATTGAGTTATGCTGTATGATATGGCATTGTATTGTATTATAATTTAGTGCACCGTTTCATATCACAGAGGACTGGGGTCTATAAAGGTGAGTTGTACTATATTGTAATGTGCTATTTTGTATTGCATTCTAGTAGATTAATAATCTTTTTTTGCTATCCATGTACCTACGGTTTAAAAAACAGCAAGGAAGAGAATGTCTGGTTTAAAATTCCACTAAACAGGGATACATCAAGTAGATAGAGAATATGTTTTAACAAGGTGAACTTGCATGGCACACTGTATCAAACCACCCATTTGCAGGGAGGTCAACCCCCAAAGAGTTTTATTTCATAAAAACAGGTTTATTTTTATGCCGATAAAACATGATGAAACCTTTAAATGTTTTTTTTTTTAAATCTGACCCACCACCTCCTGCCCGAAAAAAAATGAAATAGAAGATAACCATTTTCTCCATCTCTAGTTTTGGAAGCTTTCCTTTTCCATCCATACCCACTCTTTACAGACTACATTTCTCCTTTTTTGCAGAAAATGAGGGGGCATGTAGAAATCTCTTCCTTCACACTGTACCACAGCTGGTACAAAATACCCACACTTCATTCTCTCTAACAGCCCTTGATGTCTCCTGCAAAAAGAAAAAATAAAGGGTGGCACGGACATAACACACTATTCATGCAGTGCTTTCAGCGATCATTTGCACATGTGTGTGCTTACTGGGTGCACAGCATTCAGGCATCTTTACAGCCACACAATGGATTAAAAAAAATCTTAAAAAAAAACTCTTGTAGAGAATTTGTCCCACATATTGCTCAGGGAAAAGAAAGAAGGTAATTATTCAGATATGTAATCAAGAGGGGTGGGATAGCCTGGCAGTTAGAGGGTTGAGCTTGTGATCTGATTGCTCAGAATTGAGCCACTACCGCACCTATTCAAGGGTGTGAATAGGTGCCGCATGAACATGCGGCAACCGCAACCGCATGAATAGTGTGTTATGTCCGTGCCACCCTTTTTTTTCTTTTTGCAGGAGACATCAAGGGCTGTTAGAGAGAATGAAGTGTGGGTATTTTGTACCAGCTGTGGTACAGTGTGAAGGAAGAGATTTCTACATCTCCCTTCATTTTCTGCCAAAAAGGAGAAATGTAGTCTGTAAAGAGTGGGTATGGATGGAAAAGGAAAGCTTCCAAAACTAGAGATGGAGAAAATGGTTATCTTCTATTTCATTTTTTTTCGGGCAGGAGGTGGTGGGTCAGATTTAAAAAAAAAAACATTTAAAGGTTTCATCATGTTTTATTGGCATAAAAATAAACCTGTTTTTATGAAATAAAACTCTTTGGGGGTTGAATCCCCTAGAGTTACCACTATCCCTACGTTACAGAGGAGAATAAGCCTTTCCCTCTTTCCCTGTACATGTGCACTGTGCGTATTTGTATTATTCCGTATGTGCTATGCACATGTGTATGCTTTTGCATGTGCTGTGCACATTTGTATTCTTCTGTATGTGCTGTGCACATGTGTATGCTTCTGTATGTGCTGTGCACATTTGTATTCTTCTGTATGTGCTGTGCACATGTGTATGCTTCTGTATGTGCTGTGCACATGTGTATGCTTCTGTATGTGCTGTGCACATGTGTATGCTTCTGGAACCCAATAGTGGGTGATATACAGTGGGAAGAGTTAGCACCTGGTCGGTTGTCCTCTAGCGGGCTACCCGTAAGGAAAAGGTTAACCTCAGTACCAACTGTACTCTCCCACAAGTTCTGTGAATGAGACTATAGACAGATGTCCTGTATTCAAACTCACACAGAACATCTTGCGCACATGTTAAAATCCGCTTCGCCGTTTGGAAGAGAAGGCTATTGCATGTCAGTAGAAATGGATGACATTTCTAAAACGCATGCCTTTTCAAAGTGTTGTGTTAAGACATCCCCGAAAATTGGTATGCTGCTGCCTTCACGATGGACAAAAATGGTTGCATACGCCAAATCTTACTATTTGGTGAACATGGACCAAGAGCAAATTCCGATCATGCAGTACTGCTGAAATCATCTATTGTGTTAAGTTATATTGGGTTGTGTTGGGCTGGATTGTTTTCTGTTGTGTTGTGTTGTGCAGTGTAGAGTCATAGCTGTGCCAGGGAAAAAACACAGACAATGGACAGACAGAAAAGGGTTAAACTAAACATTGCATCTCTCTCTCTCTCTCTCTCTCTCTCTCTCTCTCTCTCTCTCTCTCTCTCTCTCTCTCTCTCTCTCTCTCTCTCTCTCTCTCTCTCTCTCTCTCTCTCTCTCTCTCTCTCTCTCTCTCTCTCTCTCTCTCTCTCTCTCTCTCTCTCTCTCTCTCTCTCTCTCTCTCTCTCTCTTCTCTCCACCCCCCTCTGTTTCCAACCCTTCCCCAATCTCTCTCTCCCCCTCCCTCCCTCTCCTCTCCCTCCCCCCCCCCTCTCTCTCTCCATCAAATACCCCATTCTCAAGGAACTATATTTGGACAGCAAGCATTTGCGCAGTTCCCCCATTTGCAGGGAATTGAAGAGGAGCAGCTCTCTGCGCACTGTACCACTGCAGGACAAATACAGGCCACTTCATTCCCGGCAACAGCCCTTGATGCCTCCTGTACACAGAGAGAAAAGAAAAGGGGACAGAGCAGTACAGAGAGAGAGAGAGAGAGAGAGAGAGAGAGAGAGAGAGAGAGAGAGAGAGAGAGAGAGAGAGAGAAGAGACAGAGACAGAGACAGAGACAGAGAGACAGAGAGACAGACAACAGACAGACAGACAGACAGACAGACAGACAGACAGACAGACAGACAGACAGACAGAAGACAGGACTGACAAAGACCGAGACCGAGAGATAGAGACACGGTCACACACACACACACATACACACACACACACACACACACACACACATATATATATATATATATATATATATATATATATATATATATATATATATATATATATAACATATATATATATATATGTATGGACATAATTATGGACATATGTACATATATATATATATATATACATATATATATACAGAGATAGAGGGGAGAGACAGACAGACAGAGACAGACAGACAGAGAGAGAGGGAGAGAGACACACAGAGAGAGACAGATACAGAGACAGACAGAGATAGAGACAGAGTGACAGAGAGACAGAGAGGCGAACAGAGAGAGAGTCTGAGCAGTACTTAAAGCAATCAGCAGGGCACTTGTGGTGTGTGTGTGTGTGTGTGTGTGTGTGTGTGTGTGTGTGTGTGTGTGTGTGTGTGTGCGCGCGCGCGCGCGCAGTGTGCACAATATTCAAGCTTTTTGAAAATTTTTTGGCAGCCGCACAATGAGTAGAGAAGATTGTCAGAAGTGTTCAAAATCTAATGGGTAGAAATAGTCGTGGGTTATCCGCCCCCCCCCCCCCCCCCTCACTGCCCCTCGCCAAAAGGAGTAAATAAACCAAATGCGTGGCTTTGCCTTGGTAGAAATCACGCTAATGGTGTTGTATTGTCTTGTCTTGTGGTGCTTTGCGGAGTGGTATGGTGTGGTGTGGTGTGGTGTAGTGTGGTGTGGTGTGGTGTGGGGGCGTGGTGTTGTGTTGTGTGATGCTGTGTTTTGTGGTGTGATGTGGTGTGGTGTGGTATGGTGTGGTGTGGTGTGGTGTATTTTTTGTGGTGTGGTGTAGTGTTGAGTGATGTGGTGTGGTTCTGTGTGGTGTGATGTGGTAAGGTGTGGTGTGCATTGGTGGGGTGTGGTATTGTGTGTGTGTGGTGTAGTATGGTGTGGTGGGATGTGGTATGATGTGGTGTGGTGGGGTATGGTGTGGTGTAAGGTGTGTTGTGTTGTGGTCTGGTGGGGTTAGGTATTGTGTGGTAAGGTGTGGTATGGTGTGGTGGGTGTGGTGGGTGTGGTGGGGTGTGGTGGGGTGTGGTATGATGTGGTGTGGTATGGTGTGGTGTAGGGTGGTGTTGTGTTGTGTGGTATGGTGTGGTGTAGGGTGGTATTGTGTTGTGTTGTATGATGTGGTCTGGTGTGGTGTGATGTGGTGTGGTGTGGAGTGGCATGGGCGTGGTATGATGCGGTGAAGTGTGATGTGGTGTTGTGTGGTATGGTGAGGTGTGGTGTTGTATGGTGCGGTAAGGTGTCGATGGGTGTGGTGTTGTGTAGGGGGGTGTGGGGGACGTGGTGTGGCGCTGTCGATTGACAAGGTTGTGGGTTGGGCACTGGTAGGTTGTTTTGTTTGTGCATTATGGTGTGGTGTGGTGTGGAGGGGCGTAGTGTCATGTACTGTGTTGTTTGATGTTATGCTATATTCTATTCTACTATGCTGTGTTGTTCTGTATTGTATTAAGGTCTTGTTGCATATTTATCAACATGAAATTTAGGCAGCTCCTTTTCATGGAAATCATGTTGCCAATACTGAACTGGGCTGAAAAAAAACAAATCAAAACAAAAATAGAAAAAAACAATACGTCCTAAGGTATTAACAAAGAGAGGATAATAGATCTGTTGAAAACACTTCTAGCAGCATTAGCGACAGAACTGCGACAGGATTTAAACAAACAAATAAACAAACAAACTCGACTGGATCTTAGACAACTTGGAAATGGGAAGAAATAAACGAAAACTTAAATGGATCTAAGACACCTTGGAATTGAGGAAGATATCAGCGACAATTTAAATAAATCTCAGACAAATTGGAAATGGGGAAAAACATGGGGGTGGGGCGGAGTGGTGAGTAAAAAGTAAATCAAGACAAAAATAGAAAAAAAAGAATACGTCTAAGGCATTAACAAAGAGAGGATAATAGAACTGTTGAAAACACTTCTCTATTACTTTTTACTCACCACTCCACCCCCACCCCCATGTTTTTCGCTGAGAATGGGCACTATGGAAAATAGAGAAGATCTAAGGGGGAATACAGTAAGTTGTGTGACAAGGTTTGTGGTATGATACCTTAGCATTCTGAGCTAGCTAGCTAGACACAGTGAAGAGAAGATAGACAAGCTGGTGTTGGCTAAAGAAGATTTCATTTGCAAACCCTAACGCTTCTGCTTTTTGTACAGACCAGGGAAAATGTTGTTGTTGTTGTTGCTGTGCGTGCATTTCTGCGTGTGTGCGTGTGTGCGTGTGTGCATGTGTTGTGTGTGTGCGTGGTGTTGTGTGCGTGTGTGTATGTGTATGTGTGTGCGTATGTGTGTGTGTGCGCGCGCGCATGCATGTGTGCGTCATAGGCACTAGGTCCGTGCATGCCTGTTTTTGTGTGTGTATGTGTATGTGTGTGTTTGTGTTTGTGTTTGTGTGCGTGCTTGCGTCTTTTTTACAATTCATTGTATTTTGCTGTACACTACTTTAAGTAACGGCA
>CM060321.1:22197450-22204950 GCA_030674155.1 Stramonita haemastoma
CTCTCTCTCTCTCTCTCTCTCTCTCTCTCTCTCTCTCTCTCTCTCCACATCACGCTCTCCTACTTTCCTTTTCTCTTTCTAACTTTGTTGTTGTTGTTTAGTTTGGTGTCCATTCCCGTTTCACAGTCAATACTGCAAACGTCTTTCACCTTGATTAAATCTGAACCATTCCTCCAAGCTTCCGCCATTGTCATCCACTTCGTTCTGGTCATCTCATTTATTTTCTGTGCGTTAAGGTAACGTTAGAATTGTGAGGTGAAGATGTCAATACATGACTCAGAGATCTGTCCACACATTTTTCCCTTGTTTGTGTGGTGTGTTTCAATTTTGCCTGCAAGACACAACATGTATCTGTATTGATTTTGTTTTCTTGTTCTTTTGCAGGAATCCTTGGAATGTCTCTAGGAGGTGTGAAAGACAACAGAAGGAATTTTTTTCCCGGGCGTTTCCGGCCAAAGACAATGGAGCAATCCCCGGGGAGTTTGGTCATGTGGTGCTGCTGCCAGATTTAAAAATGCTGCCGTCTTCTTCTGTTGTGTGTGTGTGTGTGTGTGTGTGTGTGTGTGTGTGTGTGTGTGTGTGTGTGTGTGTGTGTGTGTGTGTGTGTGTGTGTGTGTGTGTGTGTGTGTGAGTTTGTGTGTATGTGTTTGTGTGTGTGTGTGTCTTTGAGTGTGTGTGTGTCTGTATGCCTGTGCCGGTGTGTGTTTCTGTAAGAGCGCATACGCAATTGCGTGCTCTTTGACTGTTTCAGATTTAAACTACATTAATTATAATACTGCATACTACATTTAATATTAAAGGCAGACTGAGAAAAGTGCAAACAGATTTGTAGTATAAACTTACTGGAAAATTGCTCGACGAAATCTCATCAAATGTTTTGTGATTTTAAACGATAAACAAGATACACCTCACCGATTCTGCTTTCTCCTTTATCAGCTAGAGATCTGAGGCTCACTGCAGTGAGATTTTTGTGTGTAGACCGTTTGAACTACCATTTAGGTAGCAACATGCTGACATCGGAGATGCTGTTTAAACACGACACCGCATATGCGTTTTTGAATGGTTTTTCTTACACGAGCAATTTTGTTCACCCCAGATGAGACCTAGTTTCGAACAAATTATGTCTACATTGGACAATCTATCACGTCTAAATTGGTTCCTGGCAAAAGTGCAAAACTTTTCTCTTTGATCCAAAAATGATGTTGCTTTCACTCCTAGATGAACCCATAAAGTTCAGTTAAAGAATGATATTTTCTGTTTTTCAGTGGGTCAGATATTTTTTGATAACAGTTCCAGAGTTCAAATTTGTGATAATAGCATGTCTCAACGATTACTTGGATGTAATAAATGTTTTTAAAATGTCCAGTCCAACCCCCCCCCCTCTCTCTCTCTGTTTGTCTGTCTGTCTGTCTCTCTCTCTCTCTCTGTCTCTCTGTCTCTCTGTCTCTGTCTCTGTCTCTGTCTCTCTCTCTCTCTCTTTTATATATATATTGCTTTTTCTCCATATTTACATTCTTTTAATTCTTTGTATGTCTATGTTTTCTCTTGCAAATCCTTCTTGTTGATAACATCAGTATTTTCACTTTGTCTGTCTTTATGTTTTAAAAAAACAAGTATGCCATTGTCGTTGAAAGTCTCATTAAAAAGAAAAGAAACTACATTTCTAATGGCCGAGAAACACATGAATCCTCATGACAAAGACGGGAATAAAAGAACAATGAAAGCAAAGCAAGCGGGTTACACTCAAATAAAGATTTCCCCAGGGAGGTGCCGGGGGCAAGACAGTATAAATAACACCACTGTCTTTGGAAATTCTGTGCTGAGATATTCCCTCTTTTCGAATCCAGCTCTTTGGAGACGAGATAGCTCAGAGGGCAGAGCACTCACTTTCCCGAATTTTAAAGCAGCATCGAGCGTGGTTACCAGTTGGATGGGTGACCGTTTGCGGGCCTTGGATTCAGTACAGTTCCCACAGTTCACCCAGCTGTAAATGGGTACCGGCCTCTTTAAAGGCAGGGAAGGTAAAACAGCGAGTGAGAGGAGATGGGCGCTTCACTCAATATGCTGGCCCCAAGAAAAGCTGAGATCTCTGATGCCTTGCTCCCCAACGACCACATAGGTTATGGATACCTTTACCATGTTTACCTTACCTCTTTGTTTCTGCCATGTTTCTTTTTCTTCCTGGCACCTACTTCTCGTTTATCCTCTAGCCTCTTGATACATTTTCCTGCCTGGTTCTTTTTCTTTTCCAGAGAGACTTTAAGAAACAACCATTTTCTCCCATGTCGAAGTCGGAAGTTCTGAGCCTCGATTGTCCTACGCTTAACGCTCACATCACAGACAACAATGGTTGCTATCTGAACGTTTGATGGAGTTGAAAAAAAAAGAAACTCGAAATAATGACTCCTATTCCTCTCAGCCATCTTCCAAGCTGCGCTCATTGTCTTGCACTGCCCTCTGGTTATGCGTTGTTTTCTATTCTTGAAGGTAACATGGCTTCTGTTTACGTGAGATGTCAATCTGTGACTCACACATTTGTCAACACACATTGTCGTTTTCTGTTTTTGTTCTGTTATCTTTGTTCCTATCTCAGAGACCTGCATGCTGCATTTAGCTTTGCCAGCAACCACTTAGGCATCTCTGGGATTTTTCAGAAGACAACAAAGGAAAATATTCCTCAGGGAATGTCATGGCAAAGACAATAGATGCGTTCCTTGATGTTTTTCGTCATGTGGAGCCAGATTTGGAAATGTTGCAGATATTTTTGGTAAAAATAAACAAAACGTGCATGTGTGCATGCGTGCTTGTGTTTGTGTGTGTGTGTGTTTGTGTGTGTGTGTGTTTGTGTGTGTGTGTTTGTGTGATGTTGTGTGTGTGTGTGCGTGCGTGTGTGCGTGTATGAGTATGTGTATATGCGTGCGTGCGTGCATGCGCGCGCGCACGCGTGTGTGTGATGTGCGTGTGTGTGTGCGTACACTGTGAATGTGTGCGTTTGTGTGTGTGTGTGTGTGTGTGTGTGTGTGTGTGTGTGTGTGTGTGTGTGTGTGTGTGTGTTTTGCTCGATTGTGTGTTCTTTTTCTGTGTCAGTTTTAAAGGGCAGTAGTTTTGGTGCTATATTTTGCATTATTGGTAGACTGAAAAAATGATCAAAGACTTATAGCATGAAAGAAGTTGTTGAATTTGCCTTTGGTCTTGGAAAGATGTTAAAAATGTTAGAATTTTAAACAAAAGAACCTGAAAACTATCCAATTTTATAGAAATAAGCTAAAAAGCATTGTGCTTTGAAAGAAAACATTTTCTTGATGCATGTAAATTTCATCCTGAATTCAGGTCGGTGAACCTCTGCAGGTAAGCATTCCAGAACAGCTTGCCAAATATATCTTTGTGGATTAAAAACAACAAGAAAGAAGACGTCAAGTGACGTCATGAGTGCACTCTACGAGTCTAAAACATAAGTGTAAAAATGATGCTGCAGACACATTCATCTTGAAGAATCGTAGGTCATATGGTATGATGCACTTCAGAAAACAAAAAAAAGTTTGAACAAACACATTTTTATAATAGGTGCAAGGTGTAAACTGCATTACATTAGCCACAAACATGTGGAAGAACAAACAAGACAGGACAGCAATAGACATGAGACAAAAAGATCTAAGACATCATGAGACAAAATATATGTTTCTCTAAAATATGCACCTTTTATTTTAACTCGAACATTTATTTTTCCAGTGTAGAGAGTCTTTTATGAGAACCAGTTTCTTACAAACTAAGTACAGACTGGCAGTCAATACATCACGCCCTAAGCTGGTTCCTGCTAAAAGCGCAAACCTTTTTTCTCTTTGACCTGAAAATGATGTTGTTGTTCACTCCTTGGTGAACCTAGAAAATGCACCTGAAGTCTAACTAAGTCTTTCCTGTTTGCTATTCAAAATTGAGCGGTTTTTTTCTCTCTTTCCAATGAACAGTTCTTGTGTTCAGAGTTTTGATAATAGGTTTACGTCTCAACTCTTATTCAGGCACGCTCAACACTTATTCAGAGGTAATCAATGTCTTGCTTTTTTTAGTCTTGTTTTTATTTCTTTTTTATCTCTCATGTAGTTTCTTTTCTTTTTTTTTGTGATCAAGTTTTTTTAAAAATTTGTATCACTTTTCTCCTCTGTTGATCCTATGCTATGTTTTATCAGCCTTTGTTCTTCAATGTCGTTTTGTTGTGTAATTTTGTTTGACAAAATACCTCTTTTCTACAATTTGTTATTCTTATCTCAATATCAGAATCAAAATATCTTTTTCTAACAGAAAATAAATTAAAAAAATATATACTAGAGCTGACATAACAGCAAACAAAAATCCAAGCTAAAACAAGCAAACAAAAAAACACATCAAAACAGCAAGGGGTTACTTTAAAACAGAAGAAAAGATTCCGAAAAAAATCCACAGACAATATAGAAAAGAAAAGCTACCATTCTCAGAAACTGCAAGCAAGTATTCTTATCTTTCTAGAGCGTAAACATATTTTTCGTTAAATGATGATTATAAGATCCAAAAACCAGGTGTGCTTGTGAGATGATCACACATTCTCGTGGAATCCAGAAGGAAACCTCTCAGGCTTCTGATACTAGTCATCTGTTTCTGTCTAAGATTGCCCACCTGTCTATCTCTTTCTCTGAATTTGGTGGGGTTTTTTTTCTTTCTCTTTTTGTCTCTATTCTTTGTGTCTCTTATTTCTCTGTTCTATTTTCTCTCTGTCTCTGCCTGTTCATCTTCGCTGTCTGTCTATCTGTCTGTGTGTCTGATTTTGTGTGTGCGTGTGCGTTTATTTTTTAAATTTTATTTATTCATTATTTTATATCGATGATAATGGAATAAGCACCCATGTGTTTTTTTTACATCCAGTCCCCGTGTGTATGCAGTTAGGAAAATTTTGCCATCTGCTCCCACAGGCACACAATGGCCTACTCTTTCCAAAACTGGAACAGGGTTTCACGTGTGCGCAAGATGTTCTGCCTGCCTTCGCACACGGGGCCTCGGTTTAAAGTCTCATCCGAAGTGCGTGCGTGCGTGCGTGCGTGCATGTGTGTGTGTGTGTGAGTGTGTGTGCGAGCGTTCGTGCATGCGTGTGTGCGTGCGCGCGTGGATGCACGTGTTGCGTGCGTGCGTGCATGATTGCGTGTGCATGTGTTTGTCTGTATGTCTGTCTGTCTCTCACACTCTATCCATGTTTCTATCTATCTCTCTGTCTCTGTCTGTTGTCTGTCTGTCTGTCTGTCTGTACTGTCTGTCTGTCGTACTGTCTGTCTGTCTGTCTGTACTGTATGTATGTATGTATGTATGTATGTATGTATGTATGTATGTATGTATGATGTTGTATGTATGTATGTATGTATGTATGTATGTATGTATGTATGTATGTCTCTGTTTCTCTGCCTCTCTGTCTCTGTCTGTCTCTGTCTGTATGTCTGTCTGTCTGTCTCTCTTTTTTTCTCTCTCTCTCTCAATCTCTCTCCCTCTCACTGACTTTGACCTTAAAGCAAGCGCAAACACACATAGAAAGACAGACAAACACACATACACCACACACACACACAACACACACCACAACACACACACACACACACACACACACACACACGCACACACACACTCACACACACATACACACACATACACACACACGCACACACACCAAACGTCTTTTGAATGAGACTATAAACCGAGGCCACGTGTGCGAACGCACGCAGAACATCTTGCGCACACGTTAAATCCTGTTCTGTTTTTCGTAAGAGTAAGCCATCGTGAGCCGGTGGGAACAGATGACATTTACAAAACTGCATACACATGGGGACTGGATGTAAAAAAGAATATGATTGCTTATTCCATTATCTTCGATATAAAAGATAAATAAATAAAGTAAACACACACACGCATACACACACAGACACACAGACACACAGACACAGACACACACACAAGACACACAGACACACAGACACACAGACACACAGACACAACACACATACACACATACACACACACACACACACACACACACACACACACACACACACACGTTACAAGCCTTTTTTTAAATATAATTTTAATATCCCCCTTTCGTCACTCCCCGTCCCACCTCTCAATGCTCACCACAGTCCATCCCAAACCCCCGGCCATTGTTATGCAGAGCCTCTGGCCACGTGTGTCTGGTGTGGAGGTATTAACATCACGCCGATTGATGTGTGATGTCAGCTGAGTCACAGAGTATAATCTTGGTGACCCCCAGCCTGTTAATGCTGGGGAACACACAACAACAACAACATATGTGATGTCACCGATCCTGCTGCACTGACGTTTTTGTTTTTCTTTTCGTCTTTCTTTCATTCCCTAAGATGCATTCCTTCCAGTTTGAAGCTTGGTTGTTTTGTTGTTGTTCATTTTTTCCCCCAGGTATCCTGTGGGAATCTTTGAGAATGTTTCTAGACATTCAGCCAGACGTGACATAGAAGACGATCCTTCAGTGGGGTTTTTAGGCTAAAGACAATGGATGTCCCTGTTGTTCTTGTTGATTTTTTTTTGTGTCTGGTTGACAATTACTGAAATGTGGTGTGTGTGTGTGTGTGTGTGTGTGTGTGTGTGTGTGTGTGTGTGTGTGTGTGTGTGTGTGTGTGTGTGTGTGTGTGTGTGTGTGGTGTGTGTGTGTGGTGTGTGATG
The DNA here is from genome assembly GCA_030674155.1 of Stramonita haemastoma. Taxonomy (NCBI): domain Eukaryota; kingdom Metazoa; phylum Mollusca; class Gastropoda; order Neogastropoda; family Muricidae; genus Stramonita; species Stramonita haemastoma. The sequence continues at coordinate 22,204,156 of CM060321.1, forward strand.
TGTGTGTGTGTGTGTGAGTGTGTGTGTGTTTATGTGTGTGTGCGTGCGCGCGCGCGCGGCGCGGTGTGTGTGAGACCATCATCATCACCATCAACGCCATCATTACCACCATCACCACCATCACCGTCGTCGCCGTCGTCGTCGTCGTCATCATCATCATCGTCATCATCATATCATCATCGTCGTCGTCGTCATCACCACCATCATCATCATCACCATCATTGTTATTAATGCCATTATTGATAAATCACACAAAGACGGTGTCCTTCTTTTACAGGATATTTTTCTTCACAGCCATTTTCATTCTGTATGTCATATCTGACTAAGACAGAGAACCTTATACTGCACTTACGCCATTTCTTAACACAGAGTACAAAACTTTTCCTCTCATACCAGATAATGATGTTCTAATGAGTTGTAGGTAAACTGTGTAAAGCGCAGCTAAAGACTGATAAATCTTGTCATTGAGTGAAGCTGAGAAAAGTTTTATGAGCTTTTGCAATGTGAAAAGTTTTTGTAATGGTGTAGTCCCTAACGACTTGTCAGTTTTGATCAATGTTCCCATTCTCTCTATTTTTTTTCTAACTAGAGACTTTTATAGTTTCTGTTTGTCTTTGTATGTGAAAGGTTCTGTCCTCTTTCTGTTCATTATCACTTCTGTTTCTTTGTTTTATTTGATAGTCTGTATACTAACTCATCTTTCAAGCGGTTTTTGTCGTTTTACTCTAGTTTAGCACCAAAGAGAGGTGATGAAGGTAATATTCAAAAAGTACAATATGACTCTTAAGCTGTTAC
>CM060321.1:22209950-22212450 GCA_030674155.1 Stramonita haemastoma
CTTTTTTTTTAGTTTTGGGGTTATTTTTTGTGTTTTCTCTTGCTCTGTTTTGTTTTTGAAAAGGTACTTGAAGAAGTCTAGATAATTTTGTATCCGGTTTGCAAAACACTTCATTTCTAGAGAGTCTATACCATCATGATTATGACTAGAAAAGCAAGGTCAGCCATTCCATGATCATTTTAAAGATACACTGCAAAATCAGGAAAAAAATGATGTACACTTTGCAATTGAAGGTACATAAGTGGCAATAATAGATAAAAGATAAAAACTGAAAAAAAAAACATTTCAAAATGTCAAAACCAAATTGAAAAACCAAACAAATACATGAACTCTCTCTCTCTCTCTCTCTCTCTCTCTCTCTCTCTCTCTCTCTCTCTCTCTCTCTCTCTCTCTCTCTCTCTCTCTCTCTCTCTCTCTCTCTCTCTTATATATTAATATATATATATATATATTATATATATATCTGTCTCTCTGTCTCTTTCTCTTTCTCTCTCACACACACACGCACACGCACACGCACATCACACCACACACACACACACACACACACACACACACACACACACACACACACACACACACACACATAGAGCATTTTACAAAGTTTATTCAGTGTGTTGAAAGTAATTTTGTAGGGATACAAAACTATAAACACGCAAGCATGTGTGTGTGCGGGTATATGTGTGTAAGTGGGTGCGTGCGTGCATGCCTGCGTTCGCGCGCGCGCGCACGAGCGCGTGTGTGTATGTGGGCGTGTGTGTTAACTTCTCATTTCCCTGGTGCGACGTGTGTTGAAGGTGTAGGCCTATTCCCGCTTACCGTCACGCGACAAGAAACCTGATCTGTTCGTAGATATCGGCATATCTTTGATCTCTCCTGTGAACTAGAAACCAAACGTAAGTTTTATATCCCTGTGGATTTGAAGGCACTATCATATATATTACCTGCAATTACCGTGTGTGTGTAATAACGTAAAAGAAGGAAAGTAGGGGAACGAATGGCCCTGTGGTTCGAGTTTTAAGCTCAAGATCTGCAGATGAACTGAAAGCGTAGGTTCAAGTCGTCACCGGTGTGTCTCGTTGAGGGGATTTATGTCTCTGGATGGTTTGATTCCAATTTTATTCGTCGGTTATGGGTTTCTCCCACAACGCAGTGGCCGTCCTCGTTTGACCCCTACGGTTGACCAGGGCGCTGGCATGATACAAGCAACGATAACAGAGATGGTTGTAAACCCTGATTTACGCTGTATGTACCTGTACTGTTTTAATCCGAGATTGAAATCTTTCCCTAGGTGACAGCCCCCATATGGCTGGCCTCTGTGGTCAGCGGGGCTGTGATCAGCATGATGGGATTGGTTGTGACCTGGAGTGAGGAATGGCTCTCAATCCTTTACCTGCATTACACCAGGATGGTCTACAGGCCCAGGCACAGTGTGCCAAAGGAGTTATACTGTATGGCACACTTGGCTCAGGCTAAATGTCGTGTTAGTTACTGATGTGAGCTCAGAGCCAAGATGTGTGTCCAAATGTTGCCATTCTGTAAAGTGCTAATTTGACAGTGCCTTTAGCTATGTCAAGCTCTTTGCATAACCTGCAAAACTAGCTCTCTCCATTGACTGAAAAAAATCCTTGACGTTGGAGTATGGCTGCCTTATGACAAAATACTTAAAAAGTCACATATGAACAATTCGTATTCAGTGTATTCTGAATGTCAACTGGCTGTAACTAAATTAACAATTGACAAGTAACTACAATTAACTACCTAACTAACTACTTAACTTGACTACCTAACTAACTACTGAAAGTTACAGACGTTTGTGTTTTTTCCCCTCTTTATTTGACCCTCATGAGTGCCAGACGTTATGCCCGTTCACACATGACTACAGTTTATTGTGCTGTTTGTAAGACTTGCTGGACTGGAGAGTAGAATGAGAATCAATGAGAACTAGCTTTTACCTTTAGTATAAAATTCATCTTGATCAAACACTTCAGAGGAGACTTCGACCTCTTTATCAGCCATAACCTTTGTACGAGTTCCATCCTTATTACTAGGCTATTCTGGTCATATTTCGTTATGAAAAAAGACATATCAAGGTATTATGGCATGACTATTAGATCGAAAGGTGCATCTGGTAAAATGTCACTTATTTCATGGTTTCAGATAGACAGACAGAGAGACAGAGCTTGATGCATTGTACCCATCATTACATCCAAACACATAGCCACAGAACTGTGCACCCATTGAAGCAATTTGCTGGCAGGAGATGGCATTCATATATAATATGGCATTCATTCATATCATGTAGTCCTTCATAGTCTCTGCTTTTCCTTGGAGTTGAGACTGGCAACAAGAGGCGCAGAGCTGGCAACAGATCAGAGGGCTGGCAACACAACAGAGCAGAGGCTGCAACACAGAGCAGAGGGACACAATCAGAGCTAGAGGCTGGCAACACAACAGAGAGGCTGCAACAGAGCAGGACTGGCAACACAACAGAGCAGAG
>CM060321.1:22224950-22232450 GCA_030674155.1 Stramonita haemastoma
TCACCTATTATCATCTATTATTTTACTTCGATGAAAATGGAATAAGCACTTTGTGCTTTTTTTACTTCCCGCCCCCGTGTGTATGTAGTTTTGTCTATTGTGTCATCCGTTCCCACCGGCACACAATGTCCTACACTTTGGAAGAGTGGAACGGGTTTTAACGTATGCGCAAGATGTTCTGTGTGCGTTTGCACACTACACCTCAGTTTATAGTCTCATCTAAAGGAATTTTGGAGGGAGTGAGGTCGCAAATGATGTAAACTCCAGAGGAAAAATCCTCTTGGACAAGAATTGAACCCTGGTCAGCAGATCGCGAGCGCCTCACTCTGACCACCAGGCCATCCCGTCCCCAGATCTGGATTTCCTCGCTCTAACCACGTGGCCAACCCCCCTCCATTCACTGTCCCTGAACCAAGGGACAAAACTTCCTCTAATTTGCAAGTTAGTAAAGTAACCTGACTCTGAAAAGAAAACGAAGAAAAAGCAAGTTAGTTGTGGTTTTTTGTTGGCCTTTTTTCCCCTTTTCTGAGTTATTTCTTTCTCAACTCCTTTTTTGCTTCTTTGTACCTTGCTTTTGTTTCCTTGCTACTTTCTGACTTTTTTTGGTTTCATGTCGTGTTTCCGTTTTCTATCTATTTTTCTTTCTTTTCTCTCACTTTTGTTGTTGCTTTTCTTTCCCTGTTCTTTCCCCCTTCGCTATATTCAATATTTTTTCCCTTCTTTCTTTCTCTTCTTATTAAAAGGGGTGGGGGGAAGGGGGAAACTGTGTGTTGACACGCCTGTCTGTTTGCCTACCTGCCTATTTGACTGTCTGTTTCACTATCCGTCTATCTCTCTGTCTGTCTGTTTTGCCTGTTTACCTTCCTACTTCGGGGATGATGTCAAAAAGCTACACCAGTGTGTGTGTGTGTGTGTGTGTGTGTGTGTGTGTGTGTGTGTGTGGTGTGTGTGTGTGTGTGTGTGTGTGTGTGTGTGTGTGGTGCGTGTGTGTGTGTGTGTGTGTGTGTGTGTGTGTGTGTGTGTGTGTGTGTGTGTGTGTGTGTGTGAAATTGTGACGGCAAAAATATCGAAACCGTCCATAGGTTTAGATATCTGAGAGCTACAGTATAGGGTGAAGGATGAAAACCCGAAATTCTCTCCAGGCAAAAATATCCCAGACCACAGCTGTAATGACCAAACTGAAAGTCATCTGGAATGGCAAGAACATCACCGATAGCTTCAAGATCAGACGGATTATTTCCCTGATCATGTCCATATTTTTTAACGTATGTGAAACAGGAACCATGACGACAGACATTGAAAGGATACAGGCAATGGGAATGAGATGCTTTCACAAACTCCTTGGTATCCCATACAAAGATCACATCACTAAGGAAGAAGCGAGGCCAGAATTAAAAACGCCATCGGACCATATAAAGAGGTTCTGACTTCAGTGAAAGAAAACACAAAACTGAAGTGACACGGGCACGTCACACAAACATCTGGACTGGGCAAGACTGTCCTATATGGAACAGTACAAGGAGGGAGACGAAGAAAACGATGTTAAGAAGACAGCATCAGATAGTGGACTGGCCTTGAGTGCAACGATTTGCTACGGAAAGCAGAGGACCACGGAGAGTGGACGAAGCTGATTGCAAAATCTTCAATGGTGCCCGCACTGTCTACAAAACTAGGGCATAGATGTAAGTTAAGGTGAGGCATATGGTCCTATCTGTACACAATGACCTACTCTTCTGAAAAGCTGTGTGCTCAGGACGTTCCCGCGTGTATTCACACGCGAGTTTATGGTCTCATTCGAAGGAATTTTAAGGCAGTGGAGTCTATACTCATGTAAACTCCAAAGGAAAAATCCCACCAAAGGAACTCAACGCTTTAACCATTACGATACCTCTCTTCCTGATGTTCTCCTTGCATCCACACGCAAGACTACCGGTTTAACAGAAAGATTAAGCAAACAAAGAATGGAATGCTAAAACTACCCATCTTTATGCACATCTAAAAGACTTTTAAGGAAGTGGAGTTAGTAGCATTGTCGGTTCGATAAGAAAAAATAGTCCTTTGAAAGAGAAGATAGCATGGCTGAGATTCAAACCCACACTCTCAGCAGTAGTCAAGATTCAAGATTCAAGATTCAAGATTTAATTCGCCTTTGACCCCTCTTGGGGCATGGAGGATTTCAAACAAACAAAATCAACTGTAACATATATAATTTGTCGGATCAAGCAATGGACGCTACCACAGGGACAGGACGCTACCACAGGGACAGGCTATTCTGCCCTGAGTCCTGTACTAAGGGACAAAACTTTCATTTTCTACACGGCAAGATACTCATGTCAGTCGCATGCAGCTGCACAGAAATGCATGCGTAATTTTGACATTCTGTTCTTTACTTGTTTCTTTCGTTCGTTTTTTTTCTCCGTTTTTTCTTGTCTTTCTTTCTTTTTTTTCTTTCTTTTTTTCTTTCTTTCTTCTTTCTTTTTCTTTTTTCTTTTTTCTTTCTTTTCTTTCTTTTTTTCTTTCTTTCTTTTTTCTTTCTTTCTTCTTCTTTCTCTTCTTTCTTTCTTTCTTTCTTTCTTTCTCCCTTTACTTTTTTTTCCTACTTTATTTCTTTCTTCATTTATTTTCTTTCTTTCTTCTTTCTTTCTTTTCTTTCTTTCTTTCGTTCTTTCTGTCTGTCTTTCTGTCTGTCTGTCTGTCTGTCTGTCTGTCTGTCTGTCTGTGTGTCTGTGTGTCTTCTGTCTTTCTGTCTGTGTGTCCTTCTGTCTTTCTTTCTTTGCGTCTTTCTTTCTTTCTTTCTCTTTCTTTCTTTCTTTCTTTCTTTCTTTTCTTTTTCTTCGTTCATTTTGTCCGTCTGTATGTCTGTCTGTCTGCTTGTGCTTTTTGTTCTGCCTGTCTATGAATCTGTAATGATTGCTCTGTGTCTGTCTGTTGTCTGTCCAAGCCTCTCCCCCTTCCAGCCTTCAAAATTTAATCTGTCCTTTTCTCTGTTTTCTTGGTCTTCCTTTCTACTTCTAGGTCGTTATGTTTTTGTGTCTCTCCTTGTCTTACTTTTTTGTTCCTTTGATTATTTCTTCGTTCCTTCCTTTCTTTCTTTCTTTTCATTTCTTGCTTTCTTTGTTTCTTTCTTTCTTTTTTTCCTTCTTGCTATCTGTCTTTGTTTCTTTCTTTCCTTTTACTCTCTGCAACTCTATATCTCTCTCTTTATCTCTTTATATTTCTCTCTCTCTCTCACCCTCTCTCTCTCTCTCTCTCTCTCTCTCTCTCTCTCTCTCTCTCTCTCTCTCTCTCTCTCTCTCTCTCTCTCTCTCTCTCTCTCTCTCTCTCTCTCTCTCTCTTCCATCCCTCTGTGTCTCATGCACTTCCAGAGATTGATACAATAATATTGCGCAGAGGGACAGGGCAGGCAGACAGCCGTTTATCGGTCACCACTAACACTAATGACCCGCTGAAACACGACCCTGGGTGCCTGTTTCACATCACCAACGCCAAATCAGCCATCTAGATAGATCAGTCCATCGGCTGGGGTTGACGTCTAGTGGTGTCGCCTCCTGTCTAGATAGTGAGAGGTCGCAGGTTCGATTCCCGCTAAATGCCAAACGTTTTTTCTTACTACTTTGAAGAAAAACAGGGACTGGGCTAAGTTAATGGGTGAGGTAGTGGCACCACCCCACCTGTGTACCTTGTCGGTGTCCTCAGTTGTTTAATTGTAGCTGCTGATGATGTAGGTCCTGTCAGCTGCCTCTGTCCCTAGTGGTAACGCAACCACCTCAAGTGCAGCTGCTTGAGGGTTTGATTCCTTGTTCGAAACCAAGACTTCCCTCCAATCCAGTTGTGGTGATGTCAGTGCTAGATTTTTGTATGAGGCGACGAACTGATATGCTGCGTGTAGCATAATTATATCCAGCATGTGTAAAATACTCGTGGCAATGAAAGGGTTGTTCCTGGTGAAATGGTGTAGAGGAAAGGTGCTCTCCAAGAGACGCAGACAATCTGGCAGATAAGAGTACAGTGCGGTGCGGTCACGTATTCTCCCGAAGGAGAACTCGCTGAATTTGATGAGAGAATTCTGTAGTTGTAGCTGTTGTTGATGTTGTTGTCCCTGTTGTTGCTGTTGTTGCTGCTGTTGTTGTTGCTGAGGAGCTGTTCTTGTTGTTGTTTTAACCCATCTCCTAGGTAAACATCTGAGAGAGGGGTGAGTCACCTAAAATAACATGCATTGCTTCACTCATTTCACCTGGGATTCACCGTGAGACTGTAAGTACACATTGGATGAGAAGTTTGCATATGTAAACTTCTTTCAAGTACTTCGCCATCAAAGGCAGCCACACTACAACTTCAGAGGGGAAACTTGCCATGACTGTGTTCCGCATTTTGCAGCTATAGCGAGCTGTTTTTAAGGTCGTGGTTTTGTAGACGTCATCTGGAAATAGAGACGTGTTGCTGTATATATGTACGTCTTTAAGCCGTGTTTCCGTAATTGTTGTTGTTGCGATTGTCATCGTTCATACTATTCTTGTTGTTGTTGCTGTTGTTGCTGTTGTTCTTGTTGTTCTTGTTCTTTCTGTTCTTGTTGTTCTTGTTGTTCTTGTTCTTCTTCTACTTATTTGTCCTCTTCTTCTTGTTCTTCTTGTTCTTCTTGTTCTTCTTTTTCTTTTTGTTGTTGTTTTTGTTGTTGTTATTGTTATTGTTGTTGTTGTTGTTGTTGTTGTTGTTGTTCTTCTTCTTCTTCTTCTTCTTCTTCTTCTTCTTCTTCTTCTTCTTCTTCTTCTTCTTCTTCTTCTTCTCGATATCATATTATGTTAACACGTGAGAGATAAAATTCGTTGTGAATGTTAACGAAACTTGTGCGCGCATGCGGTTTTGGGCAAAGACGCGACCCAAAGAGCCGTTTTCTGGCCCGTCCTACCCCGACTTTTGCACGGTTACAGACCCCAAGCCACCAAGACAACAGGGCACTGTATGCATACACCCTCTCCTACCGACTTCCATGTGTGTGGCGCCGGACTTGTGGCGATACCGCATCCCCCAAGAGCTGAGAAAGCTAATTTGGGGCAAGGAAGTCTGCTACTGTGTAGGCAACAAAAACCAAGCAGTGCACACAATAGTAATGACAATATACAGCAAAATGATGCACCACAGCAAAATGCATGGTCCCTGCCAATTGCGCGCACACACGCAAATACACGGACAAACAACAGCGCGAGCGTGCGTGCGCGCACGCATACCCAACCCCGTTCAAAAAAGGTGCGGTTTGGGGCAAAGACGGGACCCAAAGAGCCGTTTTGAGGCCAATCGTACCCCGACTTTTGCACGGTTACAGACCCCAAGGCACCAAGACAACATGGCACTGTATGCATACACACTCTCCTACCAACTTCCATGTGTGTGGCGCCGGACTTGTGGCAACACCGCAGCCCCCCATGAGCGGACCATGGGGGCACAACTGAAGATTTTGCAACAGCTTCCTCCACTCCCCACTGATGACTACTCACATAAAAAAATAATGCAGAGATCATAGGTCTTGGGTTTTACAGTTTATTTATAGAAATCTACGAAAGTATGGATTTTGCCAGAAACACATAAAAAAAAAAAGAAATTAAAAGAAGAATATAAGGAAAACAACATTTTAGAATCATTATGGTAAAATAGAACACAATGCAGCACAATATAAATTTTCTATATCCTACAGACCTCTAAGCCTGAATTCAGATATATATTTCCCAGTTTCAGTTAGGTCAGAGACAGGCACTGTAGCCTGTTGGATAAGACGAACGTGCTTGTAGTCTGTATGTCCCCGTGTGTCATGGGTTCGAATTTCAGTGGGAGTTTTACTGTCTCTCTTGTAGTTGTCAAAACTATACCCTTTGATAAAAGAGATAGATATATATATATATATATATATATATATATATATATATTACACACACACACACACACACACATATATATATATATATATATATATATATATATATATATATATATATATTATATATATATGAATACATGGTGGCTGGAGGAAAATTTGGGGGAGTATGATGGGGGCAGATATGATGAGGGCCTGCTCCCGATAGTGGGAAAGACCCATCTCCCTGGGCAGCCTGTCTTAAGCCTGGGCGCAGGGAGTGTTACCGTGAAAAAGATCATCTATGAGCCTTCCTGGTGTACTGAAAAGGGAATGATGCTCGTCAGTCAGAGAAGTGAGAAAATGAAGATGGACATCAGATGCTTCAGGAGGATGTAGCGAGAAGGAGGAGGAATGAAGAGATAGCGAGGAGATGTAGCGAGAGGGAGGGAGGAGAATGTAGCGAGAGGAGAAGGAGGAGGAGAATGTAGCGAGAGAGGAAAGGAGGAGGAATGTAGCGAGAAGGGAGGAGGAGAATGTAGTGAGAGGAGAAGGAGGAGGAGGAATGGGAAGAGGAGGAGGAGAATGTAGCGAGAAAGGAGGAGAATGTAGAGAGAGGAAGAGAATGTAGAGAGAGGAGAGAGGAGGAGAAAATGTAGAGAGAGGAGAAAGGAGGAGGAGAATGTAGAGAGGAAGAGAATGTAGCGAGAGGAGAAGGGAGGAGAATGTAGCGAGAGGAGAAGGGAGGAGAATGTAGCGAGAGGAGAAGGGAGGAGAATGTAGCGAGAGGAGAAAGGAGGAGGAGAATGTAGCGAGAGGAGAAAGGAGGAGGAGAATGTAGCGGAGAAAAGGAGGAGGAGAATGTAGCGAGAGGAGAAAGGAGGAGGAGAATGTAGCGAGAAGGAAGGAGGAGAATGTAGCGAGAGGAGAAAGGAGGAGGAGAATGTAGCGAGGTGTAACTGAACTTTTTTCTGATCACATCTCTAGATTTCTCATTTTGACATGAAACAACTATCTCATTATATGCAAAACAAATGCCAATCAATTGCTGAAATGGACAAAACTTAATCATATGGCCCTAAATCATTAAATTAAAATAAATGATAATTACGTCTCGACAAAAACGGCAAAAAAATAACCTTTGTTTTGCCACCAATTTATATTGATAATAATGTTATTAAAGAAGTAGACACGCATAGACTCCTAGGAGTTACTATTGATAATGATCTTTCCTGGTCACGCCATATTGACTTTCTATACAAACGAATCTCTCAAAAGATATTTCAGCTCTCTAAAATTAAACACTTTCTTGACCTAGATTCTCGTAGACAGTTTAATTATACCTATACTCAATCAGTTATTGATTACGCCTCAACATTATATGATGGATGTAGTGCTATTAGCTTAAAAAACCCTTTTAAGAATCCATAAACGAGCTGTTAAAGCGATACTTTTAAAGCCTTCCACCTTGTCACCCCGAGACTATATCAAATTGGATATTCTCCCTCTAACTTACCATCTGGAATATAATAAAGTGATCATAATGTATCGTATAATGAACGGTTTTGCTCCATCTACCCTGACTACTAGGTTCCCAATTAATCAGTCAAGATACACCTATAACATAATAATTCCTAAACCAAGGCTCGATCTTT
>CM060321.1:22237450-22244950 GCA_030674155.1 Stramonita haemastoma
TTTTACACATTCTATTAGTTTGCTATAATTCAAGAATTAAAAAATTCACTGTATGATCGTTCGTTTTTAATTGCATTAAGCAGGTAGTCATAAACAAGTTGAAAATGACATTCAAATGAGTTTTTTTGTGGTCTCACAGTATAAACCCCGAAATGCTACAGTATTCAGTGTATGCTGACCCCAAAAAACAACAACAACAAACACACACACACACACTCAACCACACACACAAACCTTAAACCTACCAAAATAGCTGCAAAATTGCGGAAGATGTGTAAGTCAGGAGCAAGTATCTCCCAAAACAGTGCCTTTTTATGGTAGAAATTCATAAGCGTAGACATTTCTATGAGACACAGTTCAAAGCAGGCCAGACATTACAGCTGAACTGTGGCCAAAGTAGCAGTAGTGCAGACAGACAAGGGGGAGGGGTAGGGTCAGTTTGCAGGAGATGAAGGGGAGGAGGACATCTGCTGTGTCCTAGGCTGCAGTTGACAGTTGACATATGGCCCCCCAAAACTGTCAGAGACACACAGTCCTTGACCAGTCTCCTCTGTCTCCATTTTCCTCATGTACTCAAAGACCTCCTTGTCCATTGGTCGCTGCAGGCAGTCAAAACATAAAGTTGACTCTTGTCAGTGGGTTGTTTGCTGGTTGATTGGTTGATAGGTTGGTTGGATGACAGTCCGGTTGGTTGGTTGGCTTGTTGGTTGGCTGGCTGATTGGTTTGATGGCTGACTGGCTGTTTGTTTGGCTGGTTGTTTGTTGGCTGGCTTTTTGGTTTGTTTTTTGGCTGGCTGGCTGGTTGTTTAGCCAGTTGGTTGATTTGTTGGCTGGTTGGTTGATTTGTCTGTTGGCTGGTTGGTTGATTTGTCTGTTGGCTGGTTTCAAATTAGGTGTATGATTATCTCTTATTTGAAGAGGAGAGGTTGGGAAATATGTAGGATAGCAGGAACTGGGACAGAAGAGAAATGGGAAATAGAGGCTAGAGAGAATAGAAGAGAGAAGAGAGAGAGAGAGAGAGAGAGAGAGAGAGAGAGAGAAGAGAGAGAGAGAGAGAGAGAGAGAGAGAGAGAGAGAGACAGACAGACAGACAGACAGACAGACAGACAGACAGACAGACAGACAGACAGACAGATAGATAGACAGACAGACAGACAGACTGACTGACAGTCAGACAAACAGATAGACACAGGTAGACAGACACACAGACAGAGGCAGGCACAAAGAGAGAGACAGATGTGGAAATTCCGATCACAGTTAGTAGCATCACACCAATGACATTAAAAAGTGCTGGGTAATATGGTTCTCTTTTCGCTTAATGTTCTATCAAGTTGTAAATAATCAATGCATACCCCCTCTTAAAAAAATGTTGTTAACCGTTATATTTTTTAAACTACTGTGATGTTTTATCTTCTAGAATGAATATATACCACATGAGGTATATTTCTCTGGCTTTCTGTTTCTTCCTTTCAGACACGCTTATTTCTTTTATTTCTTTTTGTAATATTCACACCTATTTCAAAATGTCCAAGGAGTTTTGTATTATGATTAAAATATGACTGAATGTTCCAATGGTACTATATCCATTGCGCTCTGTCTGTCTGTCTGTCTGTCTCTGTCTCTGTCTCTGTCTCTCTCTCTCTCTTTCTCTCTCTCTCTCTCTCTCTCTCTCTCTCTCTCTCTCTCTCTCTCTCTCTCTCTCTCTCTCTCTCTCTCTCTCTCTTCATGTAAGTAATGAAAAACAATGAAATAATAAAAATAATGACAGTGATGTTGACATACTTGCTGCAGCTGTTGCTGCAGATAATGAGATGCTGATGGTGATGTTTATGTAGATGATGAACACGACAATGAGGATGACGAGTACTGGAAGATATTGAGTGTGATTTTGTTTACTTGTAGAATTGGATATTGCAAACTGGTTAAAAAGGTTCTCTGCTAAGATGTGTACTTTTCCCCAGCTGCAAATATCTAGTGGCCCAAAGCTGAAGTACAATAACACTTTTCAGTGTTCAGTGTTCAGTGTTCAGTGCTCTCTCTCTCTCTCTCTCTCTCCCTCCCCACAGCAGTCCTTCATGCTAGGCACATCCGTTTCAACCCCCCATCTTTGTTCTCTCTTCCCCTATGCCTCCTCTACGGCCCCCTCCCTATTGCCCTCTCCATTTCTGGCGCACACGCCAATTTATGACAAAAAAAGTCGAAAGAAGATTAAGGAGAAGCAGGGAGGTAAGGGAGGAAAGTGTACAGAGAGAGTGAGGGGTGAAGAAGGATGGAGAAAATAAGCCTCGTGGGAACATGGGTGACGACACGAGCTTTCATTGCCAGTTCGCAGAATGACCCGCCTGCCGCGTGTAGTGTTGTGTAGTGTAGTGTAGTGTCGTTAAATGGTTTTCCTGTCGCTAAGTGGTTTCAGACGTTCTACTGTGTGTACCCAGTTCAAAAGTAACTGGGAATTATGTTTAAAACTGCTTAGGACGTGGCTTCATATAATATTATATCAACAGTGATGAAAACCCAAATCAACCCCCCCCCCCCACCCCACACACACACACATACACACACGCGCGCGCGCTATTGTTGATGTGATTGTATTTTACGTCCCATCAGAGATTTCCGATTTAGGGAACCTGACACGTAAAACGAGCGTTCCGTTAGCAAGCATAGCACGCTGCATTCTACCGAAATCTCTGGCAGGAAACTTAAGTAACAGGGAAGAAGTCCATCTCTCCTTTAATTAAACCTGTTCACTTTACGACTACAAGCACATAGCGACACAGTGCTCGTGGCTGTGAGAGTTGGAGGCAGGTTAGGATGGTATGGGGTGGGGAGAGCAGAGAGGGATGGAGTGCAGGGAGGATGGAAGGGGTGGTGAGAGGTGGAGGGGTGGGTAGGGGGAGTTGCTTTATGGGAGAGGCGCACATACCTCCTTTCGGTATGCCTCTGGACTTCAAAATTCTTCTTCTTTTACCTTGAAGCATCTCTCTCTCTCTCTCCTCTCTCTCTCTCTCTCTCTCTCTCTCTCTCTCTCTCTCTCTCTCTCTCTCTCTCTCTCTCTCTCTCTCTCTCTCTCTCTCTCTCTCTGTCTGTCTGTCTGTCTGTCTGTCTGTCTGTCTGTCTGTCTCCCTCTCTCTCTCTGTCTCCCTCTCTGTCTCTTTGTCTCCCTTTCTCTCTCTTTCACTCTGTCTCTCTCTGTCTCCCTCTGTCTTTGTCTCTCTCTATCTCTATATCTCTGTATCTGTCTCTCTGTCTGTCTGTTTTTCTGTGTGTGTGAAAGAGAGAGAGTGAGAGAGGCAGACAGACATATAGACAAACATAAGCATGAGACGTATAGTGGTGTGACTGTGGGTGTGTCCATATCACCTAGTAGTCAATAGTCATTAAACAAAACAAAACAAAAACAACACACACACACACACACCCATACGTGTGCGCGCGCGTGCGCTGGGAGAATTGGGAAAATGAAAGCCTTCTAGCGTGTTGTGGGATACAACACTAATAGGACTTATTGCTGTTTTCGTTGCTTTGTCTTCCTTACTTTGTGTTAATGCTGTGCCTTTTGTTTTGTTTCGCGCTTTCTTATGTTCTTTTTTGGTTTAGCTTTGTTTTACTTTAAACATCTCTCTTTCATGTTTCGTGAAGTGGCCCAAGCCCGATGTTCAATAATTTTCAATGTATAGTATTCAGTGCTCTCTCTCTCTCTCTCTCTCTCTCTCTCTCCTCTCTCTCTCTCTCTCTCTCTCTCTCTCTCTCTCTCTCTCTCTCTCTCTCTCTCTCTCTCCTCTCTCTCTCTCTCTCTCTCTCTCTCTCTCTTAGTAATGTTGGTCTTGCTACGTATTGCATCTGTTCCGCATTTTTGTTTGTCTGCTTCTTTGATTTCTTCATTATTTGTTTCGTTCTTTCTTTCTTTCTTTCTTTCGTTCGTTCGTTCTTTCTTTCTCTTTTGATGCCTTTCTCCTTTCTTTTTTTTTATCTTGCTTTAATTCGCAAACACATTTTGTTGTATCGCCTCAGAATCAAATTACACTTATTAAGGAGCTGGTCACTTCACTTTTCGTGGGGTGGAGGAGGGAGAAATGTCGGTAGTGATTTTATAAAGAGAATTGTGTTAGGTAGTCTGCGCTAGGGTCTATGTGTTTGCGTGACTGTCTGGCTGAATTTGTGATGTTTCACTGTGACTTTTCGTGACAGCATTAGCCAGCTCATTAGAGTCTCTAAGACCCCTCACTCCCACCCCTCCCGGCATACTTGTTTTCGTTTTGAGCTTTTGCTTTGTTGTTGTTATTTATTTTTCTTTTTTTTCAGAACAGGGGGTGGGGATAGTTTTTGTTCTTTTGACTCTTTTGATTCTTTTATGTGGGTTTTGTTTTGTTTTTTGGTGGTGTTTTTACATTTTGTGTTTTACGCTGTAACGGTATTACCCCTGCAGAGGACAAACTCACTTGATCATTCTATCAATTGAACTGGATGTTTTTGTTACCCAGGGTTATTATGAAACACTTTCAAAAATGTACAAACAGAAATACGTTAGAGTTTAAAATAGGGGGCGGGGTGGAGGGGAAGACAGACACAGAGAGAAGAGAGAGAGAGAGAGAGAGAGAGAGAGAGAGAAGGAGAGAGAGAGGGGAGAGAGAGAGAGAGAGAGAGGAGAGAGAGAGAGAGAGAGAGAGAGAGAGAGAGGAGAGAGAGAGAGAGAGAGACTGACTGACAGACAGACAGACAGAGACAGAGAGAGAGACAGAGACAGAGACAGAGACAGAGACAGACAGAAACAGATAGACAGAGACAGAGACAGAGAGGGGTGGGGGGATGATGGTTTAGAAAGAGATACAGACGGGCATGCAAACAGTGAGCAGACAGAAAAAAAGACAGAAGGACAGTGAGACAAACAGACAGACGCAGACACAGACAGACACAGACACAGACACGGACACACACACACACACACACACACACACACACACACACACACACACACACACACACACACACACACACACACACACACACACACACACACACACACCACACGTACGTTAAATCCTGTTCCGCTTTTCGTAAGAGTACGCCATTGTGTGCCGGTGGGAACAGATGACAATATTTACAAAACTGCATACACACGGGCACTGGATGAAAAAAGCACATGAGTGCTTATTCCATTATCCTAGATGTAAAAAAAAAATAAAAAAAATAAATAACCACACACACACACACACACACACACACACACACACACACACACACACCTTGAGAAGATCCACGTAATCTTCAGTCCAGAAAGGAAATCGCAGACTTGGCACAGTTATAATCAAAAGTTAAATCAGCATTGAAAACCTACTTTTTTTTCACTCTTCTTTCTTAAGATTTCCACTCATAGTCTTTGAACTTGACGGTTTCATACCTGTCCCCCCCCCCCCCCCCCCCCCAATATCACATTTCAGAACTTTAGTCCAGGCTCACAGACATTGATACTCTTGTACATAGTTCACACCAAGTTGTAGGTGTTTGGCACCAAGCAACAAAACAGCGTTTGACATCAAAGAATTCCCTGGTCACGGTCGCGCTCACAAAGTCACCGAAATATCTGTCTGGTCTCCGGGCGAGTGACGGTGGTGGTGATGATGGTTGTGGTGTCTGATCTGGAACACACACACACACACGCGCGCGCGCACACACGCACGCACGCACACACACATACACACACATACACACACAAACACACACGCGCGCGCGCGCGCGCGCACGCACGCACACTTAGACACACAGACACAGACACAAAACACATAGACACACAGACATTCCCCCCCCACACACACACTAACGGGCGACTAGATTGTGATCACAAAGGCAACGTTTTTCACAGCAGGCTCGCTAGGTACGTGGTCCGTAATCGGATCAGAGGGGTAGTGTATGTCCAGTGTCTGGTCAATGCTTTAAACAACCTCTTCTACTGTCTCTGTCAGAGGGACCCTAGGCTAGTTTATGGGGCACGGTGATGAATGGGATGGTCAGCAGCAGTGGAAGACATGGACTGGCCATGTTGGAAATGGTCACAAAAAGGTGTAGGATTTCTTTTTGGTGGACACTTTCTCTTTTACTCAAGTGTTCGACCAACACACACGCACGCACGCACACAGACGCACGCACTCACACAGACGCACTCACACACACAGACACACGCACGCACACACACACGCACACACACACACGCACGCACGCACGCACACACACACACACACACACACAGATACAAGCGAGGCATTTGTATCCGTGTGGTTTGCCTTACTTCAAACTCACATTGCGTTTGCGATTCAAAACAGCCTGGGATCGAGCCACCACCACCACCACTACCTCAATCACCACCACCATCACCACCACCACCACCCACCACCATCACCACTACCTCAATCACCCACCACCACTCCTATTACTACCACCACCACCATCACCACCACCATCACCCACCACCATCACCACTACTAAATCACCCACCACCACTCCTATTACTACCACCACCACCCACCACCACCAACACCACCACCATCACCACTACCATCACCACTACTACCATTACCACCACCACTACTACCATCACCACCACCACTACTTCCATCACCACCACCTCCCACCACCACCACCATCACCACTACCTCAATCACCACCACCACCACTACCATCACTACAATCACCATCCACCACCACCACCACCACTACCATCACTACCACCACAACCCACCATCACCACTACCACCATCACGAAGTCGCCCGTTCAAGAGGTTTTTGCCATGGGGTTAAGATTAATGCAAATTGCCTTCCACCCCAATTGCTTCGATTGAGACTACATGCAGAGACCCCGGGTGAGCAGGAGATCATGTGTACCCGTCAAAACCCGTTCCGGCTTTCAGAAGAGTAGGCTAGCCGTGCCCGTAGGAACCAATGATCAACAACAAAAACATATAAAATGTATTCACGCTGGCCTCATATTTCATCTCCGAATGTAGGAATACAGCGACCTAACGCAAGCAAAAGGGGTCGCCTGCGCGCTAAGCTCGAAGCGAAAAACAAACCAAAAAAGTGAAACGAAAACAGAATGCAAAAGGATAAAAAGGGAGTGATAACATACACATCATCGAATGATTGAGTCGCTGAAGGACCATAGAGAAGAGAGGTAATTATTTTTTAAAAGGACGTATGACTCATAAATCAGTGCACTTTACTTAAAAATGAAGAATGCCAAAGCAAAAAAAGAAAGAAAAAGAAAGAAAGAAAGAAAGAAAAAGAAAGAAGAAAGAAAGAAAGAAAGAAAGAAAGAAAGAAAGAGAAAAGAAAAAAAAACGAACAAGAAAAAGAGAGAAAAAGCACACACACAAAAGAACCCAAGAGTAAATAATGATGTTCTTTATCACAAGATGCTCAAACTTGTCACAGCAAAGATCCTACTTTATTACTTTTTACGTTTCTGTTGGCACTTGCTATTTTGTTTTGATATTTCAGTTTGCTTAT
>CM060321.1:22249950-22264950 GCA_030674155.1 Stramonita haemastoma
ACAAAACTTTAAAAAATGTCATCAGCTGCTAGACGAAGAGAAAGACATAAGCAAGAGAACAAAACTGTGGCTTGTTTGGAGAGCTGGATTAGGAACTAAAGAAGAGTTCATGGAGAAAGGAGTGATGAAATAATTATCGGATTAAGTAGAGAAACAAGGAGTCTGGTTTTGACATAAGTCTAAAAATATGTATTTACAAAACTACATACAGAATTTTAAATACTTTCTCTGCAAAAAAAATCTTTAGAACATATCTGTTTGTGGCATAATGATTAATCTACGTCATTTGCTGGTCTTAGGGAGGACAATTGTCAATAATCTTATGCTAGCTGCTTCCATTTGTATTCATTTTCAGTATTTTGGAACACGCACACACACACACACACACACACACACACACACACACACACACACACACACGCCGCACACACACACACACACACAAACCGCGCGCGCGGCGCGCGCGCACACACACACCACACACACACTAAGGGGTCTGTTTAGCAGTCATAATCATGTATGAATAATATGCATGCATACATACATAGATACAAAACTAAATGAGACTGCTGCAGATACAGATTGGTGAGATAAAGGCAAACAGTTTCGTGGAAAAATGCAATGGTGAGGACAGAAGAGGCATTTTAGAAATGTTCTCAGGGTAACATACCCAGCACACACTCGTCTTCCTGCAGAAGAATAGGCGTTTTCCACGGCACACTACCTGAAACATGCAGTGCAGTGTTCCAATGACGTCTTGCAGACCTGAGGGAGAAGATATCTCAAGTGAAGTCTGAGTGTGGTAAAAGCCCACTCTGATAGGAAACAAATACAGCTGCATACAGGGAAAAAAAATAAGCAGGCGCTACACTTGTGGCGACGCGCTCTCCCCATGGAGGCAGCCTGAATTTCACGCAGAGAAATCTGCTGTGACATAAAATGGTACAAGATACAAAATTTTTTAAAAGCCTGGAAGAGGAGGTGTGCATTAACATGGTACTGCTATGTTAATCCAATATAATGTTGCGAGTTTTTTTTTATCCATAACAAAGCTCTGAACAGCACGCCTTACATTCATCTAAACAGATATAAAAAAAAAGCTGGAGTCATAGTATGGCTGCCAATTATATAATAACATAAAGAACTCTATACTGGCCCTACACGTAGACTTCTTCATCTAGGAGTGATTCCAAGTTGGTGTGAGTGAGACAAAGTGCGTACTCTGGGTGACCCTCGTGTTGTTCAGATGGGAAACAGGCAGAAACAACATTATTTTTGACTTTTTTCTGTCATGTGGTTTGTGAACATCTCTCTCTCTCTCTCTCTCTCTCTCTCTCTCTCCTCTTCTCTCTCTCTCTCTCTCTCTCTCTCTCTCTCTTCTCTCTCTCTCTCTCTCTCTCTCTCCTTCTCTCTCTCTCTCTCATAGTATCATTGCTTATTATCCTATTTCCGAATCTTTGGAGTTCAATTTTTTTCATGCTATCTTGATCCAATTGTTTTGAAAATGTAATTAACACCCTGGTGAGCATGTTTAATTAAAAAACAGAACAAGATTGCTCAAGATTGCACTGGTGGCTTTTTCTGGTGGTGGACTGTGCTATTGCGTGACTGGGCTAATCAATTTATTTCGTCCATTTGTGTGATTGCGTGATATCACTGATCACATCGTAGTGTTTCTCCATCAGTCACTTTTTTCTTTAATTTTCAAAGATACCCAATTCAATTACATTCTTCCATTTTTTTCCATTTTTGCTCCCCCACCCATCCCACCCCTTGGGATCAACCATGACGTGACCGTCTTCAGTGCAGTGTAAGGCGAGCATCATTGCAAAAGTAGAGTGGCTGTCACTATACAGGTTTTGTTACTTATTATTTCCGTTCAATATTTGACCTCCAGATGTATGGTTTGCAACTATTGTGACATTTAAGGGCCTGTTTAGAAACATCGAAGGACGGCCCCACGAACCTCAGCCATGTCTGTGAGAAGCGTTGAAAGGCTTATGCTGTGGTGGCTGTGGCGGCGTACGGCATTGTTGGGGGATGCTGGGGGCGGGATAGCACAATGGTCAGAGCGCTGGTTTTTCCGCCAAGCTAAGGTTAAGCAGCGTCGAGCGTGGTTGCCAACTGGATGGGTGACTGTTTGCGCGCCTTGGCTTAAGTACAGTTCCCCCAGTTCCCCCGGCTGTAAATGGGTACCTGTCCTCTTTAGGGTCAGGGAAGGTAAAGCAACGAGGGAGAGGAGATGGGCGCCGCCCTCAACATGCTGGCCACGAGAGAAGCTGAGATCTCTGATGCCTCGCTTCTAAACGACCACGTAGTTTATGGGACATCTTTACCCCCTTTTTAACCCTGTTTTTAAGAAACACACACCTCGTTTCCATAGACTGATACTTAAGTTTATAGTCCAGCAGGTCACGGCCAACAAAATCTCAATTTCTATTAGAAGTTTTTCCGTCGAGAATTCTAATATGAGCTTTTTGGTTTGGTTTTGTGTCTCTTTGTGTCTACAACTAAGATTTACACACACACACACACACACACACACACACACACACACACACACACACACCACACACACACACACACACACACACACACACACACACACACACACACACACACACACACACACTTATTTTGCAACATTAAGAGTCACAAATGATACCATGAAAAGCAGCCATACATAGAGTTCTTTATTCTTCTCTTGTTGTTCTCTCTCTCTCTCTGTCTTCCTGTATCTGTCTCTGTCTGTCTGTCTCTCTCATCCTATATTCCCACGATCCCTGTTTCTCTCGCTCCACTGCACCCCCTATCCTGTCTTATTTCTATAAAGTGTAAAGCACTGTTTGGGTTATTATCTAGATAGGACTGACCACTCAGTTGGATGCAAACTTAATGATCTCCTTTGCATCGTTTCAATAGATGCCCCAGATTTAACTACTTAAGGCACAAATAATCGGTAGATGTCAATTTTCGCCTTCTTATATTTGTCACTTTGTGTGTAACGTATATTTCGAACATTATCACGTCCTCATTTATCAATCAACACTTTTTGATTGCAGCTTTGATAATTCTCAAGAATATCAGATATTCTTGTAAATGCGATTGGCACTGCTAAATTATGAAACGTATCTCTCTCTAAGGAGTAGTAGTAGTAGTAGTAGTAGTAGTAGTAGTAGTAGTAGTAGTAGTAGTAGTAGTAGTAGTAGTAGTAGTAGTAGTAGTAGTAGTAGTAGTAGTAGTAGCAGCAGTAGTAGCAGTAGGCACCCATCAGTCCCGGAAGACCATGGAGTTGCGCTCTAGTCTTAAGAGAGCAAAGCCTGGGTAAGTAAGTATGGAGGGCAAGTTGTTACCCATGCAGCAGATCCACCCCCCCCCCTCCTCTCCACGTCGCTGGAGTTATTCATTGGAAAGACAGTCGCCCATACGAATGGTTCCAGTACCGTCGCAGGAGCCGCCAGAAGGTACCGCCCAGGGTAATACTTCAACTCTCTCCGGGTGCTCTGATCTGACTAGGGTTCATCTAGGAGCCAAAACCACTGGCGTTGTCATACTCAAAAATGCTATATCTTGCGCATTGCTTAACTGATTTCACTATCAGTCTTTCTTGTGCCGCCGCTGTAGTCTAGTGGTTAGGGCGTTGGACTCGTAATCTAAAGGTTGCGGGTTCGATCCCAGCTTTCGGCTATGGCGTTGTGCCCTTGGAAAAGGCACTTTACGGCTATTTTCTCACCCCACCCAGGTGTAAAAGGGGTACCAACCTTGTGTTGGGGATTAACCCTGCGATAGACTGGCGTCCTATCCAGGGGGGATCTATGACTCTCAGTCGCTTAACGCCACAGAAACCGGGATAAGCACCGGCCTGATGAGCCTTAGGCTCGGGACAGACTTTAACTGCTTTAACTTTCTTTCTGTACTCTTTCCCTTCTTTCTTTCTATTTTCGTATTATTCTATTTGTGTTTGATCTTTCTTCAGGTGTGTTACTTGCATTTGACATTAAAAAAGACCTTTTGACTTTTTCTCTGTGTTTTGCCTTAAATCTCCACTTTCTCTTTCGTTTTATTCTCTGTCATTCCTCTCCTTCTCGTTTTGCTTTCTCACTCCTTTTTTATGCGTATTCAATTTTTTTTTTTTACAATCATTCATTGGGACTTTTTGTGTTGTACTTCTTATGTCTCCGCTATCTTTTTATATTGAGGTAATTTTGACTATTTCGAAACTTGTTATTGAATGTTTGTTTAACAAAAAAAAAGATATCCGTTTGTAATTATCAATAATTTTTAAACAAGTATAAAAAGTATCTCTCAGGTGCAGCACGACTATTTTGTGTTCATTTTTGTTCAAAGCAAAATAAGAAACAAAAGCTTCTGCGGTGTTAATTTTGTAGAGACTACGTAAGAGGTTTCCCCTCTTTTTTTCATTCAGCCATAGAAAAAAAAGACATCGTTTAACCACAAGAATAAATATATACTGTTCTGCACAGTTAGCGATATCCTTTTTTGTTGTTTTTATCATTTGCATTTTCTAGTTTTTTTGTTTTCAGTTTTGTTAAAAAAAACAACAAAAAGCAACAAAACGTTACTTTTTCCTGCTATGGTTCCTTCTTCCTATCACCAACTTTCTGTTCTTTTTACGTTATTATATTTTATTTTTTACTTTGCTTTGGGAGGGTTGCTAATGTGTTATTCTTCTGGAGTATTTTTGTCATTTAGACTGCTTTGGGGTTCGCTTTGTTTGTTTTGCTGTTTTTCTCTTTCTTTGTACAAAGCCCTTTTCAAAGAAAAAATGTACCGTCGATTTTATTCTTGTATTTTTCTTAGTATTTTTGTTTGAGTTTCTATATCTACCTACGTCTCTTTCTTTGCCTTTTTCTATTCCCCCTCCCATCCCGTTTTTTCCTTTCTTCTTTCCTTCTGTCTGCCCCTCTGTCTCCGTCTCTTTGTCTCTGTGTCTCTGTTTCTGTCTCAAAACAAATAAAAAAGGAATAAAACTCTCTTCACTCTCTTTCTCCCCCCTCTCAGTCTCTCTCAGTCTCTCTCTGTCTCCGTCTGTCTGTCTGTCTCTGTCTCTCTGTCTCTCGTCTCTGTCTGTCTTCTGTCTTCTGTCTCTGTCTCGTCTCTGTCTCTGTCTGTCTGTCTGTCTGTCTCTGTCTTCTGTCTCTCTGTCTTCTGTCTCTGTCTGCTGTCTCTGTCTCTTCTCTGTCTCTCTCTCTCTCTCTCTCTCTCCTCTCTCTCCTCTCTCTCTCTCTCTCTCTCTCTCTCTCTCTGCCATCATACAAAACATGCTTGAGGCAGGGGGAAGGGAAACATCATAGCGGAAAACATTTTCATCCATTCCACATGTCCAATTCTACAATTACATAGTCACACTCAATGCTCTCTAGTTATCATCAACCTCATCATCATTTTTATCATCTACATAATCACTGCCATCAGCATCTTTATTATCTATATCTGCAGCTGCAGCAAGTGTATCAACATCACCACCATTACTCTCATCATCTACGTCATATCATCATCATCATCATCATCAATATCATTCTCTTCATCATCTGTACTTTCATCCTCCTCTTCAACCTGTATAATTATCATCGTCACGATCATCATCTTCAGTGTCTACATCATAGTCACGATCATCATCTTCGTCTTCTACATCATTGTTTGCATCGTCATCTTTAACATCTTCATCATAGTCGCCGTTACCACTATCACTTTCAAGATCTACACCTTTGGTTACCATCATTATCTTTAGTATCCACGTCATCATAATAACCATCCTCATCATTAGTGATCACATGTACAGTGAAACTTTTCAGCGTTCAGTATTCTCTCTGTCTGCCCCTTATCTGATGTTTCCCTCTTTTTTTCATCTCCCATTTATCTCTTTTTCAGTCTGTATCTTATTTTTCTTATCTCCTCTCCAAGCCGCCTCAGCATCCTTCCCTGCCACCCTCTTCCCTCCCCTATGAACTTTTATAGACCCCCCCCCCTCCCACTTTTTTTAACTCTCTTGGCATTTCCCTGCTTTTTTCTGTTTCTTCCAATCCCCCCTCTCTTCTCAGTTTTTCCCAAAATAAAGAAAAGTTCCTATTGGAGAAGACGTTAGACAACTTGTTGGCAGTTTTAGTATGTGAAACTGGGGTTCAAAACCAGAGTTGCGCTGAGCAGTGAGGAGAGGGAAAGAGGCTTGTTGAGGGGTAAGGGCTTTGTAATTAATGACTGGCTTCGTATTGGATGGGGTTTTCCTTTCCCTAACTCTTCCTCTTTTTGTCAGATCCAATACCTCTGTTTCTGTTTCTGACTGTTTTCCCTCCTGCCTCTTTATTCACTTGTCTTGTCTGGTTTTGCTGTTCTCTGTCTTTCTCTGCCAGTCTGGCTATCAAGTTCTAACGCTCTATCTATATCTGGCTTTCTGTCTTGCTTGAGTTACCTGTCTGTCTGTCTGTCTCGACTGTCAGTTTGTCTGTTTCTGTGTGTTTGAGTGTGTGTGTGTGTGTGTGTGTGGTGTTGTGTGTGTTGTGTGTGTAGTGAGTGATGAGTGAGTGGTGAGTGAGTGATGAGTATGTGTGTGTGCTCTGTGTGGTGGTGTGTGTGTGTGTGTGTGTGTGTGTGTGTGTTGTCTCTCCATCTCTGTCGTGTGTTTGTCTGTGTGTTTGTCTGTGTGTCTGTCTGTGTGTCTGTCTGTGTGTCTTGTGTCTGTGTGACTTGGTGTTGTGTGTCTGTCTGTCTGTCTGTCTCTGTCCTTCCTCTCTCTCTTTCTCTCTTCTCTCTCTTCTCTCGTCCTCCTCTGTCTCTCTCTCTCTCTCTCTCTTCCTCTACTCTCTCTCATCTCTCTCTTCTCTCTCTTAGTTTCTTATTCATTAAGCGCCAATGCTGAAGTATGTTTCATCACATAAAGAATGAGTGTGGTTTTTCAACAATAGTTCATAAATTATACAAAATAAACAAATTGGCCTGGATATAGGGCACAGACTTTGCTATGCTTCTAAGATTAGAAAGAAGCTCTCTCCTACCCCTCCCCCACCAGTTTTCTTTTCAGGGCACATGTGTTGTTTCATATGAACAGTTATACATGTAAACAGGCATGCTATTGAAATCGCATAACCCCGAACACTATAAAAGTCTTTTTTTTTTTTTTTTTTTTTTTTTTTTTTAACTTCGAAATGATACATCAAAATCAGCATTGCACTCATTTTTAGCATCATGCCCATCTGTCCCAGAATACCCAACTAATAACAACAAGCACAATAACGACAAAAACAACATTTATAGCAAAACTGACTAAATTAGTGAGTAGGGTTTTGAGCAATGCAAAAAGAACAAAACAATTCCCGATAAAAGTTTCTCATCCAGAAAAAAACCAACACTGCTGGTTTCTAAAATGTCATACCCGGAAACTCACCTGCCGAGGGATGAGGGCCTTCAAAGTTCAGCCTAATTATCAAACACTTCCTCAAAAACTAATCACTTCATTTTCTTCAATAACTTCACAAGAACTTGAAATGGAGATTAAGTCCAGTGAATACTGTGATGTAAGATACATCCAATCACTTTGATAGTGTGATGTAAGGTACATCTATTACTTTGATAGTGTGATGTCAGATACATCTGTCACTCTGATATTGAGATGTAAGATTCATCTGTTACTCTGATTTTGAGATGTAAGATACATTATATCACTTTCTGTTGAGATGTAAGATACATAATATCACTTTTATATTGTGATGTATGATACATCTATAGTTTTGATAATGGGATGTGATATGTCTAGGCTATGACCGGGGTGGAAATAGCTAAGTTCTTGTCCATTCATTTTCCCCCAAGGGGATGCCCGGGCCTGTTAGTATAAATAGCATCCCTGCATTCTGGAAATTATGTGTTCGAAATGTCCTCTTTTCTATCACTGTTTTTGTTTCTGCCTTGTTCTTTTTCTTTCTGTCTCTTCCTTTGTGTCTATCTTCTACCATCTTGGTCCATTCTTTCATTTTTCATCATAGAAAGACTTAAACTATAACAATTTCCTCTTATATTGAAGTCGGATGCGCTAGGCCTGACTTGTCAGACAGTTAAGGGCAGCGTGAAGAATTTTTGCTCATATTAAAACAAACACACAATAGCTGCTGTATGAGCGTTCGAAGACAAAGAAGATCTACCCATTGTGGAGATGCTAGCGCGAGAGCCCTGTCCCGACTCTGCTGTGGAATAACAGGACTATTATAAGGCATGTGTTGGTGACAACTTTAGTCTAGTGCCTCTGTTTGGCTGTAGGCCTGTTTTCAATGACCACCTGGCCTTACTGAGTTCTGGGAAAGCGAACGTGATGCACTGGATGGCTTGCAGTTGTGCCATGCCGTCGTAGTACATAGTAGTTGGGTTTTGTTCCATTGTTTTCTCTCTGTCTGTCTGTCTGTCTGCCTGTGTGTTTGTCTGTCTGTGCTTGTCTGTCTATCTCTGTCCGTTTCTGTCTGTCTCTCTGTTTATGTCTCTCTCTCTCTGTCTCTCTGTATGTGTGTGTATGTTGTGTATGTGTGTGTATATGTGTGTTTGTGTGTGTGTGTGTGAGAGAGAGAGAATGTGTGTGTTTGTGTGTGTGTGGTGTGTGGTGTGCGTGTGTGTGTGTGTGTGTGTGTGGGGTGTGGGGCGCGCGCGCGCACGCACGCGCGTGTGTTTAAAAGGGAATACAAAATATAACGTAACTAAAGTGGAACAAAATCATGCCATAAAAGACTCGCAACCTGGAATTCAAAAGAGTGGAAAAAAGTTAAGGAAACATGGTACCGACCTTTATAGTTCTTAAGGTACTGGGCGTTTTGTGGCAGTTGCTTTAGGGTAAAAAGCATCCATGTAGGACACAATCATTGCACCCTCTTTTATCTGCTCTGTCTGTCTGTCTGTCTGTCTGTCTGTCTGTCTGTCTGTCTGTCTGTCTGTCTGTCTGTCTGTCTGTCTGTCTGTCTGTCTGTCTGTCTCTCCTCTCTCTCTCTCTCTCTCTCTCTCTCTCTCTCTCTCTCCTCTCTCTCTCTCTCTCTCTCTCTCTCCTCTCTCACGCGCGCGCGCGCGCGTGCGTGCGTGCGTGCGTGCGTGCGTGCGTGCGTGCGTGCGTGTATACTGCATGTGTGTGCGTGGGTTCGTGAATATGTGAGAGTGTGTGTGTATCTGAGAGAGAGAGAAGACAGACAGACAGACAGAGATGTAGAGACACAGAGAGACACAGAGAGACACAAAGAGACACACAGAGAGAAAAAGAGAGGATAAAGTGTGTGTGGTGTGAGTGTGTGTGTGTGTGTGTGTGTGTGTGTGTGTGTGTGTGTGTGTGTGTGTGTTGTGTGTGTGTGTGTGTGTGTGTGTTCGCGCGCGCGGGTGCACGCGTTAAGTAACTAGTTAAGGTGTTACATGTGCTTTTGAAACCTTTGCTCCATGCATTGTCTTCATCTCATTTGTTTGCCGCCCCCATTCTTTTTGGTTGGTGTTGTTTCTTTCCTTTCATTCTTCCCGTCCTTCTATTTTCTTTATTTCTTTCTTCTTCCGTTTTTTTTCATTTTAATCTCCGGGATTTTTTTGGAGGGGTGGGGGTGGGGGTGGGTGTTGAGTTTTTTTTTTCTCGTCCTGTTTCTTTTCCTCTGCCTTTATTTTGTTCAGTGGTAATACTTTTTAAAGTACTTTTCCGAACTAGATTTTTTTTTGGTTACATGTTTGCCTCTTTCTGAGTATAGTAAATCAGTGTTCGCGAAACGAAAGCAAAAACTGCCCCAAAAAGTAACACACCCCACCTCCAAAAAAGCAGCCAAAAGAAAAAAACATGTGTTTTGTGTTTCAATCTTTCAAAGAAATATAAAAGAAAGTTCTACTAAAGTGCAGCAAACACGGTACCTTTGTATCTAATCTTTTCCTCTATAAAGAAAGAAAGAAAAAAAACCAAAAGAAACCATGTGACTATGTTAGTAAAGAAAACCAGGCAAGGGACTATTCTGTGAAGTTTTTGTGAGCAGTTACCCGTATAATAAAAAAAATGTATTTTTTCTATTTTCTCACAGGAAACACACTGTTCTTAAGTTTGCATTTTCTCTGTCTTTTTATATGTATTCTTTTTTTATTTCTGTTATCTTATTTTTTTGTTTTCGATATAGCTTTTCTTTTTCTCTAAAACTTGTTTTTGTGTTTCTTTTTCATTGTCTTTTTGTTGGTTTTTTAAAATCTACTTTTGTGTCCTTTAAATCGTTTTAGATCTCTGTCTTTCTTTTGGCAATGTTTGTTTATTTCCTTTTTAGACTACACAACGTATTAATTTTGACTACTTTTCCTCTATTTCATATATCACTCTTGCTTTCGCACAGCATGCACTAAGGTATCCACAGAAATAAAATCCACTTTTTCAGAAAGACTAGCCCCTGATTCAAAACTCATGTGATTTTGCACAAATTTGGTAGGTTTAAGCTTTTAAAAAAAAATTCTGCAAACACTGTACCTCCTCACTCCTTGGTTGTTTGCTAACTTCCTAACCCCAATATGCATACGCAGGGTCAACGTTGTAGGAATACATGCAATCCTCATTTGATGATCATTTCCAACTTCTCGTCACTAACTGGTATGGCTCTAGGTCCTCAATTCCAAAAACAATTGCACAGTGCATTTGTTAATACTGAAACAAATATGTGAAAATCAACAAAAATTTTCCGACCCGTACTCTATAAAAGATACCACATTACCCCCAAAATACCAGAGTGTAACCTTAATGTAAAACAAAAATGTTCCTTTCACTGGACCTCACTCTGTGTCTTTAGTCTCTCTATCGCTGATTCGTTATCTTTCTTTCTTCTCTCTCTTCTCTTCTTCTTCTTTTCTTTCTTCTCTTCTTCTCTCTCTCTCCTCTCTTCTCTCCTCTCTCTCTCTCTCTCTCTCTCTCCTCTCTCTCTCTCCTCCTCTCTCTCTCTCTCTCTCTCTCTCTCTCTCTCTCTCTCTATCCATCCACCTTCCACTTAGCTTTTGTCCCCCCCCCCTTTCTTCTTACCCCTTGCCTCTCTTCTCTCATTTTTATTTTATTTCTCCGTCTCACTCTCTCGGTTTCTTGAGACTTTTTCTGGCAACTTTTTTACACGTTTTTTAGTTCCTCTTAATCGATATTGGTATTTTGGACCGCGTTGTCTGTTTTCCTTCATAATTTAATACATAATGGATAAAACGGTTAACCACCTCCACATATAGATTGAAAGACAAAGAAATCAGAGTTGTACTATAGGGATTTCACAATGACTTTCATGGAGAAGTCAATTTATGTCATTAGTGTGACTTTTTTGGAGAAATAGATATCAGGGTGGTGGTAGTTAGACACATCTTAACCGTGCATTGTGCAGTTGCCGATACGGGAGGCCTGGCTTATGCCGAGGAAACACAGAACAGGCCATACGTTTGCTGGCTTCTTCTTCAGTCTGTTGACGCTGGGGAGTCTTGTTTTCAGAGAAAACATGGCTTGGTCTGGAGCTGGGAAAACAAGTGCGACAGAGAAATGATTTGTAGTTCAGGGAGGTACGTAGTGTTGTGATTTGCAACTATTGTGTGCTCATGTGTTTGCGTGAGCGTGTGATGTGTGTGAATATATTTACTGCAACAGTAACAACAAGAACAGCAGGACGAACAACAAGAACAACAAGAACCAGCAACTACTACTACTACTACTACTACTACTACTACTACTACTACTACTACTACTACTACTACTACACTACACTATACTCTAGCTAGCTGCTGCTGCTGCTGCTGCTGCTGAGCTGCTGCTCCTCCTCCTCCTCCTCCTCCTCCTCCTCCTCCTACTACTACTACTACTACTACTACTACTACTACTACTCATACTACTACTACTACTACTACTACTACTACTACTACTCTACTACTACTACTACTACTACTACTACTACTACTACTACTACTACTACTACTACTTCTCTTTCTTCTCTCTTTTTCTTCTTCTTCATCTTGTTGTTGTTGTTGTTGTTGTTGTTGTTGTTCTTCTTCTTCTTCTTCTTTCTTCTTCTTCTTCTTCTTCTTCTTCTTCTTCTTCTTCTTCTCTCTTCTTCTATGCTGCTCTGCTAGCTGCTGCTGCTGCTGCTGCTGCTGCTGCTCTGCTGCTCGCTGCTCTGCTACTACTACTACTACTGCTAGCTGCTGCTGCTGCTGCTGCTAGCTGATGATGATGATGGTGATGATGATGATGATGATGATGATGATGATGATGATGATGATGATGATGATGATGATGATGATGATGATGATGATGGCGATAAGAGAGCGAGACAGAAACAGAAAGACAGAGAGAGAGAGAGGTTGATAGGTGTGTGTGTATGTGTGTGTGCGCGTGCGCACGTGCGCGTGTGTATGTATGCATGCATGCGTATGTGTTGGTGTGTGTGCATGTGCGTGTATGAGCGCTTGAGTGCGCGTGTGTGCGTGCGCCTGCGTGCGTACGCTTTGCGCGCTTGGTGTATTATTTTCACGATGTTATTATCAGATTGATTTTATCTGCTGGTCTGTCAGTCTGCTGGTCTGTCAGTCTGCTGGTCTGTCAGTCTGCTGGTCTGTCAGTCTGCTGGTCTGTCATCTGCTGTCTGTCATCTGCTGATTTCTTCAGTCTCTGCTGCGCTCGATGAGAGATAATGGCGATAAAAGCGAGACAGAAACAGAAGACAGGAGAGAGAGAGTTGATAGTGTGTGTGTATGTGTGTGTGCGCGTGCGCACGTGCCGTGTGTATGAATGCATGCATGCGTAGTGTGTCAGCAGCAGCAGCAGCAGCAGCAGCAGTAGCAGCAATAGAAGAAGAAGAAAAGAAGAAGAAGAAGAAGAAGAGAAGAAGAAGAAGAAGAAGAAGAAAAGAAGAAGAAGAAAGAATAACACAACACAACAACACAACAAACAACAACAACAACAACAACAACAACACAACTTTTTTATTCTTGTCATCTGCTTGTCTGTCTGAGTGTATTTTTCATGCCTTAATTTTTTAGTAATCTTTCCACCCACTTTTATCGAAAAGGCAATTAGCATTACGTGCATGATCATATATATTTTTTATTTTGTTTCGTTTTGTTTTGATTTCTATAACTGTTATTTTTTCTGAAAGGATGGTAGCACTTTGTGGCTTCTAAAGCAAAAGTGTGTTATTGCATGTCTGTGTTGATCAGTTCAGTCCTCTATCCTGCTATCGCGTGAGGATCTACATCATTCATTGTGTTTTTGAACAATAATTTTATCCTTTTTTTACAGCGGGGGGTGTGAGGTGAGGTGGGATGGAGTGGTGGTGTGGTGTGGGTAGTTGTGAGTGAGAGAGAATGCCATTCAATTCTAATTAGTTTCCTTTATTTTGGGGTGTATTTTTTTTTGCTTGTGGGAATCTTGATTGAAGCGTCTCTACTCTTTGCCAGCCGCATATACCGTCAGCTTGCATAGAGTAAAAATGGTGATAAAGGCTTAGATACAGACAGACACACAGACAACAGACAGACACACACACCACTACCACACACACACACACACACACACACACACACACACACACACACACACACACACACACACACACACACACACACACACACACGTTTGGATGAGCAGTCAACGTCGTGTGTCAGAGACCTCAGCTTCTTTTGGGGCCATCACGTTGAGGGCAACGCCCATCTCATCTCCCTCGTTGCTTTACCTTCCCTGACCCTAAAGAGGGCAGGTACCCATTTACAGCTGGTTGAACTGTGGAACTGTACTGTAGCCAAGGCGTGCAAACGGTCACCCATCCAATTGGCAACCACGCTCGACGCTGCTTAACTTGACTGGGGAAAAGGGAGCGCTCTGACCACTGAGCTATCCCTCCCCATACTGTTAAATTATGAAAGCTTTTAAGAGTGACTGTACACTAACATTCAGACTTTTCTGTTATGCAAAACTCAATCTTCCAAGACACCATACACACGCTACTCTTCCTATACTTCGTTTTGTGTAATTCTAAAATACTTTTTATGTTTTTTTTACAAAGATGACAACAATACATTAACATTCAAGCCTTTTTAATCCTTTTCCTTTGTTCAATAATTTTTCAATTTTAAAACCGCGTCCTATACACACAGACTAATAACACAGATACGAACTCAGATATATGAATAAAAGGTCAACGAGTTAGTCGATTTCATTCTTATCCTTTTCTCTTTAGAGCCATGATGTTTGAAGAAACGATTTTGAATTAATGGATGAATCAAATGTTATTAAATTAATCAATTTTATGTGTAAATAGTGATGTGGACCAGATGCTTGAACATACAAACGTTCAAACGCTGAACATGTGACTGCTTTCTGAGCACGAGATTGGCTTTTGTCTCGTTGACTATCTTTTGTGTGAGTGGCTATGAGTGGCTTCCTAACTGAAATGTTCTTTAAATCAAGGTGTTCAGAAAAACGTGTTCAGAAAAAAGCCTAAAACAACAACATTGTACTGTTTAGATTCATGTTTCCACTATTATATCCTTTGTTCATCCGTCGCAATGCACGTACGTAAATATGATAGCATTATCATAAGTTTACTTATTGTCCTGTCAAGTAATGTTGGTATTTTTGTGAATTTTTTCTTGAAAAAAATCAGTTTAAAGCCATATCCCTAGATAACCGAAATTAAACAATCAAGGGAGAGAAATTGAGGGGAGTGCAGCTAGAACTCTTGATAATGAATGCATTGTCTCTACAAATTTGTGTTCATTTTACAAACTCTGCTGGTTAATAGAGGCCGCAAAGAAAATGACCAGACTGGTAACTCTTTCAGTCGTCCCGTACTACTGCAAAACCTATGAACACTATGGCCAGCACATAGATAAAGACAACCACAAGACTTCTCTCTGGGTGTACATGTTACAATGAGGAATTGGAGGTTTCATTCGGACAGACAGCTAACTGTTCTGTGCATGGTTAAAGCGATGTATAGAATTTCTGAAGCCTTGTTAAACATTTGCTTTGTACTTATGAAGAAA
>CM060321.1:22269950-22282450 GCA_030674155.1 Stramonita haemastoma
AAAAAGCTCTTACCGCAACTTTTACTCCATTTAAAGGAGAACAAAATCTGCTGAAGTCAGAATATGGCTGCGTATATGGTCAGGTACTTGAACACAGTGGATAAGGCATTCTTCTCACACTGTGTGTACTTGCCACCTCTCAAGTGTGATGAGTGAAACGGAGTCCTTAATCTGGGTGACCTTTGGGTGTTCAGCTGTGAAACGTGCAAAATCAGCAACAACAATGATATCCACAGCAACAATCTTAGCAACAACTACAAAAACAACAGTAACAACATATCTGCATTCAGAAGACATGTCAAGATTCCCATTCATCACAGGATTTATCGTACCATCGTCCGTGGTTTGAGATGATCCACACAAAGCAGACAGATGCCTACAATGACTGTCATCGTAAAGGAAATAGAGGAAGACATAGCTATGAAAACCTTACAGTTTCTTGTAAATTCGGTCTTCATGGTTTGGTTCTTTCTTTGTTAGTTTTGTCCGAGATGTTCTCTGTCAGTACTTCAGTATTGGCTGACAATGTGAGAACTTCAGTGTGTTCTCCGCAACAGTGAGATCCTTCTTTAAAGTCTGTTCTAAACTGCCATCTCTGACAAAATGCACCATGTTATTTATGTAAGCTGTTGGTTAATTTTTGAAGAGTAGCTCTGCACGCATACATGTATTGCACTTATGTGTTTACATGCGTGGGAAAGAGATCAAGACATATATGATCAGACGCACCCTGCCATTTATTATGTAGTTCACGTTTTCTATTTTTTATCACCACACTTCATATGGGCTGTGTTACACGTTGTTGAAAACATACCGAGCAGAACTGCAATAAGCCTCCTAGGTTTCCGTGTTCCTAACGTTTGTCTTTCGCGCACGCTGGCTTTGATGGGAAAACTTACGTGCTTTTTTTCCCTGTGTGCAACTCGAGTGTGAAATGAATGCACTCTACCGTGTGAACTTGGTCTCAGTAGGCATTCAAGCAATGTACTGAATGCTTCCGTGTTTTATGATGTTGCTCTTTAATCAAGTTTTCTGCCTAAAGTTGTCCTGAATCATTGTGGTCAAAGAGTTGAGAAAAGCGACAATTTTTCTTCGTGAATGTTTATTGCTATTTCATGTGTTTGCCTCTGAGTTCAGAAACTTTATAAGCTGAAAGGAACATTTCTGCCATACAGACTTTGGTCTTGGGTTTTTAAAAAGTGAAAGAAAGTCCGATTGTTTCTGCATAGAGCAAAAGCCGTCCTTGACATTGCTGTTATAGCCCTCAAAACTAATCTTTATAAGCATAGCTAGTGCATTCAGAGTCCCTTGAGTTTAGTCTTATGATATATGAGAGTTTTCCATAACGTGGTGTCAGATAAAAGGGGTACTGACAAAAAGTCCGCCCCAAAATAAGTTCAATACCAATTGCAGTGTGCTAGCTGGTAGTGCTCACACCCATTATCTAATTGTAGTCCTGATACTTTCTATTTTCACTACTTTTAGATAAGTGATTACCACTAGGCCATCAATCTATCATTTACTCTCTCTGTGTGTCTCGGATCTCTCTCTCTCTCTCTCATCTCTCTCTCTCTCTCTCTCTCTTCTCTCATCTTCTCTCTCTCTCTCTTCTCTCTCTCTCTCTCTCATCTCCTCCTCCTTCTTCTCTATTGTCTGCTCTCTCTCTCCTCGTCCCTCTGCTCTCTTTCTCGTCTCTCTGTCCTGTCTCTGTCTCTCGTCCGTTCCCTCTCCCTCTGTCTTCTGCGTCTCTTCTGTCTTCTGTCTCGTCTCTCGTCTCTGTCTCTGTCTGTCTGTCTCTCTGTCTCTCTGTCTCTCTCTTCTCTCTCGCTCTCTTCTCTCGTCTCTCTTCTCTCCTTCTCTCCCCTCCTCTCTCCTCTCTTCTCTGTCTTCACTTTTCTTTGCTTGTATGTCTGATGTTCCCTGCTTTGTTTTCATGGTACTAGTTGTTGTGTATCCTGCTGTCAATCTGTTCTGACATGTCTGTTTCATGCTTTCTTTTGCATTACACTCCTCCCCTCACCTGTGTATTGTGTCGGTCCTCCATTCTTTTCATGTTCTGTCTGTCTGTCGTGTTCTCTCTCTCTCTCTCTCTCTCTCTCTCTCTCTCTCTCCTCTCTCTCTCTCTCTCTCTCTCTCTCCTCTCTCTCTCTCTCTCTCTCTCTTCTGTTGTCTGTGTGCGCGCGCGTGCGTGTGTGTGTTTGTGTGTGTGTGTGTGTGTGTGTGTGTGTGTGTGTGTGTGTGTGTGTGTGTGTTGTGTGTGTGTGTGTGTGTGGTTCTTGTTTGACTCCCTGTCTTTCTATCCTGCTGGATTTATGTCTGTATTCTCCTTCTGTCTCTCTATCTCTTTCTGTCTTTCCCTGTCTCTCATCATTTTAATCCATGTCGCTTTAATTAAACACATAATGCAGCAGGTCTCTTTCGCAATTCTTACCCACAAAAGAAAGAAATAAGCAGCCTCGGCCCACTCCCCCAGTGCCAGAGAGCCCAAATCAGCAGACCCGCAACAGCAGGGGGCAGGCAGTGACTCCCTATCATCCCATTAACCCCCGTGGATTCCATTGGACAGTGCCAGACAGCTTCTGTCACGGTGCCTGGTAATATTATGGAGTGGCACGCACACAGTTTGACTGAATACAGTTTTAGGGTGTTTTTTTTTTAATCCTGACAAAATCGTGTCTTCTCTGTGATATTTTCAATGATTCTAAAAAATTGAATATGATTGCATATCGTTCTTATTGTTATTAGTTCAATCTGAATCTAGTTACCGTGTGTTTTTGTTTGCTATGCATATGGAAATCAAAATAACTTTTGCTTATACGAGTCAAAGTCAATGTGAAAGTCTGGGTCCAATTTTTATTTCCAGATGATACATTGAATAAGCATTGATTTGCTTTTTTTTCATTAAGCCATCTGTAAAAAGTGTTAAGCATTTTATATACTTTCAGCTTGGCAAAATACTTTGGGCTTTTCGTTTTACAGCATTTATTCAATTATGTGCTTTTGATATGTTTTCTTCTATGAAAACGCTTGTGTAGCTTTATATAAAACATTCTGTTGTCGGATATTCCCCTTAATGACAAAGCAATGATATACCTGTTGTACTGTCACTGCATACGCACACACACACACACACACACACACACACACACACACACACACACACACACACACACACACACACACACACACACACACACAAACACACACCCACACACACAACACACAACACACACACACATCACATACACACATCACTACACGCACCACCACACCATCACACACACACGCACGCACGCACGCACACATAGACCCACGCACGCACACGTGAACACATATACACACATGCGCACGCATGCACGCACCCACGTACGTGCGCACACACACACATGTTGATGTTTAAATAAATGTACACAAATTTTAGAGTTTTAATTCCTCCTCATCAAAATTATTCAAAATTTAAATAACAAAGAAAAAAAGGTAAAGTGATCCAATTCCAAACTTCTATGAGCTTTTCATAGTCAAGAGACACGAGTACTGTGAGCGAGAAAATAAGTAAGAAGAAGAGATAGACGGAAAGAAAGCACAGACATAAACACAGAGGGAGGGGAAAGAAAGTCACAGAGAGAAGGGAGACAGACAGGCACAATGTGTGCAAGGCACACAAGCAGACAGACAGAGATTGTACTCTTCAAAACTAGAGTTTTGACTCCAGAATATAACTTTACTGCACAAAAAGTAGCATCAAGCAAAAGAATATCTTGTCTTCAAACTTTTTAATTCGAAGTTGTTTTTTTCTCATAATATTACACAACTATACAAATACGAATTATCATGTTGAAAAGAGCAAACACAAAAGTCTCTGTTTAGTTTCCTTCAATTTGACTAGACACCATGAGTACTAACAAAGATCAGACAAAGAAGGATTTGGTCGAAAGAAACAGAACTCTTTGTAAAAATGTACTAATGTCCGGACATTCTGCTCCTAAACCCACAGCGGAGAGGCAGAGTAAACTGGTGCCTTGTCTGCAGAAAGTCTTTGTGAACCAGGGGACAGGATCGGAATCTGATGCTAGAGCCAGACAGCTCACTGGGAAAAACTCCAATAATAAGTGAAAAGGATCTTTGGGGGAAAAGCTGTCATCCTTTACACCCACACCAGTACTGTTGGCCTCCTTCTCCATTTACTACTCAGCATGTTGCTGTTGTTGTTGCAAAATGTGATGATCAGTACTTTGATTTCCAAAGTGTGTCCACTGCTAATCTTTCTCTCTGTCTCTCAGTCTCTGTCTCTATCCATGTCTCTGTCTCTCTCTCTCTCCCCTTCTCTTTCTCTCACTTGCCCTCTCTTCCTGTCTCTCTGTCTCTGTCTGTCTGTCTCTCTTTCTTTCTTTCTTCGTGGATCTTTCTGTCTTTCTTTCTCTGTCTCTGTCTTTCCTTTCTCTCTTCTTTCACTCCCCCACACAATTTCTCTCTCTCTTTCTTTCACTCTCTCTCCCCCCCCACTCACACTATATATCTCTCTCCTCCACACACACACACACACACACGCAACACACACACACACCACACACACACACACACATACACACACACACACACACACACACACACACACATATATATATATATAAATAATATATATATATATATATATAATATATATAAATATATATATATATATACACAAACACACATCATCCTACACCTAAATTATGTTACTGTTGATTACCATTGTGTTACTCAAGATGATCTTCTTGCACCATACACTCTATATTGTTGACTGTTGACTGGTAGATCAGTGACGTGGTCTAGAGGTAACGCGCCTGCCTAGAAAGTGGAAAATCCGGTTCGGGGTGTGCGGTGGTTTGATCCCCGTTTGGGCCTGAAACTTTTCCCTCATCCATTACACCAAGAGTGATGGTCTGGGTGCTAGTCTTTCGGATGAGACGAAAAAACTGAGGTCTCTTGCATTATGCATAATTATTTAATGCACTTAAAAGAACCCACGGCAACAAGGGAGTTGTCCCTGGCAAAATTCTGATTAAAAGAAACCCCACCCTGATTGGGAAACAAATATAGTTGCAGACAGGAAAAGAAAAAAAAAAGGATGGCGCTGCTCTTGTGGCGACGCGCTCTCCCCAGGGAGAGCATCACGAATACCAGACAGAGAAATCTAGTTAGAAAAGAAAAAAAAGAAGAAAAATAAACACAGACTGGATGAGGGTACAACTTCTTAAGAAAAGCAGGAACACTAATCATGATTACACTAAACACTTTATATCCTGGTCTGAGTATTAGCTACCGACAGATGGGGAAAAATACAAGAATTGTCTCCAGGCAAATGTGCGTGTGACCTTGGGGACAGGATCTGGTGCTGTTGCCAAAAGCAGACGTCTGACACTGGTATAACCCCCATATGTTTAACCTAGAAGAGGGGTGGGATTAGAGGTGATGTAATCTTACACCTACATCAGTGCTATTGGCCCTCTTCCCGTCTGGTCCAGACTGAAGGTTTGCCGCTTTGGATGTTTGTTTCTACTTAGCCTGTTCTTGTTGCGAAATAGGATCAGTACTTTAATTCCCAATGTAAGTCTGCTGTTCAGCTCTCTCTCTCTCTCTCTCTCTCTCTCTCTCTCCTCTCTCTCTCTCTCTCTCTCTCTCTCTCTCTCTCTCTCTCTCTCTCTCTCTCTCTCTCTCTCTCTCTCTCCTCCCCCCCCTCTCTTCTCTCTCCCTCTCTCTCTCTCCCTCCCCCCCTCTCTCTCTCCCACACACACACACAAACACACACACGCACACACACACGATCGCACACACACACGCGCACACACACGCGTGCACGCGCGCGCGCCGACGCACACACACACACACACACACACACACACACACACACACACACACACACACACACATCTGATATCACTATTTAGTGGAGGGACGTTAAACTGAAGAACCAACACACACTTCTCCACCCAGTAACGATATATTTCGTTCTGTATGTTCTTTCTGTATATTTTTGCTTTCTAGTCATTTCAGATTGCGAGAAGAAGAAGAAAATAAAATTAATGATAAACATTCATACACCTGACCGATAATTGTAACATTTTATCATAGACCAGATTGTGAAAAAAAAGTTTACTACAAAAGGGAAAATGAGTAATAATAAAGCTTACAATAATTATGGATTTTATTCTCAGTAATTACTGTACTGCTGGCAGATGGAAAAGAGAAATGATAGTCTCCAAAGAAATTTGTTATTTTTTATATAAACTTGGAGACACGGTCTAGAAGTGCTAATGCCAAAGTCAAATTATTCCAGATGAAAACCTATTGGGTACATGGCAATGTATACACAAAACTATCTCAATTATACTCAATCGAGGTTGCGGTCATCTAGGCGTTGAATAATCACTCTCCAAAACAGGAAACTACATCCACAACGCGCGCGCGCGCGCGCTCACACACACACACACACACACACACACACACACAAACACAAGCACACACACAAACACACGCACGCACGCGCACACACACACACACAGACGCATAACACACAAAACACTCCCCCCTCCCCCCCCCTTCACACACCAATTTTCAAACACACACATACACACACATGCATTCACGCACGCACGCATGCTTGCACAGATACGCACACATACACAAGCACACGAGCACGCACGCACACACACACACACACACACACACACCCCACACACACACCACACACACACACACACACACACACACAGTAGCAGCAACACCAAGGGACAAAATGTTCATAATGGGAAAAAAACACACTTCTGACAAATAAAAATCAAATTTGTTACTGAATACAGCTTAATATGGTTTTATAAACTTTACCAGGTTAAGAGCACTGCACAAAAGATGTACAAACTAGTGCATGAAACTCTCTGCCGTTGCCAGAACCAGACTTAAATGTCTGACACTGGCACAATCCCCGCAGAAAACCTCCCTAAGGAAAAGGTGTCACCTTGCTCTTGCACCAGTTACTACTGCCCCCCTTCCCCATCTGTTGCAGACATACACCCAACTTCGCAACTGTTATTATAATTGTTGCTTAGAGCGTGTGTGTTGTTGTGGAACATGAACAGTAGTGTTTATTCTCAATGTGATAGTCTGCTACTAAGTGGTGTTTGTCTTTTGTCTGTTTGTACGCGTGCCTGTTTGTCTGCCTGTGTCAGTCTGTGTTTGTCTCTGTGTCTCTGTTTACCTGTGTGTGTGTGTGTGTGTGTGTGTGTGTGTGTGTGTGTGTGTGTGTGTGTGTGTGTGTGTGTGTGCGCGCGCGTGTGTGTGTGTGTGTGTGTGTGTGTGTGTGTTTGTATGTGCGTGTGTGTGTGAGTGTGTGTGCATGTGTGTGTGTGTGTGTTTGTATGTGTGTGTGTGTGTGGCGCGCGTGTGTGTGTGTGTCTGTCTGTCTCTATCTCTTTCTGTCTCTGTCTCTCCTATCTCTCTCTCTCTTTCTCTCTCACATACACACACCACCACCACCACCACCACTTCCACCGCCATCACCACCGCCACCACCATCACCACCGCCACCACCACAACAACAATAAACTAGGGTGGAAAAGAATGCTGGACAGTTGCAGAAAACCAGGCAATGATAAAATAAACGGCATTTGTCCTGGACATAGCATTAACCGCAGACATATGCAAAAAAAAATGCCCATTGTCTCCACAGTGTCTCTGCAAATGTTAAGCAGTTTATTCAGCTAATACTGACTCCCAATGTCTGCCACGGGCGTAATTCCACAAAAACACCTCCAGGGAAAGACGTGTCATCTCACACTATTCCAGTACCAATAAGATGGCAGACACCTGGACCTGCATAGCAAAATGCTAGTTTTGATACATTTGTAAACATGAATAAAAATAAGATGCGATAAAGACATCATTGATTGGTTAATTGATTGACAAAATGTATCCCCAAGGGTTACATACACTACAAAAACGTTAGGGAACTAAACAATGATAACAGAAATAGCATACATCCTGGTTTTAGTAATAGCAGTCACCAGACGGCGAAAAGTCCAGAATGGTCTCTAGAGAGGCCTTGCAAACCTTGAGGCAGCGAGTACTAGTGGTGATGCCAGAGGCAGACGTCTGGCAGTGGATTAATCCCCTCAACTGGACCTCCAGGGGGACAGGTGTCATCTTACACCAACACCATTACCATTGGCCTGTCTCAATGTTCCAGACAGGCACAGGGCGAGTGTGTATTTTAGATATTAAACAGCTGTGCAACTTTGTCATGTTTTTGTTTAGAGAGTTCCAGTTATATGAAATGTGGTCTATACTTTTTAAATTTCTAAGGTGAGTCTGTTACTAGGCTTGCAAAGAAAATTTAATATGATTCAGAGAATAGGCATGCAGACAAACGATTGTATCAATTTAGGACATACAATACAGATTAATGAAGTTTTTTTGTTGTTTTTGTATCAGAATTCTTTAGCTACTGCCGGCCTAGACATGTTGATAATTATCAATAAACAGTGAGACGAGAGAAAGTAATTTGAAACAAGCAGGAAACAAAACGTTGATAATACTGTATTTTCTGGTCTTAGTACTAGCATCTGGCAGATGGATAGAAGACAGGAATGGTCTCCCCAGAGGGTCTCTGCAGAGGGTCTCCCCAGAGGGTCCTCCCCAGAGGGTCTCCCCAGAGGGTCTCCCCAGAGGGTCTCTGCAGAGGGTCTCTGGGCAGGCTTTAGTGGGATGCCAGAGCCAGACCTTCAGCAGAGGACTAATCCCCTAAAAAGATCTGCAGGAGAATAGGTGTCATCTGACACCCTCACTGCTACCAGTGACCCCCCTTTCCCATCTTTCCACCCAGACACACGGCTTATGTGTATTTTAGACATGAAGCAGCTGTGCAACTTTGTCCTATTTTGGTAGTCAGCATCTTCTAGCGATGAGCTAGGATCTGTATTTTATTTCCGAAAGTGAGTCTTATGTGTACTGTGTAATCTTTGGACTAAAAAGGAAAGAGAGAGAGAATAATGTTTTATTTAACGTACAACTGTGGAGACTTATTTGCTTTCTTTTTTATTTATTCTTTGTTGGATTATTATTGTTGTTGTGTTTTTGCTGTAGGGTTGTTTTTTCCTGTGTTTATGGATATATGTTCTCTTTCAGATTGTGAAGAACAAACCAAAAAAATCGATTAATACTTAACAATCCGACTCTGTCAGTCAGTCAGTCACTCATCACTCACTCACTCACTCACCGACTCACTCTCTCACTCACTCACTCACTCACTCACTCACTCACTCACTAACTAAACTGGAAAAAAAAAATACATAAAAGCACACCTACACAAGAAATGACAGAAAGAAACCAGAAAAAACAGCTTAAAAAATAAAGGCAAAATGAAAAAAAAGAAGACAGTAAAAGTGCAGACAGAGATCCTTTGCCATGTATTACATCAGTGCGTGATTGCCTTTGTTCATGTTCATGCCTGTGTCCTCGTGTGTGTATGCGTGTATGTGTGTGTGTGTGTGTGTGTGTGTGTGTGTGTGTGTGTGTGTGTGTGTGTTGTGTGTGTGTGTGTGTGTGTGTGTGGTGTGTGTTTGTGTGTGTGTGTGCGCGCGCGCGCGTGTGCGTTTGTGTGTGAATGTGTGTATGTGTGTGTGTGTGTGTGTCTGTCTGTCTGTCTGTCTGTCTGTGTACGCACGCCTACGTGCACGTATATATCCCCTTTCCCACACTCATAGAACCTCCCACTTGACTATGTGACTATGTGACTATATATACATATATAGATAATATATATGTATATATATACATGATATAAATAATATAATAATGTATATATATATATATATATATATATATATAATATATATATATATATAAATATATATATATATATAAATGGGTGTGTCCATATCTTTAGGTGAGTGTGCGGTGTGTGTGTTGGAGCACGTGTTAATGCATATACATTTATAGGTGTACCCATGTGTGAATAAGTACATAAGAACATGTTGCACAAGTGCCTGTATCAATAAACAGCATAAACACTTTCGTTTATTTTACACACTCCGCCAGTTTAAAGAGTAACCGCCTCCTTAGCGATGAAGTTTGAAGAGAAAAGAGAAAAATTAGCTTCGTGGGAATATCAGTGACGACAGGAACTTTCATAGCCATTCCCGGCTTGACACGTGCCTTTGAAAAAACTGGGCGGGGGGGTGGGGGGGGGGGGGTGGGGGGTTGAAGGGGCAAGCACCAAAGAAAGAGAGAGGGGGGAGTGATGTAGAGGTGGAGGGCAGGGTGATGGAGAGTATGGAGGGAGGTGAAGGTGTTATGGCTACAGCACATTCCACAGTTTTCTTTCAGTTTTCTACTCTTCCTATATGTATTCTCTACTGCTTTCTTACCTACACTCTCTCTGTCTCTCTGTCTCTCTGTCTCTCTGTCTCTCTGTCTCTGCTCTCTGTCTCTCTCTCTCTCTCTCTCTCTCTCTCTCTCTCTCTCTCTCTCTCTCTCTGTTTGGCTGTCTTTTTATCTGTTTGTTTCTTCGTCTGTCTGTCTGTTTGTTTGTCTGTCTGTCTGTCTGTCTCTCTCTATCTCTCTCTGTCTCTCTCTGTCTCTCTCTGTCTCTCTCTGTCTCTCTGTCTCTGTCTCTGTCTCTCTGTCTCTCTGTCTCTCTTGTCTCTGTCTCTCGTCTCTCTCTCTCTCTCTCTCTCTCTCTCTCTCCTCTCTCTCTCTCTCTCTCTCTCTCTCTCTCTCTGTATGGGTTTAGGAATGAAGCGTACAGAAAAAAGAGAAAAAAAGTAGCCTCGTGCGTGGGAATATCAGTGACGACAGGAACTTTCATAGTCATTCCCTGTGTGACACGTGCCTTTGAAAAAAAAAGGAGGGAAGTACCACAGAGAGAGAGAGAGAGAGAGAGAGAGAGAGAGAGAGAGAGAGAGAGAGAGAGAGAGAGAGAGAGAGAGAGAGAGAGAGAGAGGGGGGGGGGGGGAGAGGTGTGGGTGGTGTGGGGGGAAGGTTGGAGGGAGGAGAATGCTTTATGGTGATAGAGTGCATTCTTTCCTTCAGCTTTCCCTTTCTTTTATGTACCTTTAAACTGTTTCTTCCCCTCTACGCCTCTATCCCTATCGTTTTTTCTCTGCCTGTCGTCTGTCTTTTTGTCTGTGGGTCTGTCTCTGTCTCTGTGTGTTTGTCTCTCAGTC
The DNA here is from genome assembly GCA_030674155.1 of Stramonita haemastoma. Lineage (NCBI taxonomy): Eukaryota > Metazoa > Mollusca > Gastropoda > Neogastropoda > Muricidae > Stramonita > Stramonita haemastoma. Next base: position 22,281,149 of record CM060321.1, read on the forward strand.
TCTGTGTCTCTGTCTCTGTCTCTGTGTCTCTGTCTCTATCTCTCTGTCTCTGTCTTTGTCTGTCTGTCTGTCTGTCTGTCTGTCTGTCTGTCTGTCTGTCTGTCTGTCTGTCTGTCTGTCTGTCTCGTCTCTCTCTCTCTCTCTCTCTCTCTCTCTCTCTCTCTCTCTCTCTCTCTCTCTCTCTCTCTCTCTCTCTCTCTCTCTCTCTCTCTCTCTCCTCTCTCTCTCTCTTCCTTTCTAGTGGATGTAGTTGGGTTTTTTTTATCTTTGTCTGCACCATCGCCCATGAAACGTATTCTGCATCCTCTTACAAAGTTTTCAGCAACGTGAGCTATCCTCTTTTTTTACAATACGTTTTCCCTGTTGCTGCATCGAACTGTATCTGATACTAGATACTTAGAGTAAGTTAGACGGAAAAAAAACTACTAGGATGAGTGGAGAAGAATTCCAGTGGCACACTTGAAAACGCTCGCGCGAGAGAGAGAAAGAGAGAAAGAGAGAGAGAGAGAGAGAGAGAGAGAGAGAGAGAGAGAGAGAGAGAGAGAGAGAGAGAGAGAGAGAGAGAGAGAGAGAGACAGACAGACAGACAGACAGACAGACAGACAGACAGACAGACAGACAGACAGACAGACAGACAGACAGACAGACAGACAGACAGACAGACAGAGAAGCAGACAGACATGTAGAGACAGACAGACAGACAGAGAAACGGACAGAGACAAATAGACAGAGAAGGAATATCAAGAAGAACAAGAGAATGCATTTTAAGTACAGATTATGCTCCTAAACCTTTGGTGCGAAGACAAAATAAACCTTTTCTCTTCACTACTCGGCTGGTTTTTGTGGTGGGTTGTCTTTTTGTTTTGGGGGAGAGGGGGGGTTACACTGAAAAAAATACACGCTAGCATACGCATCCGGGCTGATGTGGTAACAGACCTGATCTGGACAATAAGAAATATAATCCTAGCTCGTGGCTACTAGAGAGCAGGAAGGAACAAAAAGCCATGCTTTTAACTGTTTCTATAATTCCAAGCAAAGACACTTCAAGGGGAAAAAAGTAGTCATGTAAAAAAGTAAACTGGGTGAAAATCAGATTAAATAGGTACGGAAGTAGTGTGTTGAAAATACTTAAGTCAATGACATTTGTACCTTAAAGGTCGGTAATTAAGAACGTAGAAGAGTGGTATTTGAAGAGATTCTTTTTTATTTTCTGAAAACTAAATTGACTGTTGATAGCACTCTCCCCTTTAAGTATCTGGCTCAGTCTTTGCCTTATTTGGAGTGCTATTTACAAAATGTTTA
>CM060321.1:22287450-22299950 GCA_030674155.1 Stramonita haemastoma
GGTTCTCTGCCTCTATACTGTCTGTGTCAATAGTTTGGTTTTCTTTGTCTTAAACATGAACAGTTTATTGCCTGTTGAGACTAGGGACAGCGTTGGGCAGAGAATGCAGAAAGCACTGCAGATAGAGCAATGGGTGAGGTTTAAGTTTAATAGCATTAGATTAAGTAATATATCTTATTTCAATCCAATCACCAACTGCACTACAGTAAATCATACTATTGTGCCATAATATTCTCGTCTTTTCTTTACTACCTGTCGTCTTACCTTACTCTAGTAGTGTGTTTTGAAAGTCGGAGGTTTTTTCAATCACTCTATGTTCTTACAGCAAGAAGGAAGAAGGCAATTTGTAGGAAATCAGAGCATTGTCATTCATGCCTCTTTCCATGTCTTTTTCTTCTTTTTTATCATAACTATTTTTTTCCCCGCAGAGAAGTTCAGCTAATTCACATTACATGCATAATTGTGAGCATAGCTGCTCATTCATTTGCTTTTAGTTTTTATATGGATTGTATCTTTATGAATATCTCTGGTCACGAAAGCTAAAAGCACTGTTCCCTGATATTTCTTTTTTGTCTTTCTGTCCATTTTTTGAAGGCATATGTACATGCTTTCTCATGGTGAAATCTTCCAACATTGAAAATGAACTGCAGGGATTAACTATACAATATAAAACAATACAGTACAATGCAATGCATTGAACACGCTGTTTGTGTGCGTGTGTGGGGGTGTGTTTGTGTGCGTGCGTGCGTGTGTGTGCGTGCGTGCGTGCGTGTGCGTGTGTGTGTGTGTGTGTGTACGTGTGTGTATGTATGTGTGTGAGAGTGTTGTTGTTGTTGTTGTTGAGCTAGTTATTGTGATAGTATCCCAGCAGGATATCTACTTTAGAAAATCGATAGACAGTAACTCATTTCTCAGCATCTGGTACACTTCACTACAACAACAGAGAAGGATCAGTTACCCAGACCCCTGTGGAGAACACACATTCCTAGAGATGTCTGCAACCAGCAGGGCAGAAGTGAAAGAACAGCGGTGTAGGGAAGAGTTTGTAAAAAGACACCCTTCATATTATCCCGGGAGAGGGAGCGGGGGAGGTGGGGATGGTAAAAGGGGTCTGCAATATTATTCCACTGCCAGACGTCTGGATTTGGCACCGGATTAGATCTCTCCTTCTCAAAGACTTCCCACACACAGTTTGTTTTCAGAACCTGAATATTCGTTCGTACCAAAGTGTCTATTGTCTTCTTAGAATAGTCTGTTCCCCACACCTCCCCACAGCATGATTAGATTGGACTGGAATCTCCCTACAGTTCATTTTTTATTTATTGATTTTTTTCATATTTTATACAACTTTATGTCAGCAGATTTCTCTGCGTAAAATTCGAGCTGCTCTCCCTGGGGAGAGCACGTCGCCACAGGTGCAGCTCCACCCATTATGTTGTTTTTTTTCATTTTCCTGTCTTTAACTGAATTTGTTTCCCTATCAGAGTGGCATTTTTCAACAAAGTTTTGCTAGGGACAACCCTCTTGTTGCCGTGGGTTCTTTTATGTGCGCTAAATAATGTTGTGTAACACACGGGACCTCGGTTTATCGTCTCATCCGAAAGACTAGCACCCAGATGGACCACCACTCATTGTTAAATGGATGGGGGGAAAGTTTTGGGCCCAAACGGGTTTCAAAACACCCCACACTTCCGTCCCGGACTTTTCGCTCTCTGGGCAGGCGCGTTAGACCACCGATCCACCGATCGTCAGCCTGGCATCTACAGACAAAGATGGAATTGTCGCTTTTGCATTATGGACAGCGGTGTTATTGTAGGTTTGACAATGTGCTGTTAGGTCATAACTTTCCAGTCTAGTGTTTGTGTGTTTTCAAACAACATGTTTCGGTAATGCGCGCTCACAGTGATAAAACAACACTAGGCATGGTAAGCAATGCTAGGCAATGACACAAGCAAACAAGCAATCAATCAGATGATTAATTATCATCACCTACTGCGATAATTAACAGCAACAGAGTTATTGTCACCGTGTTTATCGTTGCCATCATCATTGCAATTGTTGTTATTGCTAGCATCATGTATATTGTAGTCGGCATTATCGTAGACAAACTCATCCTGTACGTCTTCTTCTTTTTCACTTTCTTCTTTTTTCATTTTCATCATTATCTTCTTCTTCTTCTTCTTCTTCTTCTTCTTCTTCTTCTTCTTCTTCTTCTTCTTCTTCTTCTCTTTTTCTTCTTTGCAGTTCTCCGCCTTTTTGGCATCCTTTTTTTTTTTTTTTTTCCATTCTTTCTTTTTGCATTTTCTTCTTTGCCTTCTTTTTCTACTTTGTCTTTGCATTCTTCTTCGTTGTTTTTTGCATTATTTTTTCCATTATCCTTCTTTGCATTTTTTGGTTGCATTCTTCTTGCATTCTTTGTATTTTCTTCTTTGCGTTCTTCTTATTTGTCGTCTTTGCCGTTGTCGCTCGTTTTCCTTCTCCGTTTCCTCCTTCTTTACAGTGATTTTGCACCTACTGTAATTGCTATTGCTGTTGTTGCCATTACAGCTGATGGTGGTTTTTGTTTATAACAATTGAACTGTGATCTTCACATATATGTTAGTCGGTTGGAGTGTTTTAGTAGAGGAGACAGCTGCTGTTTCGGAAATTGGGCGGAAATTTGATTATAGTACATCCCCACTCTCTCCCCACTCTCTAGGCCTAGAGAGCATGCGGACAGTCAGCGTTGGAGATGTTCTCCACAAGACAACTAACCCTCAGCACATAAGAACTGTACAAGTCAAGCCTAGTAGTCAGAGAATCATAGTGAATTACTAAAAACTAAGCTGTAAAGTGAAATTCCATGAGTGGGAAAGCCATTGATCATACAGCCTCTCACTTTGCTGATGCAAACAGCGTTAATGGTTTAATCAAGAACTGCAGTAAACTTCACTATAATTATAGTTGTTATTTTTATTCCGGCTAGCAGCTTTATTCGTTACTGATTTGAGCAAAACCCTAGGGCCTACAGTTCACTAAAGTCTTGTTCTGCCTTGAAAGCCTACAGTTCAATAAAGTCTTGTTCTGCCTTGAAAGCCTACAGTTCAATAAAGTATTGTTCTGCCTTGAAAGCCTACAGTTCAATAAAGTCTTGTTCTGCCTTGAAAGCCTACAGTTCAATAAAGTCTTGTTCTGCCTTGAAAGCCTACAGTTCAATAAAATATTGTTCTGCCTTGAAATGGTATGTAGGGATTATCGTCATCAAAAACAAGCTTGAAACAGACCAACCCGCATTCTCAACAAAAAGAAAGGCGATTACAATCCTTTTAAAATAGGAGTATGGCCACCTATGTACACGGCATTTCAGAACACTCATACTCGCAAACTTCTCCTAAGGTATGGGCTCTCATAGTGACTGCCAGGTGTAATGGGTGAGGAAAAGTACGTATTCATGATGACCTTCAGAGAAGCTCAGCTAGGAAAACAAAAAAAATTAATAGTCATGGTTGAACTAGTAGTAGTAGTAGTAGTAGTAGTAGTAGTAGTAGTAGTAGTAGTAGTAGTAGTAGTAGTAGCAGTAGTAGTAGTAGTAGTAGTAGTAGTAGTAGTAGTAGTAGTAGTAGTAGTAGTAGTAGTAGTAGTAGTAGTAGTAGTAGTAGTAGCAGCAGCAGCAGCAGCAGGAGGGGCAGCAGCAGCAGCAGCAGCAGCAGCAACAGTAGTAGTAGTAGCAGCAGCAGTAGTAGTAGTAGCAGCAGCAGCAGCAGCAGGAACAACAACAGTAACAAGAAGATAAACATCATGGTCATCCCCTTATCATGATTTTTATCATGCAATAAGTCCATGATATAGTCTCCTTAAGTCAAAATCCACGAACCCCGCGTTTTATGCTTATTGAAACAGTACTTTTATGGCCTTGACGGGAGGTTGTGACACACAGTGATAAAACCGGTCTGAAAGGCTTATCATTAGGAAGGATAAAACTGCATCTGGTGTTTATGGTATCAGCCATGGTCAACTCTGTAGTCCTCACGGGATGTAAAACCAGAACGACCTTTGAAAGTACAGAGTTAAAAGCGGCAGCCAGGAGAATCAGCAGCTGAAGAGCCAGGGACAGAAATGACAAAACTGGTACCCAGAAAATTGCTTTTTTTGAGAAGAGTAAAGTTGCGCTTTTCAGACAAAAGCATAAAATTACACTCACCGTGGAGCATCGTTATCGTACTCGAAACTTGTCATCTCCACAACAAAACATCACCTGTCTGTCTGTTTGTCTTGGTCCGTGTCTATATCTGTCTCTGTCTCTGTCTGTCTGTCTGTCTGTCTCTGTCTGTCTGTCTGTCTCGTTATTATCATCCACTCCTCCGAAAGTCTTTTGGATGAGACTTTAAACCAAAGTCACGTGTGCAAACGCATGCAGAGTATCTTGTTTACAAGTTTAAACATGTTCCAGCTTCCGGAAGAGTAAGCCATTTGTGCCGGTGGAAACGAATGGCAAAATGTACAAAACAATATGCACACGGGGACTGCATGTAGACAAACACATACATGCTTATTCCATTATTCTCGAAATAAAAGAAAAGGAATGAAGAATACATATCCGTCTATAAAATCACAGCACTGCCTTTATCCTAAAAGATGAGCATTCCTTATAGTTGAAACACCGTTTTTTTTCACATTATTGTACATTTTGAGAGGAATAACTTCAGAATTCTCGCCCATTTATTGCCCTCAGGTGTGGTACTGGTTTATAAATTGGAAGAGGACAAAGAATTGGTCGGCGTAGGATGGGAAGGGGGGGGGGGGGGGTCAGGGACAGGGGCTAGCTGGGGGCAGTGAGCATTGGCCTGGAGACAAAGCTACCCTCGTTAATTAATGACTGGAGCTGTGTATGGAGGGGAGAGAGAACCAAGCACAGCTGTACGTGCCGGAGCCACCTCCACGGTCACTGTGCCCAATCTGTCAAACCAATCTGCTTCTAATAACCAACTACTGCACGTTCATAAATCAGGCCAAGCCACCACCTTGAGTATTCTTCTGGTTCCTGTCTGTTTCCTTCCTGACCACATTTCCTCAGCTAGCCTTGAGGCTGGGTCGGTTAGGGAGGAAGGAAGTGAATGGGTGAAAGTGAGAAGAAGAATGGAGAAAGTAGGGGTGGGTATTTTTTTCTTGCCCTCTGTTCGTGTTGCCTGGTGCAGGCAGGAAGAGCAGCAGGAAATGAGACCCGAAGAGATTCTGGACACTTGCTCTGAGCTCTTCCTGATAGTAGTCAGCCAGTCAGTCCTATGCGGCATGCACGGTCCGTCACTGCCACAGGCAAGCCTTGTGTTGTGTTGGGGCTGCAGAAGGACTTGCTGCAAAGCACGCACTGCCTCTACAGTGGCCTTGTTGGTTCTTTCCGGGATTTTTGCTTCTGTCTCCTGTAACAGAGTTTTACTATACGTTACAAATTCAACACATATAGAGAGTGAAGCCAAAGTACACATTGCATGAGAGTTAATAGTTATTTTGTTTCATGAATCAAATTGAGTTCCTTTTTGGAGGGGCAGATAGACAGTGTCTCTAAAGAAGATAGTAATGCAAAATTCAATCTTGTAAACTATAGTACCTGCTTATGACGAATTACGTTCTTAAATCCTAGACGTGGCACTATTTTTAGATAAATCAGTACCAGTTGAGGGATTGTTGGGATCTTTCGTTGTCCATTCAAAACCAATTCATTCTGTACAAAAATTTGTTTAGAACAGGGTTGTGCTTTCATTTATTTGACTGACTGTATGATAATATGGCTATATTTTACAGACTCCGAGGCAGACAAACCAAAAGCTGGATGGATAACATCAAGGAGTGGACACGCCTGGACAGTCCAACACTCATTCGCAAGGCGGAGGACAGGGCTGCATGGCGAAGGCGGGCTGCAGAATCGTCTCTCATGTCTCCTCCACGACCATCCCGGTCATGCGAAAAAGAAGAAGAAGAAGAAGAAGAAGAAGAAGAAGAAGAAGAAGAAGAAGAAGAAGAAGAAAAAGAAGAAGAAGAAGAAGGAGAAGGAAAAGAAGAAGAAGAAGAAGAAGAAGAAGAAGAAGAAGAAGAAGAAGAAGAAAGAAGAAGAAGAAGAAGAAGAAGAAGAAGAAGACTTGCTTTGTTTTGCTTTTAGACATTTTCCAACGAAAAACGTTAAAGATGGGTTGACATCCTTTTAAAGTTTCTTTTTTGCATGCTGTCAATGTGTGTAACCAAAACACAGCAAGATCATCTCCAGTCTCCAGAAAATGTGTTCAAATCTTCATGCCTCTGGTGTACTTGTAACTTTAAGAAAGTGTGCATGTGATATTACAGGAGGAGAGGAGTGGAGTTTGACATTGTACCAGAAGAGAGCAAAATCAGCCAAAGGAACAAATCTGAAACATAAACCAGAAAACACTTAGTGTCAGACAGATTCGTGTGTGGGTTGTCAACTTCAAAACTAACTGTAGCTCGACTACTCAGCCCTTTATCTTTAAATAACCCACTAATCAATCAAAACGAACAAAGAAGCAATCAAAACAAAACAACAACAAAAGAACAACAGCAAAAACAAAAACAAAAAAGCAAAAAAACTTATCTCAGTACACCAAACTCTATATCACTTTTCACCACATACTTGGTAGATTATCTTCACTTACCCAAGATAAAGAAGTATCTGAGGATATACACAGATAGAATTGTTGGAGAGCAGCCTCTCGGAGCTTAAGATGCTTTCTCTTGCCCTGTGTTCCTGTTGCCTTTACCAGCAGGAAGAAAGAGTGTGGCAGCGAGCGAAAACAAACCTCCATCTTTGCCGATATTGTTCTTGTGTCTGCCAAGAGCGCGCGGAGCCAGCGATATGCATTGTCATTCGCTGCGGGACTCCCCCAGAACCAGGTCTGCGATCAAGATGTCTTAGGGATTCTGATCCCTTTCCGTCTTGTTTTCGTAAGACTGTCCACAATTTTTGCAGTGTCTGTCTGTTGTTTAGTTTTCTTTGTCTCTGTGTCTTTCTTTCACAGGCGGTGCATACGTTGTGTATAGAACCAACCTGGTAATTTAAGATTAAAAGTATTATTTTGTTTGACATGGATTTCCTGTCAATGCGCTTTCATGAACTCATCTTTTTAGGTATGGAAAATGAATTTAATACTAATGAAAACACACACGCACGCACACACACACATACACACACACACGCACGCACACACATACACATACAACACACACGCACGCACACACACACACACATACACACACAAACACACACACCACACACACACACACACACACACACACACACACACACACACACACACACACACACACACACACACACACACACACTGGTGTAAGCAGTGCAAAAGTGATAAAAGCCATTATCCTGTTGCTAAGTAGATATCTGACCAGGAGCAATATAGCCTTTCGAGAACACGTTTTCAGATAAAAATAAACAACAAAAAGCAACTATTTTTAAGAATAAAAACTGGGGCTGAAAATATAATAGCAATTGTCCATGCTTTTCCAGTTCCAGTAAACAGATGATCACATCACAGTAGTAAAAGTAACAGCAACAAAAAAGCGCACACACCCCTACCACTACTACATCCCACTGTAAAAAAACGAATACAAAATCAACAGAAAAAGAAAAAAAACCACATACAAGCCACACTAAAATCCACAGCAACTCCAACCAAAGACTAAAACAAAAAAAGAAACAAAAGTTAGAACCATGACCAATATACAAAAAGTGCAGTATCAGAATAAAACAACCACTATCTAAACGTCAGTACAATTCGAATAGTCTTGGGGAAAAAATAACAAAAACAAAACAAAACCAAAACAGGACCGCAAGCAAGAACAATTTGCTGAAACAAAATTAGCTTTCATTCCCTGATGAATAATTCATCAACTCCTTGCAGACCACAACGCCTCCAGTGTAGTCACGGACCAGCAGTAAAAGAAAGTATAAAACTTCCTGGTGTAAATGGAGAAATGGAAAAACTTCCATGTGTGAAAAGATTGGCTGGAAGGCAAGCCTGGGCTAGGTGGTGTGTGTGTGTGTATGTGTGTGTGTGTGTGTGTGTGTGTGTGTGTGTGTGTGTGTGTGTGTGTGTGTGTGTGTGTGTGTGTGCGTGCGTGTATGTGTATTTGTGTGTGTGCATGCATGCGTGCGTGTATGTGTGTGCGTGTGTGTGTGTGCGTGCGTGCGTGTGTATGTATGTGCGTGTGTGTGCGTGCATGCGTGCGTGTGTGTGTGTGTGTGTGTGTGTGTGTGTGTGTGATTGCTGGAAGCATTGGAAGTCTAGAGTCACACGTGCAGAGATAGCTTCTGACTCAATTGTGTCCAGTCTGCCAAGCCAATTTGCCTCTAATGGCCAATTCCATATTGATAAATCACACCATTACTGAACTGAAACTCTCTCTTTCTTGTAAGCTTATTTCTTTGCTTGGCTGGTTGGCGGGTTGGCTGGTTGGTTCGGTGGGCAGGTAGGTGTTTGGAAGGTCGGTTGTTTGTTTGTTTGGTTGGTTGGTTGGTGTTGTTACTAGAGGCTCTTGTTTTGGGCTTTTCACTTTTGAGAGTGTAGGGAGTGATTAGGTTGGTTAGTTGCCCGGCTGGATGGTTGGATGGTTGGATGGTTGGTTGGTTGGTTGGTCGACTGGCTGGATGGTTGGTTGGTTTAGTTGTTAGAGGTTTTTGTTTTGTTTTTGAGGGGATGCTGTGGAGTGTTTGTTTTTTTCTTTTCTTATACACCCCTCCCCTTACTGGCTGTCTTTTGCCATGTCACGATGTCGACGAGAGTAGCAGGGACTGTGATGCAGGATGGTGTGTTAGTAAGTTATGGAAGTTTTCTGGGTATACACGTCTAATGTTATGTATGTATGTATGTATGTATGTATGTATGTATGTTGTATGTATGTATGTATGTATGTATGTATGTATGTATGTATGTATGTATGTATGTGTGTGTGTGTGTGTGTGTGTGTGCGTGGTGCGTGCGTGCGTGCGTGCGTGCGTGCGTGCGTGCGTGCGTGCGTGCGTGTATGTATGTATGTATGTATGTATGTATGTATGTATGTATGTATGTATGTATGTATGTATGTATGTATGATATATGTATGTATGTTTGTATGTATGTATGTATGATATATGTATGTTTGTATGTTTGTATGTTTGTATGTTTGTATGTTTGTTTGTTTGTTTGTATGTATGTATGTATGTATGTATGTATGTATGTATGTAGTTGTATGTATGTATTGTATGTATGTATGTATGTATGTAATTAGGTATGCATGTATGCATGTATGTGTAGAGATATGTATAGAGGTATGTATGTATGCATGCATGTATGTTTGTGGGAGAGATAGTTTTGTTCAAGTATTCAAAGTAAAATTCTACAAGTTTACAGATCGAAGCCTTCTTAATAGAAAGTTAATGTTAATGAGTGTATAACTGAGCTGTGGGATAATATTATAAGCTTTTATTACAGAAATTATAAGATCGATTTTGGTATGGAAAATATATAACTTCTTTAACAAATATATATGTTTACGCTCTTGTAAAATGTTGTCGTAGTTGACACAAGCTTTCAATTGAGGTTGGACGTTTCCATAACATACCACTGGAAGAAGGAATATGTTCAAAATGAAGTTGTCTACTATACGAGATGAATTTCATTTGATTATAGTATGTCCCCAATTTATACATTTACGACAAGATTGTATTCCTAAGCATTTTCGTCAACTCATGTCGAGTTAAATCTTTTGTAGGCTGATGAAATGTACATCTTGAAAAATTATCTGTCTCTCTCAAACTCCATAAGATTTGCAGATATTTATTGAAATTTCATTTGTTGTCATTCACGAGTGTACATTGCATGTTCTAAAGAAATTTATATACTTAAAAACGTTTTGAGGTTTTAATGCTGATTGTTTGTTATTTTGCGATTATTTTTTATGATGCTTCATAATGTTTGTTCTGATCTTTTCCCAAGACAGAACTGACAGATTCTGGTGACAAAAGCAGCTAACAGCTTTATACCCCCTCCTCCCCCTATGTTTTCCCTCTTCTCCCTGCACCATTAGTGTACAGACTGATTGATGGTTTTCCTAGGCACAGTCCACAGGCATTTAATGCAGAAGATCGGATACCTGAGGCCAGATTAAGATGAGCTATTGAACTTGATACCGCCACTTCCAGTGCTGTCAAGGAATCACCAATAATCAGGACCATTCAGCCACCGAGATTGTCTTCCATCTCCAATTCTTATGGACTTTCCATTTCATGGCGCGGTGTCAGGCATATGGGCTTTGCATGGTCGTATGATCTAGTGATTAAGTGAAGCATGAAACTATTGTTTCCCATTAGTTTTCAAGAAGACCAATAGCTTGCATGTAAATCTGAGGAAACTCTGTGTTGATGGTGTGCTCTCTAAAGGAAAATGCTAAATTGTGTACTCAGGTCTCAGTTCTAATATTTTATTGTTCGCCGCATGTCCATTGCTAGTGTCTAAGTTTCGTTGATTTCAATTTTTAGAAAAACTGATGCAGCTGTTAATTGCCGCGCTCTTATCTGAGTGCTAAAGGAAGTTTGTTGTTGTTCCTGATGGCTTTAAACTCGAGCTACGCCCTTGATACGAGTGCCCCTCTCAAAAGCACTCTGTGTTTGAACTTTTATCTGTCACAACTGCACCTTGGTAGGCGAAGTTGTGTATTTTGACAAATTTCCCAGCTCTTGCTTTGATTATTTAATGGCTCTTGAAATAGGTGCATAATTTTGAACTGCCATTTGTTGCTATTTTTTGTTGTTGTTGTTCTTGGTTTTGTTTTGTTTTTTACAATACGGCATTTAAAAAAAGACAGCTTAGAAAATTGACGTTTTCCAATAGCTATTGATCGGTTTGTTTAAAACTCCAAATTTTCAGCGTTTTTTTGTTTTGTTTTTTAGCAAGTCTTGTTTGTGGTGTGCTCTATGTACAAAGCAAAACTGTTGTGCTGGTTGGTGTGTCAGTGCTACTGCTTGTATCCCTTCTGCATATCCACCGCTATTGTATATGTTTCGTAGATCTACACACACACAAAACTTGTCAAAATAAAAAAACCTAACAAACACAGACACAAACAAGCAAATAAACAACCACACTAACCTTGCAGAAGCTGGCTTAACCTGCGCCAGCAACACAGAAGCTGGGAAAAATGCAGCTGCTGACTTGGGATAACACAGGGCCCGGTGGGTAAGGCAACACAGCGGGGGGCAGAGTCCCGGCCAGATGCCGACATCTGCTGTGGAGACTGGTGAGGCTGGTGAGGCTGAAGCACAACATTGCTCTTGGCCCTCCTGCTTGTTTGGCCTGGCGGTGTTGATCAGAGCCTCTGCTGATATTTTCTGCAACAACACTTCGTCCGTGTTAGTGGTTTTTGGATGGAGTGCAGTGGTGTGGGTAAGAGGTCGGGGAGTTGGGGGGGGGGGGGGGGTATGGGGCACATGAGTGTAGCGGTGAAATTAAATAGGAAACTGGGATTACAGCACTTAAGATTTGTTTCGTGGGTTGCTTTACCTCCATTGATTTTCTTTCATTTCTTTTTTTTCTTTATAACTATGTAAAGGTGATCATTGTGGACCTTTCTACTATATTACGTTTACTTAGAAAAAGAATCCTGAGTTGGTGTTTTTCAAACGCCATGATGGTAAACACCCAATATTTTTGAAGGTACATATCTAAAGAATGAAATTTTGTCTTGTTTATAATTTGAAACAAAACAAACCAGAAAATCACTTATATACTCCATGGAACCTTGGCGCTTCAAACTGTACTAACAGCACAACAATGCGTAATTTCCATTCTTAAACTACAGCGCAACAATATGTCATTTCCATACCCCAGTATTAAAACATATCATTGGATAACTTGCAAAAACGTACCTGAAAACAAACCATGTATGAGGCAACAGTTGTTTTCTCCCGGGCGGGAGGGTGGGGTTTTGGGGGGATGACGGGGAGCTAATAAAAATACTTGCCTAACGAACAACTATTCTTACAAAATTGGCTTTCAAATTAATGCACCCATAGAGACATTGCCCTGAGGACACGTGTAACTTAGTTTGTGACATTGAAACACTCTAACAGCAGGGATGTGTGTTCTGGGGCAGTCTTTGCAGCAATTGTGCCCAGTCTGTCAAGCCAATGTTCTTCTAATCACCACCAGCATCATTATTACTTTAGATAAATCGCACCACTGCCCTAAAGCCACCTCTATTCACCCTCACTCCCTACTCACCACCCCCTTTTATCCTAGCCTTCAGAACTGGAAAACTGAACACAATAGTGGAGGTGGTGGTGTGTGTATGTGTGTGTGTGTGTGGGGGGGGGGGGGGTATGCTTGGGAAGGTTGGTGTTTGTCTTGCTGTGTCTGTGTTGTCATTGCAAGCAGGAGGAAGAGAGCTGACAGAAACTAAGAATGGAGATGATGTTCTATGGTGTCGTGAGGTTTTTGTTTTTTTCGCTCCTGACAGCGTTT
>CM060321.1:22304950-22309950 GCA_030674155.1 Stramonita haemastoma
AGTGTTGCAAAATCGTCAGTGGTCAACCCATGGTCCATGGGACTACGGGACAGGTGAAGGTGAAAGTGAAGGTAAAGGTGATGCTTCACTAAGTGTTGTTGAAAGTGTTTATCGGCTTTTAATCAGTTTAATGTACACAAGTTAAAAAGACCTGTTTACTTTATTTCGTTTCGATTGATTCTGATACTTGATGTGCAATGTTCAGGTGTTGCGGCTCGTCCAAGCATTTCTCTATCTGCCTGGTTAGGATATTTGGCAGATCAACACACTATTATTGTTCACACATTTACACATACAGATACACAAACCAACACACACGCATACACGCATACACGCACACACACACATCATGTACACTCACACGCGCGCGCGCGCGCACACACACAGAACAAAGGAGGAAGATAGAAAAGAAAAAGTACAGAAAATAAGATGATAGAAAGCAAGCAATAAAGAAATAAAAAAAAAGGTCGAATAATAGAAAGTGAGAAAGAAAGAAACAAACCAAACAGGAGAAACAAAATAAGAAACAAACAGAGAAAAAAAAGAACAAAAAGAGAAATAAAAACAAAAAAGGAAAGACAAAAAGAAACTGAAGTAGGGTAAACAGAAAGAAAGAAGAAAAAAAGAACAACTTGCAAAAGACCAGAGAAAAAGAAGGACAAAAAAATGAAACAACAAAAGGAAAGTATAAAATCTGCACACACAAAAATCAAGAAAAAGGAGCAAAGTAAAAAGAACCAAGGAAAAAACTAACACAAAACCATTAATAAAGGAAAACCAGACAAAAAGAAGGAACAAGCAACAAGAAAAAAACCCCAAAACTGTCGAGAGATCAACGTTTTATTCTGAGAAAAATGTCGGGGCTCAATGCTCCTTGCTATTGACCGAATTGGAAAGCAAAGAGAAAAAAACAAATAAATCCAGTCTGCTGCATGAGACAAACACGTGATACTTTAAGCATTATAATTCTTACTGGTCTCTTCATCTTTGTCGAACGCTCAGATAATAAGTATTGTTGTCTGTACTTTTGAGCAAAAATGTGAAGCGGGTAAGCTGACAAGTCACACAGAGAGAGAGGAGAGGAGAGAGGAGAGAGAGAGAGAGAGAGAGGAGAGAGAGAGAGAGAGAGAGAGAGAGAGAGAGGAGAGAGAGAGAGAGGAGGAGAGAGAGAGAGAGAGAGAGAGAGAGAGAGAGATGATTTTATTGATTGATTTATTCTTTTATATCGAGGATAATGGGATAAGCACTCTTGTGCTTTTTTACATCCAGTCCCCGTGTGTATGCAGTTTTGTAAATGTCATCTGTTCCCACCGGCACACGATGGCCTACTCTTACGAAAAGCGGAACAGGATTTAACGTGTGCGCAAGATGTTCTGCGTGCGTTCGCACACGGGGCCTCGGTTTAAAGTCTCATTCGAAGGACTTGTGGGGAGAGTGGAGTCAGCACTGATGTTAACTCCAGGAGAAAAATCTCCTCGACCAGATTCGAACCCGGGTCTTCAAATTGCCACGCAATGTTCTGACCACTAGGCTATCCGTCCCCCTGACCAACACTGCAGGTGTCTGCATCTCTCAGGCCCGGTTGGCGCCGGGATATATTATGATAGTAAGCGTAGAGAACAACCCTGTCAAGTAGTCTGAAAGCGGATGCACCTCCACAGCAGCATCATTACATCATCCTCATCATCATTGATCATCATGCAATAATAAAAATTGCCTCTGATTCGGTGGTCCCCCGTTGCTCTGGTCTCATGGTGAGAGAGAGAGAGAGAGAGAGAGAGAGAGAGAGAGAGAGAGAGAGAGAGAGAGAGAGAGAGAGAGAGAGAGAGAGAGAGAGAGAGAGAGAGAGAGAGAGAGAGAGATCCTTATATGTCTTTGAAGACCAGTTATCGTTCCATATCGAAATTGTTGTACAAACAGACAAGTAAACACAGAACCAAACAAATAGGTAAACAAGTTCCCTATCTACTACCTACCTTACTAACAAACAACATTACTAACTAACTGATTAACTAACTAACTAACTGACTGACAACCAGCCGCCATGGCGCAGTGGTTAGCGCCTTGGATTCCGGACTGGAAGGTCGCGGGTTCGAATCCCATGAGTCATAGGGATTTTTTCGGGCTCCGGCCGGCTCCTACTCAGAGGGAGTGTGCTGTGGGCTCAGTGAGGAACTGGGACCACACAGTCGAGCTTCATCCACTTTACGGATGCGAATTTGAGAGTGTTGCTCAAATTACCTGACCAACACTGCAGGTGTCTGCATCTCTCAGGCCCGGTTGGCGCCGGGATATATTATGATAGTAAGCGTAGAGAACAACACTGTCAAGTAGTCTGAAAGCGGATGCACCTCCACAGCAGCATCATTACATCATCCTCATCATCATTGATCATCATGCAATAATAAAAATTGCCTCTGATTCGGTGGTCCCCCGTTGCTCTGGTCTCATGGTGACCTCAGATTCGGTTTCCCCATACGCTTCTGTGCCTGTGGTGAATTTGTGTCAAAGCCTTTGGGGCTGGATGTTCGCGGGGAGGCGGTCGTTGGAGGGACGTTGTGGTGGTCGCCACCTCAGGTAGGTGGCTCACTCAGTCTGGCTCCGCGACTGAGCTAATACTGTGGTTAGTAAGGGGCTTAGTAGGTGGTGTCCTGCGTATGTTAGCTCAGAACAGGCACCACTGAACACCAGCAAAGTGACCCAGCAGAAGTGCAGGGCCCCTCTGGCTGGTGGCCCCTCGGCGGCCTAATATTGATGGGCTCCCTGTGGACTCCCGACCCCGGGGGTGAGACACAACGAATCTGGGTATGGCTGTGGCGGGAAGATTGAAATGAGTGGCGTGGGAGCAACATGACGGTGACGTCACAGAAGACGAGGCAGCAAAAAAAACAAAAAACAAAAAAACCCTAACTGACTGCCTGCCTGACTGACTGACTGACTAACTAAATTACTAGCTAGCTAATTAGCTAGTTTACTAACTAACTCATTTACTGACTGACTGAATGACTGACTAACTAGCTAACTAAATTACTAACTGACTGACTTATTAACTGACTAACTAGCAAACGATCTAACTAGCTAATTAACTCACTAACTAAGCAACTAACTAGCTAATTATTTACCTACCTACCTACCTAACTAACTAAGCAGCAAGCTAGCTAACTGACTGACTGACTGATTAACTAACTAACTGATGAACTATCTAAGAAATATGCTAATAAACTCAGAGAGACAGAGACAGAGGCATAATGTACAGACAAACTGACCAAAAAGGCAGAAAAAAACAGATGGTGAAACAAAACACACATTTTCAGAATTAAACAATGACACAGGAGTAACATTATAAAAAGAGGGATTAGTGGAACATTTGAAGAAGAAAAACAACGTAAAAAGAAAAACAGGTAACAAAAAAGCTGGAAACAAGAGAGAAAAACACACATAAAAAACAAGAGAGACTGGTGACGGGGGTAAGGGAACCCCTCCCCCCCACCCCTCACCCCACCCCTTTCCTTCAGTCTAAAAAAAATCGAGCACAAGAACGGTTTTGTAAATCTTTTGTGGTTTTTAGGTGTTTGGCTTTTTGTTTTCACTTTTTAAGGATTTTTTTTCCTCTTTTCAATCTGAGTTTTTTTCATTGCTTCCTTCAACAAATGCATGTCGTGCTTACGAAAAGAAAAGCTACCACAGAGAGTTGCAACTAGAGGCAAAACAAAAACTGAAAAAAAAAGAAAATGGATAAAAAATGATAGACAAAAAAACACAACACCCAAACCTGAAGCAAAGTCCATTTTTTGCCGTTAGGGTCTCTGTCTCTGTTTCTGTGTCTCTGTGTCTCTGTGTCTCTGTCTCTGTGTCTCTGTCTCTGTGTCTCTGTCTCTCTGTGTCTCTGTCTCTGTCTCTCTGTGTCTCTGTCTCTGTCTCTCTCTGTCTCTTTTTGTATCTGTCTCTGTCTGTCTGTCTCTCTGTCTGTGTCTGTGTGTGTATCTGTCTGTCTCTCTCTATGTCTCTTTCTCTCCTTCTCTGTTTGTCTGACTATCTCTTTCTCTGTCTCTCTCTCTCTGTCTGCCTGCCTGTCTCTCTCTATGTCTCTTTCTCTCTTTCTCTGTTTGTCTGTCTGCCTATCTCTTTCTCTGTCTGTCTGTCTGTCTGTCTGTCTGTCTCACTCTCTCACTCTCTGTCTGTCTGTCTGTCTGTCTGTCTGTCTGTCTGTCTGTCTGTCTGTCTGTCTCTCTCTCTCTCTCTCTCTCTCTCTCTCTCTCTCTCTCTCTCTCTCTCTCTCTCTCTCTCTCTCTCTCTTCTTCGTTCTTTCTTTCTTTCTTTCTTTATCACCAGGGTAGTCTGGTCGATATTTCTTATTGCGAGGATGATGGAATAAGCACTCATGTGCTTTTTTTTTTACATTAATTCCCCGTGTGTACGCAATTTTGTAAATTTTGTCATCCGTTCCCCCGGCACACTTTGACCTACTCTTCCGAAAAGCGGAACAGGTTTAAACATATGCTCAATATGCTCTGCATGCGTTCGAACATGGGACCTATAGTCTCATCTGAAGGACTCTTGAGGGGCGTGGAATCGGCACTGATATTAACTCCAGAGGAAAAATCCTCTTGAATGAGATTCGAACCCGGGTCAGCAGATCATGAGTGCAATGCGCATCACTCTAGCCACCAAGCCATCCTGTCCCCCCTTAAAGTGGCTAGAGTGTTTTGCGATGAGCTCGCAATCCCACGGCCTGGGTTCGAGCCCAGGTTCGAGCCACCACCGAGACGCAGGCTCAAGAGGATTTTCCTCCACAATTATTATAACAGAAGTGTTGACCCCTCTGCTTGGAAAGAACTCTCTACAAAACTATACGCAGAGGTCCCCTGTGAGAAAACACACAAAACGTCTTGCGCCCACGCTGAAAAGTTTACCATTTTAGAAGAGTAGAACATTTTTGTGCCGGTGGGAAGGGATGACAAATGTGACAAATATGACAAATCACATGCACACAGGGACTG
>CM060321.1:22317450-22319950 GCA_030674155.1 Stramonita haemastoma
TAGTCAGACAGCCTCTAGCTCGGGGTCCATTGGGAATCATTATTTCTGAGACTGTTTTCTCCAGTCCTCCCTCCAGAGATGTTCATTTCAGGGGATTAGCATCCTCTGTTAGCAGCCAGGAGATAACCGACAGCTGTAGGGAACAGGGCCTAGGGGAAGAGTAAGAGGAGCGACTGTCCCTGTTCCATCATTCCCTGTTTAGTTGGGGGGGGGGGGGGGGGTAGTGGGTGAAGGATGGGCAGGGGGACCATCAGAGCTGGTTTCAGTGTTTAGTGGTTTGGTTGATCGGTTTGTCTCTGGGTGTCTTTGGTGTGTGTGTGTGTGTGTGTGTGTGTGTGTGTGTGTGTGTGTGTGTGTGTGTGTGTGTGTGTGTGTGTGTGTGTGTAAGTGTGTGTGTGTGTGTGTGTGTGTGTGTGTGTGTGTGTGTGTAAGTGTGTGTGTGTGTGTGTGTGTGTGTGTGTGTGTGTAAGTGTGTGTGTGTGTGTGTGCGTGCATGTAAAGTGTGTGTACTGTATAGTGTGTGTGTGTGTTGTTTGTTTGTTTGTGTGTGTGTGTGTGTGTGTGTGTGTGTGTGTGTGTGTGTAAGTGTGTGTGTGTGTGTGTGTGTGTGTGTGTGTAAGTATGTGTGTGTGTGCGTGCGTGTGTTAGTGTGTGTACTGTATAGTGTGTGTGTGTGTTGTTTGTTTGTGTGTGTGTGTGTGTGTGTGTGTGTGTGTGTGTGTGTGTGTGTGTGTGTGTGTGTGTGTGTGTGTGTGTGTAGTGAGTAGTGGGTATGAGTGTGTGTGAAGCTGCGTGTGTGCATGCGTCTGGGTGCATGTATACGTATGTGTGCAAATGTCTTTGTCTTTGCGTGTGTTTGCCTGTGTTTGTATCTCCGTGTGTGTACTGTCATACAATAACAAACAGACGGAGAATGTTGTCCCTCTTACATCGTTAATAAGACTCCCATGCCCTAATTACTCTCATCAACTCTTATACATTAGATACCCCTACTTTGCCTGGAGCCAAACTCCCTAAACAAGAGCTCACGTATGGCAGCTCTGCATCCAAAGACCGCCAGAAGTAGAAGTAGCAGGCTCAGTCTGTCTAATAGTCAGATGGTCAGTATTCGTCACGTACAGTCTTTACAGTCTGTCTCAGTTTTGTCTCTCTGACCGTGACTGTACCTAATCTATCCACACAGACAGTCCGATCAACAGAGAGCAGTGTGTGAGTGATTGAATCAGTGACCGAGTCAGTGTGTGTGTGGGGGGGGGGGGGGGGGGAGGGGGGGACTTTTCCGTGTGTGCACACGCATGCGCAGGTGCAAACACACACGTGTGTGTGTTTCTGCGCGTACTTGCGTTTGTGTGTATACACACACACAAACACGCACACACACACACATATATATGTATATATATGTGTGTGTGTGTGTGTGTGTGTGTGTGTGTGTGTGTGTGTGTGTGTGTGTGTGTGTGTGTGTGTGTGTGTGTGTGTGTGTGGTGTGGTGTGTGTGTGTACTAAAGACACCCAACACACAAGCCAACCAACCAAACCACTAAACACTGAAACCAGCGCAGATGGTCCCCTCCCCATCCCTCACCCACTACCCCCCCCCCCCCCCCCCCCCCCCCCATAAAGAGCACCGACAGAGATAGAGAGACATAGAGAGACAAAGAGAACAAAAACTACAATTTTTATATAAACTTTGTGTTCTCCTGTCTCTTTATTAACTTATAACTGTGTTATATACTAGTGGAATAATTTCCTCCTAGGAGTATTTTTCGTGGCCATGTTTTGCATATCCACAATAAATAAAACAGAGAGATCTCTGTCTCTTATTTTGAAAAGAGAGACAAAGAAAATGGAGGGATAATACCGATACGACAAGGAACCTTTGTCCAGGCAACAACGTAGCTTTGGCTTCGCTTTGCATATAAACAGGCTTTCTTGCGAAATGAAATCATGTGTGCTATCATAATCTAACTCTCTGTGCAAGATATTTCTTTTAACAGCGAGAGAGAGAGAGAGAGAAGAGAGAGAGAGAGAGAGAGAGAGAGAGAGAGGAGAGAGAGAGAGAGAGAGAGAGAGAGAGAGAGAGAGAGAGAGAGAGAGAGAGAGAGAGAGAGAGAGAGAGAGAGAGAGCTTGATTAATAAAATATATTTATTAGAATCAGCTTTTTAAATCCCTTTAGTTGAGAGAAACGACTGGGTTTGAAAAAAAAGGGAAAATCATCAAAGAAACATTCAAATAAATTAATGACTTAAAGTGATGTCCAATATAGACATAAACACAGCAGGTGTCATTTATTTTCGTTCCACGTGTGTGTATACACAGAGGTAAGAGACGGTACAGTATCAATGACAGTGAAAATAAATAAGGAGAGACACAAATAGATTGATGCACACGGAAAGGGGCTTAACAGATCAAGAGACAAAACAGATAGAGACATTAAGAAAAAACAAAGAGACAGACAGACAGACAGACCAGACAGACAGACAGACATATAGATAGCTA
>CM060321.1:22329950-22335333 GCA_030674155.1 Stramonita haemastoma
TTGTTGTTCTTGTTGTCTTTTTAGCCACTCTTTCAATTATTTTTTTTAAAAACTATCTTCTCTAAACAAAAGTTAAATCACTGTTTCAACAATGATGTTACAACTATTGCTCCATCACAAGACGCTGCAACATTGTCCCTTCATCCATTAAGCAACAGAGGTAGGTCATGACACTCGTATCATCTCTTCCTCTCTTTAAGATGATGAAAAAATAAAACTCTACTAATTTCAACGATAAAACAAAGCTAGTTTTATAATGCTCTGGAGAGCTGTTTCTTTAGTTTTGTATTCATTACCTGAGATTTGTTTAGTTGTTTGTTCAATGGTTCACATTGTATAGGGTTTTGTTCTCTCTCTCTCTCTCTCTCTCTCTCTCTCTCTCTCTCTCTCTCTCTCTCTCTCTCTCTCTCTCTCTCTCTCCTCTCTCTCTCTCTCTCTCTCTCTAGTTGTTTAGGGGGGGTTTTCTCTATTATTTCTTGTTTTTTTTGTTTTGTTGGTTTGGTTTGCTTTTATTGTCTTGACTGTATGTTTTTATTTGTTTGTTTTTCGTTTTTCTTTTATTTATTTTGCTCGTTTTTTCAATCTTTGTTTTTATCTGTCGCTTGTCTGTATGTTTGTTTGTCTTTGTTTCTGTCTGTCTCTCTGTCTTTCATTCTTTCTTTCTTTCTTTCTTTTTTTCTCTCTTTCCTTTTCTCTTTCTGTCTTTAGTTCTTTCTTTCTTTCTTTCTTTCTTTCTGTCTGTCTTTCTTTCTTTTTTTTTTCTTTCGTTCTTTTTTTCTTTCGTTCTTTCTTCCTTTGTATTGGTATTGTTTATCTTTATTTCTGTGTTCTTCTGTATTAACCTCTGTCTATAGCACCCCCCCCCCTCTCTCTCTCTCTCTCTCTCTCTCTCTCTCTCTCTCTCTCTCTCCTCTCTCACTCTTACTTTTTCCTCCCGGTACCGGTCGTCAATCACACTAGATTTACAATATCTAGGCGATATCCCCACGCACCTTCAGAAAATAAAGCGTAAGTGCCACAGAGAAAGAGAGAGAGAGAGAGAGGAGAGAGAGGAAGAGAGAGAGGAGAGAGAGAGAGAGAGAGAGAGAGAGAGAGAGAGAGGAGAGAGAGAGAGAGAGAGAGAGAGAGAGAGGAGAGAGAGAGAGAGAGAGAGAGAGAGAGAGAGAGAGAGAGAGAGAGAGAGAGAGAGAGAGAGAGAGAGAGAGAGAGAACCAATTGTAACCTTTAAATTGTTTTAACACTTTTGTTTTTATATTTCCTCAGAAACAAATGATCTGAACGCAGAACTAGAGGGAATTCAGCTTTACTCGAACGAGAGAAAGAGAACTAGAGAGAGAGAGAGAGAGAGAGAGAGAGAGAGAGAGGAGAGAGAGAGAGAGAGAGAGAGAGAGAGAGAGAGAGAGAGAGAGAAGAGAGAGAGAGAGAGAGAGAGAGAGAGAGAGAGAGAGAGAGAGAGAGAGAGAAGAGAGAGGAGAGAGAGAGAGAGAGAGAGAGAGAGAGAGAGAGTGAGAGAGAGAAAAGAGACGGACAGACAGACACAGACAGGCAGGCAGACAGACAGGCAGACAGACAGACAGACAGAGACAAGAGACAGACACACAGACAGACACACAAACAGACAGACACAGACAGACAGACAGAAAGGACAGAGACGATCTAGACACAAAGACAGAGAGATAACACAACACACAGACATATTTATTTTATTTATTTATTTATTCTTTTATATCGAGGATAACAGAATAAGCAATCATGTGCTTTTTTTCATCCGGTCCCCGTGTGTATGCAGTTTTTTGTAAATATTGTCATCTGTTCCTACCGGCACACGATGGCCTACTCTTACGAAAAGCGGAACAGGATTTAACGTGTGCGCAAGATGTTCGGCGTGCGTTCGCACACGGGGCCTCGGTTTAAAGTCTCATCCGAAGGACTTTTGGGGAGAGTGGAGTCAGAACTGATGTTAACTCCAGGAGAAAAATATCCTCGACCGGACTCGAACCCGGGTCGTCAAATTGCCAGCGCAATGTTCTGACCACTAGGCTATCCGTCCATATAGAGAGAGAAGAAAGAGAGGGAGAGAGAGAGAGAGAGAGAGAGAGAGAGGAAGAGAGAGAGAGAGAGGAGAGAGAGAGAGAGAGAGAGAGAGAGAGAGAGAGAGAGAGAGAGGAGAGAGAGAAGAGAGAGAGAGAGAGAGAGAGAGAGAGAGAGAGAGAGAGAGAGAATGGAAATGACAATGACAATGACAATGACAATGACAATGGTTTATTTGCGATAAGCTTTACGCCCATTCACAAGGGGACAGAGGGATGGGGACTGGGCACAACATAAATTGGAAACAAAAATACACTGTCAATGACAGCCCAGATGAACAACATGGCATGGAAATCCACAACATGGGTTTGCAATGATTGAATAGTATCAGTAATAACTACACCTGTGATACAAATTATCATCAGATTCTAGTCAGTGGTTTATGATTATACTTATATACGACAACATCATCTGTCATGACACAATTTCAGACTGTCATGGTCATCATCATCATCATCATTGGAGCAACTATGACACATCTCTACAAGCAAAGTCTTTTCTAACAGGTTTGAAAGTTGTTGTCACTTGATCTAGCTTACTCAAAAGATTATCCATTCTATTATTAAAGTAGTCATTGATTTCTTTAAAGCTGTTCAAAATATCGCCATTCATGGTTTCTTTGGTCTCACATGTCTGCCCCTCAATAAATTCACCCGAATATTCTGCCTCACTCTCCGCACATTCAGAACCAGACACACTCACTTCTTGAATTCTTCCTCACCATCCTCTTTTCTCTCTCACACATCTCCTCTGCCCTTACTTCTGCACTCATGTCATCACTATCACATTCCTTCCCTTCATTCCCAACTTCACCACACAACTGATCACTTTCTATATTGTCAAAGTTGACTGTCACTGTCTGTCTGTCTGTGTCATGTTGTGTTAAGTCAATCTGCTGACTGTCAAAACAGCTTTTTGAAGGAGGGCACGAATTGCACATGGACACATCATTCGGAGCATCAATCTGTGCACGGTTTGCAGCATACACTAGACTGGGCGGGGTGGGTAAGAATAAACTGGAGGGAGACGGAGCCTGTTTGTTTACATTTTCATCACGGTTTGCTCTGTGTGCTTCTGCACGATTTTTGTCACGGCACACTTGCGAAAAAGAGTTTTTGCGATATGACCTTTGACCTGGGGTGACAGGATAATGGTTGTCAGCTTTGCCTGTTAATCTTAGAATGATAACAGTCTGGTCACCTCTACCGTCCACTTTGAACGAGGACAGTGTCTGCTCTTGCAATGCAGCATTGAGCGCACACTCCAAAGTCACTGGGAGTCCTGTGACTGGCATTTTGATGCACAAAAAGAGAAAAAACAACAGCACTCCACTCACAGCTCACACAGAAGCGTCTTGCTGGCAGCCAAGCAAGGGAAGCCACCGAGAGAGAGAGAGAGAGAGAGAGAGAGAGAGAGAGAGAGAGGAGAGAGAGAGAGGAGAGAGAGAGAGAGAGGAGAGAGAGAGAGAGAGAATGACAATGACAATGACAATGACAATGACAATGATTTATTGCGTTAGGTTTTTCAACCCATTCACAAAGGGTAGATGGGGGAGGGGACCGAAATCGAAAGATACAACAAAATTTCAACACTGTACAACATAAACGATTCTTCGCGATTGGTAACCGAAACGCGGTATTGTTTATAATAGTTTATGTGGATGTCACTGGCGATAACCGATGTCGTAGCAGGGACCGAGGAACTGTCACAGAGCGGCATTAGCGGTGTGGTTGTGCTGCTGGCTGGTCACTGGGCGTGTCCGGAAGATTTCCGTCTTCATTTGCTTCCTTTAATGACTGGAAGCCCCTGTCCATTGAGTCTGCAAATTGTTGAAAAAGTTCCATCAACATCCCGCGTGACACAGTGGTGCTGTTTCCTGATTCATCGATGGCATTCGTTTCCAGTGGTTCCGCGCTATGGCTGTTCTCTGTCGCATCTTCTGTAGAGCTGTGCTCCGTCAGTGTCACAGGCGGTATTGTTGGCGCCTCACTGCTCACAGTCATGACATCTTCATCCTCAATATCTTTGTCAGTGTCAGAGTCGCAACTCCAGTCCTCAAGCGCCAACTCGTGCGGTTGCACTGTCACTGACACTGGGTCAACATCAGGCATGCATGACGGAGAGGAGACGGCTTGCCGTGTTGCACGTGCGGATTTAGCAGCCCAGCGAGGAGGGCCAGTGGGCGTGTCATCTTTGAACGTGTCCATGGCAGTTTCATTTTCAGTGTTATAAAATAAACTTGGGGGCGTTGGGAGAAACAAATTCGAAGGGGAGACAGACTGTTTACGTTGTTTGTTCATTACACTGACCTTATGTGTCTCCACTCTCCTTTTGTCCCTAGCAATTTGCGCTGCCCCTTTCTTACGGAACACAACACTGTTACCAACACTGTCACTGTGGCTGTGTGTAGCAGGATGCCGGTGGGCTGGCGACAGGCGCAACACAATAACAGTTTGATTCTCTGTACCGTCGATTTTGTATGATGTGAGAGACATTTCCTGCAGGAAGGTGTTCAAAACCGTTTCTAGACAAGCTGGTAGTCCCGTCACCGGCATACTGAAGGTCTTTCTGGTAGAAAATAGAAAATTTCTTTTCTCACTTCTGAAACCACGTCTTGCTGGTAGCCAAGCAAGGGAAGCCACCGGAGAGAGAGAGAGAGAGAGAGACGAGAGAGAGAGAGAGGAGAGGAGGAGAGAGATGAGAGAGAGGAGAGAGAGAGAGAGAGAGTCTTTCTTAGAAACCATTTCACACACATACACACACGCACGAGCGCGTGTGCACACACGCACGCACGCACATACTTGTAAGTACACACGCATGCACGCATTCACGTGCCTACAAACAAACGTGCGTGCGCGCGAACACATTGTCACACACATACACACATGTTCGTACACACGTATGCACCCAAGTGCACGCACACACGTACACAATAAAAGATATAGATACACGCACACAGACACAGACACACACGCACGCGCGTTCACGCTCACACACATGTGCACGTACACAAAAACACAAACGCACGACTACACACACACACACACACACACACACACACACACACACACACACACACCACACACACCACACACACACACACACACACACAAACACACGACTACGCAACACACACACACACACCACACACACACACACACACACACACACACACACACACACACACACAAACACACGACTACGCACACACACACACACACACACACACACACACACGCACACACACACACAACACACACACACACACACACACCACACACACAACACACAC
>CM060321.1:22342933-22347841 GCA_030674155.1 Stramonita haemastoma
ATTTATGACATTATGTGTGGATGTGCATGACTCGATGGTGAGAGTCATACTCTGGGACAGTCCTTTGGTCTTCATGTAGAGATGATGGGCCAAGATGACGAGTACATCGGTGTCATCAGAAACAACCCTGATGTTCCTCTGTCCTAATGACGATTCGTTGATGACATGAAACACCATCAGCACATCAGCTTTTCGTGATACAGAGGGGCTTGCTGAAGTCCAGACCCCATGTGTATAGTGTGCGGGTCTGGCCCAGTGATGATAACATCTGTTGCTGGTGGAGGCTGCATGTTGCAAAGCTGATGTACGATCATTTGTATCAGTTGTTCCTTGTTGGCTGTGACTTTCAGCATGACACTTTGCTGTGGCAGAGGAGACTCTTCGGTCAGGTTGTACACACGACTAGTCCCCTTCTGACGGACGGTTCGACAGCATGACTTTGTGCTCAGTTAGTAGTATCTGTCGAAGACCATATGTGACACTGGTGCTGACTGAACTCGTCGCAAAATGCTGGCAACTGCGGCTGTGATGAAAGCCGAAACTAGAGCTGGAGCTTCAGGCCAAGGTACTGTCCACAAAATTGCACAGCCATCCAGGATGACAACAGTGGGAGGTTCTTGGTTACGGACACCAGACAGAATCTGTATTTTGTTCTTCAGAGCAGTCTTGCTAGTTGTCCTCATGTCACCATTCTCGTCAAAAAGGGCTGTAGGTTGTAGAGCTAGTTCATGGGAAAACAAGGTCTCAACAGAAATGGATTCCCTGGAAGTCGCCATAATGCCAAGAACGCGTGCATATATGAATTCAATGTCAATAGCTATGTCCACTTTAGCATGTTTTGTAGTCACTTTCATGACTGCAGCCATGTTCTTCACTTTCTTTGTGAGCTTGAGGTGGAAACTGGCAGGCCATCCACCCTCAAACGCCCTTTGTTCTGCAGCACCCGCCTCTACTGCCTCATGGACATTGACAGTTGGGTCATCAATGACGCGGCCAGAAAACACGTTGATGAGGCCTATGTCAGGATGTTTGCTGGTGTCCAGGATGTCAATGCCGTAGACAGTGTTTCTGAATCTTTGCTCTGTCAGCAGCACCCTCCGTGATGCGTGCGTGGCGCTCCTCTTTGTGTGTGTTGACAACTGTCTGAACACCCCCTTCCTCGATTTCCTGGAGGTCGTTCAATAGCTGGATCAGCGTGCTTTGTGAAAGGCCCATATGGCAAGGGTGGATTCATTCTGAGAGAGAGAGAGACAGAGAGAGAGAGAGAGAGAGAGAGAGAGAGAGAGAGAGAGAGAGAGAGAGAGAGAGAGAGAGAGAGAGAGTAAAATCTAAGGAAACCATTTTTAGCCTATCATCATCCTTATTGTCATCATCATTGTACGCGCGCGCGCACACACACACACACACACACACTTACACACACACACACACACTAACTAACTAACTAACTAACTAACTAACTAACTAACTAACTAACTAACTAAGTAACAAACTAAGTAACTAACTAATCAACTAACCAACTAAGTACCTACAGAAAGGAACAATGTTCACGAAAATTAAAAGAACTAGTTCTGCCCCTAAGACGTTTCGGTTCTTCTTCAGAGAGTTCGTCAGTCTTTCTCTTTTTTAACAGAGGCTGAATATGGTCTTTGGAACAATATGTGCTCATACAGTTCTTGTGACACAGTATGAACTCTGCATCTTCTGGAAGTCTTTGACCGAGTCTATCATCTTGCCGGCTTGGCTCCTGAAAACTACTAATCCGTGTAGATTTGATCAGAGGTGGGTTCTTTCTTTGACAGAAAAAACACTCCATGTCTGAAAATAAGAAAGAGAGAGAGATCACGTTAGTGTGTGTACTAAGAGTCACAGTGAGTGATACAGTGTGTGTGTGTGTGTGTGTGTGTGTGTGTGTGTGTGTGTGTGTGTGTGTGTGTGTGTGTGTGTGTGTGTGTGTGTGTGTGTGTGAACCAGAATGATTGCATCACGTCCTCACAAGCGTGAAGATATATTCACAAGCCTTTAGATGTAGGGTGTAGTGGTTGATTTCTTTAATATCAAAATGTGCATTGCATCCCCCCTCCCACCTCATAAATATCTCCTCCCCTCTTTCTACTCTCTCTTTCTACCCCCATCCCCCCAAATGAATCATGTAGAATTATCAAAACACTGAGCGTAGCTTTATAAAACAGCTCAAGAAACATGCAGAACATCGCGCGCACGTTAAATACTGTTCCGCTTTTCGTAAGAGTAGGCCATCATGTGCTGGTGGGAACAGATGACATATACAAAACTGCATATACACGGGGACTGGATGTAATAAAGCCCAAGAGTGCTCATCCCATCATCCTCGATATAAAAGAATAAAGTGAAAGTGAAAGTGCTGTATGTGTTCGTGGATCACTGGCATCGCAGATTGGTCTCTATTAATATTCCAATAGTACCAGTAAACTACACTTATTTCAGTACTTATGGATCCTGTGTTGAAGAGAGAAACACTTGTCTTTCATTTTCAGGCCATTAACACATCGTGCGACCTTTCCGTGATGGTGTATTTGATGCTCAACTCTTTGTTTTGAGTACACATAGCAGGTGTGTTAAGACGACGCATCGTCTGCTAGTACCCGCATTCCTTAACAAGCGTAGTCCATGTCAGAAAGGGGGGAAGCAGGCCGCGCTGCGCATCTTTCGGCGCAGTCTGTAACACCTCTGCGAGAGGCACTGTTAGCGTCGGCACCCCTGCGCGAATCTAGGTAGACTCATCCACGAGTCGCTCAGCCATCACTCTTGCATGAGAGGGGTTTGTGTATTTCAACCAGCATAAAAAGTTATGCCCATAAGATATAAGTTGGCCCCCGACTGATATGAAGTCTAGAGACCCTGAGGAAGCAGAATCACCAAAGAAAAAAACTTTATGATGGAAAACAAGGTTCTAGTACTTTTACATAGACTGGCTCTCGGACTATCATGGGCGATGGTGCAGACAAAGATTAAAAAACCCCAACTACATCCACTAGAAAGGAAGAGAGAGAGAGAGAGAGAGAGAGAGAGAGAGAGAGAGAGAGAGAGAGAGAGAGAGAGAGAGAGAGAGAGAGAGAGAGAGAGAGAGAGAGAGAGAGAGAGAGAGAGAGAGAGAGACAGACAGACAGACAGACAGACAGACAGACAGACAGACAGACAGACAGACAGACAGACAGACAGACAGACAGAGACAGAGAGATAGAGACAGAGACACAGAGACAGAGACACAGAGACTGAGAGACAAACACACAGAGACAGAGACAGACCCACAGACAAACAGACAGACGACAGGCAAAGAAAAAACGATAGGGATAGAGGCGTAGAGGGGAAGAAACAGTTTAAAGGTATATAAAAGAAAGGGAAAGCTGAAGGAAAGAATGCACTCTATCACCATAAAGCATTCTCCTCCCCCCAACCCTCCCCCACACACACCCCCCTCTCCCCCCCCCCCCCCCCCCCCCCCCCCCCCCCCCCCCCCCCCCTCTCTCTCTCTCTCTCTCTCTCTCTCTCTCTCTTCTCTCTCTCTCTCTCTCTCTCTCTCTCTCTGTGGTACCTCCCTCCTTTTTTTTTTCCCAAAAACACGTGTCCCCCCAAAGGGGAAAGATATGAAAATTTTTCCTTTTCGTCACTGATATTCCCCCTACGAGGGTACTTTTTTTTCTTTTTTTCTGTACAATTCATCCCTAAGCCCAAACAGAGGGGAGGGAGAGAGAGAGAGAGAGGGGAGGAGAGGGGAGGGGAAGAGGAGAGAGAGAGAGGGGAGAGAGAGAGAGAAGGGGAAGAGAGGGGGAGAGAGAGGGAAAGAGAGAGGAGAGAGGGGGGAGAGAGAGAAAAAGGGGAAAAAGGGGGGAAGAGAGAAAGAGACAGAACAGAGGGCAGAGAGACAGAGGGGAGACAGAGAGAGAGAGAGAGACGACAGACAGGCAGACAGGGAAAAACGAAAAAACAAACAGAAAAAAAAGACAGCCAAAAAAGGAGAGAGAGAGGAGACAGAGAAAAGAAAACAGAGGGCAGAGACAGAGACAGAGGGCAAGACCGAGAGAGGGGGGGGAGAGAGAGAGAGGGGAAAAGGGGGAGGGGGAGGGGGGAGAGAGAGGAGAGAGAGAGAGAGGGGAGAGAGAGAGAAGAGAGGGGGAGAGAGAGAGAAAGGAGGGGAGAGAGAGAGAAGAGAGAGAGAGAGAGAGAGAGGTTTTAGGGGTAAGAAAACAGTTTTAAAAAATACATAAAAGGAAGGGGAAAACCCCCAAAAAAAGAATGGGGCGTTTTGTAACCTTTAAAACCCTTTCCCCCCCCCATACTTTCCATCACCCCCCCCTCCATCTCCAAAATCCCCCCCCAAACCCCCTCTCTCTCCCTTTTTTTGGTGCTTGCCCCTTCAACCCCCCCTTTCCCAAACCCCCCCCCCCCCCCCCCCCCATTTTTCTTTTTTAAAAGGGAGTGTTTAAGCCCGGGGAAAGGCTAGAAAATTCCTGTCGTCATGTTTTTCCCACGAAACTAATTTTTTTTCTTTTCTCTTCAAAACCCTTTATCGCCTTTAAGGGGGGGGTTTTTCTCTTTTTAAAATGGGGGGGGTGTGTAAAATAAACGGAAAACGTTTATTAAATGTTTACTGACAAAGGCACTTGTTTCAAAAATGTTCTTATTTTCTTTTTACACACTGGGTACACCCATTTTAAAAGGGATATGCATTAAAACGTGCTCCAAAAACACACACGCACACTCACCCAAAGATATGGACACACCCCTATATATAAAATTTTTATATATAAATATTAAAATTTTTTATTTAAAAATATATATATTATATATATATATATATTTTACATTATATATATATTATTTTTTTTACATGTATATTTTTTAAAAAAAAATTTTTCTATATATGTA
>CM060321.1:22347941-22350441 GCA_030674155.1 Stramonita haemastoma
CACTACACACACACACACGCACACATACATCCTGTTCCGTGTTTTTGTAAGAGTAGGCCATCGTGTGCCGGTGGGAACAGATGACAAGATTTACAAAGATTTACAAACTGCATACACACGTGGACTGGATGTAAAAAAAAACATGAGTGCTTATTCCATTATCCTCGATATAAATGAATAAATAAAATAATTAAATATATACATAAATACATAAACAAATACATAAATAAAGCACACAAACAAACAACTACAAAAGGACAATATCAATGCTTGTAGTAGTATTACAGGAACACGACAACATTAATGGAGTCTGGCTTTATTATTCATATCTTTGTAAGACATGCGTCATCACATCATTGAGGAATGGATTCTGAACTTGAAAAGACAAAGAATACAAGAGGTGGGAAACTGGGAAAGGAAAAGGTTGACGACGGGTGAGGAGGCGGGGAGAAGGGGAGGGGGGGGGGGGTAGGTGAACAGAATTGATAGACTGGGATAGTATCAACGAGAATGATTCAAAGAAGCAAACAGACAGGTAGACGCGCACAAAAGTACGCATACAAGCTCGCGCGCACCTCCCCCCCCCCCACACGCACATGCATGCCCACACACAAACACACGCACATACACACACACACTCACACACGCACGCACGCACACATGCACACGCACATATATATATACACACTTACACATGCACGCACACACACACACACACACACTCACCTCACACAAACACACACACACACACACACACACACACACACACACACACACACACACACACACACACACACACACACAACACGTCATGGTGGTGGTTTGAATAAGATTACGATAACAACAATGACAACAATGTTGATGATGACGATAACAACGATGATGACAGTTAATGTTTTACATTTCTTGGTATATTGTTTTTACTTCTTTGTTTGCTTGGTTGGTTAGTTGACTGGTTGGATGTTTGGCTGGTACGTTGGATGGCTGTCTGGTTTATTGTTTGGTTAGGTGATTGGTTGGTTGGTTGGTTTACTTGCTTGTTTATTGGTTGACTGGTTAGGTGATTGGTTTGAAAGGCTGATCAGCTGGCTGGGTGGTTGGGTGGCTGTTTGGCTGGTTAGTTGGTTGATTGATTGGTTGATTGATTTAATCATGGGTTGGTAGGCCCGTTCACTGGCTGTTTGGCTGGTTAGTTGGTTGGCTAGTTGGTTGGCTGGCTGCTTGGTTCTTTGCTTATTTAGCTGCTACTTTGGGTAAGTAGGTCTTTTAATTAGTCAGTCTTTATGAAGGATGATCGAGTTCTTGCGGTATGCATCCTTGGACTATTTTCCAAATCCAAATGCTACCAATTGTCTACCCCCCCCCCCCCCCCCCCCCAAAAAAAAAGGAAAAAAAAGAAAAAAGAAATCAGGAGCCATTCCTTATTGGCTTGGTTATAGAAACGACTCCACCCTCCACATATGGCTTTCCCCAACACTGCGAGGTGTTTGACATTCGCGCTGATGAGCTATTAAATACTTGACAAAGCAACACAAAGAAATGTCAGCGTAATCAGTTGCACATTGTGCATATTCAACAAGTGAATTAGCTAATTGTTGAAAATGTTAACGCACTCTTGGATTCTCTCCCTTTTTTTTGATCCAGTCCCATCCCTCTCTGTCTATGTCTGTTTTTGTCTCTCTATTTGTGTGTGTGTGTGTGTGTGTGTGTTGTGTGTGTGTGTGTGTGTGTGTGTGTGTGTGTGTGTGTGTGTTTGTGTTTGCATGTGTGTGTGTTTCTCTCTCTTTCTTTCTCTCTCTTTCTCTCTCTCTCTCTCTCTCTCTCTCTCTCTCTCTCTCTCTCTCTCTCTCTCTCTCTCTCTCTCTCTCTCTCTCTCTCTCTCTCTCTCTCTCTCTCTCTCTCTCTCTTCATATCTCTCTCTGTCTGTCGCTTCTCTCTCTCTTTATCTCTTTCCTGCTTCTCGCATCAAATATGAGCTGAGCATGTGCATCCCCACACACGCGCATGATGTGTGTGTGTGTTGAGAGAGACAGAGACAGAGAGACCAGACCAGACTTTTTTTGTACATCGGCCACAGGCAACAATACAGAATAATGGTGGGCGTGAGAGAAAGAGAGAGAGAGAGAGAGGGGGGGAGAAGAGAGGGGGGAGAGAGAGAGACAGATACAGAGAGACAGAGAGACAGAGAGACAGACGTACAGAGAGAGAGAGAGAGAGAGAGAGAGAGAGAGAGAGAGAGAGAGAGAGAGAGAGAGAGAGAGAGAGAGAGAGAGAGAGAGAGAGAGAGAGAGAGAGAGAGAGAGAGAGAGAGAGAGAGAGAGAAAGAGAGAGAACTCGAATTCTCGAACTGGAACTGGAATGTTATTCATTACATCATCACATGACCCTCCTTACCATTGATCATTATGCAATATGTTAAATAATTTAAAGTAAATTAGTTAATTAGAGAGAGGGAGAGAGAGAGAGAGAGAGAGAGAGAGAGAGAGAGAGAGAGAGAGAG
>CM060321.1:22357941-22362941 GCA_030674155.1 Stramonita haemastoma
GAATTGATGCATGTTTCTCAGTAAAGAGTTTGTTGTCGATTTTTTTCTTCTCTTCTGCAGTTGTTTAGATAGACAAGAGTGAAGTTACACGAAGTCTGTCAAAGTGAGCATACTCCCTAAAGCGGATAACTAGAGAGTACAACACTCTCTTGGTTCCCCGAGTTGGTGAGCTACAATGCGGTGCTTGGTCTTTTCCTGTAGATCTGCAGGACCATTGCTTGTTGATTTAATCAACACATTCCCACATCACAACAGCTCAAGAGAACAAATTAATGTACTATGAAAAATGGCAGAAAATCGTTGACAGATTTTCAGGGAGAAAAAGGCAGGAGAATGGAATGGGAAGGAAGTTAAAAAAATCTAGAGTGAGAGAAGATAAAATGGTGAAGAACAAACAAACAAACAGGAGTACAGATAGTGACAGAAAAGGAGATATCTCTAGCCTTGAATTTCTAGAATGTTGGGATGCGCTTGACTGAAGGAGCTCCCAGCATCTCCAAAGAGGGACATTAGCAGAATACATACAGAGAGACGCACAGGCAAGGAGAGAAAATACATCATAGTTTTTGTGATCATTTGTATACATACATGAAATTACAATCTATCCGAACATACATGTTCAAAGGGAGAGTCAGGATAAGTACCTGGAGATAGACAGACAGGCAGACAGACACACACACATACATACACGCATACACATACACACACACACAAACACACACACACACACACAAACACGCACACACGCATACACATACACACAACACCTCATAATTTGTTTGATTGATATTTCATGGAATTTTCAAGTCTTAAATAATGGTATTGGTAATATTTTAACTAACGTAATTTGTTTGTTTGACACATTATAATTGTTAAAACTTTGAATGAGAGCATGCGCGTAGGTGCATACGTGCTCATGTGGGCAAGCGCGCGCGCGTGTGCATGTGTGTGTGTGTGTGTTTGTGCGAATTTTGGGTGTATTATTTGTTGTTTAATTCTCTTTTTTATTGTTTTTTTATCCAGTGGTGTTTTTACTTTTATGTTAGCCAAATAATGTTTTCTTTCTTTCTTTTTTGATGTTTTTTTTCCCTTAGAAAGATGGCATGGTGAATAAAAGCAAATCAATGCCTATTCAATGTACCACCTCGAAATAAAAACTTGACTTTGACTTTCTCGCACGCACACACACACACACACACACACACACACACACACACACACACACACACACACACACACACACACACACACACACACACACACACACACACACACACACCCCACCGATAAAAGGAGCGATTCAAAGAAGAAAGATAACAGAAGGATAAAAAAGACTATGGAAGAAACTAACAGCTTTCATCCGTTAGCGGGGATGGTTATTGCCCGTCAATTAGTGACAATTAAGATAATTGGACCAAAGGAAGCTGGGAGAATATGGAGTTATGGGGAAAAGAAGGGGATAAAACAAGTAAGCATAGACACAAGATTTTTTTTCTCTTTGTAGTCTAGTGAAATCGAGGACAGCTACTACTAAAAACAGCGTTCGTTTCTGTCTTAAACTAGTTTTCTTTGTCACCATGAAAAACAAAACAGAACAATTCCAGAACTCATGCTAGTCTGCAAACATAGCCTCTGGCATCAGTTTGTCGCTTTAGAAATTGTTCCAAACAAAAGTAAAACACAGTTATGGGAGCTGTGCGAAAGAGCACGCCGTCTGAAGTAGATAGACACATCGATAAACAATCAGACTGACATAAAAAGCTGTCAGCGCGCACACAGGCACACAAGCACGCACGCACGCACTCTTGCGGGCACACAAACATACACATGCGGACACGCACACACACACACATACACACACATATACATACATACATACATACATACATACATACATACATACATACATACATACATACATACATACATACATACATATATATATATATATATATATATATATATATACATATATATATGTCCTCTCTCTCTCTCTCTCTCTCTCTCTCTCTCTCTCTCTCTCTCTCTCTCTCTCTCTCTCTCTCTCTCTCTCTCTCTCTCTCTCTCTCTCTCTCTATATATATATATATATTATACCGTAAAATCCCTAGCATAAGCCCCCCCCCCCCCCCCCCTGTGCACAGATTTTGGGCAAAATTGGGGGATGGGCGTTTACTAGGGATAGACCCCTTTGCACAAAGTAATTTTTGTGCTCAACTGTGTAATTGTGTGAATACAAACCCCGAAAGCATGTAATTTAGGTCGTGTAGAAGACTTGACCTATCCACAGAAAATTCACGGGCACACTCAGAAACATTCCCACCTGCTTCGTTATCCAGATATTGGAGGGCTTCCAATTTGAAAGATACAGTGTAAGACTGTCACTTCGGCATTTTGCAAAAATGGCACAGAGAGAATCAAGAACCAACTTCCGGCCATCAGGAAGCGTCGTCAAAGTACCGGTATGTCACTGACAGACAAAAGACGTAAGTGGAAAAAAGCATGACGTAATTTTAATTCACTTTCTTGGAGATGGGTGGGAGTGAGGAGAGAGGACAAAGAATAAGAAAAAAGGAAACACGAAAAGGTAAAGAAAGGGGAAAATATGACTTTTAAAAACAGTCTGCACAAATCCTAATGAAAGTGAGCATAGTCTCTTTGAAAAAAGCAGGGTGGGCGTTTGCTAGGTAGTTACCCCTGTGCACAACTTTTGGCCCAAAGTGGGGGGTGGGCGTTTGCTAGATGGTGGGCTTATGCTAGGGATTTTACGGTATATATCAGAAAGAGACAGACAGACAGACAAAGGGAGGGTTCATATACATATAGACATATAGACAGGTATATAGACATAGACATAGACAGACAGACAGACATACAGAAAGCCAGACAGAGATGTATTAAGATAGATTAAAAGGGATTATCCACAACACACACACACACACACACACACACACACACACACACACACACACACACACACACACACACACACACACACACACACACACACACACACACTATACATAATCCGAAATAAATAAGGACAAAACAAGGAAGTATATAAAAAAAGATCTAAAGCATGGATAAAAAAAGCAACATGAAACAAAACAAAATAAAACAAGATTCAGTAAAACTGATCGAAAACTGCCATAAAAAAGGAATAAAAAAACAAAGTAAAAAAAAAAAGGAAGCAAACAAAAACCACAAAAGCATACACACACACACACACACACACACACACACACACACACACACACACACACACACACACACACAACAAACAAAACGAAAGAATTCTTTTTCATAAACAGAAAACCCCTAACAAAACAAAGAAGCAAAGCACAAACAAAACAAAACAAAACAAAAAAAAACAAAACAAAACATGTAAAAACAAAAAGAGAAAAACACCCCAAAGTGAGAGAATATTTCATAAAGATACAAATAAAAAGAAAACACTAGACTTTATCCCGAAGCACTGTGAATGCACAAATCCCCACCGATATTTTCCAAAGTGATTGTCATCTATGTGAGGTTTTGGATACACAGAGGAGACACCAGCAGAGATGGAAAAGAAGTGTTCTGTACAATCCATCCAGTTTCAATCTCTCCATCTTTTCACTCGCTCCACTAGTCGTCAGGAACGGATTCGTTTTGGGGGTTTCCACACAAGCTGGTTCATCCCGAAGTTTATGCTGGTGTGTGTGTGGTGTGTGTGTGTGTGTGTGTGTGTGTGTGTGTGTGTGTGTGTGTGTGTGTGTGTGTGTGTGTTTGTGTGTGTGTGTGTGTGTTGTGTGTGTGTGTGTGTGTGTGTGTGTGTGTGTGTGGTGTGGTGTTGTGTGTGTGTGTGTGGTGTGGTGTGTGTGTGTGTTTCGCGTTGTTTGTCGAGGTGGATGCTTCTGTTTGTTTGCGTGTATGCGTGCGTATGCGCGCGTGTGGGTGTATATGCTAGTATGTGTGCCTGTGTGTTGTTATTGTTGTTGTTGTTTTATTTTGTCATGTTTGTGTCTGTGTTCGTGTGGGGTGGGTGGGGTGGGGGTGGGGGGAGGAGTGAGGCGGGATTATTTGTCATCATTGCATTTTCCAATTGTTCGTCTACAGATGTTTGTGCTAGTGCACGCTAGGTGTTTTTGTGTGTGTTTGTTTATTGCTATTGTTGCTGCTTTTGTTATTTCTGTGTGCATGTGTACCTTTGTTTAGCTCACTGATGTTCTTTTCTCTCTGTGCTGTTGTAAGATGTTTAATCTGGAGGCTGGTGTACTTGTATTGTTTGGAGTTCTGTTGTAATCAGAGGTGTTCTGAGTGTTCTTTCCTCACTAATTTGTCAGTCTGGTCTGCTCTTTTCTTTTCCTGAAGGAGACTGCTGCAGCTTGGGTTTCAATATTTCAACTGGCCTTTGGAGAGCACGGTAGTTCACGTGGCAACGGCGCTGCATTGCTTCCTTCCCTTGAGCTGGATTGTTTCCCTTGAGCTTTAACGATCCCGTCTTCTCAGTTCATTATTCATAATAGCTTTGAAATTAGATTTTAAGGAAAAAATGTGTAAAAGATTTTTGTAAAACTTTCTCATCCAATTTGCTTTACTGTCCAGGAAGTTCCGTCCTTTCTTATGTTACGCAGGAGAAAAATACCGTTTTCTGTGTTCTGTAGTTAGTTTTATTGATCATTCTGCTTTGCTAGTTGTTATTTGTTTCTGAAATCCGAGAAAACGTGTTTTGTTAATTGCTTTTAATGATAGATATGTTGTCGTTGATTATCAGACGTAAAGCGTCATTAACGACGACTGTATTGCTAAGGATTTTGCTTCAGTTCAGAGAAACAAGACTTAAAATTTATTTTATCTTTATTGTCCATTGATTATATATATATAATATATATATATATATATATATATATATATATATATATATATATATATATATTATTATAAAATAATATATATATATTATATATAATAATAATCTTGTCTTGTTTCTCTGAACTGAAGCAAAATCCTTAGCAATA
>CM060321.1:22369788-22374788 GCA_030674155.1 Stramonita haemastoma
AATTAAATGAATAAATAAAACACACACACACAAACACACACACAACACACACACAACACACACACACACACACACACACACACACACACACACACCACACACACACACACACACACACACACACAACACACACACAGAGGCACAGAGGAACAGAGAGAGCTGAGTTTTGAAAGAGATAAAGAGAGATCGAAAAAGAAACAGAGAGATGGGGAGAGAAAGACAGAGACATAGACATAGGCATGAACAGAGACAGAGAGTTAGAGGGAGTTGCGTTTTCAATGATATAGAGAAAGATATAAAGAAAGTCATTCCGAGAAAGTCATGCCGAGAGAAAGAGACAGAGACAGAGACAGAGAGAGACAGAAAGAGACAGAGAGATACAGAGAGAGACAGAGAGAGAGAGAGAGCGTGAGATATACAGACAGACAGAGACATAAAATTTATACAGAAAGACAGAGACATAGAGACATAGCCATGGAAAGACAGCAAGAGACAGAGACAAAGACAATAAGAGACAGTGAGAGAGGGAAAAAAACAAAAACAGGACAGGAGAGACAAGTTTGTTATTTGTTTTTACTATCGGTTGTAATAATTTTGTCTTTTGCTATTTTGTCTGTATTCGTCTTGATTTTGTTTTGTTTTGCGTTTTTCATTCTCCCCCTTCCTTTTCTTGAGATTATTTTGTTCTCTACCTTGTCCACATTTACATAACACTCAGAATTTCTCGTGACGATACATTCTCCACAACAACACATTTATGTCTCTGCGAAAGGCTTGAAGTGAGTTTTTGGCGTGAACCACCTCGAAAATCAAGACAAGAGAAGAAAACAAAAAAAAAACAAAAGGAAAAAGAAAAAAAAACAGGAAAGGGGAAATAAATGAAAAGCTCAAGAAAACAAAAGACAGAAAGAAAAAAGCCGTAAAATATAAAAGTTGAACAATGCCAACAAAAGATCTGAAAACAAACAGAAAACATTTTACCACGCAGAGAAATCTAATCAGTGAGTCAGATGAAAAACAAACATGAAAACTGACATGGAAACAAAACCAAGAAGTCACATCCTCTTTTAGCAGCTCCAGCAGCGAATAAACGACACAAAAAGAGATGGTATTTGCAACGTCATCTTCCTCCCCGCCACCTCCTCCTCCTCCCCCGCCTCCTCCTCTTTCTCCGCTTCCTACTCCTCTGTGTTACCATCATTATCGCTGTCACCGTCATCGTCGTTGTCACTGTCGCTACCACCATCATTATCACGACCACAAGCCCCGACAGCATTATCAGTCTCATCATCACTATCGTCACCATCATCGTCGTCATCGTTGTTCTCATCATTTGAAGTAAGTGTTGCTCAGAAAACAGTAGTAGGGGGGAAAAGTGCAGATGATCAGTTGAAACTTCTTCACCATTTTAAAGAAAGAAAAAAACACCCAGACAGTCAAAAACTAGTACGTAGAAAAATTATTAATACCTTGTCAATACTTTTCGGTGGGGACGGGATAGCTCAGTGGTCAATGCACTCACTTTCCCCAAACCAAGGTTTAGCACCATCGAGCGTGGTTACCAGTTGGATGGGTGACCGTTTGCGCGCCTTGGCTTCAGTGCAGTTCCCCCTTTTCACCCAGCTGTCAATGGGTACATGCCCTCTTTAGGGTCAGGGAAGTAAAACAGTGAGGGAGAGGAGATGGGGGTCGCCCTCATTATGCTGGCCCCTAGAGAAGCTGAGGTCTCTGACGTCTCGCTCCTCTGCGACCACATAAATTATGGGACACCTTTACCTTGACCTGTTTTATTTACCTTTCAATGACTGCATTGATCGGCCCTTGTAGTAAGGACCATGGCTCTCACCTGACCTGGCTGGACAAATTCAATGATTGTGTGAAATATTGATCTGAAATGTTGTTAAACATAAAAAAGACAGACGGGGAAGTAACCAGACAAGCAGACATGCAGACAGACTGACAGAAAAGGTGAATTGTATTGAGAAAAAATAGAAAGAAAGAAAGAAAGAAAGAAAAAAAGAAAGAGAGAAAAGAAAGAAAGAAAGAAAGAGAAACAAACAAAACAGACAAAATGAAAGCTCGTGGAACACAAAAACCATCTATTGCAAAAAGATGATAGACTCAAGTACTTAAGAGGTGTTCCTCTAGCGAGAGAGAGAGGGGGGAGAGAAAGAGAGAGCGTGGGAGAGACAGACAGAGACAGAAACAGACAGACAGACAGACAGAGACAGAGACAGACAGACAGACCCACGAACAGACAGACCCACAGACAGACCCACAGACAGACAGACCAACAGTCAGACAGAGACAGAGATCTGCAATACAAGAGAATAAAATCAATCAAGCCACAGCATGAAGGCTTGACAATACAAGTCAGACACAATCTTCTGTTCAATCGTCCTCCACAACCCCGCCCCCACCCCTACCTTCAGCCCCCCCCCCCCACCCCCACCCCCACCACCACCAAAATAAGGAGATGGTGAAAACTCTTTATCAACCCCAGTGACACAGAGAACGTTTAGCGGGTCAGACCAATACCCTACCTCAGCATGCATCAGTCTTTTCCCCCAAAACTTTCAGGTCCTTTCAGGTCCTAAACATCCTGAGAAATGACTTCAGTCCTGTTAGCGCCCAAACAGCCATGGAATCTGATGATGCTGTTGTCTTTCCGAGCACCACCACTCATCTCCCCAAATGATGGCTTCTGCAGCCATGAAAATATTCTGTGTTAACTTGCAACAACGCCGCACCGTCACCGAATTATAAGGAGTAGTAGTAGTAGAAGTAATAGTAGCAGCAGCAGCAGCAACTAGAACAGCAGCAGCAGCAGCACAACAGCAGCAGCAGCAGCAGCACAGCAGCAGCAGCAGCAGCAGCAGTAGAGTAGTAGTAGTAGTAGTAGTATAGTAGTAGTAGTAGAGTAGTAGTAGTAGTAGTAGTAGTAGTGTAGTGGTGGTGGTGTAGTAGTAGTAGTAGTAGTAGTAGTAGTAGTAGTAGTAGTAGTAGTAGTAGTAGTAGTAGTAGTAGTAGTAGTAGTAGTAGTAGTAGTAGT
Source organism: Stramonita haemastoma (assembly GCA_030674155.1). Taxonomy (NCBI): domain Eukaryota; kingdom Metazoa; phylum Mollusca; class Gastropoda; order Neogastropoda; family Muricidae; genus Stramonita; species Stramonita haemastoma. The sequence continues at coordinate 22,372,841 of CM060321.1, forward strand.
AGTAGTATACTTTTATCATTTACGTATATTTCTTTATTCAAAGATCTAGCTAAAAGATTCCGTGGTAAAATCAAATTACAGTCTTATGTTTAGGTGAAATATTTTCTTTGTAATAACTGATATTATGTTGACCTGTTTATGAGACAATTAACATCGACATAAAAAAAAACAAGGCTCATCCAACTTATACTTTCTGTTCACAGTCAAAACAAATCAACCTAAGTGAAGCAAAATATGCATCAAGTGGGAAGTGGGAATAGATTAAACAGAAAAAGAAAACACCAGCACGGAGAATTTTCTTTGTTTTTTAAATCCCAAACAAACAAACACCGAAGGCATTGTACCCCATGCAAAAAAAGTCAGACACAAGGTATTTAAATAGGGCAATGCCATCACATGTCTGGTAGGATATAACAATGTGCAAGAAAAGAGAGAGGGGGGAGGGAGGGAGGGAGAGAGACAGAGACAGAAAGAAGATAAAAAGACACAGAGAGAGACAGAGAGAGAATACAAGTAAAGACAAAAAAAGAAAATAGACCAGCCGCCATGGCGTAGTGGTTAGCGCCGTGGATTCCGGACTGGAAGGTCGCGGGTTCGAATCCCATAAGTCATAGGGATTTTTTCGGGCTCCGGCCGGCTCCTACCCAGAGTGAGTGTGCTGTGGGCTCAGTGGGGAGACTGGGACCACACAGTCGAGCTTCATCCACTTTACGGATGCGAATTTGAGAGTGTTGCTCAAATTACCTGACCAACACTGCAGGTGTCTGTATCTCTCGGGCCTGGTTGACGCCGGGATATATTATGACAGTAAGCGTAGAGAACAACCCTGTCAAGTAGTCTCAAAGCGGATGCACCTCCACAGCAGCATCATTACATCATCCTCATCATCATTGATCATCATGCAATAATAAAAATTGCCTCTGATTCGGTGGCCTCCGTTGCTCTGGTCTCATGGTGACCTCAGATTCGGTTTCTCCCATACGTTCTGTGCCTGTGGTGAATTTGTGTCAAAGCCTTTGGGGTTGGGGGTTCGTGGGAGGCGGTCGTTGGAGGGGCGTTGTGGTGGTCGCCACCTTGGGTGGGTGACTCACTCAGTCTGGCTCCGCGACTGAGCTAATACTGTCGTTAGTAGGGGGCTTAGTAGGTGGTGTCCTGCGTATGTTAGCTCAGAACAGGCACCACTGAACACCACCAAAGTGACCCAGCAGAAGTGCAGGGCCCCTCTGGTTGGTGGCCCCGCGGCGGCCTAATATTGATGAGCTCCCTGTGGACTCCCGGCCCCGGGGGTGAGACACAACGAATCTGGGTATGGCTGTGGCGGGGAGATTGAGACGAGCGGCGTGGGAACAGCAGTACTGGAGCGTCACAGAAGAAGAGGCAGCACAAAAAAAAAAAAAAAAAAAAAAAAAAAATAGAAGACTAATGAAAAAAAGAAAGGAAACAAAAAAGGACATGTAATCTGCATGTCATCCCCACAGCACTCCAGATCAGAATAGATACAGAGTGACACATTAACATTTTGCTCGTATCATTGATGTTGTCGTCTTTTCTTGTTCGCTGGCATATCGTACCTAGAGGGTTTTCTTTGTTGAAACATGCAATCGATCAGAGCTTTTATCAGCTCTCTCTCTCTCTCTCTCTCTCTCTCTCTCTCTCTCTCTCTCTCTCTCTCTCTCTCTCTCTCTCTCTCTCTCTCTCTCTCCTCTCTCTCCTCTCTCTCTCTCTCTCTCTCTATCAATTTTTGATAGATAGTGGTGGATTGATGTTTTCGGTTGTTTATTTCATTTTGTTCTCTTGTTTGCTCCTTATCTACTAACGCTTTTCTTTTTTTCCATAAGCAAAATTTTTTATTGTGACTTCTGATTTTTGTCTTCTGAAAGAGTGCATTTTATTACCTTATCATATGTAGTGTCCTTTATTCTTGTGTGTTGTTTGGTACTAGCGTAAA
>CM060321.1:22384788-22392288 GCA_030674155.1 Stramonita haemastoma
AATCACTTAAAAGTATTCACAGACGGCTCAGTATTAAACAATAACGCTGGTGCTGCTTATATTATACCAGATCTAAAAACTGAAAACCAATTTCATCTTGGAAAAGATATCTCGATATTTTCAGCGGAACTAATCGCAATATTGATGGCCCTAAATTTTCTCGTTAGTTTTCCTAAAATAATCTTTCAGATTCTGTTTTGTGTAGATTCTAAATCTGTAATTCATGCCATTAGTTCCTTGCAAACAAAAGTTAGATCTGAAGTCGTTTTTGAAATTTGTCATTTAATTCATGTTTTATCTTTAAAGGGCTCGGAACTAACTTTCTGTTGGATTCCATCCCACAGTGGTTTTTACTACAATGAAAAAGTGGACATCCTAGCAAAGAAAGGAGCAAAGGGTTCATTGGAGGTGTCACATTTAGTACTCCCATTTTCACTTCAAGAGTGTTATCATATTGTAATAAAATCACAAGAAAAGTTATTTCAGTGCGAGGAAATGAGGCTCGGGTGTTCAGGTGCTCACAAAGAATTACGTAAATTTGAGTCTTTTGTTAAAACACGAGAACGTGATGTATATTGTTCAAAGCAGATTGTTTCCTTAGTTTGTAGATGGAAATTGAATTGCTTTAAGACAAAATATGTTGGAAATGTTTTTTGCATATGCGGTAATGATATAACAGTAGATCATGTACTAACATGCAGCAGCTTAAAAGGGCATATTCCCGTTTTGATGGTAAATTCTCCATCAGCTATCTTTAACAATCTGTCACTTATGTATGACTTTTTTAGATCGCTGATTCATAGTCCAGTTGGTTTGTTATTGTGATTGATTTGGACTCTAAAGATGCTCTAATCGGATGGGGTTTTTTTTGGGTGTTTTTTTTTCGTTTGTTTGTTTGTTTTCTTGTTTGTTTGTAAGTTTGTTTGTTTTTTGTTTTTGTTTTTTCCTGTACTGGGTATTTGTATTCTTATTGTTGTTTATCTTTGTTTGGTTTTGGGGGGCGAGGGCTAGGAGATGTTGCTGATTGTAGCTGATTTTTCGCAGTTATTTTTGGGTATTCCCGTTCTTTTTCTGGGAGGGGTATTTTGTGTTTTCTTATGTGAAATTAAGTAACTATTTAGTTATATTTTTCATTGGAATTACTGATTTTGTTAGAGTTTGTTAGAACTGCATTTCCCGTTTTTGCTTACTGTAGTTCAATAGGTTAGTGACAAAAAGGTGGGGGGGGGGGTTGTTTTTTTGTTTTTTTGTTTTTTGTTTTTTTTTTTAAATTTACTTAGCAAGTATTGACTCCCTGAAATTCTTTATCCCATACATTGCCAACCCACACCCTCTTTTTCTGACACTCATACACCCACCTACTCCCCCCCCCCCCTTCCCGTCTAATATCACATTTTGTGAAAAGACGTTAAATGAATTTGAACACAGCATACATCCAGTTGCAATCCTCTGCCGCAGATGACACTTCACACGTCAGGCTAATCACCCAACCTCCATCCCATACCCCCACCTCGCCCCCTCCCTACTCCATACTCTCAAATCAAGGTTCGTGACTCGTGACCTTACACACTCCCCTCCCCTCCCAGGGCATAAACATCCAGAGAAAATGGCTTCAGTCAATTTCAAAACACCTATGATATCTAACAAAGTTGTCATGGTAAATAGTACCACCCCCCTTCCACCAAAAAAATGATTCTGACACAATGCCAACGCTCTTCCCATCTTTCAATTCCACTTACATTATGCTTTATACACTTCTTATATATATTTTTATATGCTTCTTCATAAGAGTCTCCAGCCAGAATCAAGCCACAATTCTATTAAACAGGAACAAGGGACAGGTGGGATCAGATCCCTCTTGCTAAAGGGGTGGTGGTTTCCCGTGGAACCATCCAAGTGTCTGCATTGAGGCAATGACCATCACCAAAGCTCTTCATCTGCTGGCTGCCAGTTCCTCGGCTGTTGACGTGGCGCGCTAAACTGTGGACTGAATACCTCTTGGGGTTGTTTTGTGACAATATGCATTGAGTATAGTGGATTGTGTGTACGTGAGTAATTTTTCGTAGGCACAGTAACCTTTCTGTGCATCTGTTTTTTATGTGGTTTTGCGCGCTTGTGGTGCGTGTGTGTGCGTGTGTGTGTGTGTGTGTGTGTGTGTGTGTGTGTGTGTGTGTGTGTGTGTGTGTGTGTGTGTGTGTGTGTGCGTGCGTGCGTGCGTGTGTGTGAGTGAGTGTGTGTGAGTGTGTGTGTGTTTGTGTGTGTGTGAGGGGGGGGGGGGGTGCATGTGTATGCATGCGTGCGTGCATTTGTGTGTCTATGTATCTGTCTGTCTGTCTGTCTCTGTCTCTGTCTGTCTGTCTGTCTCTGTCTCTGTCTGTTTCTGTCTTTCTCCGTCTCTATCTCTCTCTGTCTTTCTCTGCCACTGTCTGTCTGTCCCCCCCCCCCCCTCTCTCTCTCTCTCCTCTCTCTCCTCTCTCCCTCTCTCTTCTCTCTCTCTCTCTCTCTCTCTCTCCCTCTCTCCTCTCTCTCTCTCTCTCTCTCTCAGCAGTCTTTTTTCCCTATTCAAATAGAGGCTACAATCCTGAAAACAAACTTTACCAAAAGTAAAATAAAAGACAAAAGAAACCCCACTAACTACCGATGAAGGTCAATTTTTTGCTGGTGGTTCTTTGATAGCCAAAAAGAAGCACGTTTTACTCTTAAGGTATCCCTGATTCAGAATGAAGACAAAACAAGTCTGAGAAAGTGTCTGTGGAACACAAAAGCCTTAGATAAAAAAAATCAACGAACAATAGCACTGACAATTTTCTATAAGCCCATCTAAGGCATTGTTCTTCGTGAAAAGAAATGAAAGGTCACCTGCATTCACTGTAGTTATCCAGGGTATAATATGATGAGAGCATGCCCAACCAGGTCTGTGTTGATCAAAACATCTAGCTCCTCCCTCCCCTGAAAAAATTAAAACAAGAAAAACAAAGCTGTAAAACTTTACCAAGAAAAAGTAAAGTTTTTAAAAACATCTCTTTTTTATATCTTAAACTGAAGACAGCAGCAGAGCAGGTAAAGTGCATGGCATCCCTGGAGGGCTGAAGATCGGAATGGATTGTGATTGGCACTTTAACCTTTGGCCAACGTCATTGTGGTTGTTGTTGGTGTGCCTGGTGTTGTGCATGTTGTGTATAGATTTGTGAATGAAATATGCAATCAATAGACGCATGTTCAACTCTGATGGAGCTGACAAATCTTGTTGTATTTCCTGGCTTTTTCTTCTAGAATTTTATATCACATGTGATGCTGATTAAACAAATTGCAATTCCTCTCCCCCCCCTCACTCGCTAGTCTCTATAAAACAAAAAAATCTGCAATCTCTCCTCTCTCTCTCTCTCTCTCATCCTCTCTCTCTCTCTCCTCTCTCTCTCTCACGTTCTTCTCGTCTCTCTTCTACTCTCTCCTCTTCTCTCTCTCCTACTCTCTTCTCTTCTTCTCTCTGTTTCTCAACGTTGTTCTGTCTGTCTGTCTTTTATCTCTTCTGCCCTGTCTATCTGTCTATCTCCCTACTCGTCTGCATGTCGTCTTCTGTTATCTACTCTCTGTCTGTCTGTCTTCCACATCTCCTTCTCTACTCTCTCTCTCTCTCTCTCTCTCTCTCTACTCTCTTTCCTCTCTCTCCTCTCTCTCTCTCTCTCTATAATCATTGCGCCTTTTTTTTGTTTTGTTTTTTGTTTGTTTGTTTTTGTTTTGTTTTGTTTTGTTGTTGTTTGGTTTTTTGTTTTTGTTTTTGTTTTTTTGTTGTTTTTTTTTTGTTTTCTTTGTTTCTTTGTTTGCTTGTTTATTATTCAAATCAAAATCATCATTGATTCTTACTTCTTATTTTCGTTTCTGAATGAGTGCCTTTTTTTATAACATTACCTTAATATTGTATCTCTGTCTTATTTCTTACATGTTGTTTGATACTTGGTGTGGTTTGCTCTTGGTAATTGGATCATTATAATTGTTCTTGTTTTAGTTGAGGCTGTCTTTTTATCTTGATGTTATCCCTGAAAGGGGCGGGGACTGGATGTAAAAAAGCACATGAGTGCTTATTTATCATCCTCGAATAAAAGAATTTTGCCTTGCCTTGCCTTGCCTTTGCCTTGCCTTGCCTTGCCTTGCCTTGTCTCTCTCTCTCTGTATCCAAGTTTTTAAATAGTCCATCTAGTCTTCTTTCTTTGTCTGAATAAAGATGCCAAAATTAAACTTTCATTAACGTGGTCCTTTGTTCCCTACGCATGTGTATCGTAAACGTAATTTAAAACAAACCCATGAAGAGGCATACCAGCTAATAGTGTACACGTCTTGGCTCTGAACACTGTTTGCTAGGAAAGCAAGTACAGCCAGAAGGTGCATACAATTCACAAAGAAAACACACACAAAAGTTTACGATGACGTAAGTTAAAGACAGGAATAAAATAATTGAAAAAATATTCACAAACGAAATGACAAGTAAGGAGTAGGTATGTTCTTGCTGCCTGTACTTTAGAATTATTTAGAAAAAAAACAACCATTACGCCAGGTTTCTATGAGTATGAGTGAATACAAATCAAGTCTTAAAAAGTGTATTCAGAACACTGTAAGCATCGAGGGAAATATACTAAGATTACAACAACAAAAAACAGCATCGGCAATTTCCTACAATTGCATTTAAGGCATTGTTCTCCATGGAAAGAAAAGGTCAGGTACGTTCTATTTCTCTACGGCATGTGAGCGCAGGCCCAACAAAAAGCAAGCCATGTTAATTAAAAACAAGTTGCTCCTCCCCTTTTCCTGAACACGTAAAAAGTAACAGTTTTCAAAGCTAAAAACCAAATAAAAAAGAACACAGCAAATAAAGAACGCTTTTAAAACTTTGTTTTTGTGGAAACCTGTAGAAAAGGGCAAAGCAGGTAAACTGCATGTCATCCCCAGTGCGCTGAAGATAGACACTGATTGTGATTGACACTCTAACATTTGGATAGCGTCATTGTGGTTGTTGTTGTTGTTGCTGCTGTGTTGTTTGTTTCTGCTGCTTGGCATGTCGTGTACAGATAGAGAAACCTGTGGGTGAATCATGCAATCGATAGGATGATTCCAAGGCTCGATATGCCGAAAGATGTGTATTTTCATTGCCCTATTTTGTAAATTTTACATCAGTTACATTGTACAATGCTGCATCTCTGTTGATATAGAAATGTACTAATATATCATACTCTTCTCTCTATGTCTGTCTATCCTTGTCTGTCTATATGTCTGTCTCTGTCTGCCTGTATGTCTGACCGTTTGTTTGTCTGTCTCTCTGAATATCATTCTCTCTCTCTCTCTCTCTCTCACTCTCTCTCTCTCTCTCTCTCTCCATCTCTCTCTCTCCTCTCTCTCTCTCTCTCTCCTCTCTCCTCTCTCTCTCTCTCTCTCTCTCTCGTCTGTCTGTCTGTCTGTCTGCCTGTCTATCTATCTATCTATCTATCTATCTATCTATCTACCTATCTATCTATCTATCTATCTATCTATCTATCTATATCTATATATATATATAATATATCTATATCTATCTATATCTATCTATATGTATGTATGTATGTATGTATGTATGTATGTATGTATGTATGTATGTATGTATGTATCTATCTATCTATCTATCTATCTCTCTCTCCTCTCTCTCTCTCTCCTCTCTCTCTCTCTCTCTCTCTCTCTCCTCTCTCCTCTCTCTCTCTCTCTCCTCTCTCTCTCTCTCTCTCTCTCTCTCTCTCTATATATATATATATATATATATATATATATCTTGTGTGTGTGTGTTGTGTGTGTGTGTGTGTGTGTGTGTGTGTGTGTGTGTGGTGTGTGTGTGTGTGTGTGAGAGAGAGAGAATGAAGCGAGAGAGAAACGGATGAGGAGAATGTAGCGAGAAGCGAGGATTTTTTGGGGGATTCATTCTTTATTCTTTTATATCGAGAATAATGGGATAAGCACTCTTGTGCTTTTTTACATCCAGTCCCCGTGTGTATGCAGTTTTGTAAATGTCATTTGTTCCCACCGGCACACGATGGCATACTCTTACGAAAAGCGGAACAGGATTTAACGTGTACGCAAGATGTTCTGCGTGCGTTCGCACACGGGGCCTTGGTTTAAAGTCTCATCCGAAGGACTTTTCGGGATGTGGAGTCAGCACTGATGTTAACTCCAGGAGAAAAATCTCCTCGACCGGACTCGAACCCGGGTCGTCAAATTGCCAGCGCAATGTTCTGACCACTAGGCTATCCGTCCCCCCCGAGGAGGAGAATGTAGCGAGAGGAGAAAGGAGGAGGAGAATGTAGCGAGGTGTAACTGAACTTTTTGCTGATCACACCTCTATTTTTCTCATTCTGACTTGAAACAACTATCTCTTTATATGCAAGAAAATGCCAATCAATTGCTGGAATGGACCAAACTTAATCATATGGCCCTAAATCATCAAAAAACAAAATAAATGATAATTACGTCTCGACAAAAACGGCAAAAAAATAACCTTTGTTTTGCCACCAATTTATATTGATAATAATATTATTAAAGAAGTAGACAGGCATAGACTACTAGGAGTTACTATTGATAATGATCTTTCCTGGTCACGCCAAATTGACTTTCTGTACAAACGAATCTCTCAAAGATATTTCAACTCTCTAAAATTAAACACTTTCTTGACCTATATTCTCGTAGACAGTTTTATTATACGTATATTCAATCATTTATTGATTACGCCTCAACATTATATGATGGATGTAGTTCTATTAGCTTAAAATCCCTTTTAAGAATCCATAAACGAGCTGTTAAAGCGATACTTTTAAAGCCTTCCACCTTGTCACCCCGAGACTATATTAAATTGGATATTCTCCCTCCTAACTTACCATCTGGAATATAATAAAGTGATCATAATGTTTCGTATAATGAACGGTTTTGCTCCATCTACCCTGACTACTAGGTTCCCAGTTAATCAGTCAAGATACACCAAAAACAATAATTCCTAAACCAAGGCTCGGTCTTTACAAAACAAGTCTTCGTTACACTGGAGGAACTGTTTGGAATTCTTACCAAAAAATATTAAAGATAAAAGTAGTATAGCACCTTTTCAGCGTTTTTTTTCCTGTTTCAAAAAAATGCGTCAAACATACCCCTAAACTATAGTCGTTGTCATTATTATACATGTTAAAACAAATGACAAGATTTACAAAACTGCATACACACGGGGACTAGATGTTAAAAAGCACATGAATGTTTTTGTCCATTATCCTGATATAAAAGAATAAATAAATAAGATAAATAAATAAAAATAAGCGTGTTTTCCTATTGAAGCTGGAGTACCCCTGGACCACCATCACCCTCCACTCATTCTCAAATGCTAGTCTTGTAGGGGAGACAATATTCACATTTGTTGAAAAGACCACCTTCACTGGAAAAAAAACCCCAACACAAAACAAATACACCAGAGGACAGAAAAGGAGTATGGTCTTGTAGTAA
>CM060321.1:22397288-22404788 GCA_030674155.1 Stramonita haemastoma
ACAGGATAAAAGCCATTTGAAAGAAACCTTCCCTCCCCCCCCCCCCCCCCACAACCACCACCACCAAACGAAAAAAAATCAAACTTCTAATATCAAACAGCAAAAAAATCACACACACACACACACACACACACACACACACACACACACACACACACACACACACACACACCACAACACACACAGATATATATATATATATATATATATATACTCTTTCTCTTGTTTGCACACACATATGCTCTCTACTTTTGTTTACACACACACACACACACACGCACACGCACACGCACACGCACACCACACACCACACACACACACGCACACACACATACACACACATACATACATGCACACACGCATACGCGCACACACGCATACGCGTGGCGCGCGCGCGTTCGCGCTCAAAATTCTAGTGATGATCCTGTGACGTAGCCACCACGTCACAGGATCCAATTTAATCCAATCACCTATCCCACTCCCTCCCTCTCCTCTCCATCCCCACCACCCCCCTTACCCCCACTCCCTCTACCCTGAAGTCAGGCCTCGTGACCTTTAACACCACACCTCTCTGAGTCCATCAGGAGCGTAAACATCCAGGGAAAACGGCCGTCTGTCAGTTCACAATGGCCATTGTATGTGATGAAGTTCTCCTTCTGAGCAGCAGCCCTGATAGAGAGCCTTCCACAACAATGCCAACCCTCCCCCACCCCACCACCACCACCACTACCACCACCACCACCCCCACCACAACCATCATCCCAATCCAACACCAGTGTGTTTGTTTGTTTTTTATAGATTTCCTTCTGGAGTGCTGGCTAACAGATTTTGAGGTGGAATCAAACCTTAATTCTATTTAAACAGGAGAAAGTGAGGGATGAGATGAACCCCTTTCATTAAAGGGCTGTGCTATCATCCTGTGGGGTCATTGTTGTGTCTGCAGTCAGGAAGGGGGGACTGGCCATGAGCTCATAACCTGGCTGTCCCTGAATCGTTGGCTATTCAAACAGCCGGCAGAACTACAGAGAGGAAGCATCATCTTGGAGCTGCTGCTGCTGCTGCTGCTGCTGCTTAATGGACAAGTTCAGGATAGGATCGCTTATTGAGGGCGAGTAATCACTATTAGAATAATGTGATGACCCTTCTATTTCATTGCTGGTCTGTTTGTGTGCTTGACTGACTCGTCTGTCTGGCTGTCTGTCTGTCTGTCTGTCTGCCATCTTCCTCTTTCTTTGTCTTGTCTCTTTCTCTCTGCCTGTTTGTCTGTTATTTTATCTATCTTTCTTTCTTTCTTTCTTTCTGTCTGTCTGTCTGTCTGTCTGTCTGTCTGTCTGTCTGTCTGTCTGTCTGTCTGTCTGTCTCTTCTCTCTCTCTCTCTCTCTCTCTCTCTCTCTCTCTCCCTTCTCTCTCTCTCTCTCTCTCTCTCTCTCTCTTTCTTTCTTTCCTTCTTTCTTTCTTTCTTTCTTTCCTTCTTTCTCTCCTCCTCTTTCTGCCTTATCTCATTACCCTCAATAAAGTATTCGAGTTTGTTCTCTCTTTTCCTGAAATGATTCATATCCATTCTTTTTTTTTTTTACTTTCATGTGATTGAGTTAAGTTTTTATTTGACATTATCTTCTTATATTGGGTGCCAAAACAAATTCAAAGTTCTGTCCTTGAACTGGAAACCACAGAACATGTTTTTGAAATTGCCGCTTTCTAAAGAAACGGGACAATAATAAGATCATCTTCTTCTGTGCAAAACAAAAACACTGTCTGGCAGGAGTTTTTACCAGAGAAAGCTTTCATCTCTTGGGTCACAGTACTGTGATTTTTTAAGAACTCTAGAAGACTACTGCAGTTTTTTGTGGTTCTTTTAGTGTTTTTAGTTTGGGATTTTCCAATAATGGAGGGAGGAGAAAACGACAGATTTGTCTGTTTGATACCGAAAGACTGTAGGACAATGATAAAGGTTGTATGATACCCAATACTAACTACTTAAAAAAGATTACACCTGAGTTTTTTATCACAATAGTCTGAACTAAGTCGAAACAGCATTTCAATGACTTCACATTTGAAACAAAGTAAAACACAAGGTAAACAAAACAATCAGTGAGATGCAGAGTTAGAATAAATATTGGACAAGGGAGCAGGGCAAGGAAAAAGAGATGCATGAATCAACCTTGCTTAGCTACACGTTTTGACACTGTTCACATAAACAGAGGTGCAGGCAAAAGGTATTTGGGCGAAGGTGGTGGAAAAAAACCATTTAGACAAAGGTGGAAACATTTAGACAAAGGTGGAAACATTTAGACAAAAGTGGAAATATTTAGACAAAAGTGGAAACATTTAGACAAAGGTGGAAACATTTAGACAAAAGTGGAAACATTTAGACAAAAGTGGAAACATTTAGACAAAAGTGGAAACATTTAGACAAAAGTGGAAACATTTAGACAAAGGTGGATGCAAAAGAATGAAGGCAAAGATAGAGGCAAAAGTGTCTTGGCAAAGGTGGAGAAGAAAACATTTGGGCAAAGGTGGAAAAAAAGCATGAAAAATTTGAGGCAAAGATGGAAGCAAAAGCATTAAAAAATCTGGGGCAAAGATGGAAGCAAAAGCATTAAAAAGTTTGGTCAAAAGTGGAAGCAGAAACATTTGGGCAAAGGTGGAGACGGTCCCCTTCCTCCCTTCCAGCCAGTCATAACCATCCACAGCACATCTCCACATCTCTCTCTCTCTCTCTCTCTCTCTCTCTCTCTCTCTCTCTCTCTCTCTCTCTCTCTCTCTCTCTCTCTCTCTCTCTCTCTTCTCTCTCTCTCTCTTCTCTCTCTCTCTCTTCTCTCTCTCTTCTCTCTCTTCTCTCTCTCTTCTCTCTCTTCTCTCTCTCTGTGGGAAAAATGGCCTCTGTCAATGCTACATTGCCCGTGGTATCTGATGACGTTGTCATTCCAAGCAACATCCAGGATAAATGGTTGTTTTCTGCAAACACTGTTGTTCTTTCTGTGGACAGCCCCCATCACTTGACGTAGATTTTCTGCACAGGTTGACTGATGCAGTGTTGCCAGACTAGTGCCACACTTCCAATAAACAGGAACAGAGGGATACATAAGGTTAGGTAAAAAAAAAAGGGGTAAAGGTGTTCTGTAACCTATGCGGTCGCAGGGGAGCGAGGCATCAGAGACCTCATTTTCTGTACGGGTCAGCATACTGAGAGCGGCGCCCATCTCCTCTCCCTCGCTGCTTTACCCTCCTTGATCCTAAAGAAGGCAGGTACCTATTTACAGCTAAGTGAACTAGGAAACTGTACTAAAGCCAAGGCGCGCAAACGGTCACCCATCCACTTGGTAACCCCGCTCGGTGTTGTTTAACCTTAGCTTGGGGAAAGCGAGTGCTCTGACCATCGAGTTATCCCGCCCCACATAACGAATGAAGAACCCTAATTATCATTATGCCACAAAGTCATTAGAAAGGTTTACAAAAAGGGAGTGGGTGGGTACTATAAGAGCTCACTACCCGGTAGTCTCTAAATCCTTGGTGCACTTTGAGTCATTCTGCAAAACTTTTGAGTGAATACGTTTTGAGTAAATTGGTCAGGATAGGGTGGAGTGTAGGAGTGCAAGTGATTATCTACAGGTGCGATGATCGTACAGTGTGTCTGTTTGAGTGTATACGTGTCTGCATGTGTTCTATTGTGTTCTATGTGTTCTAAGTTGCTCCTCCCCTTTTCCTGAACACGTAAAAAGTAACAGTTTTCAAAGCTAAAAACCAAATAAAAAAGAACACAGCAAATAAAGAACGCTTTTAAAACTTTGTTTTTGTGGAAACCTGTAGAAAAGGGCAAAGCAGGTAAACTGCATGTCATCCCCAGTGCGCTGAAGATAGACACTGATTGTGATTGACACTCTAACATTTGGATAGCGTCATTGTGGTTGTTGTTGTTGTTGCTGCTGGTTGTTTGTTTCTGCTGCTTGGCATGTCGTGTACAGATAGAGAAACCTGTGGGTGAATCATGCAATCGATAGGATGATTCCAAGGCTCGATATGCCGAAAGATGTGTATTTTCATTGCCCTATTTTGTAAATTTTACATCAGTTACATTGTACAATGCTGCATCTCTGTTGATATAGAAATGTACTAATATATCATACTCTTCTCTCTATGTCTGTCTATCCTTGTCTGTCTATATGTCTGTCTCTGTCTGCCTGTATGTCTGACCGTTTGTTTGTCTGTCTCTCTGAATATCATTCTCTCTCTCTCTCTCTCTCTCTTCTCTCTCTCTCTCTCTCTCTCTCTCTCTCCTCTCTCTCTCTCTCTCTCTCTCTCTCTCTCTCTCTCTCTCTTCCTCTCTCTCTCTCTTTTCTCTCTCTCTCTCTCTCTCTCTCTCTCGTCTGTCTGTCTGTCTGTCTGCCTGTCTATCTATCTATCTATCTATCTATCTATCTATCTACCTATCTATCTATCTATCTATCTATCTATCTATATCTATATATATATATATATATCTATATCTATCTATATCTATCTATATGTATGTATGTATGTATGTATGTATGTATGTATGTATGTAATGTATGTATGTATGTATGTATGTATGTATGTATGTATCTATCTATCTATCTACTCTCTCTCTCTCTCTCTCTCCTCTCTCTCTCTCTCTCTCTCTCTCCTCTCTCTCTCTCTCTCTCTCTCTCTCTCTCTCTCTCTCTATATATATATATATATATCTGTGTGTGTGTGTGTGTGTGTGTGTGTGTGTGTGTGTGTGTGTGTGTGTGTGTGTGTGTGTGAGAGAGAGAGAATGAAGCGAGAGGAGAACGGATGAGGAGAATGTAGCGAGAAGCGAGGATTTTTGGGGGGGATTCATTCTTTATTCTTTTATATCGAGAATAATGGGATAAGCACTCTTGTGCTTTTTTACATCCAGTCCCCGTGTGTATGCAGTTTTGTAAATGTCATTTGTTCCCACCGGCACACGATGGCATACTCTTACGAAAAGCGGAACAGGATTTAACGTGTACGCAAGATGTTTCTGCGTGCGTTCGCACACGGGGCCTTGGTTTAAAGTCTCATCCGAAGGACTTTTCGGGATGTGGAGTCAGCACTGATGTTAACTCCAGGAGAAAAAATCTCCTCGACCGGACTCGAACCCGGGTCGTCAAATTGCCAGCGCAATGTTCTGACCACTAGGCTATCCGTCCCCCCCGAGGAGGAGAATGTAGCGAGAGGAGAAAGGAGGAGGAGAATGTAGCGAGGTGTAACTGAACTTTTTGCTGATCACACCTCTATTTTTCTCATTCTGACTTGAAACAACTATCTCTTTATATGCAAGAAAATGCCAATCAATTGCTGGAATGGACCAAACTTAATCATATGGCCCTAAATCATCAAAAAACAAAATAAATGATAATTACGTCTCGACAAAAACGGCAAAAAAATAACCTTTGTTTTGCCACCAATTTATATTGATAATAATATTATTAAAGAAGTAGACAGGCATAGACTACTAGGAGTTACTATTGATAATGATCTTTCCTGGTCACGCCAAATTGACTTTCTGTACAAACGAATCTCTCAAAAGATATTTCAACTCTCTAAAATTAAACACTTTCTTGACCTATATTCTCGTAGACAGTTTTATTATAACGTATAATTCAATCATTTATTGATTACGCCTCAACATTATATGATGGATGTAGTTCTATTAGCTTAAAATCCCTTTTAAGAATCCATAAACGAGCTGTTAAAGCGATACTTTTAAAGCCTTCCACCTTGTCACCCCGAGACTATATTAAATTGGATATTCTCCCTCTAACTTACCATCTGGAATATAATAAAGTGATCATAATGTTTCGTATAAATGAACGGTTTTGCTCCATCTACCCTGACTACTAGGTTCCCAGTTAATCAGTCAAGATACACCAAAAACAATAATTCCTAAACCAAGGCTCGGTCTTTACAAAACAAGTCTTCGTTACACTGGAGGAACTGTTTGGAATTCTTTACCAAAAAATATTAAAGATAAAAGTAGTATAGCACCTTTTCAGCGTTTTTTTTTCCTGTTTCAAAAAAATGCGTCAAACATACCCCTAAACTATAGTCGTTGTCATTATTATACATGTTAAAACAAATGACAAGATTTACAAAACTGCATACACACGGGGACTAGATGTTAAAAAGCACATGAATGTTTTGTCCATTATCCTGGATATAAAAGAATAAATAAATAAGATAAATAAATAAAATAAGCGTGTTTCCTATTTGAAGCTGGAGTACCCCTGGACCACCATCACCCTCCCACTCATTCTCAAAATGCTAGTCTTGTAGGGGAGACAATATTCACATTTGTTGAAAAGACCACCTTCACTGGAAAAAAAAACCCCAACACAAAACAAATACACCAGAGGACAGAAAAGGAGTATGGTCTTGTAGTAATGAGGACACGCCCTGTCCTTGCTGGGGATGAGTAGCCCGTTACTCTCATTCAAGATACCTGTTTTCAATCCACATCGTGTTCAGGGCCATGCAGTGCAATACAATACAATACAATACAATACAATATGATACGATGCAATACAATATGATACGATAAAATACAATACAAACCAAGACAATACGATATAATGCAATACAATGCAATAAAATGCAATACAATAAAATACAATAAAATGCAATATAGTACAATAGGTAACACAATGCAGTGCATTACAATACAATACAATACATCGCAACGCAATGCAAAATGACGCAATGCAATACAATACATAACAATACAATACCGTAAATTCCTCTCTCTCTCTCTCTCTCTCTCTCCTCTCTCTCTCTCCTCTCTCTCTCTCTCTCTCTCCTCTCTCTCTCCCCTCTCCTACTCTCTCTCTCTCTCTCTCTCTCTCTCTCTCTCTCTATATATATATGTATATATATATATATATATATATATATATATATATATCAATACAAGAATATGATACACAATACAATACTATAGAATATAATACAATGCACTACAATATAGTATGATGCAGTACAAAACAATATAATACAAATTGCTCAGGTCAAAGCCAGGCCTACATTTAAATAAGTATTGGTATGCTTTTAAATATCCTGTTGAAATTTGTCTTCAGCAAAAAGATCTCAGCAAAACAACATGTACTTTCCTTTAAAGGTAAAAAACCCAACTCATTTGAACTCAGAAAATGGTTGCCTACATTGCAAGGTGCTTGACAACAGTAATCAACAGAACAATTCTTCCACGGGTGTGTACTTGCAATCTCACAGTGATGGCCAGTTGGGATGCGTGAGTCACAGTGTATGTTCTGGCGGATCCCCGCGATGTTAAGTTGAGGAACGCACAACAGAAACGAAAGCAATATAAACCAGACTAAAGTCTGCACGACACCCAGTCTTGCTCTGACATGAATCAAAATCTTCTTTTTTAAAGTCAGCATTCCTCTCCTTAATTGTTTCGGCATTCGTTGAAGTTTAAAAGAATCTAGCTTCCATAAAAGAAAAACACAAGAAGTT
>CM060321.1:22407288-22419788 GCA_030674155.1 Stramonita haemastoma
TCTCTGTCTGTCTGTCTGTCTGTCTGTCTGTCTGTCTGTCTCTCTCTCTCTCTCTCTCTCTCTGTCTCTCTCTCTCTCTCTCTCTCTCTCTCTCTCTCTCTCTCTCTCTCTCTCTCTCTCTCTCTCTCTCTCTCTCTCTCTCTCTCTCTCTCTCTCCACTCTTCAGATTCCTCAACCCATTCTTCTTGCATCGTTGTTGTTTTTTAAATGCAGGCCATTTAGCTTAGATCTATTTTGCGTTTCTTCTCTCTGCAAGTAAGACAAAAACAGAAGCAAATGGTGGATTCCCTGAAATATAAACTAGAACCTCTGTTTTTAAGCTGCTTTTCCACAAGGAAGCAGGCGAAAATTGAGCTCATCTTCTACGTGCTCCAAACAAATACCAAGTAGCAGCGTTTTTTACATGATGTTAACATTTCCATCTTTTTAACACAGTGCCTTGACGTTTAAGCTAAGCTCTGTTATTTGTTTCGTTGCTAGCTTATCTTTTCTTG
This sequence comes from Stramonita haemastoma, assembly GCA_030674155.1. Lineage (NCBI taxonomy): Eukaryota > Metazoa > Mollusca > Gastropoda > Neogastropoda > Muricidae > Stramonita > Stramonita haemastoma. Next base: position 22,407,783 of record CM060321.1, read on the forward strand.
ATACAGAAAGCTTACTGATGAATACAATTTTCACAATGTCTAATTCTACGCTAAGAAAGATAGATGAAACAAGGCAAAATAAACCTAACATCTGTTTTCTTAACTGGTTTGGTATGTTGCTAATCAGGAAGGATGCATGGATTAGATATGTTGTTGTTTAAAAATCTGATACTATATATTGTAAAAGCAAAAAAGAGACAACGGAAACGTGCAAATGGGGACTATAAGCTGGGTATAAGAGCAGACAAAAAGGTAAACAAAAAGATGTATAAACAAAAACAAAATCGTTTACTAAGCATAGAAAAAATTCAGTGAGTTTGTTTGACAGAAATAAAAGGTCAAGAAAACTACTTGAAAAGCATAACTATAAGCAAGGAAGAGAATGCCGTGACATCATCTTTATTCACAAAACAGGACTGATTTATCCATTCAGTTCCGAACTTTTCTTTCTGCTGTCCAATAATACAGTTCTGGGGTGGCCTGTCAATAAGAATTGTTATTCTGTTGTGGTGACATGAATATTCAAATCCATATCCCAGTCAATAGGCCCACATCTTTTTGAGTCTTCTTCTGTCGTAGCGGCATAGTTATTATAGAACCATGTAAATCACAATAAATCTATGTGCAAGTCAAAGAAGTTGTCTAGTTTTTTTTGTCAAAAAAGCAGGAGCTACGTTCAGTTGATTCGGATGAGGCAGTTTGTTCTCTGACGTGTTCATTTGAAAACTGTAGAGCATGTAGGAGAGAGAGAGGGGGAGAGAGAGAGAGAGAGAGAGAGAGAGAGAGAGAGAGAGAGAGAGAGAGAGAGAGAGAGAGAGAGAGAGAGAGAGAAGAGAGAGAGAGATTCACAGGATAAAAGCCATTTGAAAGAACCTTCCTCCCCCCCCCCCCCCCCCCCACAACCACCACCACCAAACGAAAAAAAATCAAACTTCTAATATCAAACAGCAAAAAATCACACACAACACACACACACACACACACACACACACACACACACACACACACACACACACACACACACACACACACAGATATATATATATATATATATATATATAACTCTTTCTCTTGTTTGCACACACATATGCTCTCTCTTTTGTTTACACACACACAACACCACACACGCACACGCACACGCACACGCACACACACGCACACACACACACGCACACACACATACACACACATACATACATGCACACACGCATACGCGCACACACGCATACGCGTGCGCGCGCGCGTTCGCGCTCAAAATTCTAGTGATGATCCTGTGACGTAGCCACCACGTCACAGGATCCAATTTAATCCAATCACCTATCCCACTCCCTCCCTCTCCTCTCCATCCCCACCACCCCCCTTACCCCCACTCCCTCTACCCTGAAGTCAGGCCTCGTGACCTTTAACACCACACCTCTCTGAGTCCATCAGGAGCGTAAACATCCAGGGAAAACGGCCGTCTGTCAGTTCACAATGGCCATTGTATGTGATGAAGTTCTCCTTCTGAGCAGCAGCCCTGATAGAGAGCCTTCCACAACAATGCCAACCCTCCCCCACCCACCACCACCACCACTACCACCACCACCACCCCCACCACAACCATCATCCCAATCCAACACCAGTGTGTTTGTTTGTTTTTTATAGATTTCCTTCTGGAGTGCTGGCTAACAGATTTTGAGGTGGAATCAAACCTTAATTCTATTTAAACAGGAGAAAGTGAGGGATGAGATGAACCCCTTTCATTAAAGGGCTGTGCTATCATCCTGTGGGGTCATTGTTGTGTCTGCAGTCAGGAAGGGGGACTGGCCATGAGCTCATAACCTGGCTGTCCCTGAATCGTTGGCTATTCAAACAGCCGGCAGAACTACAGAGAGGAAGCATCATCTTGGAGCTGCTGCTGCTGCTGCTGCTGCTGCTTAATGGACAAGTTCAGGATAGGATCGCTTATTGAGGGCGAGTAATCACTATTAGAATAATGTGATGACCCTTCTATTTCATTGCTGGTCTGTTTGTGTGCTTGACTGACTCGTCTGTCTGGCTGTCTGTCTGTCTGTCTGTCTGCCATCTTCCTCTTTCTTTGTCTTGTCTCTTTCTCTCTGCCTGTTTGTCTGTTATTTTATCTATCTTTCTTTCTTTCTTTCTTTCTTTCTGTCTGTCTGTCTGTCTGTCTGTCTGTCTGTCTGTCTGTCTGTCTCTCTCTCTCTCTCTCTCTCTCTCTCTCTCTCTCTCTCTCTCTCTCTCTCTCTCTCTCTCTCTCTCTCTCTCTCTCTCTCTCTCTCTCTCTTCTTTCTTTCTTCTTTCTTTCTTTCTTTCTTTCTTTCCTTCTTCTCTCCTCCTCTTTCTGCCTTATCTCATTACCCTCAATAAAGTATTCGAGTTTGTTCTCTCTTTTCCTGAAATGATTCATATCCATTCTTTTTTTTTTTTTACTTTCATGTGATTGAGTTAAGTTTTTATTTGACATTATCTTCTTATATTGGGTGCCAAAACAAATTCAAAGTTCTGTCCTTGAACTGGAAACCACAGAACATGTTTTTGAAATTGCCGCTTTCTAAAGAAACGGGACAATAATAAGATCATCTTCTTCTGTGCAAAACAAAAACACTGTCTGGCAGGAGTTTTTACCAGAGAAAGCTTTCATCTCTTGGGTCACAGTACTGTGATTTTTTAAGAACTCTAGAAGACTACTGCAGTTTTTTGTGGTTCTTTTAGTGTTTTTAGTTTGGGATTTTCCAATAATGGAGGGAGGAGAAAACGACAGATTTGTCTGTTTGATACCGAAAGACTGTAGGACAATGATAAAGGTTGTATGATACCCAATACTAACTACTTAAAAAAGATTACACCTGAGTTTTTTATCACAATAGTCTGAACTAAGTCGAAACAGCATTTCAATGACTTCACATTTGAAACAAAGTAAAACACAAGGTAAACAAAACAATCAGTGAGATGCAGAGTTAGAATAAATATTGGACAAGGGAGCAGGGCAAGGAAAAAGAGATGCATGAATCAACCTTGCTTAGCTACACGTTTTGACACTGTTCACATAAACAGAGTGCAGGCAAAAGGTATTTGGGCGAAGGTGGTGGAAAAAAACCATTTAGACAAAGGTGGAAACATTTAGACAAAGGTGGAAACATTTAGACAAAAGTGGAAATATTTAGACAAAAGTGGAAACATTTAGACAAAGGTGGAAACATTTAGACAAAAGTGGAAACATTTAGACAAAAGTGGAAACATTTAGACAAAAGTGGAAACATTTAGACAAAAGTGGAAACATTTAGACAAAGGTGGATGCAAAAGAATGAAGGCAAAGATAGAGGCAAAAGTGCTTGGCAAAGTGGAGAAGAAAACATTTGGGCAAAGGTGGAAAAAAAGCATGAAAAATTTGAGGCAAAGATGGAAGCAAAAGCATTAAAAAATCTGGGGCAAAGATGGAAGCAAAAGCATTAAAAAGTTTGGTCAAAAGTGGAAGCAGAAACATTTGGGCAAAGGTGGAGACGGTCCCCTTCCTCCCTTCCAGCCAGTCATAACCATCCACAGCACATCTCCACACTCTCTCTCTCTCTCTCTCTCTCTCTCTCTCTCTCTCTCTCTCCTCTCTCTCTCTCTCTCTCTCTCTCTCTCTCTCTCTCTCTCTCTCTCTCTCTTCTCTCTCTCTTCTCTCTCTCTCTCTCTTCTTCTCTTCTCTCTCTCTGTGGGAAAAATGGCCTCTGTCAATGCTACATTGCCCGTGGTATCTGATGACGTTGTCATTCCAAGCAACATCCAGGATAAATGGTTGTTTTCTGCAAACACTGTTGTTCTTTCTGTGGACAGCCCCCATCACTTGACGTAGATTTTCTGCACAGGTTGACTGATGCAGTGTTGCCAGACTAGTGCCACACTTCCAATAAACAGGAACAGAGGGATACATAAGGTTAGGTAAAAAAAAAAGGGGGTAAAGGTGTTCTGTAACCTATGCGGTCGCAGGGGAGCGAGGCATCAGAGACCTCATTTTCTGTACGGGTCAGCATACTGAGAGCGGCGCCCATCTCCTCTCCCTCGCTGCTTTACCCTCCTTGATCCTAAAGAAGGCAGGTACCTATTTACAGCTAAGTGAACTAGGAAACTGTACTAAAGCCAAGGCGCGCAAACGGTCACCCATCCACTTGGTAACCCCGCTCGGTGTTGTTTAACCTTAGCTTGGGGAAAGCGAGTGCTCTGACCATCGAGTTATCCCGCCCCACATAACGAATGAAGAACCCTAATTATCATTATGCCACAAAGTCATTAGAAAGGTTTACAAAAAGGGAGTGGGTGGGTACTATAAGAGCTCACTACCCGGTAGTCTCTAAATCCTTGGTGCACTTTGAGTCATTCTGCAAAACTTTTGAGTGAATACGTTTTGAGTAAATTGGTCAGGATAGGGTGGAGTGTAGGAGTGCAAGTGATTATCTACAGGTGCGATGATCGTACAGTGTGTCTGTTTGAGTGTATACGTGTCTGCATGTGTTCTATTGTGGATTAGAAAGCAAGAGGTAACGCACCTGCCTAGAAAGCAGTCCAGGTTCGAAGTGTGTGACAGTTTGATCCACATTTCTGCCCGAAACTTTTTCGCCCTTCCCTAGACCGAGTGTGTTTGTCTGGGCCTTTCGGATGAAACGATAAGCCAAGGTCCCGTGTGTAATACGCATTAAATGCACGTAAAAGAACCCACGACAACAAGAGAAATGTTCCTGGCAAGATTTTGTAGAAAAAAATGACAACTCTATGATAGGGAAACAGAATTGATACACATGCAGACAGGAACAGAAAAAACTAATGGGTGGCGCTACTCTTGTGGCGATGCCCTCTCCCCGGTAGAGCAGCTCGAATTCCACGGAGAGAAATATACCGTGACTTAAAGTCATATACAATGCAATATAACACAATCCAATGCAATGCAATACAGTGCAATGCATAGGAAAGCATAACAATACAGTACAATACAATATAATGTGTCTAATATCACATCGAGTGAACAGACGTTGAACTGAAGAAAGAAAATACAATACAATACAAAACAATACAATACAACACGATACTTTCAGTCAAAACAACAGGTTGCTTGCCAAACTATTTGCCTGTGCCTCTGCCTGCCTGCCTGCCTGCCTGCCTGCCTGCCTGCCTGCCTGCCTGCCTGCCTGCCTGTCTGTCTGTCTGTCTGTCGTCGTCCGTCCGTCCGTCCCTCCGTCCGTCCGTCCGTCTCTCTCTCTCTCTCTCTCTCTCTCTCTCTCTCCTCTCTCCTCTCTCTCTCTCTCTCTCTCTCTCTCTCTCTCTCTCCTCTCCTCTCCTCTCTCTCTCTCTGTAGTTATGTTGTTTCTTTGCTCCGTAACACACCCCATTCTATCCCTACTCTGTTTTAAATTCTCAAGTATCAAAGTTTGAATTCATTTTACTTTTTTTTCCAATATTATGATCGCCGCAAAAAAAATCCTCGAGCTTCGAAAACCAACGGCACATATTTTGAACTACCTGTTCCTAAAATAAACCAAATGTATGGCAGTGCTTTTTTTTACCATAACTGTAATGTTTCCATCTCTGAACACACTGTGCATTGATTTTCAAACTGCAGTCGTGTGTGCTTTTTACCCTCTTTGAAACAAAAAGCTTGTGCATGGATCAAAATTGCACACAACTATTATCTACTACATAAAAAAAAAAATAAAGAAGAAAAGAATTTAACCTGTGTTTGTGTCAGTTGGGCAGGTATGTCTTACGCCTGATGAATCCTACGTGAGCTGGCAAATAGGACTTTAAAATGGAAAATGACGACCGTTTCTTTTTATTACCTTTGGAGGTTTGTTTGCTTACGGTTTCTTTCGGTTTTGTTGCTGTTTTTGTCTCTTTTTTTTGTTCCCTGGCTAGAGCGCATAGTTTCACCAGTAGTGAGATGTCTGTGCATGCGGCCGTCTTTACCTATCATTAGAGGTAGGCATATTCCAACTACAGTGAGAGAATGTGCCGTTTAAAAGAAAAGGCCTTGTTTTTTCTTCCAATAACAGAAGCGAATGCAGTTTAGCTAAAAAGAAATCACAAAAAGTAGGAAAAATGTAAAAGAAATGCAGGCAAGTGGTATACAATAGAGATGCGTACAAAATATTAAATATTGTGTAGAAGAGAAGTCACTCTCTTCAGTCAGAATGAAAAGGTCAGGTAAAGACAGAGAACAGCAGGAGCCAGAAAGCTTCAGCTTACAAGAAGAGTGAGGATGGTAAGTATTTTCCTCTTACAAGAAAAGGAAAGACAGGCACGTCAGTCCAGCTCCCTCAGTGTCCTGACTGTGCCACCACTTGCAACAACCCTCCCCTCCCCTCCCCAGATTATGGATGATTCATCCACAGCAATGTTTGTCTTTGCTGTTGTTGCTTTTTGTGATGATGTTGTACTGTATCAACACATCTCCCTGCAATATTAAGGTTTAGTTTGTTTAGTAGGTAGCTTGTTTTTTTCCTTATTTACTCATCCAACCAAGGGGACGGGATAGCTTATCCACTAGCCAAGGTTAAGCAGCATTGAGTGGGGTTACCAAGAGGGTGGGTGACCGTTTGCGTACCTTCGCTTCAGTGCATCCCCAGTTCACACCAGCTGTAAATGGGTACCTGCCTCTTTAGGGTCAGGGAAGGTAAAGCAGGGAGGGAGAGGAGATGGGTGCCGCCCACAATATACTGACCTCTATAGAAGCTGAGGTCTCTGACACCTCGATCCCCTGTGATCACAAAGGCTATGGGACACCTCTGCCTTACTGTTTTACCTATTTATTGAATCATTGCTTACACAGTTAAATGAATGTTCTGAATTCAAATGTCACCCTTTTGTTTGTGTGTTCTTTCTGTAGCAGCGCTGTTAGCAGCAAACACTCGGCAGTCTTTCCTAAATAGCAGGTGGGGAGCTACAGCATGTCTTTGCATTTTTTTTTCCAAATGTGATTAGTGAGAGAGAGTTCATAATTTGGAATTGGGTGGTCCACATGGTGTTAAGCTAAAGAAAGCACACCACACTGCCACCACCACCACTGCCCACCACCACCACCACCACCACCAACGACAACAGCTAACAATCAAGACACGTCTCATATTATGAAGATTAGGTCCTTAGCTTTGCACGATGACTAAAACATAGCTGTCACACAAAATGTTCAACATGCAGAGAAAAGTACTCAGGCAGGTTTTACTTGCTTGCGATAGGCTGCCACCTGACAGCTTCAGAACAATGCCCTACGATTGCACAACGACTCCAGAAAAAACAACAACAAACAAATCATTTTTATGTGAACTCAGAACGGAGGCAGCTTCTCATGATAGATGTGACTTCCACTGAAAGAATGAACGACTCCAGGTATCTATTTTCAGAATAAAAGTTAAAGGCACTATCTGGAAAACTCTGTGAATTGATGTTTTCTATTCTGTCTTCATGTAGAGAGATGAGCAGAGACAGTGCAGAACCAACACTACTCGCTTTAATACACGCGTCAAGAATTCTATGCACAAAAAATAGCTAGTACTGTATCGACTAATCTCACAGTTGACGTAGATAGGAAAAAAAGATGTTTTGTTTTCTATCGAAAGGGGGAAAAAACTTCAGGAATGAAACAATGAAGCAGAAAATAAAAGACATTGAATGCAATGAAGAGGGGAAGCCAAAGAAAATCATTAGGATTATTTGTTGTAGTGAAAAGGTCAGGCACAGGAGAATCAAGGAGAGGCAGATCAAAAAAGCATGTCAGACTAGAGGGTGGGGATGGTGAAATAATGAGGAAAAAAAATAAATTATACACGAAATAAAACGTCAAAAGATGACGAAAGTACGGGTTAGCTGCATGTCAGTTTAGATGCTTGCCGGAACAGAACAGAACAGGGTATAGGTGATGAAAAGAGTACCTGTGATACTGCCGCTGCTGCTGCTGTTCCCATCATTACTGCCGCTGCTGCTGCTGTTGCTGTCTCCGTTATTACTGCCGCTGCTGCTGTTGATGCTGTTGCTGTTCCCATCATTACTTCTGCAGCTGCTGCTGTTGCTGTTCCCATCATTACTGCCGCTGCTGCTGCTGTTGCTGTTTCCATCATTACTGCCGCTGCTGCTGCTGTTGCTGTTCCCATCATTATCTGCGCGCTGCTGCTTGCTGTTGCTGTTTCCGTTATTACTGCCGCTGCTGCTGCTGATGCTGTTGCTGTTCCCATCATTACTTCTGCAGCTGCTGCTGTTGCTGTTCCCATCATTACTGCCGCTGCTGCTGCTGCTTAATATGTTACCCTCATATACATGCGTGCATGTGCTGTTGCTGTTCCATCAATTACTGCGCTGTGCTGCTGTTGCTGTTTCTGTTATTACTGCCGCTGCTGCTGTTATTGCTGTTGCTGTTCCACATATTACTCTGCAGCTGCTGCTGCTGTTGATGCTGTTGCTGTTCTCGTCATTATTTCTGCAGCTCCTGCTGCTGCTGCTGCTGTTGACACTGTTGCTGTTCCTATCATGTAGCTGTTGATGCTGTTGATGCTGTTGCTGTTCCCATCATTACTGCTGCTGCTGCTGCTGCTGCTGCTAATAATAATAATAATAATAATAATAATAATAATAATAATAATAATAATAATAATAATAATAATAATAATAATAATAATAATGATGATGTGACAGTACAAAAGAAAATTTAGGCAGCATTATGTCAATATAATTTATAAATGTTTGTATTCTGGATGACTGCTCGTTCAATGTTGTTTTCACTAACTCATGATGAGAGAGAGAGAGAGACAGACAGACAGACAGACAGACAGACAGACAGAGACAGACAGACAGACAGACAGACAGACAGACAGACAGAGATATAGAGAGGAAGAGCAGAGACAGAGCAGGGACAGAGCAGGCATAATATAGAGTGTCACAAAAGAGAACAAATTTAACAGCCTTTGACGCCAATGACCCACTATACACATAGTCACATCCAATTGCCATAACACATGTAGTAGGGCAATTATCTAAAGGATCAAGCTAGTGTTACCCTCACACAATAGACAAACCAGACCACCTCCAGACTCCAACTGTAAAGGTCACTTATTCCAATTAAAGTATGCCAGAGCAGTTTATCACAGTAACTTCACTACTAGTCCACATTACTTTACCTCTGATCAATGTTTCTAATACACTTCATTTACAGTATCTGCATACACCAGATTAGTAACTCATGAAATTCCACTTTTAACATCAACATCCAACCTTAGAATAAAGCCGAGATCACACAGTTAAATAGTACAATTCTCATTATTTTAGCCAACTTTCATGTGCAAAGCAAGTACACACTTTTAGTGAACCAGATCAATAAATTCAGTCAGTACACACAAACGAAATTCACTTATCAAATCAGCTTTTTACCTTGACAAATCTGTATGATTAACAACTGCTGTCAAAAAGAAAATGTTTTACTTATAGCTCAAGCAGAAAAAGAAAAAAGCCGATGTTTTCTTCTCTAAGTCAGTCTTACACTCACCACACAACAATCCCTCTGACTTAAATAATAGTGCTGCACCAGACAGCAATCAAGAGAATGACATTGCAAAACCATGTACACACACCCATATATAAATATAATTATATGATATATTGGCCCAGTAGTAGGAATACTACTTCCAACTGACCAATGAACACATTTGAAAACTGAGACTAGCTAATGCTGACTACACATTGGAATCAGCTGACAAACAAATTTACAAGCTTAGACTATAAGCTACCACAAAATCTACTGATTCAGTAGAGAGGAGAGGGGTCGGGGTAGTGGATGTGTAATTCCTCAAGTAACAGGCCCCCAGCTTGTTGAGTGAAGACCAGCTGTGGCAATCTCTAGAGTGTCTATCCCAGGGCTGTCTAAGGGGACATCTCTGAACACTTCACAGCCCTGCCTCAGGCCACACAAAAGAAGACCTTACTGTAGGTGATGAAGAGACTGAAAAAAATAAAATTGATAAGAGACTGTACAACAACATTGATAACGAGACTGTACAACAACACTGATAAAGAGACTGTACAACAACACTGATAAAGAGACTGTACAACAACATTGATAACGAGACTGTACAACAACATTGATAAAGAGACTGTACAACAACACTGATAAAGAGACTGTACAACAACACTGATAAAGAGACTGTACAACAACACTGATAACGAGACTGTAAAACAACACTGATAACGAGACTGTACAACAACACTGATAACAAGACTGTAAAACAACACTGATAACGAGACTGTACAACAACACTGATAACAAGACTGTAAAACAACACTGATAAAGAGACTGTACAACAACACTGATAAAGAGCTTGAAAAACATAGACTGTGCCACCAGCCCTGGGGCTTTAGGCCTAGTGTAATTCATCTGCACAATCACACTGAGTTGCCAAGTCTCTGATCCCATGCAGAGAGAGTGGAGATGTAAGATAAGAAAGGAATGAAAATACACACACCTCAGTTGCTTTCTTTATAAAAGTCGTAAGTGACTTAAAAGAAAGTCCAAACCACAACCACAGGTACAAAAACAGACAAGACATCCTTTGTTTAAATAGCACACTGTAAAACACAACCCAAGTTGAAGACATTCTTTCTAGAAAGGGGGAAAGGGAAGGGAAGAGGAGGTGCAACACTCAAAACTTATAGTATGCAAAGTGTGCACACTATAACAATCATATAATTCTTTTAAAAAAATATTTAAAATTTGGAATTTAAATATAATTATGCAAAGTATGCCCCTCAATATCATGTAAATGCACGGGGGAAAAACTTGACTTTATATGGTTCTTCCACTTCTTGGGCAGGTAATCAGAACATGCATTGTTCTTCAAAGAGATTATTAAAAACCATATTTATTTTTGAATACGATTCAAAAGCTGAATAAAGATTTCTTTGTAGCAATGCTGTCAAAAAAGATTAGAAGAAGAAGAAAGAAGAAGAAGAAGAAGAAGAAGAAGAAGAAGAAGAAGAAGAAGAAGAAGAAGAAGAGAGAAGAAGAAGAGCAGCAGCAACAACAGCAGCAACAACAAAAACAACAACAACAACAAAAGTCAACATGCTCAACATTTGCTAACTCACAGAAAATGATAGGCGCCACAGAAAACTGTGGAATATTGACTAGACATCAAGAGAAGCCTCTATAACCTTTAAATCCATGTTCTACTCCTTTGTGCAATCTTGTAAACGTCAGACATAATAATTTCAGCAGAACTATCATCCTGACCAGTAGTATGTAACTAGGATCAAACAAAAAGGTGAGTATTAAATGACGCTAAAACCAACAACATTTTATTCAAAGTTTAAAAATACATAGTTTAAACCCAGACATTCAGATTATAAAGTAATGACATGAAAAAACATTACAACATTAAAGTATTCTTTAAAATAAAACACACAGAACTATGATTCCAAACGTGAGAGGGTTTTCTTTTTTTTCCTTTTTTTATACTTTATTCATGTACTACAGTTCCATTATGGTATCCTTGAAACTGTTGCTTTTTGTTATCATTTTTCCTGACCATTTGCGCACCATTGTCATTTCTTTTGTCTCTCCATCTTAACGTATACAACGCACACAATCAGGACAACAAGGCAAGCAATACTCTGCTGACAGACCAGCAGAACACAGACATCTTTGTGCAGGCAGTAGCTCTCTCTAACAACGTCCTTAACCTCTCCCCCAGTTACTTCTTCCAGGCCATAAACGTCAACAGGAAATGGCTTCTGTCAAGGCCAAGATGGCCAGCCCGTGTGATGAAGCTGTCATTCTAAATAGCATCCCCAGATTTAGGATAAAAGCATCTGCAATGATGCAAACGGTCTTTCTGATTTCAGACTCAGATCTAAAGGTTTGTTTTTTTGTTTGTTTGTTTTATCATATAAGACTGCGAGAAAAGGCTTGTCATAAAATAAAAGCATGATTTAATATAAAGGCAAGGACGGACAAGATTTGAAATGATACTGTATCTTTCCTCAGAAGTCGGA
>CM060321.1:22424788-22452288 GCA_030674155.1 Stramonita haemastoma
AAAGGATGAGTGAGTTCAGCATGAGGGAGAACATGCTCATAAAAGATGTGTATAATTATATTGTAACTGCCAGTAAAACGTTGTGTGTATGTATGTATTTACGTATGTACGTAGGTATGTGTGTGTGTGTGTGTGTGTGTGCGCGCGCGCGCGGGGTGCGTGTGTGTGGTTGTGTGTGTATGTCTGTACGTAAGTTTGTGTATCTCGTTATGTGTGTGTATGCATATGTGTATGTATGGTGGTGCATGTGCGCATGTGTTTGTGTAGAGGGTAGGAGTGTTCCCACACAATATTTGATAACAAAAATTATTCCTGCTTAGAGAACACTAGAAGTCCATATCCGAAGAGCAATACAGGAGAATGGCGACATCTTCATTGTCAGGCTGGTTATCTCCACCAGCCTGCTGAACCCTTCCTCCTCTTCTTCTCCCAGGCCATAACTGTCAGCAGGAAATGGCTTCCGCCAAGGCCAAGATGGCCAGGCTGCCTGATGAAGCTGTCATTCTAAACAGTGCACCCAGATTTAGGAAGAGAAGCATAGTTGATGATGCGAACTATCTCTCCTCTTTCAGTTTTATTTCGCTTACATGTTCAACCTTTTTCTAAGGCTGTAGGGAAAAAAACATGTGAGAGAATCAAACCAGGATTTTGTTTGATAATAAAGTGGAAAGTGAAAGGAGGGAAAGTGTAATGGGCGTGGCTTATGTTGGCCTGTCTTGTTAAAAAAAATAATAAACAGATGTTTACTTTGACAAACATAAATGGTAAACATACGCACAGTGAGAACAATAACAAAAAAGTGCTTATAGCATGCTCAAAACAAATCTGCATTTACATCAATAAGAAAGGGGTCAAACTATAACTCTCTCTCTCTCTCTCTCTCTCTCCTCTCTCTCTCTCTCTCTCTCTCTCTCTCTCTCTCTCTCTCTCTCTCTCTCTCTCTCTCTCTCTCTCTGTTATATATATCATTATATATTATGTATTATAGTATGTATATATTTTATAGTATGTATGTATGTATATATGTATAGTATGTATGTATGTATGTATGTATGTATGTATTAGTATGTATGTATGTATGTATGATGTATATGTATATTAATATGTGTGAGAGAGAGGGGGGGTGGACAGACAAACAGGTATTTCATGTAGACAGGCAGACAGACAAAGTATAAAAAATCAAACAAAGTAAGTCACGAACTAGCAAATAACAAGCAAAAACACTAAATCAACATCAAAAATGGATACAATTCATCCACAGTAGGCGAGAGGGGTGTTCTGCTATTTTTCTCTCTGACATATTGTTGACTCCTTCCCTTAATCCAGCTGAAAGTCTTTGTTATTATGTGCATCTCTGCCTGTTTGCCTCTGTCTCTCTTCATCTCTCTCTATCTCTCTTTCTCTTAAATTTGTTTGAATTGTTGGTCTCAGTTACCACTTTTTGTATGATTTTGGAATATGCATTTTCAAGAGCACAGTTTTAGGGTGCATGCCAAGGTATATAATTATGGCAAAATCTAATCAACGATTACCTGTCATATATTCATTTTCTTCACTTTTTTTCTTCCCTCTCAATTGTATTGTGTCCAAAGGCCGAAGTACAATAAATGATTTCAGTGTTCAGTGTTCTCTGCTCTGTCTCTGTCTGTCTGTCTGTCTCTCTCTCTCAGTGTCTCCGTCTCTCTCTGTGTCTCTGTCTTTCTCTGTCTCTCTCTCTCTCTCTGTCTCCGTTTCTCTCTTTCTGTCTCCGTCTCTCTCCGTCTCTCTATCTGTCTCTGTCTCTCTTTTTGTCTCTCTTTCTCTGTGTCTTTATCTCTGTCTCTCTCGGTCTCTCATTCTGTCTGTCTGTCACTCTCTCTCTGTCTGTCTGTCTGTCTGTCTGTCTGCCTCGCTGTCCATGTCGCTGTCTCTGTCTCTGTCTCTCTCACGCTAAACATTAGGAATCATTCAGGGAGATGACCTTGTTTTAAAGTTGTACAAAGTTTCATGCTTTTTCTTCGAGAATTGATACTTGCCTCGCCATTTTTCTCAGGAAAATGAGGCCAACAGAGATTTTTTCTCCTGTCTTTTGTCAGGTCAGTTTTTGTTTTTTTTGTTTTTTTTATCTGCCGATTTGTGAAACTTTTTGTCTGATTAAGGGTTGTTTTTGAAGAAAGAAAAAAGGAACGGATTTCAATTATATTTTGAAATATTGATGTCAGACTAAAAACCAGACTTGGATATTTAGAGTAACGCTTACTGTGTGTACTTTATTTCTGTGTTTCTTTTTTTCATCATTTTTTTATTGTAAAAAAATATATAAACTTATCCGATCCTGCTTGTACTGGGTATTCATCCTGTTTTGTTTTCGTTGTGAAAAAGGAGGGGGAGGTTTTTGTTATCAAATCATGCTTATTCTGATTACTTACAATCCATTGCTGTTGTTCTTTTTATGAGAAGGGGGGAGGGGGAGAGTTTGTATCATTAACATTGATGTATTCTAACTGTTCTCCTATTGTGAAAGAGGAGAGAGGACAACTTTCTCAAAGTTTTAGTGATATTTTTCGGAGTTTTATATCTATAATTATATATTTTATATATATATATATTATATATATATATATATATATATATATATATATATATATATATATATATATATATATTCCAGATGACCTCCCGTGCATCATTTCAATAGGATCCTCAAACATAAGGCACAAAGATTCACTAGGTGTTAATTTTCTCCAAGTCATTTTTGTTTCTTGTGGGGTTTTGTTCTATTCTAAGCATATTTTCTTTTTCTTTTTGTCGCTGTCTTTTGATGGCAGCTTAAAAAGGCCATAGGGATATCAATTATTCTTGTGAATTCTATTAACACTTTTAAATTCTGAAAGGTATCTCACTGTAAGGTACCACAGCAGGGTGGTGTTTCAATCCCCGCTGGGACCTCTGATGAGGGCTCATCCAGGAGCCGAAAATCGAGTTAGGTCAAGCCAAAGGCATGGTTCTTACTTAGAAATGCCTAAAATGCTGTCATTGAATTTTGTGTGAGAGTTTATTTCTTTTAGTCCTCTCTCTCTCTCTCTCTCTCTCTCTCTCTCTCTCTCTCTCTCTCTCTCTCTCTCTCTCTCTCTCTCCTCTCTCTCTCTCTCTCTCTCTCTCTCTCTCTCTCTCTCTCTCTCTCTCTTTCCCCTGCTATCTTTTTTTCTCTGTCTCCCTGCAGTGGTGTAGTGTTTTTGTTTTCCTTACTGAATGGTTAACGTACGTATTCTCGTTCTGGTTTATCTTTTCCTGAGGACTGGAGGGACTTTAAACAAAGCAAACAGCCAACCAGGAACCTCTTGTATAATTATTGCCTGTTTCTTTCCTTCAATAAGTAACTTTTTGAACAATTTGATTCTTCCTTCAATAAGTAATTTTTCTAAACGATTTGATTTGATTCTGCCTCCCCCCCCCTCCCCCTTCCTTCGAAATAAAACCTCAACAAAAAACGAAAATGAAATGACAGACAAGAAAGAAGATGATAGGATGGGTTAGACGTTCACCTGCCTCACAAGTAAACTGTGGGTCTTTGGGTTCCATTCCCAGCCTTGCTTTCCCTTTCCAGTTTACCGAAAAAATCGAACTGGATGTCAAGCAGCTCGGATGAGACCTAGATATCAAGCATTTCGGAAGAGACTTTAATAAACATATAATACTTATTTTTCTATCTCAAATAGTTTTCACATCAGAATTGTTCGTTAATTATTACCTTAGAAACTGTAAAAACCTATGGCAGTGGCAGGGCCCTTAAATCAGATGTTTCCTGGCAGCGAAGTGGTTAAACCAGGCAGGACTCGTGTGCTTACAAACTTCTGGACGTCAAAAGAACGCATGACAGTTGAAAATATGAAAGATAAAGGAGGTACCTCCCAACTCTCCTGGCAAAACTGCAAGGTTTAATTCTCCGATATATCCACGGAGTTGGAATGCGGTGACCCCAGCTGTGGAAAAACAACAGTCGTGTACGTAACCAAACAGAATCTCACTATTAGTGAACCTTGGAACTCCAGCTGAGACAAAATACTCAACAAACTAACAGACAAGGCCATACATTTTTCTTAATCATTCCATTTCAATAAACTAAATACCCAACATCTTTCAACAAAGAAAACAATGTGGTTTTAACGAAAAAAAAAAGAAAGTATATCGATTCCAAAGGAGTATGGTGCTTTGCGTTGCATTCATTGTTTTGTTTTGTTTTTCCTGGGGGGTTGGTGCAAAAAAGGAGATAGATGATAATGCAGGTAATATTGAATGCCTGTACACCAGCCTCCACGCTGACATAAACCATTGCTTTAACACGTTGCTTTTTGTACCGCGGGACGTGCTGGCATTCTTGGAATCGATTTGCCCCGAGAAGCAACGTGCACAGGAGAAAATCACATGCGTGAAACATGCCTCTCTTTCCAATAAAAAAAAGAATGTGGAGCAAGAGAGAGAGAGAGAGAGAGAGAGAGAGAGAGAGAGAGAGAGAGAGAGAGAGAGAGAGAGAGAGAGAGAGAGAGAGAGAGAGAGAGAGAGAAGAGAGACAGACAGACAGACAGACAGACAGACAGACAGACAGACAGACAGACAGACAGAGACAAAGAAAAAGAGAAAAAGAGAGAGAGAGAGAGAGGGGGGGGGGGGGGGCGCAGGGAAGGAAAAAGGGGTGGGGGTGGGGAAGACGGTCGTAGGGGAAAGGAGAGTGGGGCAGAAAGGTACACACACACTGTTCGTGTGTTGTGTGTGTGGTGTGTGTGTGTGTGTGTGTGTGTGTGTGTGTGTGTGTGTGTGTGTGTGTGTGTGTGTTGTGTGTGTGTGTGTTGTGTGTGTGTATGTGTGTGTGTGTGTGTGTGTGTGCGTGTGTGTGTGTGGATGTGGGTGTGTGTATGTGTGTGTGTGTATGTCTGTGTGTCTGTGTATCTGTAAGTCTGTGTGTCTGTGTGTGTCTGTATGTGTCTCTGTCTGTGTGTCTGTGTGTCACTTTGTTTCTTTATTTTTTTCTATAATTTCTAAGATAATGGAATAAGCACTCGGGTGATTTTTTACATCCAGTCCCCGTGTGTATGCAGTTTTGTCAATTTTGTCATGTCTACTCTTCGAAAGGCGGAACAGCTTTTAACGTACGCGAAAGATGTTCTGAGTGTGAGCGTGTGTGTGTGTAAGTGTGCATGCGTGTGTGCGTGCGTACTTATGTGCGTGTGTGTGTGTGTGTGTGTGTGTGTGTGTGTGTGTGTGTGTGTGTGTGTGTGTGTGTGTGTGTGTGTGTGTGTGACAGAGACAGAGACAGAGACAGAGACAGAGACAGAGAAAGAGAGACTGCCAGACAGAAACAGAGAGGGTATATAGATGAAAAGAAAGACAGACAGACAGACAGACAGACAGACAGACACAGACAGACAGACAGACAGACAGAAAGAGAATGAACACCGAAAAAGACAAAGACAAGGTAGGCTTAAGGAAGAAACAGAAACATAATGCAAACGGAACAGAATGAACAGCAAATGAAAATAACCAGTAGTTATACAGTTATATATAGTTATAAACAATACTGAACTTTATGCAAACAGAAACAAAGACAACGGGTAAACAAAATATAGAGACAGAGGCAGGGAGAGACAGAGGCAAAACAGAGACAGAAAGAAGATGAATACAAACGAACAGTAACAACTTAACGACAGCATTAAACTTCATTCAAAAGGTCAGAGGGAAGGAGTCGTTTTACCAAAAAAATGACAGACAAAAACTGTGTAGAGAACACGAAGCACAAAGAATTTCTCAATTACAAAACAACGGTGAGAAGGGCATGCAGATTGCTTTTTTATCTCCCTTCGTTTTCTTTATTTTATCATTCCTCATTGCATTCAAGACGTAAACAGGCAAAAGCACTGGGAGTTCTGAATGCAGTAATGCTGGTGGAGAGGCTTGTTGTCCTTCAATGTAACGTCTTTCCACCTAAGGGATATTAGACGATGGGAAAAAAAGGGAAAACTGAGTTAAGAATGAGCATGTAAAAGGAGTATCCATTTTTTTTATTATTATTCTTTTATATCGAGGATTATGGAATAAGCACTCATGTGCTTTTTTTACATCTAGTCCCCTTTTGTAAATCTTGTCATCTGATCCCACCAGCACACAATGGCCTACTCTTACAAGAGGCGGAACAGGATTTATCGTGTGCGCAAGATGTTCTGCTTGCATTCGCACACGGGGCCTCGGTTTATAGTCTCATCCAAAGGACTTTTGGGGAGAGTGGAGTTAGCACTGATGTTAACTCCAGGGGGAAAATCCCCTCGAACGGAATCGAACTCAGGTCTGTTGTTGTTACCCCTGCTACTGTTTTTGCTGCTGCTGCCACTGCTGCTGATGCTGCTACTGTTGCTGCCACTGCTGCTGTAAAGTCTGCCTGCATGTGAACGCATGTAGCAATGTGCAATCAATGAGAGTGTTAGCGAGCATGGTGTTGCAAAGTCAATGGTGTCTGTACCGTGAACAGAAACGGCATGAGATGAGGCAACACTCCACCACGCTGGCTCAGGGGCCCAGGTGACGAAAGCGCTGTTGCGTCACTGCTGGTGGAGGTACCGTCAGGCTGAAAGAAAGATAATAACGATCACCTACCTGGCAACAGTGACTTCAGTTCGAAGTGTATGCAACCTCGATCGTAGCCACCAGACTTAATCGTCAAACCAAGTGTAGTTTGTTTGCTTGCTGTAGTCAATCTTAGGTTGTAGGTCACGTCCAATGACTCTCTCAAGGTAAACACACTTTCGCAACGTTAGAAAACAAGGGAGGTAATCCTAACCGGGCAGATATAGGGATCTGTCTCTTTGTATAATTATTGGTAGTGTTTAATTAAAAAACAGGATGGCTTTTACGGGAAATTAGTCCTCTTTCCGAACGTTTTAGGTCGAGTGGCACTAAAGTGAAAAAGCCAAAATCAATTGACAGTGCCGTGTATTGACATTTAAAGACTGTTATATTTCCGAACTGCACAAAGCATATTGACCACATGTTTTTACATCCACATGCAAATGTCACAGCAGCAGCAGTTGTAGCAGAATGAGATTGTTCCCCCCTTGAGATCTACTGATCTTCAGCGCAGAGAGAACAAAATGCTGTTTTCACGAATGCACTCGTCATTTTCTGTAACTAAAGATGCTTCGATTCTTTCAGTCGATGCTACATGCATTGTTTCTGTTCAGTTTTTTCCCTCTCAGGTGCTTTATATAAGCTGGAATTTCCTGCCTATGACCTTTTCGCTGTGTTGTGCGATGTCTTGGAATTACCTGTAATCATTGTTCTTTACGTGTTTAAACTGGAGAGAGAGAGAGAGAGAGAGAGAGAGAGAGAGAGAGAGAGAGAGAGAGAGAGAGAGAGAGAGAGAGAGAGAGAGAGAGAGAGAGAGCATGTGGAACGATTATATAAAAACAGAGGACAATATATACAGCAAAAAAGACATAACGACACGAACACAGACAGAGAATAATCAAATCAATACCCATACTGAGCAACTGCATTGGAAACACTTTTTTTTCTTGCATGACACAACAAAAGCATGTCACACAAGGGCGTGGACAATGGAACCATCTTCGATTGCAGTAGATGGCAAGCAGGTGGTGTGAACTACGCTTTATGTACACTCTTCCCACCTCCCACTCTTCCCACTCTTCCCACCTGCTGTGTTCATAAGTCATACACGCCTATCAACCTGTCTCAGTGTCAAAATGCACCATAAACGCAGTTTGTTAATGAAAAGGATTGTCTTGTGATTGACTATGTCTCCTTGTTCGCGAGCAGGAATGTCTTGCTGTTGACGATTATTTTTTCTTATTTGTTTACGAGCAGGATTGTCTTATGGTTAACTATTTCTTTTTTGTTTGTAAGCAGGGTTGTCTCGCGGTTGACCAGTTCTTATTAATTTTGTTTATGAGAAGGAATTTCTCGTTGTTGACTATTCCGATTTGTTTATAACCAGGATTGTCTTGCGGTTGACTATTTCTTATCTGTTTATGAGCATAATTCTTTTGTGGTTGATTATTTCTTGTTTGCTCGTGGGCACCATATTTATTTTCCTTTTTTTTGAGCGGTGGGTTGGCGGGAGGGGAAGGAGGTTGATAATGCCCTAGCTTTTAGTGCATTTGTTTTCCTTTATCTCCCTGACCAGTCATCAGGATTCTTCAATGCCACTTTTTCCGGCACTGAAGAAAAGGTAGCAGAGCACACCCTGCCTTCAGCAGGTGGCAGATGGCTCACTGGGAATGGCTCAGTGTCATCAGGCTACTGGGCATTGCTGCTCTACTCTTCTACAAAGGATAGAGGGGGGGGGGGTTCAGGTTGATATATGTGACACTTTGCACACAGAACCTTTGTTTACAATCTTTTGCGAACCACTTCTTAGAGGAATGGAGTCAAGTCCAGTGTCGATTTGGAAACTCTGAGAACGCAGAGTTAGTCATTTTTTTGTGTATTTCAACAGGTGCATGCTGATTGGAAAACTTATCTGTTTGCCTTAGTATATCTAACAAACAAGGGTGTAGGCAAAAAATATAAATAGATAAATATAATATATAATATATATATATATATATATATATATATATATATATATATATATATATATATATATATATATATATATATCCGTTTGGTGTACTGTGTAATGAAAAATGAACACTTAGGAAATCGAGCTCCTCTGCTTTGCTTCTCATATTTTTTTCAGTTCTTCGGCTAGATCTCCGAGGTTCACTAAAGGTAAGATATTGCCTATGCTACCGTTTTTACCGACCATTAAGGTAGCTGCATTCTGACTTAAGTGAATGTTTCTTACATTCAGTTACTTTTTCACTTTCATTTTGTTTCAATCGTTTAACGAGGCCGAATTACAACCCTCTCCTGTTTCTCTTTCATGTGTTTGTTCCGAGATGACATTGATGTTTCGTAACTGCCAATGATTGTAAAACTGCACAACTTTCTGTGAAAATAATCACAAACTAGCTTTGAACGCATATCACATTCTTCTATATAATTATCGGAGTTAATGTCGACAAAACACAAGAAAATCTTAATCAAACTATGAGACATTATTTTAGAAAAGGCTGGCTTTAATGATGTTGTTTGTAGTTTATGTTACAGCTACATTCATTTTGCCGTTAAATTTCCCCGTCTTTAATGTCTTTGATACCGGAAAGATCCCCTAGTTAATTAAAACAAGTTCCTGATAATTACCGGCCCTGAATTCACATAAGCCACACTCCGTCCTAAAGAAGAGGCCTGGTGGATTTTGCTATTATTCTTGTAGCCTCAAAAATCAAAAGGATTTTCAAAAAATGACACATTATTTTTTCAAAAGTTTGTGCACTCTCGAACAGTTTCTATTTTTTCTACACAAACACTTTGCCAACTCATTTTCTTTCCGTCTAAGTCTAGCTACGTAAAAACAGAATACATGTAAAGTATCGTCAACATCAAAAAACGAGCAATTTCTAGATAATAATGTTTTCTATCTTGCCCTCATTACCAGAAATCAGCTGATTTCCTGAATCCTAAACAATCCGATGTCATTTTCTCCTGCTTTTTTTTATAAGACGCGCTAGAATTGAAAGAGAATGTTTTGAAAACCACTGTTGACCGGGAAGCTTTGGGTGGTGTGCGCGCGGTATATACCCCGACCACGCATTGGTGGCACCACAAGATAACACGACTCTTAGTAAAGAATGTTTTCCCTCCTGCGGTACTCCTTTAATATAAAGGAGCCCCAGATTCGATTGTATCTCCAATTCTTTCCACCACGCCCCGGAACAAAAGCTTTCTGTGGGATGGAAAGACAGACAGAGCCCTCGCGCTGATGCAAATGTGAAGAGCCCAACCCTTGCCGTGCTGTTTGGAATGACAACTTCATCAGCCATCACCACGACCCGGACTTGACAGGAACCATTCTGTGTCCATAATGGAGCAGGGAGGCAGGCAGTCATGGCCCCGCTACTGTGTGTGTGGTCAGCTTAGCAGAGAGGCAATGTGAAGAGAAATCAACACAGGGAGGGCTGGGGTCACGCCGCCTGTCAATGAGAACTGGCAGGGTGTGGAAGGAAATGCCATCATCTTTGCTGGTAGGTTATGGCGATGGGCTCTGTGCTGTTTTCCTTATGACGCTGGCGGCTTCTGGCTCTTTTTTTGTTTTTTTTTCTTAACGGTTGTCATTGAATGCCTCATCAGAAGCACAGAGAACAGCTGGAAGAATGTAGGCAATCACTGATATTTTCTCGCTGTTGTTGGGAATTCTTTATCACAGTTCTTAATTAAACCATTCATGCTGGGGGCAACAACAAAAGTGAGAGGCTGTGTGATCAATGGCTTTCCAACTCATGGAAATCCATTTTACAGCTTAGTCTTTAGTGCTCGACTATGACTCTGACTAGGAGGCTTGACTTGCACAGTCCTTAAGTGCTGCAGCCCTGGGGGATAGATAGCCTTTGGAGACCATCTCCAACGCTGACTGTCCTAACACCCTCTTGGACGAGAGAATGAAGTTGTACTGTGGGCAAGGCATCTCCACTATAATCAAATTTCTGCCCAGTTTCCAAAGCAGCAGCTGCCCCCTCTGCTGTTTTCGAGATCATCGTGGAACATGACGGACAAACAAACATGTATATGTCAGCCGTAATGTGGCAATGAGCAAAAAGATATATCTGATGCTTTCTTCTTAACTCCTTGTGTTTAGTTCATGTTGTCAGATTTCTCTGAAGTCGTGTTCATCATCTTTTTTTTCAATATATCATGAAGATTTGACTGCTTAAAATGTAGATTTTGTTATCTGTTCCCACCAGCACACAATGGTTTTCTCCTTTGAAAAGGCAGGTTTTTTTTTACGAGTGCATTTAAGATGCTCTCTGTGTTTGCACAAAGGAGAGAGAGAGACAGAGAGACAGACAGAGAGAGACAGAGAGAGACAGAGACAGAGAGAGACAGAAAGACAGAGACAGAGACATAAAGAGACAGACAGAGACAGACAGAGTCACCGAGTGAGACAGACAATGAGAAAGAGAGAGAGGGAGAGAGACAGAGACAGAGAGACAAAGAGAGACAAAACAAGAGTATGAATGAGTTACATAAAGGTGAAAAAAAGAGAAAAGAAACCGTAACAGAGACAAAGATAGATGGAGAAAAACAAAGAAAAGAGGCAAATTCATAAATTGACTGTAAACTAGAAAGAAAGACAAAAGAGAATCAGAATGGACCACGCCCCCCCCCCCCCCCCCCCCCCCCCCCCATCCCACCCCCGACACCACACACACACACAAAATCAAACAAATACAAATTTGGGCAAAAAAGGTCAAATTATCATTGGTTTAGCACTGTATTTTCTTTCTCTTTTTTCCAATGAGGATTGTCAGTGGTATTTGCGACTTAATTGCTTTTTAACGATTGAAGAAATCTGCTGCTCGGGAAAACAATAAAAACCCAACGAGGGGAGGATGGGTGAGGGAGAAACAGGGGGTGATAGGATGGGGTGGGGAGAGAGGGAGGTATAGGGGCGAGGGGATGAGGGAGGGGGGTGATGTTTATGATGAGATCCTCTAATGGGTAGAAGGAGAGAGAGAGAAAAAGAGGAAACAATTTGGATTTTGCAAGTAGAAAAAAAACAATAATAACAAAAAATGTTCATGTTAGCTATTTATTCCCGTTTGTTTTGTCTACTTTTTCTCATTATCTGTTTGAGAAGTAGCAGCAGTAGCAGCAACAGCAGAAGTAATAGTAGTAGTAGCAGCAGCAGCAGCAACAGCACAGCAGCAGCAGCAGCAGTAGTAGTAGTAGTAGTAGTAGTAGTAGTAGAGCAGCAGCAGCAGCAGCAGCAGCAGCAGCAGCAGCAGCAGCAGCAGCAGTAGTAGTAGTAGTAGTAGTAGTAGTAGTAGTAGTAGTAGTAGTAGTAGTAGTAGTAGTAGTGGTAATCATAATCATAGCTGTGATGATAATAATGATATTGATAATGATCATGGCGAGTTAAAAACAAAACACACACGCACACGCGCGCGCACGCACGCACGCACGCGCGCACACACACGCACTCACGCACGCGCACACACACACGCACGCACGCACACACTCACAAGTCTTTCAATGAGACTATAAACCGAGGCCCCGTGTGCGAACGCACGCAGAACATCTTGCGCACACGTTAAATCCTGTTCCGCTTTTCGTAAGAATAGGCACCGTGTGCCGGTGGGAAAAGATGACATTTACAAAACTGCATATACACGGGGACTGCGTGTAAAAAAGCATATTATTGCTTATTCCATTATCCTCGATATAAAAGAATAAAATAAATACACACACACACACACACACACACACACACACACACACACACACACACACACACACACACACACACACACACACACACACACACACACACACACACACACTGCGTGCCGGTTGGAATAGATAAGATTTACAAAATTGCATACACACGGGGACTAGATTTTTAAATACATGAGTGCTTATTCCATAATCCTCGATATAAAAGAATAGATGAATAAATAAATAACACAGATATATATATGTATGTTTACACACACACACACACAACATACATACATACATACATACATACATAATATATATATATATAATATATATATATATATATATATATATATATATATATATATATAAATATAATAATAATAATCCCACACACACACACACAAACACATACATGTGCTTGTGCTAACACACACAGGTACGCTAACGGATGGTTCATGCACACTTAATAAAAAAAAATATATATATACAAATAAAAATAAAAATACCTGGAATTTGTATAGTGCTAAATCCATAAGCGCTATGGAATCTGTATAGCACTAAATCTACAATGATAATAGAGTAAAAATAAAAATAATGATACACGGAATTTGTATAGTGCTAAATCTTGTAAAAACAAATCAAAGCGCTTAAATCCTGTTCCATTACTTACATATGTTTATACATTTCCAGGTAGTGATATATTTCTTGCTTTGTTTATTGATTGATGCATTTAGTCATTTATTTCATTTATCTAATTGTTTATTCATTGTTTACTCCTTTTTCATAATTCTGTTAATTCATCAATTTATTATTGTCAATTTTATTTATTTACTGCTCTGTTCTTTAGTTAGTAGCTAGTTTGTAGTTGTTTTTTTTAAAACATTTTTATTCAAGTTTTGCATATAAATACAAGTAAACATTGAACACCAAAAGTATCATCTCTACCCATCGTCTCCACCATTTTAACGCACAAATGCATATGAATATAATATTAATATGTACATAATTTTGGAGCTTACTGTAGTAGTTATTTCATTAATAAAAAAAAATAATAATAATAAAAAAACAGCAATAAAACCAGCCAAAGTTTGGTATGTTTCTGAATAATAATCACAATAATAACAAGTAATCAATCAAAACATATTCTGCACTTATGCGGTCACGTTATTCAACAAATATGACATTTGGACACATGGGATCATAAACGAGAAGACACAAACATACATACATATAAACATACATAGACACATATAGACACACAAGTTATCAATTCAAATCGCTGAACATGGCATAGGCATGCAAGTCTGGTTCTTTTCTTCTTTCTCTTCTGTCTCTTCCTTATTCTTTCCTCAAAGCACTGACAATTTTTTATGGTGCTCAGACGAGTCTACAATAGCATGATACTATGTGCTTATATTTACTCTTAAAGTATTAGTTACCGTCACTGAGTTCTCCTTACCCTTATTCTTATTTTATTCATTTATCTATTGTATACAAGTATCTATTACAACAGTAGTAGGTGGACTGATCAGTCTGGAGACAAGGTACATTTTACCTGCCCCCCACACTATTCAATGGACATGTTACTTGTTAGTCTCAATAGTATATTAGGGTTAATTTTACAGCAGTTTGCTATTTTAAAGGAAAAAACAACAACAACAACAAAAACAAAACAAAAACAAAAAACAACAAAAAACACCAATGGAGAGAATTACCTTTAATCCATATGTCAAAGAAAATATCAAATTTCAACAATATGTTTATATGGTAGCCAATCAATTACAAACTTATTATTAGTCATGTTGATAAATGAAGTATATTTTTCTATTTCAAACACCTTTTTCAAGTATGTCCTAAAGTGACAGAACTGTGGAATTGTTTTGTTGATCTTGCATTTGTAAATGTAAAATTTTGCATGCATCATAATCATGTCAAATGTGCGGTCAAATCTACAGGCATCGTCATATCCAAAAAGCACAATTATTACATTCAGCTTTAAGTTGTTTACATTTTTACAATTTTGATTTATATATCTTTCCAACTGTGCCCAAAAAGGTTGGATACAATCACAAGCCCAGAACATATGACAAATACCGTCCTGGACTCTTCTGCAGAAACTGCAGCTGCTTTCCTGGACCACATCCATATGCATGAGGACAATATTTGTTGCCAAAATTCTATGTACAAGTCTTATTTAAAACCAACGTAGCTTACTTTTTTTAATCTGCTGGATTTTTGTAAAAGTTACAGTCCAATTGATACTCGCATTTAACTTATTATCCCATTTTTGACAGCAGTTTGGTTTTGTATCCTCACGCAAGAAAATATCATAAAGCAGTCGAGCCCCTTTGGGAGTTGACATAATCATTTTAAGAGATTTTGGACAATTCAGTGGTATGTTATCAGTTAAATCTATGTGTTGTTTTCTTACATAACTCTTAACAGCTTGTACACATCCCATGTATGTAATATAATCAGTCTGCAGATTGTATTTGTCACTGAACTCTTGGGCTGTGAAGAAAAGACCATTCTCATTAAGCAAATTATGAATGAAACACACGCCTTTTTCAAACCACTTCTTTAAGAAAATGTTTCTGTTCCCAATCTGAATGTTATCATTAAAAAAAGATAAAGGTTCTACTATTTCTTCAGATGTTGATATACAAATTTTCTTACCAAATTCTTTATATGATTTTAAGACATTGTTCCAAAAGTGATTGGGTTGATAATGTCTGTCACATGGGAGATCAGTACCGAGACGTTCAAGTTGAGCTAGTCTAGGGTTCATTGTCAAGATTATGTTTTTCCACATGATTAGTGTTTTGTAGTCGTTTTATCCACAGCAATTTAAGAGCATTAGTGTGTTTTTTATATCTGGTATTCCGAGTCCACCTTCCCGAATAGCTTTAACAGCTGTTTTTCTACTAATTCTGTCCTGTTTGTTGTTCCATACAAATCGATATACAGTTTTTTGGATCATATTAACAATTTTATCAGGAGGGTTAGGCAGTAACATCCACAAATGTACAATCTTGGATAGGATCAATGATTTCAGAATGGCAACTCTACCCAAAGGAGTAATTTGTCGTTTAAGCCACACTTTATAAAGATATTCAATTTCAGCAAATTTGTCTTTTAGATTGAACTCCTCACATTCTTTTAAATTGTTGGAGAGCCAAATTCCCAATATCTTAAACCTTGGAGGATTCCACTGCATATGCAAATGAGGACTGTAACGTCTTGGAGAGTTAGCTAGTTTGTTAGTTACTTACTTAGTTACTTAGTCAGTACTTTCTTTATTCTATCTATCTATTCATCTATCATTTTTTTTCATATGTAATATTTGTCTAATTAGTTCTTTAGTTATCTATCTAGTTACTATCTATCTATCTATCTATCTATCTATCTATCTATCTATCTATCTATCTATCTATCCATCCATCCATCCATCCATCCATCCATCCATCCATCCATCCATCCATCCATCCATCCACCTATCTATCTATCTATCTATCTATCTATCTATCTATCTATCTATCTATCTATCTATCTATCTATCTATCTATCTATCTATCTATCGATGTACCTATCTATCTATTCTATCTACCTCTGTATCTATCTATCTATCTACTATCTACCTATCTACTATCTATCTATCTATCTATCTATCTATCTATCTATCTATCTATCTATCTATCTATCTATCTATCTATCTATCTATCTATCTATCTATCTATCTATCTATCTATCTATCTCTATCTATCTATCTATCTATCTATCTATCTATCTATCTATCTATCTCTGCAGTATTTGTCTGTTTATTTGTTTTATATATTTGTATAGTTGCTAATCTATTTTTTTAATTTGTTTGTTCATTTAATTAAATATTTATTTGTCTCTCTCAATCTATATTTTTCGTTGCAATTCAGTTGTATATTTATCTGTCGAGTTAGTTAGTTAGTTAGTTAGTTGGTTAGTTGGTTAGCTGGTTAGCTGGTTAGCTGGTTTATTACTTACTTACTTACTTACTTACTTACTTACTTACTTACTTACTTACTTACTTACTTACTTACTTACAAACTTACTTACTTACTTACAAACTTACTTACTTATTCAATGATTGACGTATGTATTGATCTAGTTACTAATTTGTTAATGTGCGTATTCATTCATTTACCTCTGCATAGCAGACTGGGTTTTTTGTTATATCTACTAATGTGTTTATCGTTCTTAAATCTGTTTGTTGATCATTTTCCCCACTTCAGACTTTCTTTCTGTGTATATGTATGTATGTATGTATGTATGTATGTATGTATGTATGTATGTATGTATGTATGTATGTATGTATGTATGTATGTATGTATGTATGTATGTACGTGTGTTGTGTGTGTGTGTGTGTGTGTGTGTGTGTGTGTGTGTGTGTGTGTGTGTGTGCGTGCGTGCGTGCGTGTGTGTGTGTGTGTGTGAACGTACGTACGCATATGTACAGATGGATGGATGCGTGCGTGCGTGCATGCGTGCGTGTGCTCGTGCGTGCGTGTGTGCGTACGTACGTACATATGTGTGCTTGGACGGATGGATGGATGGATGGATGGATGGATGGATGGATGGATGGATGGATGGATGGATGGATCGATGGATGGATGGGTGGGTGGATGGATGGATGGATGGATGGATGGATGTAGATATGTATATAATATGTAGATATCTACGTATGTATGTGAATAGGTATGTATATACGTAGGTATGTATATAGGCATGCTGGTGGGTTTTTTTTTTAATGTGTTCAACTACTTTGACAACATCACTGTTATCTGTCAGATTTGCAATGGAGAACAACGTTTCTGTTTCTATTCCGCTTTATCCTTTTTTGTCTTCATCTTCTGGGATTAAACTTACGATACAGACAGGCAAACCAATGATTTCAGCAATAAACAACCTTTCAGATGGCATTGCAGAACAAACCGAGCCCTAAACAGATTAATGTTTCACGATAAAAGCAGAAAACGGACTATTCAATAATTATTTGGCAAAATATATTTTTGTAACAAAATGGAACGGCTTGATTTTCTTTTAAATTATTTCAGAAATGATGAGTTTTAAAAATGATGTAAAGTTTAACATAGCCTGGAGGCTTAATATTCAGGGAGAAAGTCTTTAAAACAATAGCATGAGCAAAAACCTCTATGCTAGCGTGTGTACAATGTGAAGTTATTAGCGAAATGTCCACATTTACTTTTATGTTCATATTTTAAGATTCTTTTCATTGTAGTTCAATTGACGACTTTTTGGCAAATGTTAATTGAATTGAGCGTTGGTGCAAAAAATGATGAGTTGAGAAAGGTGCGCATGCAATCAGATAATATAACCTGTGTGTGTGTGAGAGAGTGTGTGTTTTCTGTGTTTCGTTTTTTCTTCTTTCGATTTTATTTCTGTTCCTGTCATTCAGTCTCCCTTAATTTGTGAATAAAAAACAATTATATTTTTCATTTACGGTAGAAAGGTTATTAGGTAGTTGCTAGAATATTACACTTAAAATCTTTTGCTGATTGTTGTTTAAAACTTTTTTTTTAACAGAGTTGTTTTTTCTTTACAAAAATATACAGATATATGACAGGAAATGGATAGCAGTTTGGGGGCAATTTTGTGTTTCTGTATCATTTAAAAAATATACATTACATTTAGACATAGAGATTGGCAAGAATCTGTGTCATTTTCAACTTCTGGGGTGTTTTTTTGTTGTTGTTGTTGTTGTTGTTTTTTTTTGGGGGGGGAGGTTGTTTCAAGATGCACTTTATAACTTACCTCTGACTTTTCAAATTTCATTTTTCCTGGATTATTGATTTTTCTTTTGATTTTCGGTTTATCACAAGACATTTTTTGGCTCTGTTATTTTTTAGGGCATGGCACTGATGATAACTTTACCACCTTACTTCTTACCTGTCTCCACCATCGCTGTTCGGCGGTAGGAGTTCCACTCGATGCCTACAAGATCGTCATCTTCCTCTCTCTCTGATGAATTCTACGATCTGCTGTAGCCCTCCCAGAACACTGGTCGCAGGAGCACTGGCAGTGTGGGATGTTGGTCGTCTGCCTCTTTTCCTTCTGGCTGGAGCCTTGCCTTGGAGAGCTGTTGTCATCAGATTTGTTTGTGTGATTCTGTTCACCCAATTCTTCAAATAGTCCGACAGAGTGCTAGCACCTGGGCTTGTTTAGGCATTTGACCTGTTGATTTTTTGTGTTGTCCATCTGCTGTTTGTTTTGTTTTGTTTTATTTTATTTTTACACGTGTCCTCTTTTGTATCTACACACAGAACTTCAGATTGAACACATACAGAATGTCCCTTAATTGCCGAAGGTGTCATTAGGGCATAACACTTTTTTTTCATGCAGTGTGTTTTATGCGAGTTGGATCAGCTGAGACCATTCTTTCCAGATGGTACATTTCACACAAGGTTTGTCCCTGATTTGTATTTGCTATCTACCATAGGTGGTCTACTCTCCTACATGATGCTAATGGTCAACTCCCGTGTTGCCTTGGGTTCTTTTAAGTGCGCTGAATGCATGTTTCACATAGAACCTGTTGTTCTCACCTCACAACCAGTTACACACACTTCAGAATATCTTGTGGGTGTAACTGTGCATACAAGTTATACATTATACTGCAACAGTGAATATTTTTAATGGTATTTTTAAATAAATCACTTGTGATAAAGAAACTAAAAGCAAGATAGTTATAAAAAAAAAATGGTTGCGATGAAAAACCAACAAAAAACCACAACTGGAAGCTAAAACAAGAGAGAGTTTACAGAAACTTTAACTATTTTTCTTCCCACGATACTTTCATGCCAGGATCTAGCCATAAAAATGCGCGAACAATAATTAAAAGCAACAAACAAAAACAGCAACAAAACCACCACAACAGGAAACTCAAACCGTCATTTACAGCAAGAAGTGGAACAAATGAAATAACGCTGATGGCACTTCACATTTCAAAAATGCAAGACGGCAAAAAACAGCACAACAGACAGACCCAAATGAGCAGAACAAAAATGTCATAGAAACAGAAAAAAAAAGCCTCAAACTTTGAAAAGCAGAGCTAAATTAGTGGAACTAAACAAAAAAACATTAAAAAAAACAACTACCGCAAAAACATCAACGACAAAGAAATCCAAACAGTCAGACAAGCAAACAGTAGCAAAACAAAACAAGAGAGTTCTATTGTTGTAGTGTGAGGAACAGTATTGCTTTTGTTTTGTTACAGATGAAATTGTTTAGGAAAGAGGCGTTACGAGGTATGAGTCTAGATTATGAAGGCATGCTATCTGGTCAATGTCTAAGTGCCATGATTCCTGTTTTAGGGCGCGTTAGTTTGTTGTCCCTTTTTAAAACTCATTTGTATTCAATGTTGCTGTTATTTCTTTATCTTTGAATTTCAAAGCTTGGTGGGTGAGTTTCTCAAAGAGCTATGAAATATGATGATGATTGATTTTGTTTATAATAATGTGTATGATTTCTTTATGCCATTTTGCTTCTTGATGACTGAGATGTGTAAGGAGGGTTGGGGATAGGAAAAGGGATAGGATGGTTTTTGAAATGCAAAATGAGGATGACAAATCAGTACAGGCATAGTGCCCCAAAAGGTCTATTCCAGGAAATGGAATAGTGGACAGGTGAGGATGACTGACAGCTACATTAACAAATCCTTGGTCTCTGTCAGTAGGGGGCAGTGGTCTTTATTCCACTGGTCAAAAGAGAGATGTCAATAATCAATGCAACAGGATTTAGTGTGGTATCCCTCTTCCACATGGGGACAGTGAAACAGGGACAGGTATGCGATCCAAGTCAATTCAATTCAAGTCACAGTCAAGTAAACAAAAAAAATCAATGTTATCATCCCATGAAGGGCAATTACAATACTGACAGGCACATTGATGCGAATCATGATCTTGAAAAAAGACACAAGAAAGCTTCGTTTCATATTGGTGTAAACATTGGAAGAGCATTTCTTAAAAAAATATTTATATACACACAGACACAGACACACACAGACACAGACACAGACACACAGACACACAGACACACACACACGCGCGCGCGCGCAAGGACGCACCTACGCACGCACTTACGCACTCATACACACACACACACGCACGCACGCACGCACGCACGCACGCACGCACGCACGCACGCACGCACACACACACACACACACACACATCCTTCGGATGAGACTATAAACCGAGGCCCCGTGTGTGAACGCACGCAGAACATCTTGCGCACACGTTAAATCCTGTTCCGCTTTTCGAAAGAGTAGGCCATAGTGTGCCGGTAGGAATAGATGACATTTACAAAACTGCACACACACGGGGACTGGATGTAAAAAAAATCACAAGAGTGCTTATCCCATTATCCTCGATATAAAAGAATAAAATAAAAAAATTTAAAATAGATCAAAACACACACATACAGTATAAGAATGCTATACAATATTTGATTTCAAACACGCATGCAACACAATAACCACAGCACAATAACCATCATGACACGGCGAAATAATTGACAACAACAATTTATGTTCAGCTGAGAATCCACCAACTGATTGACACATCACCATTATTCTCACACCGTTTACTGATAATTGGATCAACCATGACACACACATGCTACAATATCCTTTCTTGGCTGCTCTAGGTTTTGTCAATCACTTTATGTTTATGGTGGAGATCATTTTGTGTTCTTCAACATTCTTCTTCAAAGTCACACATGCGCTTCATGTAATCAGCTAATGTGAGATCGGATGCATTACCTGTTTTCTGGTGTTCCCAGAACTCACTCTCATGTTCCATCACACCTCTACATTCTGCCACATTCTGATCACAGGTGGAACCAGAACCCCTCAATAATTCTGAAATGTCAGGGGGTTTGCGCACACATTTCTCGTCCCTCACACACCATTGAAGTTTTGGTCACAGCTTCCTAAGAGTTAACTCTACGATAAAGCATGTCGATCCTTCCTCCTAGTTGGTGCTGGGTATCACAGGCACAGAAGAGACACACGCGACACGCATCTAGTTCAGAAAACAAACAATGGCTTAAAAAACCGTTCCCTCTTCAGATCAACAGTGTACTGAATAGTAGTGGGGAGAGCGGGAAGAATGAGCACAAAAGTGTCGATTTAATGTCTACTTCTTTATCCTCTTGCCTGGTGCTTTTCAGCTCTCGCTATGTCATTATTCGCATGTTATACGATTTTTTTATATTCTCTATATAATGTCATCCTATGTTGAAAGGCGTTGATTCGAGGATGAATGTGACGGTTTTAGAATAACAGCAGTTTGAATGCCCTCTACCTTCGATTTTGAGAGGAGACAGAGACATTTCTTTCAACACAGCATGCAGCATGCCTACTAGTATAGCACTGATGGGAGTCCTTCAACAGCCGTCTTGACAGAAACACCATGAAAAAGGTTTAGAACTTGTAGGCGCTTAGGAGTGACACGACTTGCTTGCTACAACGCAAAGGAAGCTTATATATATGATATATATATATATATATATATATATATATATATATATATATATATATATATATATATATATATATATATTATAATTGTGTGTGTGTGTGTGTATAATTATGAGACGAAAATATTTCAATAGACACATACTCACACACATGCACATTTCATCCTGAATATTATTGTATGACGTATATGATTGAATTAAAGATGCATTGTACTGATCTTGATACAATAGCAAAGTTATCAGAAGGTTTGATAGTAGATGCTTCAAGCCAGCATGAAATACAGTTAAATCAATTCAACCAACAACTCTTTCATATAATCATATAGCAAACTTCTTGATTTTTGTTAAATTACAATAGAGCATATGTAATATTAGTTCTTGTCTATGTAATGTCAGAATGAGATAAAAGAATAGAAGTGTTATCAGCACAAGTTTGCGTAAGACTTTTGTAACGACTAACGGTAGCTTATTAATAAAAGAGAAAATAGAACCGGTCCAAGTACAGACCCTTAAACAATGCTATTTTTAAATTTTAATTACGCCTCCTCTTTTGGAAGACAAAAATACAATGGGTGCGAGTTGAAAGAAATGATTTTAAGAGAGAAAAAGCCCGGACTGACAATTTATGAAAAAGCCATTATGCAAATTATGGGGTGGTAATCGATAACATCAAAAGCCTACAGACAGTACCCCAGTGACTTGTTGTCTTGTGTGTTGTATACTCTATCATCAACGAGGTTATTTAGAGCAAAGTGACAGAAATAATGATCTCAAAATCCAGGTTGATACTGATGAAGAGGATTGTGTTGGACAAGAGAGAGAGAGAGAGAGAGAGAGAGAGAGAGAGAGAGAGAGAGAGAGAGAGAGAGAGAGAGAGAGAGAGAGAGAGAGAGAGAGAGAGAGAGAGAGAGAGAGAGAGAGAAGAAGAAGAGACAGACAGACAGACAGACAGACAGACAGACAGACAAACAGATTAACAAACAGAGAGACAGGCAGACAAATAGATTAACAGACAGAGAAACAGACAGACAGACAGACAGACAAACAGACAGACAGACAGACAAACAGACAGACATACAGACAGGCAGACAAACAGACAAATAAATCTAGACAGGAAGGTAGTCAACAAACAAACGTAGACCTAGACAGAAAAGAGACAGCAGGGGAAAAAGTAAGTTTGACAAACTGAGTGACACATACGGAGACAGAGACAGCGTGAGTAGAACCTGTTAAAAGCAAAGGAAGGCATGTATAACAAGGACTGCAGGCATATCATTTCTTACAGTGTGTGAGAAAAAAATCCTGTATAGCAAGAAAAAAATGTGAAGACAGGAAGAAAGAGCGAAGGTACAAAAAGGAAGCCTTGAGGCAATCCTTTCTTTACTCCAATAGTCTTTCTTTGCAAATCCTTCCAGCGCCAAAGAAGAAAGAATAAAAGAGCGTATTGACCAGCAAGGCCAATCTGAGTCTTCTCGTAAGTATTCACATTACATTTTTATGTTGAATAAAAAAAAATTAGAGTGGGGTAAGGAAAAGACATCTGCATCCGGTCCCCTCTTTCAAAGGATTGGATTCCTAAAACATGGAATGGCGTTTTGGATCAAAACTAACTCACTAGTCACGTCCATGTAACAGTTATCACAAGCTCTGTTTGACATTGGACGTTTCTATTAGAATACAAAATAATATAATGTATCTGATCCAGGGGATGAATGTCATTATATCTTGAAATGTACTTACTTCAGACACGTGTTATGACAAGACTTTGTTTCGGAAACATTTTTTATTCTAAAAATTTGGGGATATGTATCACTTTTTAGCGCCAGAACCTCCATCTCCCTTATGTCTATTGAACTACTTTAAGACTGCAAACAGGACACTGCCTCTTTACTGTCCTATCTCCATTGCCTGAAAAATTAATATCCTATTGCCACTTGTGGTAGAGGCCTGCTCCCAAACCATGCAGTCATGACCCACCCTCACCACTGTGTGACACCAGACAGGGCCCACTCCTCAACACTGTGTGACACCAGACAGGGCCCACCCTCACCACTGTGTGACACCAGACAGGGCCCACTCTCACCACTGTGTGACACCAGACAGGGCCCACTCTCACCAACTGTGTGACACCAGACAGGCCCACTCTCACCACTGTGTGAACACCAGACAGGGCCCACTCTCACCACTGTGTGACACCAGACAGGGCCCACACCTAAACACGTGTGACACAGACAGGGCCCACCAAACACTGGTGACACCAGAACAGGCCCACCCTCAACACTGATGTTGATTGATTACTGAATGAGGCCCACCTTCAACACTGTGTGACACCAGACAGGGCCACCCTCAACACTTGTGACACAGACAGGGCCACCTTCAACTGTGAAACACAAACAGGCCAACACCGACGATCCAGGAAAACTAGGAGACTCTGATCACTGACGACATTTGTCATCCAGACCAGGTAAAACTAGTATTGCAAAGGGAGCGACAGAAAATGCAAAGAAGAAGAAGAAGAAGAAGAAGAAGAAGAAGAAGAAGAAGAAGAAGAAGAAGAAGAAGAAGAAGAAGAAGAAGATTGATTGATTGATTGATTGATTGATTGAATCTTTAATGGGTAAAGAATTAGGCACAGTAAAGGCCTTTTTACAATTCTGCCCTAAAAAAACAACAAACCAAGGCTAATCAAAAACAAAAGAAAAAAAAGATAAACATCAAAATTAATAGTAACTCTAAATGGAACAATTCAACAAACTTGAGAGAAACTTCATGAAGATAACAAAAAAAAGAAGAAAAGAAGAAAAGAAGAAGAAGAAGAAGAAGAAGAAGAAGAAGAAGAAGAAGAAGAAGAAGAAGAAGAAGAAGAAGAAAGAAGAAGAAGAAGAAGAAGAAGAAGAAGAAGAAGAAGAAGAGAGAGGAAGGAGAGAAGAGAAGAGAGGAGAAGAGAGAAGAGAGAAGAAGGAGGAGGAGGAGGAGGAGGAGGACAGAGAAGAGAGGAGAGAGAATCAACAAAAGAGAGAGAGAGAGAGAGAGAGAGAGAGAGAGAGAGAGAGAGAGAGAGAGAGAGAGAGAGAGAGAGAGAGACAGAGAAGAGACAGAGACAGAGACAGAGACAGAGACAGAGATAGGGCAAAGTGACACCTACAAAGATAAAGACACAGGACATAATTATTTGTTTTCATTCATTGACTCGTACTTAAAAGTTCCCCTGTAATAAGGCTTGTGTCGACCACCTTTCTCCTTTGCCATTCAGATAGCCCTACTTCGATTTTAGAAAACTGCTGGGATATTGAATGTACCAATTTTGCCTGGACACGCTAGTGGGGAGGTACCTCCCTGCTCTTTCCATTTTGAACCGTTGTGGGTTCTTTTGACGCGTAAAAGTTCGTAACCTAACGTTTGACGGTTTTTTTTTGGTCTCCTTTGAAACCCTTGGTTTTCATTTCGATTTTTGCCGTCAAATTGGGAAGAAAGAGCACGACTAGGAATCGAACCCAGACCCTCACCTTTTACCTGTTCGGTAGGTGAACGTCTAAGCCATTCTGAAACCTTTCCTTTTTAACAGAGACAACCACAATTCAAAGTAAGACGGCATAAAGCAAACGAAAAAACAACACAAGCATAATTATCATTTCTTATAGCAATAGAAAAAGAACAATCTATTTGCTTAAAACAACAACGAAAGAAATAGTAAGACAAAAAAATAAGTCCAGGGCATGCAAAGTAAGCCTATGGGCAAATTCATTTTTGGCCTAAAAGCGCAAACAAAAAAAAACAGAGCAGAAATAAAACTCTCTCTTTGAAAGACCCTCCAGCACCCAAGGAGAGAGATGGGAGGAAAATACTCCCACTCCAACAACACAGCCAGTTTGAAACACTGCCTGAAGAATTAACATACTGTTTGTTAACATTGGATGGATCGGTGGTCTAGAGGTAACGCACCTGCCTAGAAAGCAAACAGTCCGGGTCGGAGTGTACAGGGTTTAAATCCCGTTTGGGACCCAAACCTTTCCCCCATTAGACCATGAGTGTGGTGGTCTGGGTGCTAGTCTTTTGGATGAGACGATAAACGAGGTCCCGTGTGTTACATATTATAATTTAGCGCACGTAAAAGACCCCACGCGACAAGACAGTTGTGGCTGGCAACATTCTTTAGAAAAAAGCCACTATGATAGGGAAACAAATACAGTTGCAGACAGGAAAAAAACAATGGGTGGTGTTGCACATGGGCGACGCCTCTCCCGGCGCGGGGAGACCAGCCCGATTTTAGCATTCTTGGACAAAAGTTGAACATGACTAAAAGAATTAACGTGAGTAGAAGTCTGACTCACGTTGTAATATAATAACATAACTTTACTTATTATCTTAAACAATATAAAATTATTTCACCAATGATGTTCTATTTGGTGTGAACATTATTTTCTCCATTGTCGACGATTGATTTGAAGCAAGTGCTATCGAATAGAACAATGTAGAAATGTACAATATGTGATTTCTGATGAAAAGAAAGATATGAATATTCAAACCAACGATTATGCAATGTCACAACTTCAGAATCTTATTTTGACAAGATTTCGAAGCCAAAGGAGGACTACTATGAAAGGTTACATCCTGTAGAGACGAATAAAGCCATGGCGGTAAGGTATTACATTGTGTCTCACTTTTCAATGGCAGCCGCTTTCTCTGTGTGAAACCTTGGCAACTTTCCTTAGGGGAGAGCACGTTACATTTTGGCAGCATGCACCCGTTTTTCTTTTTCATTTTTCGTGTGCACTTTATCTTCGAAGGAAGCTTTTATTCTACAGGATTTTGTCATGGACAACTCTCTTCCTTTCAAGGTTCTTTCACAAGTGCTTAAATGGCTGTTGCACAAGGAAACTCGGTCTACCGCCTTACTGAAAAGAAGGCAGTCGGACATCTATTCACGGAATAGTGGATAGATGAAAAGTCCAGAATCCGACGGGAATCGAACGCGTGACCTTTTGCTTTGTGAACTTTGCCGCCAGACCACCAATCCATTGTCGCATAAAAACCTTTGTCGTTTCAAGTTGGTCCTGACGACGTCTTTTGCATTCGTTTACCATGGATGAAACCCGTGTCCAAGAGAAAGTGGCGAAGCAAGGACAATCTGCTCTCCCTCAAAAACCCATGAAGGTTATCCCAGCAGGCGGGATAATGGCGGTAGTTTCCTGTGCCATAGCCTGCTACTTCTGACTGAACTTGCCAAAAGGAAACGCATTGCAACTTAGGGGAAAGTTTTTCCAAACGCAAGCTCAAATACTGAAACCTGAACCTATTTTTCTCACATACCCGATAATAACATAATCACTCAATTAGCTCTATTTTCGTTATATCTTCAAATTACTCATAGTAATAACCAGCAATCGGCCATTTTTTGCAACTAGTCTCTATGTGAAACGGAAGGGAGGAGAATAAGGCCGACTTGTGGTCACTGCAGGCGGCCCTTTCAAAGCACAGCGTCCAGGTGTGGAGCATTTAGACACCTGGACAGCGCCTTCTGGCTTGTCACAACAGCAGCGTGACGCCATCACAACTAGTGCCCTAGGGAGAAAATGAATGACCAGTGCCGTTCTTTTCCATCAGAACAATGTACCTTTTCCTCAGTCAATTATTGCCATGGAGGTCATTTGTAGCGATTGAAG
>CM060321.1:22457288-22469788 GCA_030674155.1 Stramonita haemastoma
GGAAACGGAAGTGACTTAATCTCTTAAATGGCAAATCAATGCCTCTATTGCATTAGTCCCATCAAAGAAAACAGAAGAAAGAAGGGGGACGGAGTGAGAGACCAAAGAAAAGAAAG
The DNA here is from genome assembly GCA_030674155.1 of Stramonita haemastoma. Classification (NCBI taxonomy): domain Eukaryota; kingdom Metazoa; phylum Mollusca; class Gastropoda; order Neogastropoda; family Muricidae; genus Stramonita; species Stramonita haemastoma. Next base: position 22,457,405 of record CM060321.1, read on the forward strand.
GACCATAGGGCTTGGTTTCTAGTCTATATGAAGACAGTTCTGTCTTTGGTTTCTTTCTTTCTCTTCTTTCTTCTTTCTTTCTTTCTTCATTTCTTCTTTCTTTCCCTTTTATTCCTTCTTTCTTTTCTTCTTTCTTTCTTTCTTTCTTTCTTTCTTCTTTCTTTCTTTCTTTTCCCTTTCATTCCTTCTTTCTTTTCTTCTTACTTTACTTACTTACTTACTTACTTTCTTACTTTCTTTCTTTCTTTCTTTCTTTTCTTTCCTTTCTTCTTCCTTCCTTCTTCCTTCTTTTTTCTTTCTTTCTTTCTTTCCTTTCTTTCTTTTTCTTCTTATTTCTTTCTTTTCTTTCTTTTACTTTATTTTTTTTGTGTTACTTTTTTTTTGTTTCTTTTGTCTGTCTGTATTTCTATCTGACTTTCTTTCTTTTTTTTTCTGTGTTCTGTGTTCTTTCTTTCTTTCTTTCTTTCCTTCGTTCTTTCTTTCTTTTTTCCTTTTTTTTTCATTCTTGCTTTCTTTCTTTCTTTCTTCTTTCTTTTTCTTTTCTTTCTTTTCTTTCTTTTTTATCTGTCTTTTGCTTTCATTCAATCATTCATTCATTTATTCATTCATTCATTCTTGCTTTCTTTCTTTCTTTCTTTCTTCCTTCCTTCCTTTATTTCTTTGTTTTATTCTTTTCTTCTGCCTGTCTGACTGTCTGTCTGTCTTTCTTTTTATTTATTTCTGTATGTCTTTAAAAAAAAATCTTGTCTTCTAGATCCTTTTTCCCCTTTCATGCTTTGTTCTTTGCATTGACTTTTTTTTTCTCATCTTTTCATTATATCTTTGTGTCATGTTATTTTTTCCAGACTTTTCTTGCTCTCTTGTTTTTTCTCCTCTACTCCCACCTTTCCTTCCTTTCGTTGCTGCTTTCATATTTGTTGTTCTCTTACGCTTTTTTCCTTGCAGGTTGTTTTTCGCTGTTTAGTTTCTTGGTTGTTTTTTTTTTCATTTCGATCAACCCATTACGCGGTTTTAAACAATAACTGGTATCTTGTGAATGCATGCTTTTAAGATATCAAATTTTAATAGCACAGAGAGGGAGAGAAAGGGAGAGAGAGAGAGAGAGAGAGAGAGAGAGAGAGAGAGAGAGAGAGAGAGAGAGAGAGAGAGAGAGAGAGAGAGAGAGAGAGAGAGAGAGAGAGAGAGAGAGAGAGAGAGAGAGAGAGAGAAGACAGACAGACAGACAGACAGACAGACAGACAGACAGACAGACAGACAGACAGACAGACAGTCAGAGACACAGACACAGACACAGACAGACAGACAGACAGACAGACAGACAGAGAGTCAGAGACAGGCAGGGAGAACCACACACACACACACACACACACACACACACACACACACACACACACACACACACACACACACACACACACACACACACGCCGCATGCGCGCGCGCGCGGGTATGGAAACGGTAAAATATTTAATAAGGAGAGTAAAAGAAAAAAAATAAAGGGAAAAAAAGGAAGAGAAAAAAATGAACAGATTTCAAACGAGGAGGATAAAGAAAAAGAATAGGAGAAAAAGATGAGGAGGAGAAAAAAAACCAAGATGCAGGAGAATGAGATTTTATTTATTTTATTTAGTGTTTCTTTATTTTATCTATCTCTTTATATTGAGGATAGTGGAATAAGCACTCATGTGCTTTTTATTACATCCTGTCCCAGTGTGTATGCGGTTTTGTTAGTTATGTTGTATGTCCAGACCGGACACACAAAGGCCTACTCTTTCGAAAAGAGGGACAGGATTTAACGTGTGCGCAAGATGTTCTGCGTGCATTTGCCTCGGTTCATAGTCTCATTCAAAGGACTTTTGGGGAGGGTGGAGTCTTCTGAGAAAGAAGAAGAGAAAGCAGAGAAGAATGGAATGAAGAACAACACATGGAAGGGAGACTAGTGGTAAAAGCATTCCCCAAATCAAAACAAGAGGAGGAAGAATATGAAAAATAGAAGGAATAGAAGGGGAACAAGGAGGGAGAAGGAGGAGGGAGATTTTTAAAAATGGAAAAGAAGAGCAGGAGAAAAGGAACCAAGGAAAAGTATCAAGACCTAGGAAGAAGGAGAAGAGAGGGGGGGAGGGGGAGAGGGGGGGGGGGGGGGGGGGGGGGGGGGGGGGGGGGGGGGGGTTGGGTGGGGCGGAGACAAGAAGAAGAAGAAGAAGAAAGAAGAAGAAGAAGAAGAAGAAGAAATAGGAAGAAGGAAAAGAGCAGGAGAAGAAGGAAGAAGAAAAAGAAGAAAGAAAGAAGCAGCATAACGAAGAGAGACAAAAAAGAGGGTACGAAGAACAAGAACGGTAGAAGAGGGAGAAAGAAAGAAAGAAAGAAAGAAAGAAAGAAAGAAAGAAAGACAGACAGACAGACAGACAGACAGACAGACAGACAGAAAGAAAGAAAGAGAGAGACAGAGAGAGAGACAGAGAGAGACAGACAGACAACAGGACAGAGACAGAGAGAGACAGGAGACAGAGAGACAGAGAGAGACACAGACGAGACCACAGACAGACAGATGGACACAGAGAGGAGATGCAGACAGACAGAGACAGACAGGAAGAGACGCTAGAGAGAGTGAGGACAGGAAGAGAGACAGACAGAGACAGACAGACACACAGACAGAGACAGAGAGAGGACAGAGGAGAAGAGGAAACGAAGAGCGTAGGAAAACAGAGGAGGAGGAAAAGGAGAAAGAAGAAAGAAAGAAAAGAGGAACAGGGAAGGGGGGGGGAAAAGATAGAGGGGGAGGGGGGGGGGGGAGGGGGGGGAAGGAGGGGAAAAGAGGGGAAGGGAGAGAGGGGGAAAGATAGAGGGAGGGAAAGAGAAAAAGAGCAAGACAGGAAAGAGAACCGAGAGGGAAAAAGGGGGGGGTAAAGAGAAAAGGAAGAAGAGGGGGAGGAGGGAGGGAAAAAGAATTGGGAAGGGCAAGGGGGGAAAGAGGAAAAAAACGGGGGGGGGGGACATGAAGAAACCAGCGAGCGGACAGAAGAGAGTGGAGAAGAAGGGGGGGGGAGGAGTGGGGGGAGGGGGAAAGAGAGAAAAGACAGGGAGAAAAGGAAAGGGGGAAGGGGGAGGAGGGGGGGTAAGGGGGGGGGGGGGGAGAGGGAAAAGAATAAAGACGGGATAAAGAGGAGGGGGGGGAGGGGGGCCAGGGGAAAGAAGAAAAGGAAGGGAATAAAGGGGAAGGACAAAAAGAGAGGTGCGGAAAGAGAAGGAAGAGGGGAGAGAGCGGAAGGATGGAGAAGGGGGGGAAAGATCTTGATGGAAAGAGAAAGTAGAAAGGAAAGGGAAGAGAGAATGAAAAGAGGAGAAGAAAAGAGAGAAGAGTGAGAAGAGAAGAAAGAGAAAAGGAAGACAGGGGAGAAAGAAGTAGGGAGAAGAAAGAGAGAGGGCGGAAAGAGGGAAAGAGGGGAAAGTAAAGAGGGGAGTCGGAGAAGGGGGGGGGGGGGGGGGGGGAAACATCCGGGGGGGGGAGAGGGAAGGGGGGGGAGAGAGGGGGGGGGGGGGAGGTGGTGGGGGGGAATGGGGATGGGGGGGGGAAAGAGGAAGAAGGAGAAAGGGAAAAAAGGTGGAGAAGACAGAGAAGAAAAGAGAGAAAGAAGAAGACGAGGGGGCTGAGGGAGAGAAAGAGGAGAAAAAGAGGGAAGGGAGGGGGTCGAAGAGGGAAGGAGAGAGAAAGGAAAAGAGAGGAAAAGGGGAAACAGAAAGGCGGAGAAAGGAAGCAGAAAGAAAGAAGAAGAGAAATAGAGAAAGGAAGGACGGAAAGGAAAGAGACAAAGGAAAGGAAGAAAGAGGAAAGAGGAACGAGAAAAGGAAAGAAGAAAGAAGAAAAGGAGGAAGAGAAGAGGAATAAGAGGGAAGAAAGATGGAAAGGGAAAGCGTGAGGAAAGTAGAAGAAAGAACGAGAAAGAGGGAGAAAAGAAGAAAAGATCAGGGAAAGAAGAAAGAGGGAAAAAGAGGAGGGAAGGAAGGGTGGGGAGGAGGGGGGGGGGGGAAAAGAGGTAGGACGGAGGGGAAGGAAAGGAGGGGGGAAGGGGCGGGAAGGAGGGGGGAAGGAGAAGGGGAGGGGGGGGGGGGCGGGGGGAAAGAGAGGAAGGAGCCTTTGGGAGGGGGAGGAACGAAGGGGAGAGAGGGGAAGGAAAGGAGAGGGAAGAAGAAACTGAGGAGTGAAGGGAAGGGGAAAGCCTCGGTGAGAGGGAAAGAACGAGGAAGAAGAAAGAATGAAAGAAAGGAAACAGAAGCCGAATGGGAAGAGAACAGAGGGAAAGAGAGAAGGGAAAAGGAAGGGGGGGAGGGAAAGAGGAAGGGGGAGGGGAGAACAGAGGGAAGGGGAAAGAGAAAGGAAAGGCGAACGAAAGAAGGGAAAGAAGGAAGAATGGTGAGGAAAAGAAAGAAGGAGAGGGAAAGAAGGAAGAAAGAGGGGAAAGATGACAGACCCCAACCCCCCACACTCCCCAGGCCCAGGACCAGGCCAGGCCAGACCCAGCCCCCAGAACCAGACAGAGACCCCAGACCCCAGCGCCGCCACACTCCAGAACCGGGCCCCCCAGCACAGACAGCCCCCCCCCCGACCCCCGCAGGCACAGACACACCCTGACAGACCCGACAGCCCTCCACACCCCCACCCACCGACGAGGCCATCGCCCCCCTCCCAGCCACGCACGCCCAGCCAGCGGACACAGCCCCCCCCCTCCCCACCAGCCCCCCAGTCCCCCCGGAGGCCTCCCCCCCCCGCCTTGCCCCCCACACGGAACAGGCGCCAGAACAACGCGTCCCCCCCCCCCACCAGCCTCCCCCCACAGCAAGAACACCCCCCCCCCCAGGATCCCCCAAAAGGCAGACCACCAGACCCCTCGCCCGCGCCCACCACAGAACAACGCTGCAACAGGACCAGACCCATGGAAACCAGACCCAGGCCTCCCTCAGCCAGGCCAGAGGAACAGCATCAGAACTTCCAGGGCCCACGTCCCAAGGCCCACAGAAACAGAAGGTCCACCAACACCCCCCACCCCCCCAGAGATCCCCGCCTCAGGCGCCAGGCAGCACCCCCCACGCACCAACACCCCCCCCAGGCCGCAGCCCCAGAGGGGCCCACTCATGCCACAGACTGACCCGAGCCCAGCCCCCAGACCAGACCCAGGGGACCGAAACCCCCACCCCCCAAGAAAATCCCAGCCCTCCCATAGGGACAGGGCTCCCGCTGCAGCCCCCACGCTCCACCCTCCAGGCCAGAGAGAGAAAGAGTAGAGACCAGAGAGACCAGGACAGACAGAGTACACAGAGCGGAGCCAGAGACAGAGAGACAGAGAATAGAGAACAAAAAAATAGACTTAAAGGATACAGAAGAAGCAGACAGGATAGGAGTCTATGGAGGAGGAGGAGGGAGGAGGGAGGAGGGCAGGCAGGCAGGCGGGGAGGGAGGCGGAGGCGGAGGAAGGGGCGGGGAGGAGGTGTGAGGCAGGAGAGGCAGAGGAGGAGGAGGAGAGACCGAAAAAAAAAGGCGTGAGAAAGGGATGCATTCAAGAATCAAAAGTTTACCGAGTTAGGCTTGGCAGCTGTGTGTCCCTACAATCTTTATCAAACTCTCCAATGCTTTTTCCTCTCTGTCTGTATGTTTCTGTCTGTCTCTGTCTGTTGTCTGTCTGTATTGTCCTGTCTGTCTGGTTGTCTGCTCTCTCTTTGGGGATGATAATCCCTGATTAGGGCGGCGGACTGGATGTAAAAACGCACACGAGTGCTTATTCATTATTCCTCGAAATAAAAGACTTTTGACTTGATTTGATTTGATTGATTTGATTTGATTTGTTTTTGTTTGTGATGTGATTTGATTTGATTTGATTCCTCTCTCTCTCTCTCCTCTTCTCTCTCTCTCCTCTCTCTCTCTCTCTCTCCCTCTCTCTCTCATCCTCTCTCGTCTCTCTCTCTCCTCATACATGGAAAGTAAAAGTAAATACAAGCTGGATCGTTTTTCCTTTAAATCTGTTTTTTTTTTTTTTTTTTTTTTAAGACAGAAAAATATGTGATGCTCCACCACATAAGGAGTCGCATTGCACTCAGAGGTCAATTCACTAGTTATTGACATTTATTATATTGCAATTGAAATAGCTATACAATAGAAAAACAGATTGAAAATCGGACCAATTCTATGAAACGTTATTACAAGTTGAAAATGTAGATTGCAGGAATGATAAAACGAGAAATGGACAAGTAGCATCATAATAAATGGTCAGAATAAGGGCTTGGGCATTTTAGAACCACGTTAAGAAGCAAAAGGATACAAAAAATTACAACTTGATTTTTCATTACAAGGTAGAATAAGGGCTATAGTCTTATAATCGATCAACATCTGAAAAACTGCCAACTTGACCCCACCTGCCTTTAATGGCTTCTAGCGGAAAAGTGGGCAATGGGCTAAGCGACTCTTTTCGTGGTGAAGCGTCATATATATATATATATATATAATATATATATAATATATATCTCTCTCTCTCTCTCTCTCTTCTGCTTCATGCTCTCTCTCTCTCTTTCTCTCTCTCTCTCTTTCTCTCCTCTCTTCTCACTCTCTCTCTCTCTCTCTCTCTCTCTCTCTTCTCTCTCTCTCTCTCTCTCTCTCTCATCTCACTCTCTCCTCTCTATCCTCTCTCTCCTCTCTCTCTCTCTCTCTCTATATATAATATATATATATATATAAGTAATCACTGATAAATGGCATAGGCTTAATTATGCTCGTTTCAGGTGAAGAAGAAGAAGAAGAAGAAGAAGAAGAAGAAGAAGAGAAGAAGAAGAGAAGGAGAAGAAGAAGAAGAAGAAGAACAAACAACAACAACAACAACAACAAAACTCATATCGCTGCTTACAAGTCTTCCTGCTGACAAGTAAACGCTTTACAGGCACAACTAGCTGTCGCAACCACCATAACATCTTACCTAAATCAAAGAAGAAACAACAAAACATAACAGCAGCAGCAACAACAATGCTGAAACAAAACAAAAATAAGAAAAAAAAACACGAAAAGCAAAAGAGAGAACCAGACAATAAAACCATCCAACCCTGTCTGCATTCAAGGATGATGCTTTTTTTCCTCAATATTCAAATTTGTAGATAAGAAAGGCAAATACTGTGTTCAAATTCTCTCTCTCTCTCTCTCTCTCTCTCTCTCTCTCTCTCTCTCTCTCCCTTTTCTCTGTGGTATTGTTTCAGTATGACGTTTAAGTTTTGAAATATCGTAACAAAGTTTCACAATGACGTATAATTGAAATTGACGTCATACCAACACGTCAATCACAAAAAAAGACCCCCTGAGCAATGCGAAAGCTGAAATATTGGGGAAACATTATATGTCTGTTGTTCTACTTTCTGGGATAAAAATAAGGTGAAAAAAAACACATACAAAAAGCAAAAAATAAAGCCAACCAACCCTGTCTGCAGTCAAACATTGCTTTTATCCTCCTATTTGAATTTGTGTTTAAATTCTCTCTCTCTTCTCTCCTCTCTCTCTCCTCTCTTCTCTCTCTCTCTCTCTCTCCTCTCTCCTCTTCTCTCTCTCTCTCTCTCCCCTCTCTCTCTCTTCTCTCTCTCTCTCTCTCTCTCTCCTCTCTCTGTTGATATATATATATATATATATAATATATATATATATAAAATATTATATTATAATATATATATAATTGGGACAAAACGGCTTTTACATACACTATTAATTTCCAATCCAAAAAAAATGAAAAAAAAACCAAAGGGAAGAGAAAAACATCCAAGGTCTGAATACTTTCCGCATATACTCTCGTAACCCACAGTGACGACAGAAGGAAAACTAGACAGAAAAATAGCACAGATAGAGAAAACAGACCGATCTATAGAAGGGGTGAAGAAAGAGGAGATGAAGTGACGAGGTGGGGTGGGGGTGGGGGGAGGTGGAGCTGAAGTAAAAGGTGGAGGGAGAGGATGCATGAGTACCGCCCTCCGTCCATTCGTCCTCTGTCCTTTGGGAAGAGAGTTCCTTTGGTCACGGGATGCTAATTACAGCACTGCTGGGGACGTCCACAACCAACTCTTAGTTTACAAAAAAAAAAAAGCCAGAAGTTTGTGTAGTGTGTGTGTGTGTGTGTGGTGTGTGGTGTGTGTGTGTGTGTGTGTGGTGTGTGTGTGTGTGTGTGTTGTTTGTTTGTGTGTGTGTGTTATGTGTGTTGTATGCGTGTGTGTGTGTGTGTGTGTGAGTTGTGTGTGTGTGTGTGTGTGTGTGTGTGTGTGTGTTGGTGTGTGAGTGTGTTGTTGTGTTGTGTTGTGTTGTTGTTGTGTGTGTGTGGGTTTTTGTGTGTGTGTGTGTGTGTGTGTGGTGGTGTGTGTGTTGTGTGTGTGTGTGTGTGGTTGTTGTTTGTGTGTGTGTGTGTGGGTGTGGGGTTTTGTGTGTGTGGTGTGTGTGTGCATGTGTGTGTATTCGTAGTCTTCATTTTTTTACGTCCTTCCACATACGATGATACCGTGTGTGTGGGGGTGTTTTGTGTGGTGTGTGTGTGTTGTGTGTGTGTGTGGGTGTGGTGTGTGTGTGTGTGTGTGTGTGTGTGTGGTTTCGTCGGTTGTGTTTTTGTGTGTGTGTGTTTGTATGTGTGTGTGTGTGTGCATACGTGTGTGGGGTGTACGTGTTTATGGGGTCGTGGTGTGTGTGTGTGCATGTTTGTGTGCATGTGTGTATGTGTGTATGCATTTTTGTGTGCACGTTTTGTGTATGGTGTGTTTATGCCATGTGTTTTATGCCTAGGGTTTTGTGTGCGCGTGTGTGTATGTATGTATGCATTTTGTGTATGAATAGTGTGGGGTACGCAAATTATTGGGGTGCCCGTTTTGGGTTTTGCAAAGAGTCAATGTGCGCTGGTGTGCATGTGTTTTGTGCACGTGCATGTATGTGGTGGGTGTCTACGCCTACGTCCGCCCCTGCATGTGTTGTACTGGGGAAAAAAATAAGAAAAAAACATGGAAGTGGTGGTAAAAGGGAAAAATAATAGAGGGGTGGCTTCAACGCAACTTTTCAAGTCGTTTGTTATCGGAGGGGGTACAGTGGCAAAGAAAGGGGGGGGGGGGGAACAGAAGAAGTGGGAGTTTGGGGGGGAAAGAAAAGAACAGAAGGGGTAATGTGGCAGAAAAAAGGGACAAAAAGAAAAAAAAAGAACTAGCGAAGAGCAAGGCCAAGTAGACATTACCACTCTACATGCAAGGGGACTTTTTACATGGATTTACAGGTTATGAGGGCCCCCTTTACATTTCCGGTGTCAAGTTTTTTTAATTTTGCGCTAATCAGAACACCCCCCCCCCCCCCCCCCCCCCCCCTCCCCCCCTTTTTTTTGGCCATTTTTTGAGACTTTTTTCAGTTATGGCCCAAAAAAAAGGGGGCGCAAACTTGTTGTTGGGGATTGAGAACATAGGGCAAAAATTATCAGGTTGGTGTGAGAAAATTCCATTATTGGTATTCGTAGTCGAATTTGTTGTCTCTCTCTCTCTTCTCTCTCTCTCTCCCTTCTCTCCTCTCTCTCTCTCTCTCTCTCTCTCTCTCTCTCCTCTCTCTCTCTCTCTCTCTCTCTCTCTCTCTCTCTCTCTCTCTCTCTCTCTCTCTCTCTCTCTCTCTTGACTCTGACTCTGACTCCCGTTTTGTCTGTCTGTTTGTCTCTGTCTGTCTGTTCTGTCTTTTAGATGAAACCAAAAATAAGCTTAAATAGCCTTTTTCCCTTTAAAAAAAAAAAGTATTAATGGGGATGCCCCCCAATTTGGGTTGCCCCAAAAAGGGGGCAAAAAAAATTTCCAAAATTTTTGGGAACGCAAAATGCCGGGGCAATCTTTAAATTTTTGGGGATGGAGGAGGCCCTTGGAAAAAAAAAGGGAAAATTAAAACAAAACGGCTGAAAAAAAGTTTTAAATTAAATTAAAAGACAAATACAGCCAAAGCGCCAGCACAGAAAAAAGGGGGAAGGGGTGGAAGAGAATGGAAAGGGAAAGGGGAAAAGGGAAGGAGGAAAAGGGGGGCGGGGGGAGGAAGGATAGTTTTAAAACCGAGGTGGAAGTAAAAAAGTAATAGAATTTTTTAGTGTGGGTATGTTTGGGGGTGTTTAAGGGGGTTTGGGGTGTGAGGTAAAAGGTCTGGAATGGGAACCTAAAGGGGAGAAGAGTAAAAGGGCGAGAGACGGAATATTAAGAGAAAATGAAAGAAAGGAAAGACAAAGGGAGAGATGGGAGAGAGAGAGAGGAGGAAGGAGAAAATGAAGAGGAGGAGGAAGGAGAGAGAGGGAGAGGATAGAGGGAAAAGGGGGGAAAAGAGAGAGGAGAAGAGAGGAGAGGAGAGAGAGAGGAGTTTGGGTTGGGGGGGCGAGGGAGGTTTTGGTGGGGAGGAGGGTGGAAGAAGTGTTGTGTGTGTGGTGTGGTGTGTGTGTGTGTGTGTGTGTGTGTGTGTGTGTAGTGTGTGTGTGTGTGCGTGGTGTATGTGTGTGTGTGTGTGTATCTGGTTTGTCTGTGTTCTGTGACTGGTAGACGATGTGACTGTGTCTGTCGTTCTCTTACTACCTGTCATCATCATTGTCGTCGTCGTCTTCATCATCATCATCATCAATCATCACTGTTTAGATTCAAACACACACACACACACACACACACACACACACACACACACACACACACACACACACACACACACACACCACACACACACACACAAACACACACGGTATTGTATGCTTTAAAATCTCCATGTTACAAAGAAAACTTCAAAAATTATATTGGAGATTAAGCATGTCATACATCTCTTGACCTTAAAGGGGATAAATGTAAATTTTTGTTGGGTGCCTTCACACTCTGGATTCTTTCCAAATGAGGTGGGCAGATAGAGCTGCTAAGAGAGGTGCAAAACATGAATTGGATTCAATAGAATTGCATGTGCCTTTATCCTTGCAAGAGGGGTACAGCTTACTAGAACAGAAATCATGGAGAAAGGTCATTGAAACAAATCAGCGAAATGGGGGGGAAATTGTTAACTAGGACCGCAATCAATACCGATAATTTAACAGTTGTGAACCATTCAAAGACTTGTGTAAATGTTTTCATGTCAAGAAGAATTAATACATTATTTTATAGAATGAAACTAAATGCATTGACAACCAAATTCAGCAAAAATGGTAAATGTTTGTGTGGTGAGAATATCACTAATACTCATATACTGTTTGACTGCAAGAGTGTAAAGTCTTTCATGCCCCATTTTTCTGAAAACTCCCTTACCAGTATTTTCAATAATTATAAAATTGGCATTTGAAATTGTGAAAGGTCTCTGTTACAGTCCCTTAGGACATTTGTTATAGTTGCATTAATGTTAGTGAGTTGTTGTTTTTTTCATGTTTTTATTATTCCTGTTCCATTATCAAGTTTCTTTGTGTGGTGGGTGGGGGGTGAGGTGTTTTTTTTTTTTTTTTCCGTCTAATATCACTAAAAGTGAACAGACGTAAAATTGAAGACAACAACAACACAAACACACACACACACACACACACACACACACACACACACACACACACACACACACACACACACACAACACACACTAACACTATCACTAACACACAATGCTGCTTTTTGAGCCTACACGGTAATCTCTTCGTTTAAAACAGGAACATGGGAGATTATCAAGTGAAATACTAACAAACAAAAACAGACGACAAATTAACGCAGCGCCTAAAGTGTTTTTGCTTTCTTCTAAGCCGTCTTAATGAACTACAAGAAATCCTTTTGTTCGAGCTTGGTGATGTGCTCTTGATTAATTCCTAGATTAAAGATGTAGCAAAAACAGTCACGATTCATCAGTGTAATTCATGTGTTTTCGCCGCTACGCTCTCTGAAACTGTCGCAAGAAGTGACGTCCCTTGGATTGGAACTATAGATCGGTTTTTGTTTGTTTATATGTTTGTTTGTTTTTGTTTGTTGCATTAAAGCTGAGAAGTGTTGTGTTGTATTGTATTGCATTGTGTTATGCTTCTATTGTATAGTATAGTATTGTATTTTATCGTATTATATCGTATCGTATTGTATCGTATTGTATTGTATGGTAGAATACCCAAAACCCCGTGGTCCTCTGCTGTCCGTAGCAGACCGCTTCACTCAAGGCCGGTCCACTCTCTGATGTTGGTTGTCTTCCCATCGTTTTCCCTGCCTGCCTCTTTGTCTCCTCCTTTTGATTTTTCCGCGGGGAGAGGAGGAAGTTGGTAACAAATCCTTCAGTGGTACCCCCACGGGCTTCAAGACCACGATACGGGTGAAGGTGAAAGAGAAGGAATTGTTGCAGTACATCGTATATTTTTGTCTCGTATTATGGACAACCTTCAG
>CM060321.1:22474788-22477288 GCA_030674155.1 Stramonita haemastoma
AACGTGTTCTATGCTGCATGCTGTTGCTTGGCCTCCTCCGGCCACCTGACTGACTGACTGGCCTTGGAATCTGGGGGTTGGCATTGGGGTTTTTTTGGTCTGTTTTTTTTTTCCATTGGTGTTCGTTGAGTAGTAGTACTGTTTTGTATCAAGGTATGCGTGCGTGGTGACCTTCATCGCTGGTTTGGTCGTGGGAGCTTCTTTGATATACTGGGCTACTTAACGATATTGGTGTGGTCAAGAAATGGAGAGCTGATTCAACAGTGTGAATTATCTACTCGTTGTGCTAGGGTTCACCACCCAACCTCCCCATCCACCCCCTCCCCCTCTATCTGCCCCACCCCCATCTCACTCTCTCACCACCCACACTCCTTTTTCATCCTCCACTCACCTCCCCCCCCCCCCATTCCCCTCTCAACACCCTCCCTGTCCCTCCCTGTTCTCCCTCCACCCCTCATCCACCCATCCACCCACCCTCTTCCTCCGTCTTGTTCAAGAGCAAGTTGATTGACTCGCCAACGCTCTCTCGCTTGTTCTTCTTTCAGCTAAAAAAGAGAAAAGGAAGGAATGAGAGAGAAAGGAAGGAAGAAAGAAGAGATGTGAAGGGGCGTTGTTGCTACAGTACACGGGTGTTCAGCTTGACAGTTGAGTGTATCGAGTTGGGGTTTGTGTGTGTGTGTGTGTGTGCGTTGAAGAACACTTCAGGATGATCGTTCTGGCACCAAGGTTTTCACAGTGCTTTACGTTTTAAATTAGCTGGACAGAGAGAGAGTCAGGGCCTGGAGTGATTTGGAACTTGTCCGTACCGTTTTTTGCGTACCAGTGACAAGGCTGCAGCTAGCTACCTACAGGGACTGTGTGAAAGTGACTACTGGGAATTTCGTGCTGAAAGTGCGAGGTAAGTAATTGTAGATACGTATACATGTGTGTGTGTGTGTGTGGAGGGGGGGGGGACAGAAATTGAGACTAAAATACAGAAGAGAGAGAGAGAGAGAGAGAGAGAGAGAGAGAGAGAGAGGAGGAGAGAGAGAGAGGAGAGAGAGAGAGAGAGAGAGAGAAGGATGGAGAGAGAGAGAGAGAGAGAGAGAGAGAGAGAGAAGAGAGGAGAGAGAGAGAAGACCTAGGATGATGGATGGATGGAGAGAGGAGAGAGAGGAGAGAGAGAGAGAGAGAGAGAGAGAGGAGAGAGAGAGAGAGAGAGAGAGAGAGAGAGAGAGAGAGAAGAGAGATTATTTTGCAAAATGCTTGATTTATAGAACGTAAACATTCAGAATTCCATCTTATATCTAGTTTTACTACGGACAAAATCTGGAACCATTCCGGCCTAGTGCTAATCGGTCAGTAACTCTATAGGAAGTGTCTTCAGTGCTTTTTCCTTTCTGCCATCTTTTTTTAACCTTGAGCTTTTCACACACACACACACACACACACACACACACACACACACACACACACACACACACACACACCCGCGCGCGCGCGCGCGCGCGCGCGCGCTCTTGCAAGCACACACATGCACACAAAACACACACACACACACACAGACAAATGCGTGCGTGCGCTCGAACACGCACACACATGCACACCACACACATGCATACACACACTCTCACACACACACACACACCACACACACACACACACGCACACGCACACGCATCCCCCCCCCCCCCACACACACAGAGTAAAATCAATAAATCCCTGTGTGTGCCAGCGCCTGGGGTCGTCGACTTTTCTTTCATACCGGCGTGGTTTTCAAAAATAATCCGGACCATACCCAACAATCACAATCCTTGTCACACACACATTCCCCCCACCTACCCACCCACCCCCAACCCCCCACTCCCTGTCCCACTTAGCCCCCTCCAGTGCTACCATCCCCCCCCCACCCCCCACTATAACTTCCGAGATTGACCTCTCGTGATCTGCACTGAAATCGTGTCTCTTAAGACCATCGGTGCCAGAACCTTCTTAGCAGATTGTGTGTGTGTGTGTGTGTTGTGTGTGTGTGTGTGTGTGTGTGTGTGTGTGTGTGTGTGTGTGTGTGTGTGTGTTGTGTGTGTTGTGTGTCTGTGTGTCTGTGTGTGTCTGTGTGTGCGTGCGTGCGTGCGTGCGTGTGTGTATGTGTGTGTGCGTGTGTGTATGTGTGTGTGTGTGTGTGTGTGTGTGTGTGTGTCTGTGTTGTGTCTGTGTGTCTGTGAGTGTACGGCGCATAAAGCTGATGTTAACTAAAAAGAATACAAAACACAACAACAACAACCCCCCCCCCCAAAAAAAAAAAAAAAAAAAAAAAAAATATATATATATATATATATATAAGTATATTTATTCTATATATATGATATAATTATGTCTTTGACAATCTGGAACTGCAATCGTCACAGAGTTTCCTAGTATAAGCTGCAGGCTGGTGTGTGCTTGGGCACCCGTCTTCTACTGTGACAGACCCCAGTCATCCTCAGGAAAGCGACTGTCTACCAGACTTGGCTGGCTAATCGGC
>CM060321.1:22482288-22484788 GCA_030674155.1 Stramonita haemastoma
TTCTGGACGCTGCAGAACATGAGGCAATGCTGCACACCTTGTTTCGTCCTCCACTGCCATGGGCAGGCTTTTTCAACACGGTGTTGAGGCTTTCTTGTCATGAAATAACTGGGGTACATGCACAGAGGGAGAAAGGTGGGAAATGCAGTAAGTAAAACAAAGGGTATCTGTTTTGTCTCTTGTCAGGAAAAAGGGTTGATGCATTGTTGAATCTCGTGTACCTAGCACAAAGTTCTTGTCTGTCGATATGTCCAGTCTCCTTGTGTTTACGTGTCTTTGCATATCAAGATATGTAAGTATGCTGTGCTTAATTTTGTTTTTTGTATTTCTATATCTATCTATCTATCTATCTATCTATCTATCTATCTATCTATCTATCTATCTATCTATCTATCTATCTATCTATCTATCTATCTATCTATCTATCTATCTATCTATCTATCTATCTACTACCTACCTACCTACCTACCTACCTACCTACCTACCTATCCATCTATCTCTATCTATCTATCTATCTATCTATCTATCTATCTATCTATCTATCTATCTATCTATCTATCTATCTATCTATCTATCCATCTATCCATCTATCTATATATCCATCCATCCATCTACCCACCTACCCACCCATCCATCCATCCATCCATCCATCCATCCATCCATCCATCCATCCATCCCTCCCTCTACCAATCCGTATGTTTCTGTCTGTCTGTCTCTCTCTCACAAACACACATACACGCGAGTGCGCGCACAATATCAATGCAGTTGAAAAGTCATTAAATGAAATAACTAACGACCACACACTTGGACAAAACAAAAAGAGACACAGACACGCACTGATATTTGTTATGCACTTCTTTTATTGTGTTGACTTTGTCATTTTAGGGTAACACTACTGCAATAAATACTGGCGTTTACTTTTTATCTCATCGCGATTTTAGTCTTGTGTACTTCCCCTCCCGAGCGCGCGCGTGTGTGTATACGTGTGTGCATTCATGTTCAAACAAATATGAATAGAAATACATATATATACAAATGAGAAACAGGGAGTCATACACACGCGCGCGCGCTCACATGCACCCAAACATACACTTTCACTGATGAATGCAAAGGTTTCGTACACTGACGTGAACACTTCACACAGAGAAAGCTGGCCTGGGCGGACACTACTGTTCTGCACTCTACAGTACTATAGACGACTTACATATAAAGTCAAATGCAAAATCACTGTAGTCTTTGAAAGTTTAGAGTAATACTCCGAATATGGTGGTAACAAATGCTGGCATTCACTTTTCATCTCCTAGTGGTTATTTATCGCTGTCTTCTCCCGTTCCTTTCCCTGCTTTGTTTTTACCCACCCCTTCCCATGACTCCAAATCATGGTTTTGATCCGGATTTTCCAAGTTGTATAAGACGTCAGATCATGAGAGCTTCTTAAGAGTTGCTTCGTTTCATTCACTGTTGTTACTGCTCTTCAGTTTAGAGCTAAATATGCTTGAATCAGTAAAGTGCAAGTAACCATTTAAATTCAATTTGAAAAGGCTTGGAGAAAAAGTATATTTACTACTATTTAATCTAGAAAAGTGTCATTTTTAGTGACATAATTCTAGGCGTTTTCCAAGTATAGTACTGCTCAGCCCGTGCTTCTTTGATTCGCCATTTGGGTTGCGGAAAAAGCTTTGGCGAAGGGCCCGGTGGAGTCAGAAGTTTTACTCGATGTGCTTTCTTACAGAGAGAAACTTTTCAGAGTTTTAAAGTGTCTATCGCATTTACAAGAATATCTGATATCCCTACGGCCTTTTAAAGCTGCATCAATAGACGACAATAAAAGGAGAAAGAACATATTCTTAGAATATGTGTAGCACAAAAACCCAAAATAAGGAATAGGAGAAAATATACACTAGTGAATCTTTGTGCCTTATGTTTGGGTATCTTGTGAAAAAGGATGCAAGGGAGGTCATACGGTTTGTCCCCAGTCAAGTGGTCAGCCTTAGCTGGATAATAACCCTGACATTGCCATACACTTAAAGTGCAAGCACAGGCAAGAGAAGTTGGGGAAACATACATAAATGGCATTCACTTGGATCTACTAGAGATGCTATTCCCCACTTGACTACACAGTATTATATGTTACATTATGCTTATGATAAAGCTTCTGAACTAGCCTCAACCGAAAATGGTGAAGTTAGATAGGATGAGTTATTGCCTGTATGTTTTATTTTATAATAATAAATGTGATTTATCAAAGATTAGATAAAAGAACATGGAAAGTAGTAATTGTTTTAATGACAGCTATTAAATGTGTTTTCAGTAAGAACCCTCTATCTTTCTGTCCTGTACTGATTCGAATTTCGCACATCCAAACTTCTTTGTACTTGCGATTTTTCAGTGATATCCTAAGTGTGTATTTAGTGAGACAGAGCAAGGTCTTTAGTAACCGTTCCCTCCCCCTACATCCCCCCCCCCACCCCGTTCTAAACCCAAGGCATTAAGCTGGGGA
>CM060321.1:22494788-22502288 GCA_030674155.1 Stramonita haemastoma
TGAGACACGATTGCTGGATAATGCTTAGGTTTATTGACGATTCCCGTTATGCAGTGCTGTTTGGTGTTCGGCTTTTTGTTTGGGGGGGGGGGGGGGAGGTATTCAGAAAGGAATGTGTGTGTGTGTGTGTGTGTGCACGCGCGCGCGCGTGCGTGCGTGCGTGCGTGCGTGCGTGCGTACGTGATTTTTTCTTTATATTGTTGCTGTTGAGCAAGCCTAGGAGTTGGGCTACAATTTTACCATGATATTGTTTGTAAATATCCCGTGGTGTAGGCCTATATGGTGATATGTATGGGGATGTGCAAAAGCGCGTGCACAGGTTTCCGTGAACACATAGAATGCTAATACCTTCAAAACTATGTATCATTAACATTCACACCATCATGACAATTACAGCACAAAAAGCAACCAACAAATCTCCAACTCTTCCACAACACACTCCATTTCAAACCATTTCCACCCACCCCCCCAAAAAAAAATCAAAACGTTATGGGATTCGCCCATAGAGAGATGAAACCAGAACTGTCGTCGAAAACCTCATTCCATGCACACAGCACATATGTCAACAGCAAGCAAGCGCTGACAATGGCAGTTGGAGACAGATCTATAAGTGTGGCAGAGCATGTTGCAGAGATCGGATGTCAGGATGGATGCCGTGGTGTGCAGAGGGAAGGTGCAGGGCGGCAGACTCCCTTCTCGGCGCGCTGTCTGATTGGCTCTTCGGTCGTGTCTGACACATCATGTCAGAATTGAAATCTTGGATTCCTGACTCACGGCGTGCGTGCTTTTATGAGGCAGACAAGGGCGCGCGAGAAACAGAGACAACACCAAGAAGTTGTTGTTTGTTTTCTTGACGTGTGTGTGTGTGTGTGTGTGTGTGTGTGTGTGTGTGTGTGTGTGTGTGTGTGTGTGTGTGTGTGTGTGTGTGTGTGTGACTTATAGCGGACATGTTAGCATGCCAGGCTAATTGCTGGTTATGCCAGGTGAAAAATGTGAGCAGGTGTAGATTTGAGATTGGCAGTCATTTTGCACACACGTAGGTGTGCGCCAACAGATGGGTTCATGTACTATAAACATTCGGGTGCACATGTGTTCAATCCCATTCTTTCCCCTCCCCTCCCAGCCCTCGATATGCTCGTCCGCACACACACACACACACACACACACACACACACACACACACACACACACAAAAACAAACAAACAACTGTTTGTGTGTCTGTCTGTCCCTGTGCCCGCCCAATCTCTCTCCCTCTCTGTCTGTCTGTCTGTCTGTGTGATTTTTTTTTGAATATACTCATAGCGCCTAAAAACACTGCGTTGTCTGAAACCATGTGAAAAATACGAACCATTCGGTGGTATAAATTTCACTCGGTTCAATTTGCCCCCAAAACGCTGTCTGGAAACTTTCCTGCAGTTCCCCAACGATCTTTTACATACAGTAAAGCAAGAATTGTAGTCATAAAAGCAAAAACCGTTGGCAAAGCGGATAATCACGTGAGAGCTTCTGTAATGATCTGATCTTTAACACTTTCACCTTTTAATCGCAGCCACGTCTGGAAATCAATCACTGTTCTTAGTCAGTCAGTCATTGATTATTTTGTAAGGAACTCGTTAACTGACGTTTGAGTTGATTCGATGTGTCAGTATAATATACTCTTTGAGAAATCCTTCAAGTGCCGCACCTGCAAAACTGCCATGTCCTGCCTATCTCTACCTCAAAGGTCAGCCTGACTATCTCGCCCAGTGGTTAGAGCCTTGCTCTCCTGATCTGACGTGCCGGGATTCAGCCACTGCCCAGCCACCTGTTCCAGGATTCAGCCACTGCCCAGGCACCTGTTCCAGGATTAAGCCACTGCCCAGGCACCTGTTCCAGGATTAAGCCACTGCCCAGGCACCTGTTCCAGGATTAAGCCACTGCCCAGGCACCTGTTCCAGGATTAAGCCACTGCCCAGGCACCTGTTCCAGGATTAAGCCACTGCCCAGGCACCTGTTCCAGGATTAAGCCACTGCCCAGGCACCTGTTCCAGGATTAAGCCACTGCCCAGGCACCTGTTCCAGGGGAGTTTTCCTCTCTGGAGTTAACCTACCTTTTGACTCTACTCCTGAGAAATTCTTTACGATGAGACTTAAAACTGAATTCCCGTGCACTAATCTACACAGATCATTTTGTGTACATGTTAGAACCCTGTCTGTCTTTTAAAAGATTAGGCAGTTGTGTGTGCCAATTGAAAAGAGAGAGAGAGAGAGAGAGAGAGAGAGAGAGAGAGAGAGAGAGAGAGAGAGAGAGAGAGAGAGAGAGAGAGAGAGAGAGAGAGAGAGAGAGAGAGAGAACACTGAACACTGAACACTGAACACTGAAATTGTTTAATGTACATCGACCTTAGGCCACAATACAAAAGAGTGGTGGGCATAGAGTGTGTGTGCATATGACATAGGTGTTATAAACATATTACCATCAACGTATATGTATATGAAATACTGTATGAGTAATAATAAAGCAAGAAAGTTTATATAAGCCATTTCTTAACCGTTAATCACGGGACAATTCACACGTATCGTAAACGACAATGTTTTAGATGTATTATTCATTAATACAAATATCAATTTCTAGAAAGTTATCCTATTTCTTCTATTGGTTGCATGAAAAATAAAACGTGATAAATTGTATCTATCAGTGGGTACAGTGGCTTTGAGTAGTACATAGAAAGGAAGTCTTTTGGAATCTTTAAGAAACTTAGTTCTTAAGTCTTCATAGATAGGGCAATTCAGTATAAAGTGTTCTTCATTTTCTATTTTATCTTTACAAACAGGGCATTGCTTAACTTCGTTTAAACTATTATACCGCTGTGTATTATTGTTCAATGGTAGAACATTAAATCGAACTTGCGTAAATGCAACTCGAAAACAATATGTATCCATTTCGGTTATATACTTTTCTTTTTCAAAAATAGTTTTAAAGTTTCTATAACCATCATATCGCTCACGGTCTCTAATGGTGCCTGCCCATTCCTGAGCAAACCAATCTACAAGTCTTTGTTTAAAGGCACGCAAGAACATTTTTATGTCTCCTACACCTTGGTTTAACCAAACCATATTATACCCAGTAATACATAATATTTCCCTGATTTTAGAGACCCAACATTGTTTACCTTTTTTTATCTAATTCTAACAACATATAATAAGCTTTATATGGTAATCTTTCAGAATTCATGTGTAGCAGTTTAAACCAAAATCTTATGCATGCAACATATGTATTTACATACAGTGGGTACCTGCCAAGATCTCCGTAAACCATCTTATTTGGTGTCCTGGCAGGCACACCCAAAAACCTTTTACAAGCAATTAAATGTACTTTTTCTAGATGTTCTAATCTATGCAGCCCCCAAATTTCAGCTGAATATAACAATATTGGTTGGATTTTAGTATCAAAAATTTTAAAGAATGACTTAATTGTCATTTCCTTGCACCTCTGGAAAACTTTGTTAAGCTGTATAACTGCTTTTTTGCCTTTAGTAACTAAATGCGATGTACCTCTCTTTGCGCTAATCATAGGTGTAAAGTTAAATCCCAGATAACAATAATTGTTCACTACATCTAATTTTTTATTATGAAAAAAACATTTTTCATGTTTTCCTAAGTATCCCCCTTTTCTAAATACCATAATCTTAGTTTTGTCTATGTTTACATTTAATTTCATATTTTCACAGCAAGTTTCTAAAACCCTTAATTGATTTTGTAAGCCTGACGGTGTAGTTGATATTAATGCCACGTCATCAGCAAATAACAAAATAAACAACTCAAAAATATCTGGAAACATCTGAGCCCCATGCTTACCTTTTTCAGTCATAAGATTTGCTAACTGATTAATAAACATAGAAAACAATGTGGGGCTTAGAACACAACCCTGTCTTACTCCCACTGGTGTTTGAAACATATCAGTTAATTCAAAGTTTGCTCGTATACATGCTGATAATGATTTGTACATAGCTCTAAGTGATGCAAAAAACTTACCTTTTATACCTTGGCCTTTGATATAACGTAATAACCTATCATGTTCAACTGAGTCAAAAGCCTTTTTGAAATCTACAAAGGCAACTACAATTTTCTTCCTTTTTTAGACATATAATTCTGAATAGTGGCATACAATGTAAATATATGATCAATTGTGGAATACTTTTGACGAAAACCTGCTTGACATTCCGAAATAACGTTATTGTTTTCTAACCAGTCATACAATCGAGCATTCAGTATTGTAGTGTAACATTTAGAGACTATACTTAAAAGAGACACTCCTCTATAGTTGTCAACATCCTCGGGATCTCCCTTCTTATACAGAGGAATAATTATGGCTTTTGACCATTCTTGTGGGTAAATGCCTTGATCAAAAATCACATTGAATAACTTTACTAGAAATACAATAACCTTTGCACCACCAGTTTTTAGCATTTCTGCAGAAATTTCATCAATACCACTTGCTTTGTTGTTTTTCAGCTTTCTAATGGCATAAATAACTTCTTCTTCTGCTATCTTTTTATTTAACACATGATCAGTTTCCTCAGATAAATCAATTACAATATCACATTCATCAGTACATTCATCAAAACATTCATCAGTTATACCCTGGAAGACTTTTCTAAAGTGGTTAAACCAGTCATCTGTTGTGATGTTGTTTGTTATTCTTTTCTTATTTCCAAGACCTAACCGTCTTAACTCCTTCCAAAAACTAGAGGAACTGTTAGCCTCGTTTGCTAGCCTTTCAGTTTGTTGCCTGCTGTAAGTGAGTTTCTTGGCTTTTAGCAACTGTTTATATTTCTTTCTAGCTTCAACATACATAATTCTATCTTCTTCCTTCCTAGTCAGTCGAAAATGATTAAGTTTTTTCCTGGTTTCTTTTTTCATGTTTTTACACTCACCATCAAACCATGCTGATTTTTTCTTTTTGTTAAAACCAGCTTGCTTTACCATACATCTGCTGGCATCTTTCAGGCAATGTACAAACATTTCAAGGGCACTGTCTACATCTCTCTCTAAATCTTCCACAGCTATCATCATTCTGTTTTGAATATCTTCGCTCTCCCCTGATTTGACAAACTCGTCTCTATATGCTTCATTCCACATGAATTTTTCACATGTTTTGTTTTCATTGTGTTTTTCTTCAATAAACCCCCCTTCCTGATTGTCCCTTATAACTACTTTCATACTTACTGGCAAATGGTCTGACTCTACTATGCTCTCTACCTCTAAAGCTGAAATATGAACAGACGAATAAAGTTCCACGGATACAATGAAATAATCCACCACACTTTCACCAGAATATCCAATAAATGTACAATTATCATCAAACGCTGGGTCACTCAGACCATTTAGTATTACACAGTCATGCATATTACACAGTTCAATTAGTTGTTCCCCAAAGTTGTTAATGTTATCATCTTGAGATGTCCTTGGATAATGATTGTTGCCAGACACCAACATTTGTTCAAAATCACTATTATCACCATTAAAGTATAGTTTTCCATTGCAGTTCTTGCATTAAAATCTCCACTTAACAAAATGAAAGAATCGCTATGTTGTTCATATATATCTGCTAAACACTGATCAAGTAATTCAATTCCATATACGCCATGTTGTGACTTCCAGAACAAGGAATCACAAGTTGGGATGTATGAACAAATCATCATTATGTTCTTCTCTGTAGAAAAGAGGTGTCTGTCTATTTGTAAAACTACTGTATTTTCTTGTACTACCTGAATGCGTGTAATAGAATCAACAAAAGACTTTCTTACCATTACAATTACTCCACCAGAGTATCTTCCGTGGTGGGATAGCTTCTTTGCTTTAGAAGTAAATATCACAAAGTCATTAAATAAAGTTGATTCAAAATCAAAAGCTATATAAGTTTCCGTTAGACATATGATGTCATAAGACACTAGAAAATTAATAAACTCAATGTTTTCTAACTTTTGTAGAAGTCCATTAACATTATAATTCAGAAATTTAACGCATTGCATATTTACACTATGTACATCAGAACTTGTTACTATCCTGGATGTTGATTCAGGGGACTGACTACAAAGTACTGTGGCCTGGCCGTGTCCCTATTTGTTGGTGTGTTGGGCACCATTCTTTTTGGTCTGGTGTCTGTGAGGTTGGGGTCTCTGCCTACCCCCTGCTTGCTTTGCAGAGTCTGCTTTTTTAAATGACTCTACAATGCTACTTTGACTCTTTGATGTAGCAGCAGCTTTTCTCTGCTTCTGATCTGCAGCACGTGAGCTAGATGCAGTCCGCCTTGGACGCAAAGCATGGGCAGAAGGTGAAGACCCTTCTGACTGACCCCCCTCTTTATCAGACCTGCTGCATGCGTCAGTACTGTTGTTCTTCTTATGTCCCAAGTCTTGTCCGTCTGTTATATTGTCACTACTTGCTCCCTTTGTCATTGTCAGTTTGGGAAGTGTCTCCTCTGTCAGGTCATGGTGGCTTGTGTCTTCTTCTGTGTATGCTTCGCTTGTAGCTTGCAGCTCATTTTTGCCATTGCCTTTTCTTTGGTTTACCGTCTCTGTAACTCTAACACAAGCTTTTGTATTAATATCTGTCATGGTATCCTGAGATAAACTTCCGCTGTTATCTGGTATGTCATCATCACCTGTCACTGACTTGTCTTCGTCCTGGTTGTCAGTACTATTATCCTCTTCCTTATCATTAATAGTGTCACTGTCGTTTTGTTTTTGCTCTTTATAGCCAGCAGTGTCAAGCTCTTCCTCCTCCTCAGGAGGTGTTACTGCTTGCCTGCTCATCTGCTGATGTTGCCCTGATTTTTTACCCCAAACCCTCCTTGCTCTGGAGTTACTGTCATCTTTGGTTGCATTTTTGTCTCTGTTTTTGATTATCACCATTCTTTTGTGATTAGAAACATTGTGTCCTCTGGCTTGACCAAACTTTGTAACCTCACTGTACAAACGTGGGCCAGGGGTGCCAGGCACACATTCCTTTTCAACGTAGTTCTGGTGGCTGGGGGTCATCCTGTCTCTGCTCTCCAGTCTTTGATTGGCAGCAGGAAGATTTCTCCATTCCTGTTCCTCAGAAGAGTCATGGTACCTTGGAGACCTGTATTGCTGAGGTTGCTCCAGTCTCCTGTAGCGCCTGTCTGCTGCTCCAAAGTTGCCCTGTCTGGCTGCAGAGTGGTGACTCCGTGGCTGCTCTCTGTAGCGTGGCATAGACCTCCCTCCAGCCTGGGGACCACTGGGGCGCTGACCGTTTCTGCCTTCCTCTTCATGCCCGGGATAGGCATATGCCCAGTCCACATTGTTACTGTTTCTGGCAAAACCTGATGATTGCCTGTCTTTCACAAACAGCTTTCCATTGTAAATATAGGCAATCTTGCCTTGCCCTCGATGGAACTCTAGCATGTTCCTTTGCCGAGTTGTGAGGTCAGCAGCCACTCTGATGCCGCTTTCCCTCAAATTGTCTCTTAACTCCTTGTCAGAAAGTACTGATAA
>CM060321.1:22507288-22514788 GCA_030674155.1 Stramonita haemastoma
CTTCTTCTTCTTCTTTTTCTTCTTCTTCTTCTTCTTCTTCTTCTTCTTCTTCTTCTTCTTCTTCTTCTTCTTCTTCTTCTTCTTCTCCTTCTTCTTCTACGCATTCATCATCTTCCTCTGTGCATTCTTCTTCCGTGCCCTGATGCCGGATATGCAGGCGGATGTCCCTGGAGCTCTTTTCACCTAACCCATTTCTGAAAGCCTTGTCAATATAAAAAAGTAAGATATAGATCATAGATCTCTTTTGAATCTAAGGTATATTTATTATGATAATGATGTTGTAGGCCCATAGTTGATAATTATGGTGGCATGTTCTTTTTTTAAGGAATTATTCAGAAGATACATTTTTACATTGAAGATTTCAGCTGAGACAGAGAAACCTGGTGGCATTGCGTGAGAGAAAGATGGCCAAACCTGGTGACATTGCGTGAGAGAAAGATGGCCAAACCTGGTGGCATTGCGTGAGAGAAAGATGGCCAAACCTGGTGACATTGCGTGAGAGAAAGATGGCCAAACCTGATGACATTGCGTGAGAGAAAGATGGCCAAACCTGGTGACATTGCGTGGAGCACCTCTCCCCGATAATGGTGATGGAGACAAATGACAGGTGACAGGTGACTCTGTGTGTGTGTGTGTGTGTGTGTGTGTGTGTGTGTGTGTGTGTGTGTGTGTGTGTGTTGTGTGTTGTTGTGTTGTAGTATTTTTTTGTTTTGATTTAAGAGTCTAGCTGAGCTATTTTCGGTGACTGCTTTTTGTTTTGTTTTGCTCTTTAACTTGTTTTTTTTTCAATAGCCTTTACATATGTGCAACACGTGCAAAAAGGCTTAAGAGAAAAAATTTTCAAAAATAGATTATCAAACGCTGTGACAAAATTCCCGTTGTTAGGTAAATAATCTATCTATCTATCTATCTATCTATCTATCTATCTATCTATCTATCTATCTATCTATCTATCTATCTATCTATCTATCTATCTATCTATCTATCTATCTATTATCTATCTATCCCTTAGTCTGGCGACCCTGGGGGCACCCCTGAAGCCTTTACAACCTGTTCCCTCCACTCTTCTCTCTGTTCTGCCTTTCTCAAAATGTGGTTGAGTTCTGGGCCTGTCCATTCGCTGATATTGTCCTCCCATCTCTTCTTTGGTCTGCCTCTTCATACGCTGAAGTAAATAACAAGCAACAGGCAACCAAAAAGTCTCGTTAATGTCCCAGTTTCAAACTCAGTATTAATAAAGCTAAGGTAGTGATTTGGGCCCCCATTTTTCTAGTTTTTCCTTTGGTCGTGTTGTTTTCTATCTCTTAACTTTGTATCTTTTTGACAATTTCACTAATTTCTTGTCATTGCTTTTGGTCTTGATCATGTTTTATTCATACACCCTCTCGTTATCGTTCCATGCCTTTCTCTGACAGTTTCATAAAGTGCATGATTTGTCACCATTGCAACATCGACTTATTAGCTGTTCATGTACACAGCTTGAGGTTATTATTTGAGCTTTTTGGCGAACATATGAATTCACAATTATATGGGGACGGGAATGTTCATCGGTCAGAATACTCCCTTTTCCCAAGCTAAGGTTTAGCAGCATCAAGCGTGGTTATCCATTGGATGGGTGACCGTTTGTGCACCTTGGCTTCAGCACTGTCCCCAGTTCACCCAGCTGTAAATGGATACCAGCCCTCTTGAGGGTTAGGGAAGGTAAAGCAGCGAGGGAGAGGAGATGGATGCCACCCTTAATATGCTGGCCCTTGGAGAAGCTAAGGTCTTTGACGCCTCGCTCCCCTACAACCACATAGGTTATGGGGCACCTTTGCCTGGTACCTGTTATGAACTTATATCCATTGGGTAAAGTGCAACTTGTCACTACATATCTTGATTCCTTGTTCAGGCATGAGTACGTAAACAATGGATATGCGCACATTCTAAGGAGGTAAAAGAAGGGAGATAAAAAGAAAGAAAAGAAAGAAAGAAAGAAAGAAAGAAAGAAAGAAAGAAGAAAGAAAAAGAAAGAAGAAAAAGAAAAGAAAGAAGAAGAAGAAGAAGAAGAAGAAGAAGAAGAAGAAGAAGAAGAAGAAGAAAACTAAGAAAGTGAAGGAAGAGGAGGGGGAAGGGGAAACAAGAAGGAAAGGAGAATGACAGACAAACAACCCAAAAACATAATTTTAAAAAGGCAGACATAAAGACAGTGCAGCAACGACATCACCAGCGATACCAACAATAACGACACAACAACGACTCTATCACTAGTGTCAGATAATACTGTTCTTCTTTCCAAGTTGGCACTTTCGCTTCTGACAATGCCAGTATGCCATCAGGAACAGATTGGCAGATGTGTCGTTTGCGTGAGTAGTGACAATCATGTCTCACACTTCGTCTGGGGACCAGTGCTGTTTTCAGTGCTATGATCGAAGGTCTGAAGCAACGCGTTTGAGATCACCCCTTGTCTTTTTTGTCCATGCCTACTTTTTGTTTTGTTTTGTTTTCTGTTTGTTGTTTGCTTGTTTGTTTGTTTGTTTCTGTAATGGCCGTGCCAGATGGGCACCGAGCGATATTATGTGTACTAGCACTATGGTTTTTGTTTGTTCGGATTTTTTGTGTGGAAAAAGTGAGAAGTCGTCATGTTTGGTTTCACGTTATATTATTCTTGCCTTGGTCGTCAGTGTCTACTTGTTCTTGTTTTTGATGTTCTTGTTCATGTCAGTTCTTGTTTTGTCTGTTGTCGTTGCTCTTGTTACTGTTGTTGTTGTTGTTGTTTTTTCTTCTTCTTCTTGCTCTTCTTCTTTTAATCGTCTTTTATGTTACTTGAGGCTGTTGTTTTTGCTCTTTGATGTTCCCTCGAAACGTCAGAAAACGGACATAAATTTGTGAAAAGTTTGACGTCAGAACAAAACTTAGAAGGACACAAACACATTTTACAAACACACAAAA
Source organism: Stramonita haemastoma (assembly GCA_030674155.1). Lineage (NCBI taxonomy): Eukaryota > Metazoa > Mollusca > Gastropoda > Neogastropoda > Muricidae > Stramonita > Stramonita haemastoma. The sequence continues at coordinate 22,510,220 of CM060321.1, forward strand.
ACCAAAGAAAAAACATAATTGAAAGTTCTGAACTTGTTCTCAATAAATTCGACTCCATTTACCACGTTGTGGTTTTTTTTTCCTCTTTAATTTCTTGATTACATGCTAATAATTGTTTATCTTCTGTTTTCTTTGTTTTTATTCCTTTCTCTCTCTTGTTCTGTAACTTTCTGTTTTCCTAACAAACAGATATTCGTGGCATTTGTCGTGTATCTCTTCCCACCATTGAATTGTTTCAGGAAGGGGGTGGGGAGGGGGAGGGTGTAGTGGCCTAGTGGTTATAGGGTTGAACTTCTGATTGCAGGGGTTTAAGCCACCACTGAGACGCCCATTCAGGAAGACTTTTCCCTTCAGATTAACACCATATTGCAACTTCAGGAGACCTTATTTATCATATAATGAAAGATTAAGGTTGCTTCTCTGGGAGACTGTCACAAAAGAGCAGGCCCCAACACAGCACTTTGAAGCAGAAGGACATTTTGATGTAAGCTTTTCCACTTTGTTATATTGTGTTGCATTGCATTGTGTACCACTTTAAGTCACGTCAGATTTCTCTATGAAATTCACCCTGCTGTCCCCTGGGAAAGCGCGTCGCCGCAAGAGCAGCGCCCCCCATTTTGATTTTTTCTTCGCTGTCTGCAATTGTATATGTTTCCCCTATCAGAGTGACTTTATTCTACTGAATTTTGCCAGAGATAACCCTACTGTTGCCTTGGGTTCTTTTACGTGCGCTATATCATCATGTGTAACACACAGAAGCTTAGTTTATTTTATCTCATCCGAAAGATAATCACCCAGACCATCACTCGTGGCCTAATGCATGGGGGAGGGGGAAAGTTCAGGCTCAAACGGGGATCAAACCACCACACACTTCCAACCTGGACTTTTTCGCTTTCAAGGCAGGTGCGTTACCGCTAGACCAACACTGCACCCGATCTCATGTTTTCATAATTATATACCATAACTGACAGAGCTTTCAGCATTGGCTAAGTTACACACTATTATGCCTGACAATAATGTGTGTTGAAGAATATCAGGAGGAATGAGGTGGGGTATTTTTGTAGCAAGAGTTACAATTTGCATGAGGAAAGGTCATTCTAAAAGTTGTCACCTTTGTCATGATCTGTGTCTTATTGTTTGTCCAAAACCGCGCACACTGAGTTGAGTGTCCGCAGTGTCTCAGGTCCGTGTGTGTGTGTGTGTGTGTGTGTGTGTGTGTGTGTGTGTGTGTGTGTGTGTGTGTGTGTGTGTTACGTGTGTACGTGTGTGCGTGTGTGCGTGTGTGCGTGTCTTCCTCTGCCTATGCGTGTGCGTGCGTGTGTGTGTGTATGCGTGTGTGCGCATGTAAGCGCACCCAGCGCGCATAAACAGAAGAGAAATTCAAGCTGCTGACACGTGTCAATAAAGATTACATGAGCTGATGCTCCTGTTATTACTTTGGGATCAAATTTCGATTTATTCTGCTGGTAGATTCTTTTGTTATTTGTGTTTATTGTAATTGCTGGGAGGTTTTGTCTTGGTGAGAGGTGTTTTTGTTGTTCTTTTTGTTTCGGTTGTTGCTGCTGCAGCTGTTATTGTTACTGCTGTTGTTGCTGTTGTTATTGCAGTTTTTGTTATTACTAGGGATTTTTTTTTTCTATTTCTTTTATTGATGCAATGCTGTGTTATTGTTCGTTACTTTTGCTGTTGTCACTACTACTGCTGTTACAATTTGTTTTGTTCTTTCTGTGTTTCTTTCTATCTTTGTGTATGTCTCCTTTTTCCTTCTGTCACTGCTTTCCTGTCTGTCTTGTCTGTCTGTCTGTCTCTCTTTCTGACTGTCTCTCTCTGTCTCTATCTGTCTGTCTGTCTCTCTATCTGTCTGTCTGTTTCTCTCTGTCTCTGTCTGTCTGTCTGTCTCTCTCTGTGTCTGTCTGTCTGTCTGTCTGTCTTCTGTCTCTCTCTGTCTTTCTCTCTCCTTCCCGTCCCTTCTTCTTTTTCTTCCTCCCTTCTTTAGTTGCCTGTATTACTTATCAAGTCCCTTTTTTCTTTAAAAAATAAAATTCGCCTGCATTATGTAAAAGTGTAATACTTGCTGTTAGTATTGTTAAAGCTTTTTATCTTATATTTTTTGCAATTTTTCTGTTTTGCATCACTAATTAATTTCGTTTGTTTATTTACTTGTTTCTTTATTTTCTCTAGATATTTTTCTTTCTGTTTTTAATTTTCATCTGTTTTTTGCGTATTTTTTTCGTTTTTTTTAATTTCAAAGGTCCTCAATTATTTACAGTTTTGTCTCTCCCCCTTCCTTCATCTGGGAGAAGTTTATGTGGTTTATCGCCCTTGGCTGTTTACACATCGTTTGTCTGTGAGCGCACTGAAAGCAAGAGGAGGACAAGTTTCAATGCACATTGCGATGAGATGAATAATGTAGTAGTAGTTGAGTGAGATAAAGCACATAAACTTCTTTCAGATAACATTGGAGGGGGGGGGGGGGGGGGCATGGCCTTGTCTTTGACAAGATGACAGCCCTGACATGGCTTCTGTTGCTGGCTGGGCTATCAACAATATTGGGAGGATTGCGTCGACGTCGTTTTGGGGTAAGAATGACGTAGTTGTGATTCAAAGAAAACTGAGGGTCTAGGTTCGAGTCTTTGGTAAGGAGTATGTTTTCAATGCTCCGTTCCTCTAGATTGAACATCGATGCTGCCTACATCTATCAAAAAAAAGTTTGGGCTAAGTCCATAACCCATGTATGCTAACATACGCAGAACATCCTGCGCAGATGTTAGAAGAAAACCATAAAAAATACAAATAACAGTTCTTTGTAGAAACATTGACCAGTTACAGCATGTGGGAGGGACGACTCGAACATACCCAGCATGCACCTTACGACGTGGAAGAGGTACGAGCTCCGCCAGGTTCAAGCTGCCGCGACACATGCACACTGCCTTGAAGAAAAAACTCAATGGAACTGGCCTATGACGCCTGAAGGGGATAAGGAAGAAGGCGTGTCAAGTCAGGCATTAGGGACACGTCTGCAATCACGAGCTACTTTCTCCCATTCTGCCATAGTCACAGCAGACAGGGATGCAGCCATCGACATCACACTGATTTTTGCTGATTCACCAAATAATGGTAATCGGTCACCAGCACAGACTTTATTCAGGCATCGGTCTGACAACTCCCACAAAAAGGTAACTGACAATATTTGGTTCCTTAAGGATACAAACCGAGGCGCTATGTGCGAACGCACGCAGAACATCTTGAGCACACGTTAAGAACCTGTTCCGCCTTTTGGAAGAGCAGGTCATTATAAGCCGGTAGAAGTAGATGACAACAATGTTAAAAAAAGCATGCACACAGGTGTCGTATTTAGACACCATCCTCGAGGAACAATCCCCAGGGTTGGTGTCCCCAGGGCGGTTCGGGGCTATCTATGGCAACATTGTAGCGGCTCCTGAGACGGCACTGAAACCATGCGTATCGGCGATTTCCTTTCTAATAGACCATTCCAGCGCTAGCGACGTGGAGGGTGTGTGTGGTGGTGGGGGGGGGGAGGGTTGATACATGGGTAACAGCTTTAACAGCTTGCCCTCCATACTTACCCAGGCTTTGCACTCTAGAGCCTGGAGCGCAACTCCACAGTCTTACAAGACTGATGGATGCTTACTAAGGCATCTGTCTGGGGAAAACGTTATACAAAGTGACTTCATCATTTGTCTATGGAGCAATGCAGACACAGACTGACTCTGAGGCGGAAACAGTATAAACTAGATCACGCTAGTTATCTGTTCGACAGACACAGTTCTGAAGAAGACACACAGAATGCACCAAATTTCGCCAATTATCTATAATCATTAGAGATGAATCATTAGTATTATGAAGAGCAAGAAGACCAACAAGAAAACTAAGAAAATAAGAGAAGAGGGAAAAGAAGAAGAAGAAGAAGAAGAAAGAAGAAGAAGAAGAAGAAGAAGAAGAAGAAGAAGAAGAAGAAGAAGAAGAAAAAAGGAAAAGGAAAAGGAAAAGGAAAAGGAAAGAAACTACTACTACTACTACTACTACTACTACTACTACTACTACTACTACTACTATGCTGCTGCTGCTGCTGCTGCTGCTGCTGCTTGCTGCTGCTGCTGCTGCTGCTGCTGCTGCTGCTGCTGCTCCTACTACTACTACTACTACTTACTAAACTACTACTACTACTACTACTACTACTATACTACTACTACTACTTACTACTACCACTACCAGTACTACTACTACTACTAACTACTACTACTACTACTACTACTACTACTACTACTACTATACTACTACTACTACTACTACTATCATCATCATCACAACAACAACAACCACAACAACAACAGTAACAAACACATAAAACACAACATCTATCTCGGTCTTCCACACCCAAAACAAGACCACTATGATTAGTTCCAGTTCCGGTATGAAGACGACACCGGCATCAGACGATTTGGGTATATAGTAGCCAAGACGGGCATGACGAATGTGTCATTTGCATGAGTGGAGCCAATCATGAGAACTGTCACCTTGTCTTGCACTGCGTCTGGCACCGCTTCG
>CM060321.1:22519788-22522288 GCA_030674155.1 Stramonita haemastoma
AGCTGGGATGTTATCAATTCCAGGGGACTTCCCCTTCTTCAATTGTTTAATAGCTGTGTCTACTTCACACCTTAGTATTGGTGGGTCTTTATCTTGGTGTTCAGGGGGTTTGTTGGAAACTATGTTGGTATCTGGGCGTAGTGGGTAGTTATACAATCCCTCACAGTATTCTGTCCAGCGCTGGAGGATGGCATTGTTTTCCGTTAAAAGATTTCCTTCTTTGTCTTCAATAACAGAGGCTTTAGGCTGTGTGGTTTTCGTTAGTGCTAAAACTTATTGTACACCCTACCCCCCTCCCATCCCAAAAAGAATTACAGATAAAAAAGCAAAACATGGGCTCTTCCACACCAACACCACGTTTGTCACCTACATGCCTGTGTGAGAAAGTGTCTACAAGGGAATCTGCGCTGTGCACTGTTAAGCCAGTTCGCCTTTTCTTCTTTCTTTCTTTTTGGTTTATAACATCGTCTGACAAAAGCTGATACTAGTGTGAGTTCGAGTATCCTCTGAAGTTTTCTTTCGAGATGGTTTTTCCCTGAAGTTAACAAAGGTACTTTTTTCATGACTTCGTGACAGTCTTTTTGATGAAACTTACATTTGAGTGTCTGTGTGTGAAAGGAGACTGATCGGGTTGAGATTATATCAAACTTCCAGTTTGTAGGAAGAACAAGCGTAGGTAGGTTAGTTATAGCAGGTGGATTTGTGAAATCATATCCAGTATATGTCTGATACCTAGTTATAGGGTGGGATTCACTGAGGATCAGCTTACTCACAATACATTGCCGGAAAAGAGAATCACAGACAGACAGACAGACAGACAGACAGATAGACAGACAGACAGGCACACACACACACACACACACACACACACACACACACACACACACACACACACACACACACACACACACACACACACACACACACACACACACACACACACACACACACACACGTTTGATGCAATCAGTTTGCAACTTGACACTCAATACCGAAAACTATCACCTTCCTGATGACGCATTCGGGTCACGTGGTACGTGACGCTGGACCAAAATGGCGGATTGACACTCTGTGTTCTCCGAGTGGCTGGAAGAGATTGTCAGCTCTTATGGTGGCGGTGTGAATCTGCCTGTCAAAATAACTCTCTTTTTAAGATTGGGAGTATGGCTAACACGTACAAAAAACCTCAAACAGCAACAACAGAAAAACGGGGTAGAGGATCAGTGTGTGTGTGTGTGTGTGTGTGTGTGTGTGTGTGTGTGTGTGTGTGTGTGTGTGTGTGTGTGTGTGTGTGTGTGTGTAAGACTAGAGAGAAAACGAAAGAAGGAACAACAGAGAGAAGGAAAAACAAACGAATGAGCAAGAAAGTGAGATGGCTACGCCTCTCTCTCTCTTCTCTCTCTCTCTCTCTCTCTCTCTCTCTCTCTCTCTCTCTCTCTCTCTCTCTCTCTCTCTCTCTCTCTCTCTCTCTCTCTCTCTCTCTCCATCTCTCTCTCTCTCTCTCTCTCTCTCTCTCTCTCTCTCTCTCTCTCTCCTCTCTCTCTCTCTCTCTCTCTCTCTCTCTCTGCTTTACGCTTTTTGGTCTTTGCCTTTTTCTCTGTCTCTTTTTTCCCCAGAGGATTTTTCCACATTAACTTTTACTTTTATCACTGCCAATATCCTTTTCTTCGGGTTATGTCTGTGTTACCCAGTCTGCGAAATGTTCCCCTCTCCTTCCTTTTATTCTTCTTCTTTTCTGGTTTCCCATACTATCAATGTTTTTATTCAATCACATCTTTTATTATCTCTTGCTTTTATTTCCCTCTATTTTTCTTTCTCGATCAGCCTGTTTATGAACACACACACACACACACACACACACACACACACACACACACACACATATATATATATATATATATATATGTATATATATATATTATATATATATATATATATATATATATATATATATATATATATATATATATATATATATATATAGTTGTAGTTCAATTTAAATTCTATTCACTTAGACTAAGAAAAAACCCACAAAAAGAAAGAAAGATAGAAAGAAAACCCCTACCATGACATATTTACAAAGGACATAAAAATAATCCTAGCAACATCAGTAATCATTGGTTTTCGCGAAAATATGTTCAAAGGCTCTCTTTGAATTTCAATGCCACATTCTTTGTAAACGGAATTTTAAACTGAACAGTAAAAAGAGTATTTTTACAAGATGGAAAGGACTTGCAAAAACAATACTGCGAGGCACTGTCCAGGGAGGAAGAACAAGAGGCAGACCAAGGAAGGGATGGGAGCACAACATCAGCAAATGGACAGGCCTAGAACTCAATAAAACCCTGAGAAAGACAGAACAGAGAGAGGAATGGAGGGAACTGGTTATCAAGTCTTCAGGGGTTCCCCCACGGTCGCCGTACTCGGGGACAGATGGATGGATGGATGGATTTTTACAAGATAGTGTCACAGAACAGAACCAAGTCTTGATTATTTGGTC
>CM060321.1:22527288-22532288 GCA_030674155.1 Stramonita haemastoma
ACACACACACACACACACACACACACACACACACACGCCGCACGCACACAAACTGAAACACACTCTTCTGGAAAAAAAAAGCCCAAACCAATCCAGACTACAAATACACATCTGATTCGATTATCTCTGAAAATGATTCTCTTCATCACAGTCTCTCTAGAAAATCAACAGGAAAAGAGCAAACCTCCTCCAGCAGACAAGATGAGACAAAACTGCTGGAGATGTGTATGTATTGTATATGGCTCTGTGTCTCAAGCACACTGCACAAAAAAGAGTTAACTTGGTTTCGATATCACAGGGGGAAAAATGAAAGCAAAGTAAAAGAAATGAATACAGCACTCTAGACAAAAACAGCACAGACAGACTTTTGCATCCACAACTTCAGTTGTCAAATCATGAACAGGACATTCTATCCACTAAGCTATTCTGCACCCACCCACCCCTCCACCCTGTTCTCTGTTTGAGAAGAAGTGTTTTCCTGTGGAATGAAGGTGGGTACTGATTCCCTCCCTGATTCTCCCCCCTTTTTCCAAATCCCCAACGTGAAACTATGAAGTGAGAGGTTGTGTGCTATGACATGAGTCACATAGGATAGTTCTGACTGGGGGAAGAGGGAGGGAGGGAAGGAGAAGACAAACTACTCAGCATGCTTTCTGCTACCTGGAGAGTATGCGATCCATTCCGGTCCATTTGTTCACAATGTCACCCTACCTGTACTGTTCTCTAATCTAGTTGAGCCTTGGTGTACCACTGAAGGAGTTTTGGGTAGCCACCTTTCTCTGCATCTCCTGGTTCTCACCTTTCCGCAACATGTCTTTTTTAGTTATTTTTTTTATTTTGAGGATAATGGAATACGCTCTCATGTGCTTGTTTACTTCCAGTCCCCGTGTGTATGCGGTTTTTATAAGTTTTGTCATCTGTTCCCACTGGCACAAAATGGCCTACTCTTTTGAAAAGTGGAACAGGATTTAACGTGTACGCAAGATATTCTGCATGCGTTGGCACACAGGGCCTCGGTTTATAGTCTCATCCAAATGACTTTTCCAGAGAGTGGAGTCTGCACTGATGGAAAAAAGTCCCGTTGAACGGGATTCGAACTCGGGTCATCAGATTGCGAGCCAATGTTCTAACCACTAGGCTATCCGGTCCATGTCTTTTTACTCAAGGCCAGACCATGCTGATGAGTTCAACCCATTGTTTTCTATGTCTGCCTCTCTGTCATCCACCTTATATTGTTCAGTGCAAATTCCAAAGAACTTTTGAAAGAGTTACGTGAAATAAAAAAAAACAACACAAGAATTTAAAAAAAACCCAGCGAAAATAGAATAGAACACGAGGAAAAAGCAGCATCAAAGAGAATGATATTTCTAAGTAGCAAATTGAAAAGTAGAATATTTTTGTTTTAAACTCAACAAAATGAAAAAAAGGAAAAAAGAAAAACAAACAAATCAAACAATGAAAACGTGATAAAAAAATAACACCACGCAAAAAGCAGAAAAAAACAAACAACAAACAATACAAAAAACCAATTAGAAAGAAACGGGGAAGGGGAGGAGGCAACGAAACATAGACAAATAATTAACTATTTAACAAAAATATTCTGACAGACACTCTGAAAAACAGGAAAGGACAATGGAAAATCACAGAAAGGCAGATCACACACACACCACACACACACACACACACACACACACAACACACACACACACACACACACACAAACAACACACACATACACACACAGATATATCTATATATCTTATATCATTATATAATATATAATATATATATATATATATGATACACACACATAGATATAGATATAGATATATAGATAATATGTCAAAATAAAGGTGTATCTTGATGCCTTTCCACTGCTTTTTGGTGTCTACTGATTGATGTGGTGGTGTGTGTGTGTGTGTGTGTGTGTGTGTGTGGTGTGTTGAATAAACAGTGTTCTGGACAATATATATATATATAATATATATATATATATATATATATATATATATATATATATATATATATATATATATATATATATATAAAAGAAAGAGAGACAGAGACAGAGACAGAAAGACAGAAAGAAACAGAGAGACAAAACAGAGAGGCAGAGAAGAATTTCTATCGCTCTCTTAAACGTTCCAAACTAAAGAATGACCTTTCGTTATAAAAAGAAGAGAAAGAAATCAGGTCCAATACAATATGTCATGGTTTGGACTTCATGTGTAAGTTAACCCAAGCACCAGGGTCCATGCCAGTGAAAGCAGCAGATGAGCAAGCCAAAAGAAAAAAGACATTCTCCAATCAGTGTCACACGTCCTTCAGCTCAGTGTTGTCACTGGCAACATCACAATGTTGAGTAAGAAAGTGAGAAAGGCAAAAAAAAAAAAATAAAAAAAAAAAAAAAAAAAAAAAAAAGGCGTGTGGAGGGGATGGATGTGTTTAAGGCAGGAAAAAAAACAAACAAGACAAAACACAAACACACACAAAAAGTGAAATACATTCTCCAAAAAGCAGACTTGATAGGATTAAGGAGGAAAAGGGAAAACACAACTGATTCGATTATCCCTGTGGAGCTGCTTCGCCATACTCCTCTGGAGTGTTAGAGAAATCCCATGAAAAAAAAGAACAAAAAATGATTTGGGCAAACAAAGAGAAACTACTTAAGATGCGTCTCGGTCTGCGTCTCAAGAATATCGAAAGAAAATTGACTTTGAGAACCGGGAGAACGAGGAAGAAAGCGGAGACAAAAAAAGAAGAAAGAAGAGAAAGAAAAACAAGAAGTGTAGATACGAGAAGGAAAACGAAATCAAAACCTAATCAGATAGAAACAAAGAAAAAAAGAGAAGAAGAGATGGACGAAAGGCTGGAAAAGAAATAGATAAAAGATGTTCAAAAAGGAAAACAAAAAGGCATAAAGCAAAGAAAGGTATATCGATAAATATAAACACTAAGCGAATAAGAAGAGGGTAACAAGAAAGGAGAGAAAAAGACGACAACGAAAATGACGGGAAAAATCAGAAACGAACGACAAATGAAGAAAGGAAACCAAACATAAACAAGAAATAATTAAACAAAATAACTACTTGCAGAACAAACAGAGCAAAACATGAATATTACAAAAAAGGATAAAATGTGAAGAAAAAATGGAAACGACAAGAAGAAAAACAGCAATGATTACATTGAAGATAAAAAATAGAGAACCTGAGAAAGAACATAATTGCAAAAAGTGCGGCAATAGAAGAGAGAGAGAGAGAGAGAGAGAGAGAGAGAGAGAGAGAGAGAGAGAGAGAGAGAGAGAGAGAGAGAGAGAGAGAGAGAGAGAGAGAGAGAGAGAGAGAGATCTTAATTTACATAGGTCATATACCCGTTCCAGTGTAACACAATTTGAACAAAAGAGGCTGTAAATCATGTCGTATGATGTAAAATTGCTTACGTTTACCAGTTTCTATGGAAATCATGGACATGTTCTATGCCTTTAAGGTGTAACGAAATGTTATATTTCTGCTCCATACAAAAGAACTGGTTTTATGTTGTTCTTCAGTTTGACGTCCTTCCACTAAATAGTGATATCAGACAAACAATGAACAACAGGAGTCAGCAAAAATCGGCTAATATTCATTTTGTTCAGAAAATGTAATTGACGTCATTTCTTTCATTATATTTTTTTCACTGCTAAAAACCGTTTTAGTGGAAAGAATTGGGTTATGTAAGACTAGGAATGAGAGTTCAGTATAGACAATACAAACTGTATAGACATTATATTTACTTCAAAGACCGCATCGATTTATCTGCTATATATTCTCCATTTTCCAAATATTACCACATCGTATTGTTTTGTGTGTGTGTGTGTGTGTGTGTGTGTGTGTGTGTGTGGGGTGAGTGTGTGTATGTGTGTGTGTAGTGTGGTGTGTGTGTGTGGGTGTGAGTGAGTGAGAGACACGAGACAGAGACAGAGACAGAGAGAGAAAGAGAGCGAGAGACAGAGACATAGAGAGAGAGGGGGGGGGGGGGGGCAAATAAAAGAATCGAGTCCCGTATGTGTTAACATCAGTGCTGACTCCACTCTCTCCATAAATCCTTTCGGATGAATCTGTAAACTGTTGTCCCGTGTGCGAGCGCACGCAGAACGACTTGCGCACATGTTAAATCCTGTTCTTACGAGTAGGCCATTATGTGCCGGTGAGAACAGATGACAAGATTTACAAAACTGTATACACACGGGGAATGGATGCAAAAAAAAGCACATGAGTGCTTATTCCATTATCCTCGATATTAATGAATAAAAATACACACACACGCACACATACACATACACACACCACCACACATACACACACACTCGCACACACGCACACACAACACACACAACACACACACACACACACACAACGTGTGTGTATTGTGTGTGTGTGTGTACGCATTCTCTATTTTCTGTTCACAAACACCATTCATTCTAAAGCAAAGTGAAGTTGACAGAATCCGAATCTGCAGTCTCAGCTAAAGATGGCCTCCTCTGTCCTGTCCTGTGGGAAAACACGCTGTCTCAATCCGCCATGTTTGTCAGCAGGCACGTTGCACGTGACGGGGGCACGTCAGCAGCCAGGCGATACTGTTCTCTGTTGACTGTCAACCTGCAAATTGCCTGCATGCAACTTTCGTGTGTGTGTTGTGTGTGTGTGTGTGTGTGTGTGTGTGTGTGTGTGTTGTGTGTGTGTGTTTTAGGGGGTGAATGAGAGAGAGACAGAGACAGAGACAGAGACAGACAGCAGACAGATAGACAGACAGACAGACAGAGATAGAGAGATGTGTGTGTGTATCACGTGATGGTGAGAGAGAGAAAGAAAGAGAGAGAGTGATAGAGAGTCAGATACAAAGAGAGAGAGACAGGGAGAAAGATGTGTGTGAAAGAGAGTCAGAGAAAGAGAGTGTATGAGAGATATTTATTATTTATTTATTTATTCTTTTATATCGAGGATAACAGAATAAGCAATCAT
>CM060321.1:22542288-22544788 GCA_030674155.1 Stramonita haemastoma
AGAGGAATACAATTATCACAAGTAAGTGTACAATAAGATGAGAGAAAAACGTAAAAAGAGAGCAAAAAACCCCACTATTGAGACGCTCCACCACAAAATGAGTCGCTTAGCCTAACCTACTTTTCCGCTATGAGCCATTTTAGGCAGGTCGGGGTGAGCTTGTCAATTTTGATATTTTTTATTGATTATAAGACTATAGTACTTATTCTACCTTGTAAAGAAATATCAAGTCATAATTTTGTTTCCTTTTGTCTTTAAACGTGTTTTGAAAATAGCCAAGCTCTCATTCTGGCCACCTATTAGGATGCTAAATTCATCAGTTTCTCAATTTGTCATTTCTTGCAGTCTATCATTTCAATTTGTAATAACGTTTGATAGAATTGTTCGATTTCCAATCTGTTTTTTTGTTTTGTATAGCGATTTTATTGCAGATTAATAACATGTCAGTAACTAAAAATTGACCTCTGGTGCAATGCGACTCCTTATGTGGTGGAGCGTCACAATTGAAAAATAGACAAAAACACTATCAAAAAAAACTTAAAGCAGAGAGATGGTAAGAAGTAAAATGTCGAAATAAAAGACAACAAGTCAGGTGCTTGTTACCAAAGCAGACCCGACACACAAGGAGGCAGACACAGAGGAAGATTGTGTTTGTACACTGATCCTTATGGGAGCTGACAGTCTGCCAGAGAGAGAGACAGAGACAGAGACAGAGACAGAGACAGAGAGAGGCTGACAGACAGACAGACAGACAGACAGACAGACAAACAAACACACACACACACACACACACACACACACACACACACACACACACACACACACACACACACACACACACACACACACACACACACACACACACACACACAGAGGAACAGTCTAATATTACAATTTGTGAAAAGACGTTAAAAGAAATTGAACAGGAACAGAGACTGAGCGACAGACAGAGGCAGCGACACAGAGAGAGGGGGAGGAGAGAAAGGAAGAGAGGGGGGGGGGGGGAGAGAGAGATGAGAGAGAGAGACAGGGACAAAGAGAGAGAGAGAGAGAGAGAGAGAGAGAGAGAGAGAGAGAGAGAGAGAGAGAGAGAGAGAGAGAGAGAGAGAGAGAGAGAGAGAGAGAGAGAGAGAGAGAGAGAGAGAGAGAGAGAGAGAGAGAGAGAGAGAAGATAGAGAGAGACAGACAGACAGATAGACAGACAAACAGATATACTGACAGACAAGGATACAGACACGCAGATTGACAGATTAAATGGTTACTGTTCCAAATGGGGACTAAAAGTAAACAAAGCAAAAACAAAAGTAGTAGTTTTCACCAAATCACCCCCTAAAATTCCAATTCATTTCCAATGTGGAGAACATCTAATTGAAACAACTAAAACTTATAAATACCTGGGTGTAGTATTTCACCAGAACGGGAAGTTTCAAGCAACTCAGGAACATTTGGCTAAGCAAAGCAATAAAGCAGCTCATGCTTTGAAAAAAGCAATTTATGGGCAGGGGGTTAAGGCTAATATCACAATGCAGTTATTTGATTCATTGATAACCCCCATCTTAACTTATGGAGCAGAAGTATGGTTTCCTTTTTGTTTCAATGGCCAATCAGACTTTCATATTCAAGATTTATTTAAATTAAGCACAACAAGAAAATATCTTTATGAAAATATTCATGTAAACTTTTGTAAGCAAACTTTGGGAATACATAAAAAAGCGATGGCATTACCCACTTTAGGAGAACTTGGACGATTTCCATTGACTATCAAAATACTTAGTCAGTTAATGTCTTTTTGGATACATGTAACAGAGAAAGACAAAAACTCATATGTTAAAATATTGTATGATTATATGTATCAAAATAATGAATATGATCGGTGGATTAGCACAATTAAAAATGTTCTGTGTAAAATTGGTTTTAAACATGTATGGGAAAACCAAAGTACACTTGATGTACACCGATTGTGCCATGCAATACAAACAAAACTGGAGAGTTTATATAAAACATTTTGGATTAACCAGAAACAAGAGTCCACAAAACTGAACTTTTATAAATTTTGTGACTAAAGAATATAGACTAGAACCATATCTAATTAACTGTGAAAACAAAATCCATAGGAAAACATTTTGTAAATTTCGTACAAGTTGCCATGATTTAATGATAGAAAAAGGAAGATATAAGAATATACCAAGAGAGAACAGAACTTGTCAATACTGCAACAAAATAGAAGACGAGTTTCATTTACTTGATGAGTGTATCTTATATACTGAACAAAGAAAACAAATATTGGTAAATCTGAAATCTGATGTCAAAGAATATAAGAATGGTATAGACAAATTAAGCAATGTTTTAGTAACTGATAATCATCAAGCTGAAATAATTCAATATGTTTGTTCCTGTTTTGAAAAAAGAGAACAATTGAAATAAGATGGAATGCAACATGGTTTTGCTTTGTGGTGGTTTGGGGTGTTTTTTGCCTGCACATCATTTCAGTCATGCTGAC
>CM060321.1:22549788-22554788 GCA_030674155.1 Stramonita haemastoma
ACAAATTCAAGCCCTTGTATTCAAACCATTTACACACAATGCAACTGTCCACAAAATATTAGAATATACATACATCCCATTTTGTCTCATACACACGTACACACACGCGCGCGCGCTGGCGTGAGTGCACGCACACACACACACACACACACACACACACACACACACACACACACACACACACACTCACACACACACACACACACACACACACACACACACACACACACCAACACACACACACACACACACACACACACACACACACACACACACACACACACACACACACACACACACACACACAACACGATTATGTAGGGCGGTGGAGATGAAGGTGGCTGTTGAAGAGTAGGAAAAGACATGAGAGGGGAATACATCAGGTAGGAAACAAGTGCGGTTTTAGGCTGAATTTGAAAATGTTAAATGTAAGCTTTGGGCGAAGTGAGAGAGGAAGGTCATTCCAGACGGATGGACCAGAAACAGAGAAATGGCGTCGGCCAACAGCGGTGTGTTTAAATCTGGGTGTTCGGAAGCGCAAAGTGTCTGCGGCTGAAGGGAACGAGATGGAGTGTACAGGTGAAGACAGTCACAGAGATAGGAGGGCGCAGATTTGTGGAGGCATTTGAAAAAGAGGGAAGTAATCTTATATCTCACTCTTTGTGAAACAAGCAGCCAGTGAACAGATCGCAATAGAGGAGTGATTTGTTTTGATTTTTCTTTCTTAAGACTTGTCGAGCTGCAGAGTTTTGTGTGCGTTGAAGGGGGTGGGTGGATGATGCTGGTAGTTCAGAGAAAAGAGAGTTACAGTATTCCAAACGTGAAAGAACGAAAGATGTGACATCTTGGATGTTGCATCAGTAGCCTGCGAATTGTGCTTATGCGCCATGATTGATAGTAGCAGGACTGGCGTGTCTGGGTGATGATTTTTTTTCCTAGAGTGTTGTCGAGAACTACACTTAAATACTTGACAGAGCTGGACAAAGAAGTGACGTACTTCCAACTTCTATTGAAGTCGTTGTGATGGAGGAAAGTTAATGTTCTGTCCCTATGAGCATAGCTTTGGTTTTATCAGAATTTTGTTGTAACTTACTTGTTCTGAGTCACCCACTTTTGAATATCTTGAAGGCAGTACACCATATTTGTCAGGAGCAAAAGCAAGTTTTCAAGAGTATCACTACGTTGAAGCTGGGTATCATCTGCATAGAAATGATGATCAGTATGATGATGGTTTGTTATATGTGAGAGTGGAGCAGTGTAGACTGTAAAGAGGGCATGACCCAGAACTGATCCCTGTGGGGACCCACATTTCACTTTGACAGATTTTGATTGATTGTTGCTGACAATTATTCTCTGAATTGATCTGTGAGGTATGACCTTAACCAGGTAAGGGCTGTGTTATTAATATCAAATGTATTTTGGAGGCGAGAAAGAAGAATTGTGTGATCTGTTGTGTCAAAGGCTGCAGATAAGTCAAGAAGAGTGAAGAGGGAGATTTTTCCTGCATCAGAAGCAGGCAGAAGTGTATCTAAAGTGTGGACTAGAGTGGTTTGGGTGCTGTGGTTGGCACGATAGGCAGGCTGAAATGGGTGGAAGGTATTGTTGGATTGAAGGTGGTTGTTGAGCTGCTTTAAAACAACTTTTTATAGTACTTTGGAGACGAAAGATAAGCAAGAGTTAGGTCTATAGTTCTTCAGAATGTTGAGGTCGAGGTCGTGCTTTTTTTGTTTAGTAAAATATGTCACTATTGCTATTTTGAATAGGATAGTGTCCATGTCTTGTCAGTATATTTATCTATGTATAAATGGATCAGTGGTCTTGAGGTAACGCGCCTGTCTAGAAAGCAAAAAGTCCAGGTCGGAGTGTGCGGTGGTTTGAAACCCGTTTGAGCCCGATATGTTCGCTTATCCAATAGATCATGAGTGGTGGTCTGGGTGTGAGTATTTCAGATGAGACGATAAACCGAGGTCCCATGTGTTAAACATTATTTAGCGCACGTAAAAGAACCCATGGCAACAAAAGGGTTGTCCCTGGCAACATTCTGTAGAAAAAAGACACTCTGTTAGGGAAACAAATACAATTGCAGACAGAAAAAGAAAAAAAATGGGTAGGCGCTGCACATGTGGCGACGCGCTCTCCCCGGGAGAGCAGCCCGAATTTCACGTAGAGAAATATGTTGTGATATAAAGTGGTATAAATAGATGAATAAATAAATGTTTAGGTTTTCACTTTTTACCTTTTTACTCCTCTCCCCCAAAGTTTTTTTTTTCTAAAAAAAATATATTCCTTTTTGTATTTCTCTGTTTTTGTTGTTTGTCCCCTTTCTTTCTTTGGGTTTCGTTTGCCTTTTTGCTTGTTTGCTTCGCTTTATCAGCCTATATTTTGTTGCTTTTTATTGGATGCGGGAGAGAGTGGGGGTCTGAGATTATTTTCTTCATATTTTTTATGGATGAAAACGTTTTAAGATGAATGCTCTTTTTGTTCTCATAGGAATTTTAAAGTCAGGTCTATGACATAAATGTCACGTTAGCGTTCCGAGATTGCTTTTTTTTCTTTTTTTAAATAGACGGCCTTTGAAAGGGAGACAGAATCGTGTATGCTATTTCCTTTTGTCTGTCTGTTTGCCATTTTGTCTGACTGTCTTTGTTTTAGTCTGTCTCTCTGTCTCTCTTTTGTTGCTTCTTTCTTTCGCTGTTTGTTTGCTTACCTTCTTTTGTTGTCTATTTCTTTCATTCCTTATTTCTAACACTCGGTTTTTGATTTTCTTTCGTCGCTTTTTTTAGTGTTTTATTCTTTTTTGTGTGATTTCATATTTTTCATTACTTTCTTTTTCTTTTTTTGAACTAGCTGTTTCTTTCTTACTTTAAACTACCTTTCTGTTTTCCGTTTTCCTCTTATTTCCTTTTTTTTCTTATTTCTTCTCATTTCTTCCGCTTTTGTTCCTTTGTACTTCATATGTCGTTTGTTCTGCATTTTGTCTTTTTTTTAAGAGATTTTTTCACCTTGCTTCTTTTGTGCCTTTCTTTTTCCTTTTTGTATTCCATTTCATTTTCTATCTTTCATAATGTTTTGTTATCCCTTTCTTCGTCTTTTCCTTTTTTTCTCATAAACGTTTTTCTAACCCTTTCTGTTCATCAGGATTGAAAATTGCCTCTCTCTCTCTCTGTCTCTCCGTCTCTCTCTCTCTCTTTGTCTCTCTGTGTCTCTCCCCCCTCTCTCTCTCTCTCTGTCTGTCTGTCTGTATGTCTTTCTGTCTGCCTGTATGTTTGTCTGTCTGTCTGTCTGTCTGTCTGTCTGTCCGTCTGTCTGCCTGTCTGTCTGTCTGTCTGTCTGTCTGTCTGTCTGTCTCTGTCTCTGTCTCTGTCTCTCTCTCTCTCTCTCTCTCTCTCTCTCTCTCTCTCTCTCTCTCTCTCTCTCACACACACCACCTGACTTTTCTCCCTGTGCCCCTTTCTCTCTATCTCCATCTGCTCTCTCTTTCTAACTTGCTCTCTGTTTATCTCGCCCCTCTTTGTTTATAGAAAAAACAAAGTAAAAAGAGCAACTAGTTAACATTTCAATTGATTGCACAAAACTATGCGCAATCTAAATTTCCTTTCAGCAGGAGACAATACTTTGCATCTTGTTCGCCCGTTCCAAAATACTGTTCTTCACATCAATCGATATTGAGCATCCAATTTCCGCTTCTTGGTTTTTTCCCGTTCTTCTTTCCTGTGTTTTATGTTTCAATTGTTTTTCTTTGATGTTGTTGGTATGGTTGGGTTTTTCTCACTGTGCATAGCGAATGAGTGTATTGTTACTGGAACAAGTTTCGAAGAGAGGCTATCTGTTTTGTAAACGTCTCAGTGTGTGTATGTGTGTGTGTGTGTGTGTGTGTGTGTGTGTGTGTGTGTGTGTGTGTGTGGTGTGTGTGTGTGTGTGTGTGTGTGTGTGTGTGTGTGTGTGTGTGTGTGCTTGTGTGAGTGTGTGTGTGTGTGCGTGTGTGTATGTGTGTGTGAGCGCGCGCGTATGTGTGTGTATGTGTGTGTACTTGAAACTCTCTTTGCGTGTGTATTTTAGCGAGTGTTTTCTTTCAAGAGAGAGAGAGAGAGAGAGAGAGGAGAGGAGAGAGAGAGAGAGAGAGAGAGAGAGAGAGAGAGAGGGGAGAGAGAGAGAGAGAGGAGAGAGAGAGAGGAGAGGAGAGAGAGAGAGAGAGGAGAGAGGAGAGAGGAGAGAGAGGAGAGAGAGAGAGAGAGAGAGAGAGAGAGGAGAGAGAGAGAGGAGAGAGAGAGAGAGAGAGGAGAGAGAGAGAGAGAGAGAGAGAGAGAGAGAGGAGAGAGAGAGAGAGAGAGAGAGAGAGAGAGAAGAGAGGAGAGAGAGAGGAAGAGAGAGAGAGAGAGAGAGAGAGAGATGAAGACCGATATACAGACAAATGTAGACAGATAGACAGACAAACAAAAAACATGGAGACAGAGACACACGCAAACACAGAAACAAGATAAAACAGATGACAAAGAATTCATTTCAAACAAAACAGAAGTTCTTGTTTTGAAGTAATGTGATGCTTTTAAAGATGAATGCAACAAAGTTTTAAACGTTGTAAATGTATATTTGTTTTCGTTTGAGATTGCCTTTTGAATTAAGAGAGAGCGAGAAAGAAAGAAAGAGAGAGAGACAGAGACAGAGAGAGAGAGAGACAGACAGACAGACAGAAGACAGAGCAGACAGAGACAGACAGACAGACAGACAGACAGACAGACAGAGACAGACACACAAAAACAGAGAGGGAGACAAACAGACGAGAGACAGACAGACAGATAGACAGACAGACAGCGACACAGAGAGAGAGAAACAGAGAGAGCGGGAAAGAAAGAGATTTATTTATTTATTTATTTATTTATTCTTTTATATCGAGGATAACAGAATAAGCAACATGTGCTTTTTTTCATCCGGTCCCCGTGTGTATGCAGTTTTTGTAAATATTGTCATCTGTTCCCACCGGCACACGATGGCCTACTCTT
>CM060321.1:22562288-22564788 GCA_030674155.1 Stramonita haemastoma
GGAATGTGGCTTCTAGAAAGAGGCTACATAAATACTACATTTTACCGCTACGGGCAAAGTGCATGCAGAGGACGGCTTTCGACCACCCCCCAACGATACAGAACGTCGCACAATTCACAGGTGTGGATCCAAACGTTACACCCACGACGCTGCGATTGGCAGTTCCGATCGCAAGGGACGCTGCGATTGGCAGTTCCGATCGCAAGGGAAGTAATCTAATTACCGCCCTGCCACATCCACCACCGCTGACTTTGTGCCGCGTCCCGAGGCACAGTGGGTACTGACCAGCGTATTTGACGCTCAGATCAGTAGTCCCAAGTTCTTTCCATCCTGCTCGCAGCGCCACTTTGTATCAGAGTGCAGATATTTAATCTGCCGCGACTCTGCACAACCTCTCGGCAACGACAGCACGATCAGACAGTGGGAATGTGGCCTCTAAAAAGAGGCTGCATAAATACTACATTTTACCGCAATGGGCAAAGTGCATGCAGAGGACGGCTTTCGACCACCCCTCAACGATACAGAACGTCGCACAATTCACAGGTGTGGATCCAAACGTTACACCCACGACGCTGCGATTGGCAGTTCCGATCGCAAGGGAAGTAATCTAATTACCGCCCTGCCACAAGAGAATCGGGCCTTTTCCGTCTGATATGAGTGAAAGTGGTAGGCTATAGTTGTTCTCTAAGGACAAGGTTGTTTTAAGGAATCTGGTTTTGGTTTCATCTCATTTTATGTGTGATCGATGTGGGTTTTCCCACGACGCAGTGGCCATCCTGGGCTGACCCTTATGGTTGACCAAGGCGTCGATGCAAGCAAGGACAGTCAAGTTAGTTTTATACCCCGTTTTAATCTGTAAATAGTCGCACACTTTTAACATGAGTTTTAAATTATGACGAAGTGACAGCCCCAATATGGCCTGTGCGGTCGGCAGAGAGAGGGAGAAGAGAGAGAGAGAGAGAGAGAGGAGAGAGAGAGAGAGAGAGAGAGAGAGAGAGAGAGAGAGAGAGAGAGAGAGAGAGACGTATTCAGTCGTATTCAATCCTCCAAATTTCTACTACAGAGACCACAGTAGCACCCTTCTGGAATTCTCACCGCAGGATTAATGCTAGACCTACCCCAACAGAGCCGGGCAGGAAAAAAGACTACAAGTGAGGGGTGCACAGCAACAGATCATCCATCATGTACTGTGCTGCAAGGGAGGCGGAACAATCCCAGTGATCTACGATTGCATTATGCCACAGGACACAAGCTGTAGAGCACTTTATCAGGGAGGGCCTGCCTGCTTTTTCCGCTGCTGAAGGATGGTTGCTGCCCATTTCTGTGTGGCTGTTTGTCACAAAGAGTGAATATCCTGTATAAAAAATGCCTGTCATCACCATTGGTCTTATTGGTATCTTTTGTTTTCCCGGAGTGTTGTTTCACATACTTTATAAATTTTCCTTTTTGCACGCACATTTTTTCTTTGAAGCCATTTTCTTCCTATTTGCTTTATTTCCTTTGCCACTTAGTTTGTTGTTTGTGCTTCTTTTGTTGGTTTAAAAAATTATTTGTGCGTGATGTTTTAAAAAGATAGTATTTCCTATATCCATACCACTCACACAGAGCTGTACATAACATGGTAAAATATATTTCTATATCTATAGTTGGAAACATCCTTGCTCGCAAACTTCCCATCCAGTATGTACTTGTAGTCTCACAATAATTCCCGAGTGTGCTGAGAGAGAGGGGGGGCGAGATACTCTAGGTGATCCCGGGGTCTTAAGCTGGGAAATGCCCAACGTCCAGCTACAACACCGAACAAAGTACACGGTGTGTAACATACAATTGTTCCCTATTCCTTAGCTCTGCAGCACAAACCTCAGTTCCGACATTCCAGAATATACACCAGGACTGACGCCAGATCCAAACCAACAAAGCAGTGCAGGAACACAGGTTAACTATCCAGATACCTGGGCTACAAGGGAAGCGGAAACAAATCCAGCAATCTACGATTCCATTATGTCTTTGAGACACAAGCTGAAAAACGCTTGACTACAGATTGCTTGTGGGATTTTCCGCTAATGAAAAGCAAATACTGTAGGATTCTAGGTGGTTTCGTGTGACCGTGAGTGATTATACTGAATAAATAAAACCCTGTCTTTGCTATTTTCTATGGATTTTTTTCTCTCTTCGTAGATAGCTTAGTGATAATTCAATATGTTTTTTTTTTAGATGAAAAACAAAATAGTTGCTGGACGATTGTTTTTGTATCCACGCATGACTGGTAGGCATCTGTCAGTCTCAGAAGATTATGAAGCTGTGCTCTAGGCTCTAGAGCGCAAAGCCTGTGTAAGTGTGGAGGGCAAGATGTTACCCATGCAGCAGTACAACATCCCCCCCCTCTCCACGTCGCTGGAATGGTCTATTGGAAAGGCAGTCGCCGATACACATAGTTCCAGTGCCGTCGCAGGAGCCGCCAGAACGTTGCCACATACAACCCCGAACTGCCCTACTGACT
>CM060321.1:22582288-22597288 GCA_030674155.1 Stramonita haemastoma
ACTAACAGATGGACAAACAGAGCCTGTGTAAGACCTTACTTGTGTGGGTGTTTTCTGTGTCAGTCAGTCTTTATCAAGTAAGATGAAACAAATTGGAAAAGAAAACTGTTCAAATTTTTTTCCGGGCTGCTTGAGGTCTAATTTTTAGCACTATCGTTGATATATGAACAAAACAGTAGAAGCAAGTTTGAAAATTTAGAGAAAGCAGTTTAGCTCCAGGGGAAAAAACTGAACAGCATTGTAGCAGTATTGCTACGTCAAAGATTGTGCTCTTAAAGGCTAGAGTGAATAATTCAAACTAAACCCGCCTAAGCATCTGAAATCAACGAAATATATAACAAATGACTAAAACGGTAGATCAAAAAAGAGGAAAGCTAGGATGACTCTACATATAAGAAAGATTACAAGAAAATAATCACAGCAGTGTTACCAAGAACAGAAAGAAAGAAGGAAAACAACTTTCTGTAGTTAGTTTTATTGATCATTCTGCTTTGCTAGTTGTTATTTGTTTCTGAAATCCGAGAAAAACGTGTTTTGTTAATTGCTTTTTATGATAGATATGTTGTCGTTGATTATCAGACGTAAAGCGTCATTAACGACGACTGTATTGCTAAGGATTTTGCTTCAGTTCAGAGAAACAAGACAAGATTTTAATATATATATATATATATATATATATATTAATATATATATATATATATATATATATATATATATATATTAATATATATATATATATTATATATATATATATATATATATTTATATATATATATATATATATAATCAATGGACAATAAAGATAAAATAAATTTTAAGTCTTGTTTCTCTGAACTGAAGCAAAATCCTTAGCAATACAGTCGTCGTTTAATGACGCTTTACGTCTGATAATCAACGACAACATATCTATCATTAAAAGCAATTAACAAAACACGTTTTCTCGGATTTCAGAAACAAATAACAACTAGCAAAGCAGAATGATCAATAAAACTAACTACAGAACACAGAAAAACGGTTTTTTTTCTCCTGCGTAACATAAGAAAGGACGGAACTTCCTGGACAGTAAAGCAAATTGGATGAGAAAGTTTTACAAAAATCTTTTACACATTTTTTTCCTTAAAATCTAATTTCAAAGCTATTATGAATAATGAACTGAGAAGACGGGATCGTTAAAGCTCAAGGGAAAACAATCCAGCTCAAGGGAAGGAAGCAATGCAGCGCCGTTGCCACGTGAACTACCGTGCTCTCCAAAGGCCAGTGTGAATTATTGAAACCCAAGCTGCAGCAGCTTCCTTCAGGAAAAGAAAAGAGCAGACCAGACTGTACAAATTAGTGAGGAAAGAACACTCAGAACACCTCTGGATTACAACAGAACTCCAAACAATACAAGTACACCAGCCTCCAGAATTAAAACAACTTACAACAGCACAGAGAGAAAAGAACATCAAGTGAGCTAAACAAAGGTACACATGCACACAGAAATAAACAAAAGCAGCAACAATAGCAATAAACAAACACACACAAAAACACCTAGCGTGCACTAGCACAAACATCTGTAGACGAACAATTGGGAAAATGCAATGATGACAAATAATCCCCGCCTCACTCCTCCCCCCCCCCCCCCCCCCCCCCACCCCCCCACACGAACACAGACACAAAACATGACAAAATAAAACAACAACAACAATAACAACACACAGGCACACATACTAGCATATACACCCACACGCGCGCATACGCACGCATACACGCAAACAAACAGAAGCATCCACCTCGACAAACAAACGCGAAACACACACACACACACACTCACACACACACACACACACACACACACACACACACACACACACACACACACACACACACACACACACACACACACACACCAAACAGTAAACTTCGGGATGACCCAGCTTGTGTGGAAAACCCCCAAAACGAATCCGTTCCTGACGACTAGTGGAGCGAGTGAAAAGATGGAGAGATTGAAACTGGATGGATTGTACAGAACACTTCTTTTCCATCGCTGATGGTGTCTCCTCTGTGTATCCAAAACCTCACATAGATGACAATCACTTTGGAAAATATCGGTGGGGATTTGTGCATTCACAGTGCTTCGGGATAAAGTCTAGTGTTTTCTTTTTATTTGTATCTTTATGAAATATTCTCTCACTTTGGGGTGTTTTTCTCTTTTTGTTTTTACAAGTTTTGTTTTGTTTTGTTTTTGTTTTGTTTGTGCTTTGCTTCTTTGTTTTGTTAGGGGTTTTCTGTCTATGAAAAAGAATTCTTTCGTTTTGCTTGTTTAGGTGTGTGTGTGTTGTGTGTGTGTGTGTGGTGTGTGTGTGTGTGTGTGTGTGGGGTGTGTGTGTGTGTGTGTGTGTATGCTTTTGTGGTTTTTGTTTGCTTCCTTTTTTTTTTTTACTTTTTTTTTTTATTCCTTTTTATGGCAGTTTTCGATCAGTTTTACTGAATCTTGTTTTATTTTGTTTTGTTTCATGTGGCTTTTTTTATCCATGCTTTAGATTTTTTTTAATATACTTCCTTGTTTTGTCCTTATTTATTTCGGATTATGTATAGTGTGTGTGTGTGTGTGTGTGTGTGTGTGTGTGTGTGTGTGTGTGTGTGTGTGTGGGGTGTGGTTGTGGTGTGTGTGTGTGTTGTGTGGATAATCCCTTTTAATCTATCTTAATACATCTCTGTCTGGCTTTCTGTATGTCTGTCTGTCTGTCTATGTCTATATACCTGTCTATATGTCTATATGTATATGAACCCTCCCTTTGTCTGTCTGTCTGTCTCTTTCTGATATATACCGTAAAATCCCTAGCAAAGCCCACCATCTAGCAAACGCCCACCCCCCACTTTGGGTCAAAAGTTGTGCACAGGGTAACTACCTAGCAAATGCCCACCCTGCTTTTTTCAAAGAGACTATGCTCACTTTCACGAGGATTTGTGCAGACTGTTCTAAAAGTCATCTTTTCCCCTTTCTTTACCTTTTCGTGTTTCCTTTTTTCTTATTCTTTGTCCTCTCTCCTCACTCCCACCCATCTCTAAGAAAGTGAATTAAAATTACGTCATGCTTTTTCCACTTACGTCTTTTGTCTGTCAGTGACATACCGGTACTTTGACGACGCTTCCTGATGGCCGGAAGTTGGTTCTTGATTCTCTCTGTGCCATTTTTGCAAAATGCCGAAGTGACAGTCTTACACTGTATCTTTCAAATTGGAAGCCCTCCAATATCTGGATAACGAAGCAGGTGGGAATGTTTCTGAGTGTGCCCGTGAATTTTCTGTGGATAGGTCAAGTCTTCTACACGACCTAAATTACATGCTTTCGGGGTTTGTATTCACACAATTACACAGTTGAGCACAAAAACTACTTTGTGCAAAGGGGTCTATCCCTAGTAAACGCCCATCCCCCAATTTTGCCCAAAAGCTGTGCACAGGGGGGGGGGGGGGGGGCGTATGCTAGGGATTTTACGGTATATATATATATATATATATATATATATATATATATATAGAGAGAGAGAGAGAGAGAGAGAGAGAGAGAGAGAGAGAGAGAGAGAGAGAGAGACATATATATATGTATATATATATATATATATATATATATATATATATATATATATATATATATATATATATATATATGTATGTATGTATGTATGTATGTATGTATGTATGTATGTATGTATGTATATGTGTGTGTATGTGTGTGTGTGTGTGTGCGTGTCCGCATGTGTATGTTTGTGTGCCCGCAAGAGTGCGTGCGTGCGTGCTTGTGTGCCTGTGTGCGCGCTGGCAGCTTTTTATGTCAGTCTGATTGTTTATCGATGTGTCTATCTACTTCAGACGGCGTGCTCTTTCGCACAGCTCCCATAACTGTGTTTTACTTTTGTTTGGAACAATTTCTAAAGCGACAAACTGATGCCAGAGGCTATGTTTGCAGACTAGCATGAGTTCTGGAATTGTTCTGTTTTGTTTTTCATGGTGACAAAAAAAACTAGTTTAAGACAGAAACGAACGCTGTTTTTAGTAGTAGCTGTCCTCGATTTCACTAGACTACAAAGAGAAAAAAAATCTTGTGTCCATGCTTACTTGTTTTTTACCCCTTCTTTTCCCCATAACTCAATATTCTCCCAGCTTCCTGTGGTCCAATTATCTTAATTGTCACTAATTGACGGGCAATAAGCATCCCCGCTAACGGATGAAAGCTGTTAGTTTCTTCCATAGTCTTTTTTATCCTTCTGTTATCTTTCTTCTTTGAATCGCTCCTTTTATCGGTGGGGGTGTGTGTGTGTGTGTGTGTGTGTGTGTGTGTGTGTGTGTGTGTGTGTGTGTGTGTGTGTGTGTGTGTGTGTGTGTGTGTGTGTGTGTGTGTGTGCGTGCGAGAAAGTCAAAGTCAAGTTTTTATTTCGAGGTGGTACATTGAATAGGCATTGATTTGCTTTTATTCACCATGCCATCTTTCTAAGGGAAAAAAACATCAAAAAAGAAAGAAAGAAAACATTATTTGGCTAACATAAAAGTAAAAACACCACTAGTTAAAAAAACAATAAAAAAGAGAAATAAACAACAAATAATACACCCAAAATTCGCACAAACACACACACACATGCACGCGCGCGCGCGCTTGCCCACATGAGCACGTATGCACCTACGCGCATGCTCTCATTCAAAGTTTTAACAATTATAATGTGTCAAACAAACAAATTATGTTAGTTAAAATATTACCAATACCATTATTTAAGACTTGAAAATTCCATGAAATATCAATCAAACAAATTATGAGGTGTTGTGTGTGTGTGTATGCGTGTGTGCGTGTGTGCGTGTTTGTGTGTGTGTGTGTGTGTGTGTGTGTGTGTGTGTGTGTTTGTGTGTGTGTATGTGTATGCGTGTATGTATGTGTGTGTGTCTGTCTGCCTGTCTGTCTATCTCCAGGTACTTATCCTGACTCTCCCTTTCAACATGTATGTTCGGATAGATTGTAATTTCATGTATGTATACAAATGATCACAAAAACTATGATGTATTTTCTCTCCTTGCCTGTGCGTCTCTCTGTATGTATTCTGCTAATGTCCCTCTTTGGAGATGCTGGGAGCTCCTTCAGTCAAGCGCATCCCAACATTCTAGAAATTCAAGGCTAGAGATATCTCCTTTTCTGTCACTATCTGTACTCCTGTTTGTTTGTTTGTTCCTCACCATTTTATCTTCTCTCACTCTAGATTTTTTTTACTTCCTTCCCATTCCATTCTCCTGCCTTTTTCTCCCTGAAAATCTGTCAACGATTTTCTGCCATTTTTCATAGTACATTAATTTGTTCTCTTGAGCTGTTGTGATGTGGGAATGTGTTGATTAAATCAACAAGCAATGGTCCTGCAGATCTACAGGAAAAGACCAAGCACCGCATTGTAGCTCACCAACTCGGGGAACCAAGAGAGTGTTGTACTCTCTAGTTATCCGCTTTAGGGAGTATGCTCACTTTGACAGACTTCGTGTAACTTCACTCTTGTCTATCTAAACAACTGCAGAAGAGAAGAAAAAAATCGACAACAAACTCTTTACTGAGAAACATGCATCAATTCTGGGATTGTTCTGTGTGTGTGTTTGTGTGTGTGTGTGTGTTGTGTGTGGTGTGTGTGTGTGTGTGTGTGTGTGTGTGTGTGTGTGTGTGTGTGTGTGTGTGTGTGGTGTGTGTGTGTGTGTGTTGTGTGTGTGTTGTGTGTGTATGTGTGTGTGAGTGAGTGAGTGATGAAACAAGGCAAGAGTGTCAGACAGGAGAGAGGACCTCAGCAGTAGTATCTTACACCTCTGTCTAAACTACGGAGAGAGACTTGTCTAGGCCAGGATCTTCCATCGTACGCCCGTTACCTCAATGCTCTGTCTCTCTCATGTTCTAATTGTCTTAATTGTCACTAATTGACAGGAAAGAACCATCCTCGCTAATGGACAAAAGCTGTCGGGCATCCTTTCTTTAGCTGTTCGTTTTTTTTTTTCCTTTTTTGTCTTTCTGTTCTATCTTTTGCTATTCTCTTCTACTCTGTGTCTGTGAGTAGTGTCTGTGCCCTACTTCACAATTTCTAAAGCCATCTTAATGAGTCTATTTTGTTGGTTTGCTGGTTTGTTGATTGGCGGCATTTTTGGATTGCTTGTTTGTTTGTTTACAGAAAGGAAGACATGCATGTGTTCTTTTGTACTTACTTGCATATGTACATGTCAATTCTTTGTTTAAACTGTCTGCTGTTTCTCTGTCCACCTATCTGTCTGCCTACCTGTATATCTGGCTGTCTGTGTACCTCTGTCTTTATATCTCTATTTGTCTGCTTGGAAAAAGATGATTTATTTGGTCTATGTATCTGCCAGCCTGCCTGCATATCTACCTATGTGCTTGCCTGTCTATGTACCTACCTACCTTGGACTTGAGTGCATGCTTTTACATAATTCACATAACTCTTTTTCCCTTCACTTTAAACGATTCTGCAAGACACACGTTGTGCTAGCTAGCGCCTATAGAAGAAGAACAACATCCACTCGCGCATTGATCTGTTCAGGGATGTTGTTTTTTCCATGGTGAGAAAGGAAAGAGACGTAAGGCTGAAGAGAAATGGCCTCAACAGGAACAACTTACACCTCTTGCCAAACTGCAGAGAAAACTTGGTTCATCCATCAGCCAGCTTCTCCCCCACCCCTCTCCGCTTTATTTTAGCTGGATGTTGTGCCTTCTTGCTGTGGTCCAGTGATGTGAATGGTCACTAATTGACAGGAAACAACTATTCCTGCTAATGGACAGAAGCTGTTAGTGTCCTGTGCATTCTGTCATGGTTGGCATTCTTCTACTTGGAATAACTCCTTTTACTGATTGTTTTGTTTTGTTGCAGTGTTCCATTTCTTATTTTATGAATCTATCTTAACGAGTCTTTTCCATTTTTTTTTCATTTTGCCGTTGTTGCTGTCGCAAATAGTTGTTTTTTTTAGTTTGATTTTGCAAAGCTAGGTTTGTGTACGTAGAGAGCAAATGATGTCAACGTGAACTCTTTCTTTCATGTAGTGTGTGTGCCTGTAGTATTTGTTTGGTCAGCGTTTGTCTCTGTCTCTTTTTTTTGTCTTTCTCAGTCTCTCAGAATGTTTCTTTTTTTTTTTGCCTGTATTTGTCTCTTGATCTCTATCTCCTTCTCACACTTCATCTCTTCCCTCTCAATTTCTACTTGTGTCTTCTCTCTCTCTCTCTCTCTCTCTCTCTCTCTCTCTCTCTCTCTCTCTCTCTCTCTCTCTCTCTCTCTCTCTCTCTCTCTCTCTCCTCTCTCTCTCCTCTCTCTCTCTCTCTCTCTCTCTCTCCTCTCTCTCTCTCCTCACTCTCTCTCTCTCCTCTCTCTCTCTCTCACTCTCTCTCACTCTCACTCTCTCTCTCACTCTCATCTCTACTCTCACTCTCTCTCTCACTCCTCTCTCTCTACTCCTCTCCTCACTCTCTCTCTCTCACTCTCTCTCTCTCACTCTCTCTGGGGGGACGGATAGCCTAGTGGTCAGAACATTGCGCTCGTAATTTGACGACCCGAGTTCGATTCTGGTCGAGATTTTTCTCCTGGAGTTAACATCAGTGATGACTCAACTCTCCCCAAAAGTCCTTTGTATGAGACTTTAAACCGAGGCCCCGTGTGCGAACGCACGCAGAACATCTTGCGCACACGTTAAATCCTGTTCCGCTTTTCGTAAGAGTAGGCCATCATGTGCCGGTTGGAACAGATGGCATTTACAAAAACTGCATACTCACGGGGACTGAAAGTAAAAAAGCACAAGAGTGCTCATTCCATTATTCTCGATATAAAAGAATAAATAAAAAAAGAAATCAAATCTCTCTCTCTCTCTCTCTCCTCTCTCTCCTCTCTCCTCTCTCTCTCTCTCTCTCTCTCTCTCTCTCTCCTCTCTCTCTCTCTCTCTCTCTCTCTCTCTCTCTCTCCTCTCTCTCTCTCTCTCTCTCTCTCTCCTCTCTCTGGCAGACTGTCAGCTCCCATAAGGATCAGTGTACAAACACAATCTTCCTCTGTGTCTGCCTCCTTTGTGTGTCGAGTCTGCTTTGATAACAAACACCTGAATTTCGGCCTGTGTATGCATCTATTTATTCAACCATCTCCTCCTCTGTCTGCCTACCTCCCAATGTTTTCACCAACTTACCAACAAACCTATCTCTCTAGCTTACTTGCTACCTATGTTTATCACGGGGTGTGGGGGTAGCAGGGTAAGTCAAGTATTTAGTAGTAGTAGTAGTTCTTCAGTTTAACGTCCTTCCACTAAATAGTGATATCAGACGGAAAGGTGTATGTGTGTGTGGATCTGAGTGAGTGAGTGAGTGAGTGAGTGAGTGAGTGAGTGAGTGTATGTGTGTGTGTGTGTGTTGTGTGTGTGTGTGTGTGTGTGTGTGTGGTTTTGGTGAGGGGGGGGGGTACACAGGTACATAAAACTAATCATCATCAATAAACAAATATAAACAGATAAAGCATAAACAAGAACTTTGGGGAAAAAAAAAAGTAACAGCTCAAACACTAACTTCGCAATTTCCACAACTAATAAACTTCAGTGTACTAAAGGTATCTGATAATTGGACTATGAGTTAATGACAGTATAATATCTTATATTAAAGGCGTGTCTTTAAGAATTTGCTCTAGGCAACAAACTGGGAAGACAGGCAAAATTGTTTTTAGATCTTGACATTGAAAAAAAATATGAGCATTGGTAATGGCTTCGCCACAGATACATGTTGCTGTTTTTGAAAATTTAGATCTAAAATCATTGAGCTTAAACCTGTAGATAAGAGATGCAACATTTCTATATTCAAGAGAGCTACGGCATTTAATATTATCAAAAGATAATAAATGAGTTTTTATCATCATTCCAACAAAGACCAATATCTTGTATTTTCTTTTTAAAGTGTTTCCAGCATGCATTTTGTAACATGCTATAGCCTTCAGGGCGGACAAAGGAACATCTATGCTGTATGACCCATTGTCATGCTTTGCTCCACATTTTGCCATTCTGTCAACTTTTTCATTGAAGTAGATACCACAATGAGAGGGAATCCAGCAGAAAGTAATACTGGTGCCCCGTAACATCAGAAAATGAATCAGATGACAAATCTCAACTATGAGCTCCTGTCTCACTTTTGAACTGAAATTTTTTAAAGCAAGTAAAACTGACTTGGAGTCAACACAGAAAAGCATCTGAAAAATGTTCTTCGGAAAATCTAGAAGATGATATAAGGCCATTGCAATAGCAGACAATTCAGCGGTGAATATAGATCGATTTTTCCCAATATAGAATGATCTCTCAACTTTTAGAGATGGGATAACAAACGCTGCACCAGCCTCATCACTGTTTAAAAGGGAACCATCTGTGTATATTTTTAGATGTTCTGGATATGTAGTCTGAATATATTCTTTTACTGATGCACTAAGAACATTTTCATTATCTTTTTTGGTTAGAGGGGAATAGTTTATGTCAAAATTAGCTCTCTTAAGCTCCCATGGCGGGCAAGAAGAAAACTTCTTTGATTTAGTTATTTTTGAAGGACACAATTTTGCCTTGTTAAATAATTCAGAAGTATATGTTCTAACAGTGGTAAGAGAACGAATAGAATGTGCTCTTTTTGGAAAGTTGACATCAGATCTTGTACTAATCTCAGTGTTCACATTTGTTTCTTGTTTTGAACACCGTAAGATATATTTAGCCAAAGCCAGTTGTCGATAATTGTCTAATGGCAAAATATCTATCTCTTTATAAGTACCCATGGTTGATGCATGAAAAGGCACCCCCAGAGCTAATCGAAAAGCCTTAGAGTCTAATCTTCTCATTTTCTGTAGTAAATACTTTGGAGCACTGAAAAAAGCTTCCTGGCCATAAATGAGTCTGGAACGTACTAAAGATAACGCCAGATGTTTTAATATAGCTACATCATACGCCCACACTTGTTTACTGATAACTTTCAGAAAGTTTAGACTTTTTCTGGCTTTAGTAATTAAATAGTCAATGTGATAATTCCAAGTTAATTTAGATGTGAAATATACCCCTAAAAACTTCACCATAGTTTTATAATCCAAAACTTTTCCATCTATATGGAAAACAGGTAAAACTGGTGGGTTAGCACCATTATTAAAAAGTACGAGGTTGGTCTTTTCAGGAGATAGCGATAGACCGTTCTCAAAGATGTAGTTGTTAAGTCTATTTAGCTCAATTTGATACATATTTTTCCAATAATTTAAATGTCTCTTTGGTGTTCTTTTTCATTGTGACATTCATCCACATACAAATGTCATCAGCATATTGGACATGGGTGGCATTACTTGAGAAACACTTAGGAAGATCATAAAGGAGAATATTGAAAAGATGTGGTGCAATGACGGATCCCTGTGGAATGCCCATAGTTGGGAATCTTAAACTAGAATACGAATTTCCAACTTTGGCCTGCATTCGCCTTTCTGAGAGAAATGCTTTAACATAATGATAGATATTTCCAGACAGACCAATAGATTTTAGCTTAAATAGTATGCGTTCATGCCAGACCTGATCATACGCTTTCTTTATATCAAAAAAGGTGGCAAGTACATTTTTCCTACGTGCAAATTGATGTTTGATCTGTGTGCTGAGCTTTGAGATAATCTGCTGTGGGTCTGCCTTTCCGAAAACCTGCTTGGCTAAGAGGGATTATTTGGTTTTTATTACAGTAATGTATAAGTTTGTTAAGAATTATTTTTTCTAGAAGTTTTCCTGTGTGTGAGGTTAACGCGATTGGTCTGTAGCTGTTTTTATCACTCTTAGGTTTACCCTGCTTTGGGACTGGTACTAAAATGGAATGTTTCCAAATGCTTGGAATCACTCCTTGAGACCAGCTGCTCTGGAATATATCAAGCAATAACATTAGCCATTTTTCTGGCAGCTGTTTTAATAATTCAAGTATTTAGATCGATGCGCTAGTGATTTGAAAGCTCGGACTGGAACTCACGTTCCAGCCACTAGGCTACTCACAGGCTCGTTCAAGGGACGTTTCTCCTTCAGAGTTAGAGAGAAAGAGACAGAGACAGAGACAGAGAGAGAGAGAGATATGGAGAGAGAGAGGGAGGGATAGAGTCAGACAGACAGACAGACTGACTGACTGACTGATTGACTAACAGACAGACAGACAGACAGACAGACAGACAGACAGAAAGATAGATAGATAGATAGATAGATAGATAGATAGATAGATAGATAGATAGATAGATAGATAGATAGATAGATAGGTAGGTAGGTAGGTAGGTAGGTAGGTAGGTAGGTAGGTAGGTAGGTAGGTAGGTAGGTAGATAGGTAAATAGGTAAATAGGTAAATAGGTAGATATATATGTACTGTCTACACTTCCCCAAAACTCTTTCGGATGAGATTATATGTTGTGGTCCTGTGTGTGAATGCACGTACAACATCTTGCGCACACGTTAAAACATGTTCCGGCTTTAGAAAGAGTAGGTCATTTGTGCTGGTGGTAACGCCTGGCATCATATACAAAACTGCACACACACGAGGTCTGGATGTAGAATAGCACATGAGTCCTTATTCAATCATCATCGAAGTAGTTTTTTTAACCTGTCTATCTATCTATCTATCTATCTATCTATCTATCTATCTATCTATCTATCTATCTATCTATCTATCTATCTATCTATCTATCTATCTATCTATCTATCTATCTCTCTCTCTATCTATCTATCTATCTATCTGTCTGTCTGTCTGTCTGTCTGTCTGTCTTTCTGTTTCTCTGTCTGTCTCTCTGTCTGTCTAGCTTTATTTCTTTCTTCATTTCTTTCTTTCTGTCATTTTTCTGTCTTTCTTTCTGTCTCTCTGTCTTTCTTTCTTTCTGTCTTTCTTTCCTTCTGTCTGTCTTTCTTTCTATCTGTCTGTCTGTCTTTGTCTGTCTGTCTTTTTCTTTCTGTCTGTCGTTTAACTCTTCCTTTTCTCTTTCTTTCTTTCTTTTCTTTCTTTCTCTCCTTCAATTTGACTATATCTTTCTATGTTTTTTCTTTCTTTAGAGTAGTTATGAATAGTCTCTGTGTGTGTGCGTGCGTGCGTGCGTGCGTACGTGTGCGCTTGCGCGTATGTGTGTGTGTTAATGTGTGTGTAAGTTTAAATGTGTGTTGAATGTGTGTGTGTGTGTGTGTGTGTGTAAGTGTGTAAGTGTGTATGTGTGTATGTGTGTGTGTGTGTGTGTGTGTGTGTGTGTGTGTGTGTGTGTGTGTGTGTGTGTGCGTGCGCGCGCGCGCTCGCTCGCGTAGTATCTGCTTATGTTGTGTGTGCGTGTGTGTGTGTGTGTGTGTGTGTGTGTGTGTGTGTGTGTGGTGTGTGTGTGTGTGTGTGTGTGTGTGTGTGTGTGTGTGTGTGTGTGTGAGAGAGAGTTCTTGCGCGTCTGTTCTGTGTCTGTCTTACTGTGTCTTTAACCCTCTGGCATTTAATCTGACTGTGTATAGTTTTTTTCAATATTCCTATATCTGTCTGAATGTCAGCGTATCTTTCTGTTTGTTTATTTCTTTAAATGTCTGTTTGATGTTCAAAAGTAAATACATCCATGTTATTGTTATCGTTGTTATTGTTGTTGTTGTTGTCGCTAGTGTGAGTGTTGCCTTTGTAAGTGTTTATTTTTCCATACATGTCTGCCAAGCCTGTCTGTATATCTGTATAATATTTGGAATATGTGTTCATTTTCACATAGATGATATAACATGCCCCCCCCCCCCCCTACTAAACAAATGCAAATGACACGAAATTCATGCCGGCATTTCGACTGGTAAGCTAACATTGTATTCTGGAATCGTTCTCTTTTGTTCTTTTATAAAAGCTGAGACAGATGAAGGGGTAGGCAGGCAGGCAGGAGATGGGACAGACAGAACTGGACGGGATTCCACTCTAGCATCTCACACCAGGCACATTGATCCTAGTGCTCTCTTTGAATCAAATATCAATTCTGCGCCTTGTTTCGTTTTTTATTTGTCCGGGTGATAAAACAATGGGTATGAGACAGTACAGAGGAGAAATTGATTCAGTATTAGCATCTTATACCTCCACTTAAACAACAAACAGCAAATGGTCGATGCTTGGTTCTTTCACTGTTTTCCCCCTCAAGTCAGCTCTCTGTCTGTCTGTCTGACTGTCTGTCTGTCTGTCTGTCTGACTGTCTGTCTGTCTGTCTGTCTGCCTCTCTCTCTCTCTCTCTCTCTGTCTCTCTGTCTCTGTCTCTGTCTCTCTGTCTCTGTCTCTGTCTCTGTCTCTGTCTCTGTCTCTCTGTCTCTCTGTCTCTGTCTCTCTCTCTCTCTCTCTCTCTCTCTCTCTCTCTCTCTCTCTCTCTCTCTCTCTCTCTCTCTCTCTCTCTCTCCTCTCTGGGGGCGGGATAGCCTAGTGGTCAGAAAACTGCGCTCGCAATTTGACGACCCAGTTCCGATTCCCGTTTGAGGGGATTTTTCCCCTGGAGTTAACATCAGTGCTGACTCCACTCTCCCCACAAGTCCTTTGGATAAGACTATAAACCGAGGCCCCGTGTGTGAACACACACAGAACATCATGCGTACACGTTAAATCCTGTTCTGCTTTTCGTAAGAGTAGGCCATTGTGTGCCGATGGGAACAGATGACAAGATTTCCAAGTACTGCATACAGACGGGGACACACAGGGGCTAGATGTAAAAAAACAACAACACATGAGTGCTTATTCTTTTACTCTCGATATAAAAGAGTAAATAAATAACCTCTCTCTCTCGCTGTCTCTGTCGCTCTCTGTTTCTCTCTCTCTCTCTTTCTGTCTCTCTGTCTGTCTCTGTGTTATCTGAATGGTCACTAATTAACAGGAAAGAACCATTCCCCCTAATGGACAAAAGCTGTTAGTTGTTTCGTCTACAGCTTGGTCTGTCTTTGTTCTTCTTTTGTAATGTTATCCTGACTGTATGTTTATCCCCGAGTAAATCGTTGTGGGCTATGTTTCTGCCTCTCTGTCTATGTCTCTCTCTGTCTCTGTCCGTCTCTCTTTTGTCTTGTCTTTCTGTCTCTTTCTGTCTCTCTGTCTGTCTCTCTCTCTCTCTCTCTTCTCTCTTCTCTTCTCTCTCTCTCTCTCTCTCTCTCTCTCTCTCTCTCTCTCTCTCCTCTCTCTCTCTCTCTCTCTCTCTCTCTCTCTCTCCTCTCTCTCTCTCTCTCTCTCTCTCTCCTCTCTCTCTCTCTCTCTCTCTCTCCTTGCCTTGCCTTGCCTTGCCTTGCCTTGCCTTGCCTTGCCTTGCCTTGTCTCTCTCTCGGTCTGCTGCTTTTAATGCCCACCTGAATGTCTATCCCTCTGAATACCTGTTTCAGAAAAACTGTACTTTCTCTGATTATTTACATAATTTAAACACTACTTTAAAAAATCATTTCCTTAAGAGGCATATTGATTGGAAGGACTAAAAACAGAAATGATATATCTTGTGTCTGTCGGCTTATTTGTATGTTTATCTATTTGTTTGTTTGTGGTTTTGTGTTCCTTTGCAATGTGTTGTGTCTTGGTCTCTTACTTCATTGTGAAAAACAAGGTTTGAGATGTGAGAGTGAAGAGCCACGGCTGTAGCAGCAGAAGCTTACATCTCCACCCACGGTACACAGAGAAAATCGTCAATGCTTCGCTCTTGCAAATCTTCCTAGCTCCCTTAGCATTCTCTCTCTACCTCTCGTGGTAAAATTTCTTAATTGTCACTAATTGACAGATAATGATTATCCCTTCTAATGGACAGAAACTCTTTTGTCTATTCGTTTTGTTTTTAGGGTTTTTTTTAATTCTCTCTAGGAACAATTTCTGTTAGTATGGTTTTTTTGTCTTTCTCCTTTCCTGAATCTATCTAAATGAGTTAAAGGTTTTCTTTCTCTTTTTTTCTGTTTACTTTTGTTTTCATTTGATTTCTCTTTCCTACTCTGATTGATTTACTTTTGTAGACTTTGTCAGGAAAACACATGTGTGCTTTTAGAATTGTAG
>CM060321.1:22604788-22609788 GCA_030674155.1 Stramonita haemastoma
CTTCTCTCCTCCCCTCTCTCTCTCTCTCTCTCTCTCTCTCTCCCCTCTCTCTCTTCCTCTCTCTCCCTCTCTCTTCTCCTCTCTCTCTCTCTCTCTCCCTCTCTCTCCCTCTCTCTCCTCTTCCTCTCTTCTCTCTCTCTCTCTCTCTCTCTCTCTCTCTCTCTCTCTCTCTCTCTCTCTCTCTTCTCTCTCTCTCCTCTCTCTCTCTCACTCTCGCTCTTACCACCCGTCTCCATTTTCCTTCCACCTTACAACTACACCCCATTGCTCGCTATTACTTTATGCATACACGTCCTTTTCACTCTCCTGCACCTCTGAGCCTTTCTTTTTCCCCACCTCATCACACATAAAAGGGTTTCCCCTGAAGGCGGACCCTGCTGGTGGGAGCAGGGCGCATCCTGCAGTCGCTAAAGGCAAACAGCCACACACAGCCCGCCACGGGTGGATGGTTTGGGGGGCCTGTTCCCACGCTCTTCTTTTGGGGAACAGACAGTTTTAACTCTGTATTATCTGTCTTTCTGTCTGTCTGGCTGGCGGGCTGGTTGGCTGTCTGGATATCTGTTTGTGTGGCTGTCTTGTCTGTCTGTTTTTGGTTTTTTCTCTCTCTTTCCCCTTTCTCTCTCTCTCTATCTTTCTGTCTCTGTCTGTCTCTGTCTCTGTGTGCTGTCTGTCTCTGTGTGCTGTCTGTCTCTGTCTCTCTGTCTCTTTCCTGCCCCCCCCCCCCCCTCTCTCTCACTCTATCCCGCTCTCTCTTTTTGTGTCTGTCTGTCTCTGTCTCCCCTCTTTCTCCCCCTCCACCCCCCTCTCTCTGTCTGTCTGTCTCTGTCTCTGTCTCTGTCTCTGTCTCTCTCTCATACATACATACATACATACATACATACATACATACATACATACATACATACATACATACATACATACATACATACATACATACATACATATCATACATACATACATACATACACACATACATACCGCTTTTCGTAAGAGTAGGCCATCGTGTGCCGGTGGGAACAGATGACATTTACAAAATGCATACACACGGGGACTGGATGTAAAAAAGCACAAGAGTGCTTATCCCATTATCCTCGATATAAAAGAAAAAATCAAATCAAATCAAACCAAATCTCTCTCTCTCTCTCTTGCTCCTCCTCTCCCTCTTTCCCTCTATTCTATTTTTCTCTTTTCTTTGTCCATTTCTTCTTACCCTCTTCAGGAGTTGAAAAAGATAATAACAGCCCGCACCTTATTCCTCTCACTCACTCCCTCTCTCTCTTTTTAAATGTTATAGCTTTATGCTCAAATCATACGATTGGTTGATTTATCCACCACATTTTGATTTTCATAGCTTTATACTTGAATTACGCGATTGGATTGATTGGTTGATTGATTCACTTTTTTTTTTTTTTTAAAGAGGGCTGGATGAAAACAAGCCACCATTGTGCTTAATCTTTTCCCTCAATAAAAATGTTCATTCAAATGTTCATTCATTCATTTATTCATTCATTCATTCATTCTCTCTCTCTCTCTCTCTCTCTCTCTCTCTCTCTCTCTCTCTCTCTCTCTCTCTCTCTCTCTCTCTCTCTCTCTCTCTCTCTCTCTCTCTCTCTCTCTCTCTCTCTCTCTCTCTCTCTCTCTCTCTCTCTCTCTGTCTCGTCGGCCTATCATGTGAAAGTTGAAACACCTTCTAATAGTCTGTGTGTCTTTGATACAGTGTAAATTTGCTTTAGAAGGAATGTGTGTTACTGAAAGCAATCTGACACCTGTTATTGTAAAATGTGTATACCCTTAAATAAAAAAAATATCTAACAAGTCAGGTATACTAACCCACATGCATGCATGAGCGCACATATGTATGTGTATACACCCGGGCCCGTATGCAGCACACACACACACACAACACCACACACACACACACACATTCAGACACGCACACACACACACACACACACACACACACACAACACACACACACACACACACATTCAGACACGCACACACACACACACACACACATACACACAAATAAACAAACTCACAAACACACAAACAGGTGTGCATTTTAAAAGTCTTAAAAGCAAAGAGAGAGACAGAGACACAGAGAGAGACAGACTCTCTCTGTCTCTCTGCATGTGTGTGTGTGTGTGTGTGTGTTTGTGTGTGTGTGTGTGTGTGCGCCGCGCGCGCGCCGCGCGCGTGTGTGTGTATGTGTGTGTTTATGATAAATTATGCCATTTTGTCAAAAGGCAAATTGAAAATGAAAAACATTCTGTGTTTATGTGTGCAACGTATGAAGATTCAGGGCTAAAATTTCTAAAAGAATCAATAAAAGTTTCTTTGCATATGTTACTTAGTGCCTATGATGCTATCCACAGATGTAATTTATCTATAAGTGTATTTCATGCAATCAAGCGGTGGAAGAAAATACTTTGTCTATTAGGTAATCCTGTGATGTGCGTCTGTTAAAACATGTTCACCTTTGTTGATTATTGCGTAGCATCAAGTTTTTGTTGCGTAAAATGATTGTATTTTTCCCTTGTCCCCCTCTTTTATACTAATATGTCTGATTCTGATCATTACAGTAAAAGCGAAATGTAAACTGCAGTTAGACAACTACTGTTCTGAAGATTTCAACTGTAGTGGCTGTGGGATGTATACGAGCTTAAATGAAACAGTGATTGTGGGATACAGATAGGCGCTGTTACATCAGATAGTTTTCCTATGTTCTTTTCTCTACTTTGTATTGGGGCCTAAGGCCGATGTGCAATTAATCCATTTCAGCGTTCAGTGTTCAGTGTTCTCTCTCTCTCAAACACGCACAAATACACACACGCACGCACGCACGCGTGCAAGCGCGCGCACACACAGACACAGACAGAGACAGAGACAGAAAGAGACAGACACAGACGCAGATACACACACACACACGCGCGCGCGCACACACACACACACACACACACACACACACACACACACACGCGCGCGCGCGCACGCACGAACGCACGCACGCACGCACGCACGCAAATTTGTATATTATATAAAGGCTGTTTGTTATCTATCAAAATCAAAAGCAGCATATGCTATGACATCTGTTATAACACCGATGTGAAAGGTTAATCTGTTTGTTGATCTGTGTGTATATTGCGTTCATGTTGTTTCTGTATGTTTGCTGGCGTCCCGTTCGTTGCTCATGTGAGCATAAAAGAATGATTGCATCTTTACCTGTGTGTGTGTGTGTGTGTGTGTGTGTGTGTGTGTGTGTGTGTGTGTGTGTGTGTGTTGTGTGTGTGTGTGCTGTCTGTGTGTGTTGCTTGTGCGTGCACGACTGTGCGCGCGCACACGCGCGCACGCACGTGTGTTGTGTGTAAGGGTGTGTGTAAGGGTGTGTGTGTTTGTGTTTATTTATTTATTTATTATCTATTTATCTATCTTTTTATCTATCTATTTATCTATTTATTCTTCTATATCGAGGATAATGGAATAAGCACTACTATACTTTTTTTTACATTCGGTCCCCGCGTGTATGCAGTTTTGTAAATCTTGTCATCTGTTCCCACTGGCACACAATGGCTTACTCTTTCGACAAGCGGAACAGGATTTAATGTGTGCGCAAGATGTTCTGCGTGCGTTCTCACACAGGGCCTCGGTTTAAAGTTACATCCGAAGGACTTTTGGGGAGAGTGGAATCAGCACTGATGTTAACTCTAGGGGAAAACCCCCTCGAACCTAGGTCGTCAAATTGCGAGCGCAATGTTCTGACCACTAAGCTATCTTTTTTTTCTAAAATTCTTTTATATCGAGGATAATAGAATAAGCACTCATGATCTTTTTCACATCCAGTCCCCGTGTGTATGCAGTTTTGTAAATCTTGTCATCTGTTCCCATCTATCTCGTGTGTGTATGTATGTGCGAGTGCGCGCGTGCATGAATGCGTGCATGCGTGCGTTTGCATGTGTGTGTGCGTGTTTGTGCGTGCGCATGTGTGCACATTTTATGTGTGCTTGCCTTGCTCTGTGTGTGTGTTTGTGTGTGTGTTTGTATGTGTGTGTGTGTGTGCGCGCGCGCGCATGTGTTTGACAGCGGGATCGAAAAAGTAATTATGAAATGTGTGAGAAACCAAACAATGATATAGTACAACCCATAGTGGATTGCGTTAGTTTATCATATCCATGGGTTTTTTTTCCATAGACTGACTTGGCAGTAGAGCGTTATTTCAAACATAACAATTATTTATGGGATTGATTGATGATGACTATGGCGAAAAGAACTGTCTCTTTGTCTTTGTTTGTGTGCCTGTGTGTGTGTATTGTTGTGTGTGTGTGTGTGTG
The DNA here is from genome assembly GCA_030674155.1 of Stramonita haemastoma. Taxonomy (NCBI): domain Eukaryota; kingdom Metazoa; phylum Mollusca; class Gastropoda; order Neogastropoda; family Muricidae; genus Stramonita; species Stramonita haemastoma. The sequence goes on from CM060321.1 coordinate 22,609,120, forward strand.
TGGTGAGCGTGTTGAGTTATGTGTGTGTGAGGGTGGTGTATATGTTTGATGTGTGTGCATGTGTGCGTGCATGATGTTTGTACATGTGTGTGCTTGCATGTGTGGATTTGTGTGTTGTGTGTCGGGTGCTATGTGTGTGTGTGTGTGGAGTCTGTGCGTGCGTGTGTGTGTGTCAGTGTGCGTGCTGATGTGTGTGTGGGATTTGTTGTGTGTGTGTGAATTTGTGTGTGGTGTGTGTGGATTTGTGTGCGTGTGAATTTGTGTGTGTGTGATTTGTGTGCGTGTGCGTGTGTTGTGTGTGTGTGTGTGTGTGTGTGTGTGTGTGTGTGTGTGTGTGTGTGTGTGTGTGTGTTTGTGTGCATGTGTGTTGTGTGTGTGTGTGTGTGTGTGGATTTGTGTGTGTGTGTGTGTGTGTTCTGAAAGGGATAGGGGTGGAGAGGACAAAACACAGGGTGTGATGCACAGCAGCTCCTCTACAGCCTGAATGATGTCACCTGATAGGGCCCCAGCTGGAGGGGATGAGGAGGTCGGGGCAATGTGTCAGAGCTGATCATGTCAGGGGTATTGCTGACCCCCATTACAAATCATACCCCGGTCCACTTGCCTATGACAGAGACGATTACAGGAGATGGATTTTTTCCTCTTTCGTTTTTATTCTTTGTCTACTTT
>CM060321.1:22614788-22629788 GCA_030674155.1 Stramonita haemastoma
TACTGCAACTCCTGAAAATAAAAACTAAAAGGGTGTAGAAAACTTCAGCACATTAAAAAAAAAAAATGTGCTCTGTAATATTGGCTATTGTCTCTTCCAGCTGTCTTTCCAAGGCTGAAGCTGTTCTCTCAGCTTGTGATAGTTTCATCATGCCCCTGTAGAACAAAATTTGAGAATTTGGCAGTCTGCACACAAAAATCTGTAGTGCTAGATAAAAATTGCTCCATATTATCTTTTTTGCCATTCAAATTTAATCAGTGCTCTTCATAAGTGACTGGTGATTACAGAGAGACAGAGTTTTTGTTTGTAATTCTCAAAAGAAAAACTTTGTAACCAAAACTCTTTATTCTCTACTCTTATTCTTTTATGAATTTGCCCATGTTGTATTAAAAAATATTATTTTACATTTTTACATGTAATTTGAATTTTATCCCAATCTCTGCATTTCTTCATCAACCAGTGTGATATTATGACAATTATGTGTGTGTGTGTGTGTGTGTGTGTGTGTGTGTGTGTGTGTGTGTGTGTGTGTGTGTGTGTGTGTGTGTGTGTGTGAAGTCAAGCCAAGTCAAGTCAAATTTTTATTTCCAAATGGTACATTGAATAAGCATTGATTTGCTTTTTTTCATCAAGCCATCTATCTAGGGGGAGAGAGAGAGAGAGAGAGAGAGAGAGAGAGAGAGAGAGAGAGAGAGAGAGAGAGAGAGAGAGAGAGAGAGAGGAGAGAGAGAGAGAGAGAGAGAGAGAGAGAGAGAGAGTACACTGTATACATGTATCATGTTTTACATTCATATTCAGTTTGTATGAAATGAAGAGAAAGACTACAGAGAGTTGTGTATAGTGTGATGTTTTGAGTTAGCACTTATTATAGAATATTAGTATTATTACTCGCTGTCTACTAAGCCTCAGTGATAATAGATCTAGACCATGTCATCAATAATGATCAATGTGTTGAAAAGGGATAATATCACAATATATTCATGGTAATATGAATATTATGCAATTGCCAAAATTTAATCACTGTGATAAACATTTGTCATGGGAATGTTTGCTTGGCTGTACACTGTACCTGTGCTGGTCAAACTGATCTGTGCATTTTTTTTTTATGTAGTGAGGTGTCTTAGAAAATTCACACACTAACACCTTTGCAAAAAACAAAGAAACCACACACACACACACACACACACACACACACACACACACACACACACACACACACACACACACACACACACACATAAAATTGATACAAATCACAGGCCAGATCTTGAAAACTATCTAAAGAATGGGGTTACAAAATTATGAAAAAAATAAACTTTGATGTTGACTTATGTGCTCTGGGTTGGTTGTTTGTGTTTGCATGCCATGGTGTGACAATAAAAACACAAAACTGTGTTAGAAACTCATACTAGTAAAATGAAAAGAAACTCAACAGAGGATAGAAATCCAACTTCAGCAGCTTCACTTTTAATTGTTTTGATTTCTTGAAGTGTTAATTTTTTTTATTTATTTGTGAACTGCAAGAAGAAGAATGACCCAATCAAATAACTAAGAACTATTGATTCATTGTATTTCTTGGTGGTTATACCCGTTTGTTGATTTAAAAAAAACTCCGACTTTCACTGATTATATTGCCATCTATAAAAAGGAGGCTTAGAAAGCAATTAAAAAGCTTATTTCTAGTTTGAAGTTCTACACATGTTATAAAAACTAGACCTACAATGTGTTGTCTCACTATCCTAGTCTGCTTTCGATTTGTGCTGTTGACCAGCATGTGCGCGCGGAGCCAACTTCCGTTTCATAACTATCTCTCAACGATGTTTTTAAAGGCGATTTTCTGTTCAATCATGGAATTAATCAAAAAACTAGCTCTGAGATCGCTAAATGAATGATAGATATGCCAATATCTGGTGTCGATTTGCATCAGTTTCCCATTAAGAAAAGTAACGATCGCTTCAAACTGAACGATGTGCAAGTCGATTTTCACCAGATCGTGTCTGACTTTAGCGAGTGTCTTACGAACCAAATAGATAATAATTTTGCAAATGCTCAGCAAAATGAAGCTGTGGATTCGTTTAATACAGGTCTTAGCTTGATATTTCATGCATTAACTTGCCAAGTTTGTCCTGTAATTCCGTGACGTTTAACGTATTCGACTCGGTCGGCATCGCTTCTTTTACTATGTTCCGCCATTTTTGTTTTGCCCAAAATGGAGTACACATGGTTTGATGACACCCTCACTTTGATTGGCTGTTGGTCAAAAGCATTGGAACCAATCATAGAGCTTGATACACCATTGGATTCAGCAAAGACAGGCCTTTCAAGCGCAACCACCATGTCTACGTTAACTTCGTCCGATGTTCCGTATTTAGGACCGAAAGTAGTCGAACCGCGACTCGCGCTAAGCGTCTTTAAACTTCCGATTTTTAACTGATTTCAGCGTTTCGTATCCACTTAAAACTTATACTGAATTAAAGCTGGAAGCACGCTCTTCTGTTCTGACCCATTTTGAAGTTGATGCAGAGTAATGAGCACATCGTCCGTAGCGATTTTCTACACATACCCATTCGCTCGCTCGGCTAATGGCGGCTGGCGGAACACCGAGCCGAGAACGCGCTTCGATTTTTGTGCAAGAGTGGGTGTGTTTGGAATTGTTTTGTTGTCAAACCATGGCATGCAAACAGAAACAAACAACTCAGAGCACATAAGTAAACATCATTGTTTATTTTTTCATAATTTTTATGCCAATTCTTTCGATAGTTTCCAAGATCTGGCCTGTCAAAAACATGCATTTTCCCCACTCAGCGCTACTTTCCCGTGTATGTTTCCTTCACTCCTGTTCTCCTTATGCTGAGGTTCTCACTGGTGTCTTCGTGGCACTGTCCAGTAAGCCCATCACCGCACTTAGCGTCATGCTAGTCCAGGATTACTCCAGCAGGGTCTCATTGATTATTCCAAGTCTCTGTTTCGGTCTGGATGAATAGAATGCATGGCTAGCAGGACAGCTGGCTAGCTAGCTGGCTAGCTGGATTTCCCGGGACGCGAGAGTCTGGCTTGTCAGAGCGCTGTGCATTGCCCTCGTGATATGCTGACCCGGCTTCCAATCCCGTTCAAAGGGGATCATTATTTTCCTAGGAGTCAGCATCAATGCCGACTCCACTCACCCCCAAAAGTCCTTTTGATGAGAATATAAACCAAGATTCTGGGTGAGAATGCACACAGAATACCTTGTGCATACTTTAAAACATGTTCCGCTTTTCTGAAGAGTAGGCCGTTTTCTGCCAGTGGAAACAGATGACAACATTTGCAAAACTGCATAGTCACGGAGACATGAGCAGATAAGTGCTTTATCCATTATCATCGAAATAAAAGAGTGAATAGATAAATCAAATAAATTATATCTCTGTGTGTATCACTGTGTGTGTGCGTGCGTGCGTGCGTGCGTGTGTGTGTGTGTGTGTGGGGGGGGTGTATGTGTGTGTGTGAGTGTATATGTCTGTCTGTCTGCCTGCATGTCTGTCATACATGCATACATACATAGGTACATACATAGATACATAGATACATACATAGATACATACAAAGATACATACATAGATACATAGATACATAGATACATAGATACAGACATACAGACATACAGACATACATGAATGCATGCATGCATGCATGCATGCATACATACGTACGTACGTACGTACGTACGTACGTGCGTGCGTGCGTGCGTGCGTGCGTGCGTGCGTGCGTGCGTGCGTGCGTGCGTGCGTGCATACATACGCACAACTGGCATTTGACTCTAAGATGATTTTTAGGTGTATTTCTCCCTTGTTTTAGAAGAACTCATTTAACCCAAGATTCGTTCCAGTATTTTTGTTCCAAACACTCATAGTTTGCAGAAAAAATGGACACGATTTTGTGTTCTTTAAATAGTTTTAGATTCCATACAAAAACACTGTGCAGACGTCTACTTTACAAGCAACAGTCAAATTTATAAGTAGACAATTCCACCAAAGATCTATTGCCAAATTCTCTGAGGCAGGACACATTGATAGAAGATGGTAAAATTATACTTGTAGAATTCTTGCTGTGATGTGTTTGATGCTGATATTGACCTAAAAAAGGAACAGAGCATTTGAGATAGGCTACTTCATCGTAAACTTTATTGCATATTCAGCGATCGTTACCCAGAAATAAGGGAGTAAGAGCTTGTAGAATAAATGTTGTAATGAGTGTCGTTGAAAGATTGTGTCCAGAATAGCAAGCTTATGGACAGGATGTACCACATCCAAACTTTCTTTCTGTTTTTTTTTTCTTGTTTTGTTTTTCTATTTTATGTGGTGTATTTTTGTGGGGGGTTTTGGGGGATGGGTGGGTGGGGGTGTTTTGTTTTGGGCTTTTTCTTTCTTTGGTGGGGGAGGGGGGGTATCCTGGTGGTTAGAGCGTTTCACTCGTGATCCGTTGCTGAGGCTGGAGACACCCTTTCAAGAGGATTGTTTCCCCGGAGTTAACATCGGTGCCGACTCCACTCTTGTTAAAGTGTTTCGGATGAGACTGTTAATCAAAGTCCCGTGTGGAATGCATATAGAACATCTTGCACACATGTTGAAACCCAGTCCTGCTTTTATACGAGTAGGCTGCTGTGTGCCAGTAGGAACGGATGACAAAATGGTGGTATCGTGTTTAGATATCATCCCCAGAGTCTACCTTAATGGTAGGAAAATACCCGGTTTCATACACAAAATGCCTCTTTTTGTGAACATTGGGGTTTTAGCCGAGGAACAAGAAACGACAAGATTAAAACTTTCTAGAGTAATAATGGGCTTATGTAATAACAGAAACAGCTTTGGTAGTGAAAACAGATATATCAGAGAACCTTTATAAGACCTTGAAGAAAAGGGACACATTACGGACTGGTTTGTCTATGACAGAAACTCTCTGAAAGTATCTCGTATGCTCAAACGCACACACACACACATACACGCACACACACACAACGCACGCACGCACGCACGCACGCACGCAAGCACACACGACCACTCTCTCTCTCTCCTCTCTCTCTCTCTCTCTCTCTCTCTCTCTCTCTCCTCTCTCTTTTCTCCTCTCTCTCTCTCTCTCTCTCTCCTCTCTCTCTCTCTCTCTCTCTCTCGAAAGCATATCGTATGCTCACACACACACACACCACACACACACACACACACACACACACACACACACACACACACACACACACACACACACACACACACACACACACTCACACACGCACACAAACTGACCTTTAACTCTACCGCAGTGTATAGCTTTGTTTCTTTTTAGTAGAGTTTAGTTCGTACTTGTATGAGAAAAGAAATGAAATGATGTCAGAATGAATGCATTCTCCAAATAATATCACAGTCTGAAGAAAAGAAAATGTAGCTTATTATTTTGTTTAACATACTTTAACAGTCTGTAGGAAACAAAATGGACTCTATAACAGCAATAATCAAACTTCACAAGTATGCAAACTGGGAAGGAGACCCTTTGAGTACTTTATCATCCCACCCCCAATGTATGTCGTGTTGACTATTGTCTCCAACCACAAAAAGAAATTTTGGAACATTCCATTACAGACTTATTGAGGAGTAATGCTCCAGGCATGAAACAAGAAAAAAAGAAGACTAGAATGGTTATGGAGTTATGCTGTGATGGACATCATTATCAGAGCATCTCTAGAGGAATGAGCTTCGGTCTGGCATAGATTAGACAACACCCAGTCTATTTTGTGCTTGGGATATACATAATTATGCTTTGATAGCTGGCGGTTAATGCAATGATATTAGGCAAACCAGCAAGTATGGGTGACAGCATGGTTTTGGCATCTGTTTCCTGTTCAATTTGATAGGTAACCACCCCCTAACCTACCCCTTCCCTCCCCTATTCTATCCCGCCTCTCTCTCTCCCCTATCTGACTCCCTTCCTCCATCCCCCAGGTTATCCCCTCCCATCATCCCTAACCTACCCCCTCCATCTCCTTCATCTCTTCACCTCCTCCCTCCCCTTAACCTACTACTCCTCTTTCCTAACCTATCCCTTCCCCCCCTTAGCTTCTCCCCCTCCCCCTGGCCTAACCTAATACTCCTTACCATAACCCCCACCAACACTCCCCACCAACCTTCTCCCCCTTCCCTACACCTACCCCCAACATACTCCTCCCCTATACCTATTCCTCCCCCCTAAACCTACCTCAACCAGAGTCCTCCCACACTCCTCCCCTCCCCTCCTCCTGATCCCCCTCCACCTACCCCTGCCATACTCCTAACTGCACCATACTCCTCCCCCTCCCATCCTCCTCCCCCTCCCCCTACGTCACCATACTCTCCCCCCTCTCCTATACCCTTCCCCTCTCCTATACTCCTCCCCCTACCCCACCACACTCCCCCCTCAAACTCCTACCTCCACCATACTCCTCCCCCTCCCCTCTACCTACCACCACCATACTCCCCCCTCTCCTACCCCCACCATACCTCCCCCCTCTACCCCTCTCCCCACCATACTCCCCCCCCTCTACCCCCACCATACTCCTCCCCCTCCCCTCTACCTACCCCCACCATACTCCCCCCTCTACCCCCACCATACCCCCCCCCTCCCCTCTACCCCTACCCCCCCACCAACCCTCTCTCCCCCTCCCCCTCTACCTACCCCCACCATATCCTCCCCCTCCCCTCTACCTACCCCCACCATACTCCTCCCCCTCCCCTCTACCTACCCCCACCATACTCCTCCCCCTCCCCTCTACCTACCCCCACCATACTCCTCCCCCTCCCCTCTACCTACCCCCACCATACTCCCTCTCCCTCCCCTCCCCCCCCCCTCCCCTCCCCTCCCTCCCCTCCTACCTTACCCCACCATACTCCTCCCCCTCCACCTACCCCCCCATACTCCTCCCCCCTCCCCTCTACCTACCCCCACCATACTCCTCCCCCTCCCCCTCTACCTACCCCCACCATACTCCTCCCCCTCCCCTCTACCTACCCCCACCATACCCCCCCTCTACCCCCCCATCCCCCCATACTCCCCCCTCTACCCCCCATACTCCCCCCCTCTACCCCCACCATACTCCCCCCTAAACCTCCTACCCCTCCCCTACACCCACACTCACCCCCACCATACTCACCCTCCCCTACACCTACCCCCACCATGTGTTATCTTATTTATTTATTTATTCTTTTATATCGAGGATAATGGAATAAGTGCTTATGTGCATTTTTACATCCATTCCCCGTATGTATGCAGTTTTTGTAAATCTTGTCATCTGTTTCCATCAACACACAATGCCGAAAAACGGAACAGGATTTAACATGTGCGCAAGATGTTCTTGCGTGTTCAAGATGTGTGTCAATCAATCAATCAATGAATCAATCAATCAATCGATCAATCAATCAATTGTATTCAGTTTTGCAGGCCATAAGACACATATGAACACATTATATGAAAAGTTGCCATGGAGCAATCGAGGTGATAATAGTACAGTAAGCACCGCAGTCCAAGATGTGTGTGTGTGTGTGTGTATGTGTGAGTGTGTGTGTATGTGTGTGTGTGTGTCAAGTCAAGTCAAGTCAAAATGATCTTTATTGAGGGTAAAAGATTAAGTTTACACAACTTTTTTTCATCCTGCCCTCACAAAAAAAATCATGTAAATTGACTTCTAAAACATTCAAAAACAAATATCAACCTTTGTTGAAAAACTAAAATAAATCAGGATTACTTTCCAACAAATCTCAAGATAAAAAACAAAACAAAAAACAAACCCAAGACAGTACAACATAAGCTCACATCATACATACAAATGATACAAATACTATATAACATGGGCATGAATAACGACAAGCAGCCAAATGTGAGGTAGTATCAAACATAAATGCGGACTTATAGTTTGTCCACCAAATGTTTCTTCAAAAGTTTCTTAAACATTTGTTTTGAAGGAACTGATTTTAGAAAAGGGGGTAGGCTATTCCACATTGTTCTTCCTGACTAAGCAAGGCTTGATTTATAGAGATTATTATGGGGCCTGGGCAGTAACAGTCTATGGGTAGGCCTATTTTTATTGACAGCAAATTTTTCCACAATTTTCTTTGGGGCTTTTCCGTTTAATATATTGAACATACATAGATACTTGTTGAACTGCAGTCTGTCTTTGAGTGGAAGAATGTCTAGTTCTTTGTAGTTGGTGGTGGTCAGCGTATTAGGATTCAATCGGATTAGTTTTAACAGCTCTTTTATGTAGGCGGTTTATATGCTTTAGGTTTGTTTCACTTGCACTGTCCCATAAGGTAGAAACATAGTTTATAAAGAGATAGAATATGGGCGTGAAAAAATAGTTTTCGTGACTGTAAATTTAGAAAATTTTTGATTTTTCTAAGTTGATACAATCTTACTGAGATTCGTTTTCCTAATGTGGCTATGTGGTCTGACCAAGACAAATCGTTGTCGATTACTGCACCTAGTACTTTGTGTGAGACTACTTCTTCAATTTGTTGTCCATGGATATAGATTGGCTCGAATGGAGAACGCAATTTCTGTCTTTTTTGTCGAGTGGTTATAAACATACATTTTGTTTTATTAGAATTAAGAGACATATGATTGAGTTCTGTCCATTTGATAAGTTTATTGATATCTGCCTGCATATCTTTCACAAGCTGGTTTGAATCATCGTTGTTACATTGAATTGATGTATCATCGGCAAACATTTGACATGAACAATGGATATGCAGAGGTAGGTCATTAATATAAATGGAGAAAAGAAGTGGTCCTAGTATTGATCCCTGTGGTATTCCATATTTCACAGGTAATAAGGTTGATCTCCTAGGCCCGATTTCAACAAGTTGATAACGATTACTGAGAAATGAGTCTAAAAATGATAATGCTTGGTCGGAAATTTTATAGCATTTTAATTTTTTGATGAGGAGAGAGTGGCTAATAACGTCAAAGGCTTTAGCAAAGTCTAGAAAAAGGACTCCAGTGATTTCATTGTTATTGATATTCAAGAGACAATGCTCAATGAGTTGTATTAAGGCTGTATGGCAAGAATGGTTTTCACGAAAACCTGACTGGTTTTCATTAATTAGATTATATATTTTAAAATGAGAATGTAAGTGAAATTGTATATGTTTTTTCTAATAGTTTAGATAGGACTGATAGTATGGAGATTGGTCTGTAGTTCGACGGATTGGTTGGGTCTCCTGCTTTGTGTAAGGGTATTACTTTTGCTCGTTTGAACTTCATTGGGAAGTAATTTTTGTCAATACACAAGTTAAATATGTAGGTTAGGGTGTCAGTTATGGCGTATGCACTGATTTTTAATATTTGACTATCGATTTTGTCAAGGTCTTTTGATCTTGACTGTTTCAATCTGAGTATACTATTAAGCACTTCTGTTACTGTTATTGGGGGTATAACAAAATCAGATGAGATGTTTTTTGATGAACAGTATTGTTTTAATTCTATCAGCTCGTTTGTTTTTGTTTTATCATTAGATATTATAGAGTCAGCAATGTTTGCAAAGTGAGAATTAAGGTTTTCTGCTGATATTTCTTTTATGACTTTTTGGGAGTTATGTCTTGATTTATTGGTTAAGGTATTAATGGCTTTCCAAATTCCAAATTTCCAATTGTGTGCGTGCTTGCGTGCGTTTTCTTTTGTTTTTGTTATTCTTTTATATCTTTGTAAGCATACCTACATAAAAAAATCCAGGAAAATAGTGGGTGATGTCTATCAGTTCAATCATTCTAAAGTAATAACATGTTAAGGTGAAAATTACAGTTTCATTTTTGTCCATCGTAACTTCTTGTTGAAAAGAAAGGCAGAGTAGTTTAATTTGACTGTGACAGTTTCGATATTCTGTGTTTGCCTTTTGCACTCTCTCTCTCTCTCTCTCTCTCTCTCTCTCTCTCTTCTCTCTCTCTCTCTCTCTCTCTCTCTTCTCTCTCTCTCTCTCTCGAGGGGGGCCAATTACGTGATGTGAAGACGAAGACGTATTGAAATCGAGCTGGTGTTTTTGTGATTCAAAAACTAGTTTTTAAGTGGCTTTAAATCTTCATTGATTGTATATAGATAGATCAGGAGGATGGGCATATCCGTGCAGTTGTACAGAGCTGTGTGTGGGACATTTGCCGCAGTGTTCGCCTCCTTTATGTCTAAACGGGCAGAATTCAAATCAACTATGAGAAACGCCATTCTGACGTTGAGAAACCGGCGAGACGGTGTCCTGTTAGGACTGACCCTCACCTACTTATTTTGGGGGGGGCTTTTATTACGGTGTGGCGATGTGGAGACCAACCCTGGACCCACCACCCCTGGATCCACTGGCCGCAAGCTGAGGCAGACCAGCTTGGTTGATGGTGCTGGTGGTCGGAGCACCATCACAGGCACAGCATCCAGGAAAACCAGAACGAGGGCTGATGTGACTACCTACACCAACACGCCTACGACCATACACCGTGGCCAGGACTCCTCTTCTACTGGGTCTCCTAAGGAACTGTCCTTCAACACCATGACAGCAAAAATCGAAAAAGTGGAAAACTTGCTGAAAACAACAACTGACAGTTTGAACAATGAGATCAAATTGTTGACAGACAGTGTTGGTGCGTTGAAAGAAGAAATGTGCAGCCTGAAGAAAGACATGGACGTTCTTAGAACTGAAAATGAAGACTTAAAACAGTCAAATACAAAATTGATGGATAGGGTTGAAAAACTAGAAAAGAAATCCGATGATTTAGAAGGAAGGTCCAGACGAAACAACGTCATTTTTCATGGTTTAGATAGGAGAGCTGATGAGACTGGAGCTGACTGTGAGAGGATTGTAAAAAGTCTTCTCTCAGAAAAAATGGATGTAGCAGATGTGAAATTCGATAGAGTGCATAGGATAAACTCTAAACCCAGCTCTCCCATTATTGCTAGGTGTTGTTTTTATCAAGATAAGCTTAGCATACTGAAGGCAAAGACTCGGCTGAAGGGCTCAAAGATTTTTGTAGACGAAGATTTTTCCCAAGCAGTTAGAGAAATTAGACGCAAACTGACCCCGTATTTGAAGAGTGCCCGAGCAGAAGGAAAGAATGTGAGAATGATTTTTGATCATTTGATCATTGATGGTGAAAAGATGACCCTCAATGATCTCGAAAGAAACAAATAGCTTGTTGGCCGGCCCATACACACATCTGTCTGTAGAGGTATTTCACAGGGGGGTAGGAAAAGTAAACATACACCGGGTGTAAAGTCTCAGTTAGATAGGACTAGACCTAGACCTACTTCAGTAAAGGGGCTTTGTGCTGTAACCAGCAAGACTGGGCTTTGTGCTGTAACCAGCAAGACGGGACCTGGCTTTGCCGGGCGAGGAGACAAAGACAAAGACTGCAGTACACTAGCCCTAGACCTAACCCTACATAGGCCTAATGATTTGTCATCTGGCTTTAGACCATGCTTAAATAAAGAGTCCTCTTTAAATAATGATTTTGGTACAGTTGATAGCATTAATTTGATGTCTTGTCATATTAATGGAAGTAGTGAAAATGTGAGTTTAGATGACGTAGTACATCAACTAGAGTGTGGCAATACAAATCAAGCAAATAAAACTTTTTCATTTTTGTCCTGGAACGTAAATGGATTATTGTCAAAACTGGTCGATGGAGATTTTGTATCTTATGTGCGTAGCTTTGATTTTATTTGTCTGACAGAAACGTTCTTGGAAAATATCCAGCCAGATGTTTTTAGTGGCTATAAAGCCTTCTGTAAGGCGGCAACTAAAGTTAGCCATCAAGGGAGACGATCAGGGGGAGTAGTTTGTTTGATTAAGAATGAGTTATCTGCAATTGTAAAATATTTAGATGTTCCTTACCCTAACATTTGTACTTTTCTCTGTGACAAATCTTTATTGTGTACCTCAAGAAATGTTTTGCTTGTATGTGTGTATATCCCACCTGAAGGTTCTCCTTTTTATAACATGTTTGATAATGATAGTGGGATTGCTATGATGGAAGAATATTTAGCCGATTGTGTGGTTGCTTTGGATGAAGTTGATATAATATTGTGTGGAGACTTAAACAGTAGGACATCAAACTTTTCTTGCCATCATGTAGCAGATGATTTTATTTCAGAGCTCCAAAGCAAAAGCATGTCTCTTAGTGGTAATCGTTATTCTGAAGATTCGGTTATAAATAATTATGGTAAATTATTATTGAATATGTGTACTACATTTAGTTTACAAATTCTGAATGGTGTATGTAATGGTGATCAGCAGGGTCGCTATACGTACATTTCTGATGGAGGATGCAGTGTTAATGATTATTTTTTAGTGTCAGATGATTTGTTCTCTCAGATTTTTGACTCATGCCGTTTGTTTTGTTGCTGAACGTTCTGATTCAGATCACCTTCCTGTGGAATTACATATTAATCCATTGTATAAAACTTATGTAACAGCCGAAGAGTCATCTGTTGTGGAAAAGTTTGTGTGGGATGAAAACAAACTCTCAGCGTATAAAGATAATCTTTGTGAGGAAGACATGTGTGTAACTTTTTCAAATGCCTTACAGATGATTGATGAGAACATTAATGAAGCTCTAGATTTGTTCAATAGTTGTATAAAGTCCAGTGCTGAATGTATGAAGAAACAGATACATGTAAAAAAAGGTTTATCAAATGCAACATGGTTTGATAATGAATGTAAAAGTATGAAGTACAGGGTAAGAAAATTATTAAAGACTTACCGGAAAACGTTAAAGAACGAAGACAGAAATTTGTACTGTGTTTTAAGAAGGGAATATAAATACATGCTAGAAAGGAAAAGGAAACAGTATAATATGACATTACTTGCAGACATGGTGTCTTCAATCTCTTCTCAAGTCCAGTTCTGGAAAAGTGTTAAGAAGGCGTCATTTAGAAATAGTCAGCCAAAGAATAGTATATCAGTTGACAGTTGGTTTCAACATTTCAAAACCCTGTTGGAGAAAGACTCATCAGACAACTCCATGAATACTAATTTTGACTATAATGAAAGTGAGAAAGATTTTGATCGTCCAATATCTAAAGGTGAAATATATTGGGCACTTAGAAAACTAAAGAATGATAAAGCAGCAGGTCCTGATCAAATCATTGGAGAATTGCTGAAAAATGCAGGTGAAGACGTTGTGCTTTTCCTTCTAAAATTATTCAACAAAATCTTTGAGGATGGCCTTTTCCCAGATAACTGGACTGAATCTATAATCCTAACATTACACAAAAAGGGCGATGTTGATAACCCTAATAACTACAGGGGAATTTCTCTTAGTGATATAAGTAGTAAGTTGTATAGTACTATCATTAATAATAGATTACAGGAATGGGTTATGAAAAATGATATTACAGGTGAACACCAAGCTGGTTTTAAGAGAGGATATTCCACTATAGATCATATGTTTACTCTGCTTGCGTTTGTACAGAAACAGTTTGCTCTTAACCGTAAACTCTATGTGGCATTTATAGATTTTGAAAAGGCATTTGATTCTGTTAATAGAAACTTGTTGTGGCCTATTCTCCTGAAAAATGGTGTGAAGGGTAAATTATTACGATGTTTGAGAGCCATGTATCAGAATGTCAGAAGCAGAATAAGATGTGGTACTAAACTGACTGATATAATATACTGTAACCACGGGTGTTAAACAGGGTGATGTTTGTAGCCCTTTACTGTTTTTCGGTTTTTATTAACGAGTTAGCCAGAGAAGTCATCAATAATGGTAAACATGGTGCCACTTTCCCCCAAGATGCCACAGAATTATCTATTCTTCTACTTGCTGATGATGTTGTCCTGCTATCTGAAACAGTTGTTGGCTTACAAAAGCAGTTAAATAGCTTGAGCAGTGCTGCAGTGGCACTTGATCTTAAGGTTAATCTGAATAAGAGCAATATCGTTGTATTCAGAAAAGGTGGTCATTTAGCTGCTCATGAAAAATGGTTGTACAATGGAAAAGTCATGCCTGTGATTAATGTATATAAATACTTAGGAATCTGTTTTTTCTACAAAGCTTAGTTTCACAACTGCATGTAAAGATCTGGCAAGTCGAGGTAAACGAAGTTTGTTATTGGTTTTGAGAAAATTACGAATATTGAATAATAACTCCTTTGATTTGTTCATTAAGATATTTGATGCCCAAATACAACCCACTGTGTTATATGGTGCAGAAATTTGGGGTTTGGATGCAGCTGCAACACATTGTGAATCAGTGCACCTCTTTGCTTTAAAACAGTTTCTAGGCTTAGATAGACGTACGCCCAATGATCTTGTGTATAGTGAAACTAATAGATATCCTCTCTCCGTTAATGCTGCTGTAAGATGTATTAGATACTGGATTAAGATTCTATATATGGATGAGAACAGGCTACCTTTTAAGTCTTACAAGATGCTTTATGATCTAGACCTCAAAGGGAAAAACAACTGGGCTACACAAATACGCACCTGTTTATGTGAACTCGGTTTTGGATTTGTTTGGCTTAATCAAGGTGTTGGAAATTGTAGAGAATTTATAAACGCTTTCAGGCAAAGACTGATTGACTGCCGATGGCAGCAATGGAATGACCATATACAAACCAGTGAAAGATATCAAATGTATAGACAGTTTATAAGTACTCATGATATCAAACCCTATCTCAAGCTTGATATGGACATTCATTTGAAAAGAATTATGTCTAAATTTAGACTTGGTGTATCAGATATAAATGTTCATAAATTCAGATACAGAGGATATGATATTGATGACCCTAGGTTACTATGCCCATTATGTAAACAAGCACCTGAAGATGAAGTACATTTTGTGTTATGCTGTCCAGTGTCAGAGGCTGTTAGGCAGAGTTACATCCCTGTAAAATATAGTAGGCAGGCTAAATTCTTTTAGACTCTGTTTACTCATGGCGTCAAGTCAGCCTGAAGTTGTGCGCAGCCTCACTTTATATTTGTGTAAAGCTTTCAGAATAAGAGATATTTTATTATCGTAAGTC
>CM060321.1:22632288-22634788 GCA_030674155.1 Stramonita haemastoma
CTTAGACTTTCCAAACAGAGCTAAAAATATATCTTCTCTTGCTTCAATTGGCACATATACTTCCAATCTTCTTAAAGAGGCAACTATTAATCCTAAAGATTGGCAAAAATCCACCGCTATCTTAACACCTGTTCCAAAATGGGAACTTCAGAAAGCATACTTTGATATCAACCATCTCTCATTAAAAAAAGAAGAAAATGCGATTATTCTTTGCTCTTACACAAATGCACACTTAGAAGATACATACCCTTCTCATCTTAAGATATTTACTGATGGGTCCCTTCTTGAAAATAAGGAAGCGGGGGCAGCTTTTATCATTCCAGCTCTGAAAGTTGAAAAGTCCTATCATATTGGCAAAAATCATTCCATCTTTACTGCTGAACTTACCGCTATTTTGATGGCTTTGTACTTTCTGCTTGATTTTCCAAATACTGTTTTGCAGATTTTGTTTTGCGTTGATTCTAAATCTGCATTACAGTGTCTTAATAACTCTACATCGATGGTTAGGCAGAATCTTATTACTGAAATTCATTTTTTGATACATTTTCTCATTCTGAGGGGTTCGAATATCACTTTCTGCTGGGTTCCATCTCACTGTGGTCTTTATTTCAATGAAAATGTTGACAAAGCAGCCAAAAAGGCAGCAAAACATTCTAGCTGTTCAAATGTTTTAGACATTCCTCTTTCTCTTCATGAGGGTTATGCTTTGCTTCAAAATGTTTGCTGGAAACATGTAAAACAGAAACATGAAGAGGCTGGCTATTCCCAACATACTTGTTCAGTTCTTGATATTGAGAACATCCTTTGTACTCAGTACGGCTTTCAAAAATCCAGTACTAGAAATATTGTTTCTCTAATCCACAGATTGAAATTAAATGCATTTCGGGCAAAATTTGCCAAAAATATAAAATGTATATGCGGTTAAAAACTTTCCAATGTTCATGTTTTGTATCATTGTCAAGGTTTAAAAAAGTTCCTACCACCATTTCAAGATAAGTCACTGCAAGAAGTATTAATCAATCCAAAGTTATTGTGTGAGATAGCATTGTCTCTGATGCGATCCCCAGTATTCTCTTTTTTTTATAAAGTACTACTGTGAAGTTTGTGAACTTATAACACCCTACTGTGGCAATGTACTTTTTGCTTTATTAATGGCAGCTTTTACATGTAGTTTGCAATTGTTCAGCTTACAGTTTTAGATTTTAAAGTTCTCTATTGTTCGATTGTTTTTGTTATTATTTGCATTTCTTATGCCATGTTTTGCAACATTCTTGTTATATAGTTTTGTAATCAGTCTTCTTATGTATATAATTACCAACACACTTTTTTAAAACCCTTATCTCTTTATTGCCCCCCCTCCCCCCCCTCCTCCCTCGTCTAATATCACTTTAAGTGTACAGACGTAAAATCAAAGACACACACACACACACTACACACACTACACAAGCAAATTATATCACTTTTTCTAGCAGTGTCCTTCTAATGGAGTTCATATTATTTTATACTCATTATGACAGAGAAGGAAACAGATTCCAGTTTTCTCATTCTAACTATCATCATCAACGTCTGTATAGAAGAAAATGTCCTCCAAATCGTATATACGGTTTTGATATTCTGTTGGAATAGAAAATAAACGTACTCCCCCCCAATTCAACCTTCATGATAATGCAAGCCTAGGAAAGCCTTTGGGTATTCCATCAAAGATTCATCGACAAATTCCCCCATTCCTGGTACAAAAATAAGAGCGTAAATGTTCGTAGTATTTATGGTGGAATGGATGTCGTTGTGATATTGTCTCCAACCATGAAAGACCTTTTAAGATATTTCATCAAAGATTTATTGCAAATGTTTCCAATCATGGCACAAAAAGAGGCGAGTGAACGCTTGCGAGATTCGTGCCGGAATAGCCGTCTTTGTCATATTGTCTCTGCAGAAACAGGGCCATGGACAGGATAAGTTTGGCAACATCCACAAACTGTTGTACGATCATGGTTATATGAAAGCACAGATAGGCCAGACACGGTCTTTAGGGTGCGTTATTGTTATAGAAACAATATTTGAAAGATTTGTTATTGGAAATGAAGCAAGAGAGGATTTTTGCTTTGATGAAAAAAAAGCCACATAGTTTTCTGAAACGCTGAAATCGAAAATGTAGTTTGTGAACTTTACTGATAATGATGTGGGTCTATTCACATTATTTTTTATGTTTTCTCTCTTCTTTTAGAAGCAGCTGCGAAAGTGAAAAGCGATGCTCAACTGACAAAAGAGCAATGATTTTTTTTTTTTAAAGATGTAGTCTGGATATCTATAATAGAACTAGCTGGACTTATTGCTTACGCGAACATAACAAAGACACAGATGGGTTCCTGTTCAATGTGATATATGAGTATTGTCCATGTAGAATGAAACAGTATACAACGAAGACATGGTAGCCGTGATATGTCTTCTGTTATAAGAACTAAACAACGGACAAAGTTGCAGACACACAAACGCGCCCACA
>CM060321.1:22652288-22657288 GCA_030674155.1 Stramonita haemastoma
CTCTCCCTTTGTTTCTGTGTGTGTGTGTGTTGTGTGTGTGTGTGTGTGTGTGTGTGTGTGTGTGTGTGTGTGTGTGTGTGTGTTGGTGTGTGTGTGGTGTGTGTGTGTGTGTGTGTGTGTGTGTGTGTGTGGTGTATGTGTGTGTGTGTGTGTTTGCATGCGTGTGCGTGCATGCGTGTGTGTGCGTGTGCGTGTGCGTGTGTGTGTGTGTAGAAATCTGTAAACACATACGAGTTTGTGTGTGTGTGAGAGAGAGAGAGACAGAGACAGAGAACAGAGACAGGACAGAGAGACAAGAGATAGAGAAGATAGAGACGAGAGAGACAGAGATAGAGATGAAGGAAACAGAGAGAGAGAGAGACAGAGAGAGACAGAGAGAGACAGAGACAGAGACAGAGAGATGAAGGAAACAGAGAGAGAGAGAGACAGAGAGAGATAGAGACAGAGAGAGATGGAGGGAGGGAGGGAGACAGACGGAGAGAGAGAGAGACAGAAACAGCGACAGGGCAATGAAATTAATTTATGTGTTCAGTTTGTGTGTTTTGCTCTGTCTTTTTTGCTGTAAGTAGGTGCGGGGGTCGGAAGCATTTGTGTTTGCTGTCTATCGTGTTGATTTCTCTGTATCCGTCTTGCTTTAGAGGTGCATTGGTATTGAGATGATTTGTATTGGGAGTAACATGGTAGAAGATATCAGGAAATGAAATTAGGAAACTTTTTTTTAAATCAAAGAAGAAAAAGAAAATAAAAGTAAGAAAAAATATATGTGTAACTTTTAAAGAAGCTTGGCATTTGTAGATATCTTATTTCCATCAGCAATATCGTGTTACGTTTCATTTTTCTTTGCTTTGCTTTTTTCGCCTTTTCTTACTTTTTGTCTATTCCTCTTATTCCCTTCTGTTTCTTTACGTGTGTGTGTGTGTTTGCTAGTTCAGCTATTTGGGTTTTTTTTCTTCGTGATCCGTTTCTCGCTATATCTTCTCTTTTGTCATGCTATGTAATTTAAGAGAGAGAGAGAGAGAGAGAGAGAGGAGAGAGGAGAGAGGGAGGGAGACAGACAGACAGACAGACAGACAGACAGACAGACAGACAGACAGACAGACAGACACAGAGACAAAACAGACTGAAACAGAAACAGACGACAAACAGCACACACACAACAACAACACAACAACACAACACACACACACACACCACACACACACACACACACACACACACACACACACACACACACACACACACACTACCACGCACGCACGCACGCACGCACCACGCACAGCACACACACACACACACACTGAATTTAAAAAAAAAAAATTGGGGGGTTTTGGTGGTGGTGGTGGTGGTTCTTTTTTTTGCGGGAGGAGGGGGGGAGGGGGGGATACTTACGGTTTTTGTTTCTCATGTGGAATTTCTTTACATTTTTTCGTTGGAATTACTGTTTTGTTAAGAATTGTTAGAACTGCATTTTCCTTTTTGTTCATTGTAGTTTAGTAGGTAGGTAACATTAAGGTTTTTCATCAATCCACATGTAGGCCCTATTGATCCCCTGAAATTCCATCTTCCATACATTACCAACTACACCCTAGCTCCTCACCTGATATTCACAAACCCTTCCCTCTCTGTCTTTCTCTGTCTCTGTCTCTCTCTCATTCCCGTCTAATATCTAAATTTGTGAAAAGACGTTAAAGGATTTGCACACACACACATACACAAACACATACACGCATAGACACACACAGACCCACGAATACACACATATACACACACGCACACACACACCACACACACACACACAACACACACCCCACACACACACAACATACACACACAGAGACACACACATACAACAGAGACAGACAGAAACACACACATAGACAGACACACACACACACACAGACACACACATACACACAGCACACACATACACACACACAGACACAGACACGACCCCACACACACGTACATACA
This sequence comes from Stramonita haemastoma, assembly GCA_030674155.1. Classification (NCBI taxonomy): domain Eukaryota; kingdom Metazoa; phylum Mollusca; class Gastropoda; order Neogastropoda; family Muricidae; genus Stramonita; species Stramonita haemastoma. Next base: position 22,654,260 of record CM060321.1, read on the forward strand.
CACACACACACACACCACACACACACACACACACACGCGCCGCGTACATACACACACACACACACACACACACACACACACACACATACACACACACAGGGGTCATACGTAGGGACAAACATAGAAAGACAGACATATGGACAGAGAGACCGAGAGACAGACAGAACGGCAGAAGCGGATGTAGAAAGAGAAAGTATAGCTAAAGATAAAGACACACACAGAGATAGATACATGGAAACAGAGACAGACACGCAGACAGAGAGACAGACAGACAGAAAGGCGGACAGATGCACAGACAAGCATAACCATCCTGCTGTGTTTTCTGATCAAAGTCTTCAGAAAAAATAGCCAAAAGGATAATATGCATGTAATGGAATATAAAGGTTAAATCTCGGATTAAATAGGAAAACGTTACGACTGCAATTTGAGCAATTACACCTTTGAAATAAAAAGAATGTAGATTTATTTGAAAGTCGTTTCACGTTTGTTTTTGTTGGTTTTTTTGGGTGTGTTTTTTTTTGTAAACGAAGTAGGTCATTGTATTGTTGCGTGCTTTCTGCCTTTCAAGATTGGAAGTTGCTTTTATTTGGCAAGAAGTGACTCTTATCTGGCCAGATTTATAGGCTGCTTGGTCGCTTGTTTGTCTGTTGTTTATTTGTTATTTGTGTTCGTTTGTTTATTTCCTGGTTTCTTTATTTACTTATCTGTTTGTTTGTTTGTTTCCTTTTATTTTACTAAAGGTGTGTGTGGTGAGTGTGTGAGTGTGAGTGATGTGAGTGAGTGTGTGTGTGGTGGTGTGTGGTGTGTGTGTGTGTGTGTGTGTGTGTGTGTGTGTGTGTGTGTGTGTTGTGTGTTTGTGTTTGTTTGTGTGTGTTATTTTTTTCTTTATTTATTCTTTGACATCGCGGATTATAGAATAAGCACTTTTGTGATTTTTTTACATCTGACCCCAGTGTGTATGCAGAGAAATGTGTGTATATGTGTATGTGTGTGTGCGTGCGTATGTGTGTGTGCGTGCGTACGTATGTGTGTGTGCGTGCGTGCATGGGTGCGTGTGTGCGCGCACACGTAAAGAAACCAGCTGATTAACATCAAAATATGAAAGTTAACGAACAGAAAACTACATCAAAAGACCTTCTAAGTAGTCATGGAACAAGCATGAAAACGAGACTATGTACAAAGCAGTGATCATTTTCGATCCAAAACAGCTGTTCTGACGTCTGTTTCTGAAGACAGTCTCCACAAGACTTCGTGTCCCGGAAACGTGTCGGTAGATAGTGCAGCACTTGACAAAGATTCAATAAGATATCCAGTCAATGTTTATCAAAACAATTGATTGTTAACAAAACACAATGTCATCCATTTCAACTTACATGGTATACATATGACCAAAAAATGAGAGAGAGAGAGAGGGGGGGGGGGGGGGCAGGGAGAGAGACAGAGACAGACGGACGGACAGACAGACAGTCAGAGACAGAGACAAAGAGACAGAGAACGTGGCAGAGAGACAGAGGCAGATAGACAAAGACAAACAGATAGAGAGAGAGATAAGGGGAGGGGTGAATTCATCTTCAGGTTACATCATTATCAAAACAAACAAAAAACTCCGAAGTATTTCAAAAATCCCACACGAAACATCTCTTTAAAAGAGAGAGGAGGAATGATAGATAGATAGATGGATAGATGGATATATGGATAGAATGATAGATGGTGATGGATAGATAGGATAGATAGATAGATAGATAGATAGATAGATAGATAGATAGATAGATAGATAGATAGATAGATAGATAGATAGATAGATAGATAGATAGATAGATAGATAGATAGATAGATAGATAGATAACACTGAACATTGAACACACAGAGAGAGAAAGACAGAGATAGAGATAATGATAGAATCAAATCAAATTCCATATTTTTTTTATATTTCGAGGATAATGAATAAGCACTCATGAGACAGATTAGAGACAGACAGACAGACAGACAGATGAAAATAGACAGAGAGAAAACTCTAAACTCAGTATCTATTCACAAAGAGGCTGTTAGCCCATATATGAAATGGAGGGGTGGGGAGGTGATTGAATCGATTAGAAATGACGATAATAATACATTCGGAACTACACATGTGACCAACTAATGTAAACAAGTCCACCGTGCAAAAATTACCTTGCGACATCATGAGAGAGAGAAGAGAGAGAGAGAGAGAGGAGAGAGAGAGAGAGAGAGAGAGAGAGAGAGAGAGAGAGAGAGAGAGAGAGAGAGAGAGAGAGAGAGAGAGGAGAGAGAGAGAGAGAACTATACAGTATACGGCTTTTTGTGGGTGCATTTCTCCATTTTCAATTTAGTTTATTTGATTTTTTTATATTTTATTTGGTTCGTTTGGGTTTGTTTTGCTTTATTGCAATGTTTTGCAGACTTTTTGAAATGTTATTTTTGGGCGAGTTGCCTGCTCCATAATAATGTCTGCTGCATTATGTGTGTATGTATACACTTTAAAACAACTTGTTTTGGGAAGAAAATGTAGAAATGATATAACAGAAAATGAAGCGATTGCGTCTAAAGAAAACGTATAAGACTTGAAAAGAAAATGATGAAATAAAAAACATAATATAATGTAACTCTATGATAAAGCTGAATATTCTACAATCTATGCTTTGCCATCAAAATATAATGTTTCCTTCATCTTGTTTGGCTAGCGTGTGCTCTGATTTATTCATGTATTTATCTATACACTTATTTAGTTAGTTTTAATATATTTTTATCATTTATTTATCAACTTTTGTGTCCGTTTGTTTTTCTTTTCATCTCACTTATGTAGTTTTGTTTCCTTATTAGTTTCTAGGTTTGGGTTTTTTCTTATCTATCTGCTTGTCCAATTTTTTGCTACTTGAATTTTTTGTTATCCTTTTTCCTGCTTTCAAATTTTCTTCATTTTCTCTGTTGTTTCACCAAATTCCTATCACCAAAATGTAAACGAGAGAGAGAGAGAGAGAAAAGAGAGAGAGAGAGAGAGAGAGAGAGAGAGA
>CM060321.1:22679788-22687288 GCA_030674155.1 Stramonita haemastoma
TAGTCGGCAGACCAGTAATAGTGGTCTAGTTAGACGTAGAGAAAGTTTTGGGGTCGGACAAAAAATTACTTTCTAGATGCGTGTATTTTGCTATTTATTCATTTATCCATCTTTTTTTCATTCCAAAGATAACAAAATACACACTCGTGTGTTTTTCATACAGTTTTGTAAATGTTGTTCTCTGTTTCCACCGGCACACAATGACCTACTCTTCCGAAATGTGGAACATGTTTTAACGGGGGTAAAGGAGTGGGGGCAAGACTCTCTGCGTGCGGTCGCACACGGGACATAGATTTGTAGTTTCATCTGAAGGACTTTTGGTGGAGAGCATACAGTCAGCACTGATGTTAACTCCTGGGGGAAAATCACCCTGAACAGGCGTCTCAGTGGTGGCTCGAACCTGAGCTCGCATCCAGGCCATCAGATTGTGAGCGCAACGTGCAATGTTCTAACCACCAGGCTACCCCGATCCCTGTATCGCTCCTTGTGCACCAGCTCACTCAGCTCAGCACCACTCAAGGCACAAAGGGTGTGAACACTGGCATGCATGGTCTGGAGGCTGTACCTGATGCATTGGATGCTGAGGGTCTGCGTCTGCTCTTATGCCCAAGCTGAACTTTGCTGTCTGTCCAATGGCCAGTGACACGAAGAGCAGCACAGGCACTTACAGTCGTGAAGACGTCCATTGCGTAGGCAGACAGTCTCAGTGTTGAACCCATTGCCGGTCATCAAAGATTCATGCCTCAGATTCCATCAGTGCTGTCTGTCTCGTACACCAGTCTGCCGACTGTGGGGCCCACCTTCTTTATCTGCCGGCTTTTGGTTTGTTTTTTTGTTTTTGTTGTTTTCTTTGCGTTGCTTTTCATGATTGTGACTGTAGACTTTGGTGGATTTCTGCATTACGCCTGTTCTTGTCTCTGCCTCTGCCAGACTGTGTCTTCTGTTCCCTGTCTGTGTTTTTTCCTTTTCTTTTTTACTTTTCCTTTTGAGTTCTACCCCGCCTGCCTATCTGTTCAATTGCTTGTATCTCTGTCATTTTTTGTGCTTTGTTCGTGTTTTGTTTCCCTTTTTATTTTTTGTATTTCTCTCTCTCTCTCTCTCTTCTCTCTCTCTCTCTCTCTCTCTCTCTCTCTCTCTCTCTCTCTCTCTCTCTCTCTCTCTCTCTCTCTCTCTCTCTCTCTCTCGGTCAATCCGTCCATCCATTGGTCAATTGGTCAGTCAATCAATCAATTAAATGATCAATTGATCAATCAATCAACTTTTGATCAATTGTTCCATTAATCAATCAATCAATCAACCTATCTATGGATCTATGGATTTAGCTCTGAATGTATCTATGTATCTATTGATGTTAACTCATAGATACAGGAGTACTGCTAGAATTAGTGTGTCCCTTCCTGTTTTCAAGTCTAGGCGCGATCAGTTCCTGCTATAATTAGCACCAGCTGGGCTGGGATAGGATGGGATACAGAGCAGCTGAGAGTGGGGAAACTGACAGCATTGGCTCCCCCAACTCCCACAACCAAGGAAGGTTCTGCAGCTCTGTTCCACCCCTGTCTTCGGCCATGTCATTCCTTATCAATATGGCCTCTGAGTTGGGCGGGGCAATAAACAGCAAGATTAGCTTGGATTGATTTCTTTAAATGAATTGAGGATTACACATGAGGAGTATGTGCGACTACAACAGAAAGAGTTCACCATTTAGAACATGCATCCCATGATATGCATTAAGGCTTTCTATTGCCTCTTCCTAATACCCCACTGAACATAAAGACGAATGAGGCAGCTCTGTTGTGAAGGCATCCATTATATAGGCAGACAGTCAGTGTTCATCCCATTGCTCATCAAACCTTCATCCCTCAGATTCCATTAGTGCCGTCTCTTACACTTGTCTGCTGACAGTGGGGCCCAACTGTGTTCTCTACTCTTCTCCAGAGTCTCATCTTTAGAGTTATTATCTGGAACTTTACATTTCTAGAATCTTGACGGCTCTTTTTTGTAGTTGTCTATCAGTTTGGAGATCTTCTAGTATGTCTGCGTTTCTAAACTTTCTCTTGCTTTCCTATATATTGATGTGTTTCTTTCTCCAATATTTCGATTTTGTATTTTTTTTGCTCTCTGTTTGCATCTGGCTGTATATGTTTCAGTCTAAGTACCGTTATGTGTCACTCAATCTATCTATCTATCTATCTATCTATCTATCTATCTATCTATCTATCATCTATCTATCTATCTATCTATCTATCTATCTATCTATCTATCTATCTATCTATATATCCACCTATCCATCTATTTATCCATCTATCTATACATCTATCAATCTATCATCTTTCTTTCTATTCCATCTATCCACCTGTCTATCTACCTAGATATTTTTTAATTGAGCAACAGAAATCCTCTTTTGACTGGACAAGTAGTGTACATACGACATGCTCTTCAAATGTTTGCAATCAAGGGTTGGTATTAAACTCCACTCCACCCTTCTGCTGTCTTCCATCTTCCTTTCTAAGAGTGTAGACAGTAGCACTCGTGGCAGGGCTATGACTGCAAAGAAAGCATTGTGTTACTAGGAGTGTGCTCTCGTATACGTCCACTTTAGAATGGCTGTTTTCCCAAAGGCCCATTGCATAGAGAGCAGCAGAGAGTACTTAAGTTGTGCGCACACTCGCTGTGTAGCCAGACAGTGTCAGTGTTCGTCCCACTGCAGATCATCAAAGATTCATTCTTGAGATTCCATTAGTTCTGTCTCCTACACCGGTCGTCTGATGGTGTGGCCAATCTTCTTTGTCTGCTTTTCTTTTAGTGCTTCTGTCTGCGACTTTGGAGTTAAAAATTTTTCCCGATTTTATCTCTATAATTTGTCCGTTTGTTTTCCCCTTTCCCTCTATTTTCCTTGTTTTTCTTCTGGCATTTCTTTCTGCTTGTCTGTCCATCTCTCTTTTTCTCTCCGTGTGTTTTTTTTGTTTGACTTTTTTATTCAGTATAATTCTATGCGTTTGTGTTGATTTTGTCTATTTGTCAGTTAATCTGTATATGTGTATCTGTTGTATTTGTTTATTGTGTATCCAGATTGTCTCACAAGGATCGAGCAACTCCTTTTGATTTTGCTGGAAAGCTGGTATACGTGACTTGCTTATCCCACTCTTACAACCAAGGTTGGGTTCTGAAGTCCTGCTCCACCCTCCTACCTTCCTCCATCCATGCAGTTTGCTAAGGGTGCAGAATGCGACGTGTGTGGAGCAGCTGTGACTGCAAAGGAGTCACGTTGTTATCAAATATGAAAATATGCGTACGTCCTTCACATGCTATACTAGCTTTGTACTGTCACATCTCCACTGCCTCTTCCACGTGGTACACTGGTTATGTCCGTGCCATCCGTCCCTTCTGCCATTGTTGCCTCCTCTTCAGTCAGCGTGGAGGGTTTATGTCGGTTTGGCTCTTCATTTTTTGCCACTCCTAGACTAAAGCTCCAAGCCTGCCAATAATGGTGAGATTTCGCGTATGGGCCGTTTTTTCCACGTTTACTGTAGCTGCATTCGAACTTCAGTGATATTTTAAAGTGTGCACTAACGCTCTGCATACATTTAATAACTGGATCTTGGTTTATAGCATCATTCAAACGATTTGATGTGAGAAAAGTCAGTATTCGATTCACTCAAGGGGTCAGAAAATGTCAGGAAGGGAAGGCTCTTTGAGGCTGGAACCCTCAATGGCTGTCAGATGACGAGTGCTACACGCTCTGAGCTGTAGCTATAGTGTGGCTTAGTCCTCTATAACAGCTCTCTTCCATGTTCACAAAGTGAAACAAAATGAATAGTCAGGGTCTACTTACTTCACTTACCTTGTCCAGCCCCTTCTGTCTAGAAGGTACTGTGGATCGTAACTGTCAACCTGTGTACAGGAATGGATGAAGACGTCATGTGGGTGGGGGTGGGGGTGTTTTCTGGGTATTTGTTTTTTTTTAAATTCATGGTTTATAACTTATAACACTCGACCTCGTTAGCAAGCTTACAAACTTTAATCATAGACAGGCAAGCGGGTAGGAAGGCAGGAAGGCAGACAGACAGACACACATATATAGATAGATAGATAGATAGATAGATAGATAGATAGATAGATAGATAGATAGATAGATAGATAGATAGATAGATAGATAGATAGATAGATAGCAGGAGCAGGCAGGCAGGCAGGCAGGCAGGCAGGCAGGCAGGCAGGCAGGCAGATTGAACGATAGGTAGGTAGGTAGGTAGGTAGACAGACAGACAGACAGACAGACAGACAGACAGACAGACAGACAGAAGCCACATCTGACCTACTTTTCCACGAAAGGTTGAGACAGATTCTTTTTTAACATGCGTGTAAGATTCTTTTTGGTGAGAGTCCCTTACTGCTTTTGTGGAAGAGCGCTGGTCATAGTGCACATGTAATGGTAACGATGGTCTGGCTGAAGCCGTTTTCCCAGTTAAGAGAGAGACAGGGGAGTGTGCGGTAAGATGTCATGAAAAATGCATCCCGTGGATTCCCTTCGCTGGCACGGCATTCACAGACTACACACTCCTCCTGCATGATTTTAAAGGCAGGTTTGCTTCTCTCAGTCCTGTTTATTATTTTTGTTAATAGCTTAAAAGGTTTTATTCTCCTCCTCCTCCTCCTCCTCTCCTCCTCCTCTTCTTCCTCCTCTTCTTCTTCTTTTTTCTTTCTTTCTTTCTTTCTTTCTTCTTCTTCTTCTTCTTCTTCTTCTTCTTCTTCTTCTTTCTTCTTCTTCTTTTGATTCGGGGCGGTTTTTTCTCGCTTGCAGGTGATTCTGTTCATTGGTGGGTTTTTCTTTTGTTGTTCTGTCTTCTATGTTTTGTTCTTAGTTTCTGGCCACTTATTTGCCTGTTTTACTTTCTTTTTCTCTTTACCTCTCTGTCTCTCACTGTCTTTGTCTTTGTCTTCCCCCCCCCCACCTCTCTCTCTCTCTCTGTCTCTCTCTCTCTCTCACTCGCTCACTCCTTTCTCTCTTTTACTTCTCTCTTATTTCTTCTGTGAGCTTATTCTTCCTTCTCAACTCATCGCACTCTTCGTCACCCTATCATTCTACTCCTCCTCTCATCCTCAACTTTATCAGCTCTCTTAGAGCCACATTTCCTTGTCTACTCTTGTTTTTACTTTCTCCTCTTTATTTCGTTCTTCTTTGGGGGGTGTTATTTAGGTATTGTTTCGTTTCGTGTGTCTTTGTTTCGTTGTTCTGTTGGTGCGGGTTGTATCACTCAAAATATGTTGACCGGGGGCCAACTTTAACCAAATGATTAAATTATGTTATTATGTTTAGCACTGTAATCACATCGAAATGGCTCTACGTTTATTTGTGGACTCGTGTCAATGATGCAGTCACCCTTTTAGAATACCTGTCTTTCTCTGGAACCCAATGTAATGGGTTGACTCCTCCCACCACACGTCCTTAAAGAGCCATTGGGGCTATACCTGCCTTAATTTGTTTGGTTCAACCACGCTACAGGCCTACTCTGCCATCAAGAGATAGATTTCGGCTTTAGTGAGTGCCCAAAATGTTCTGGGTGTCTCACTAATTGAATCAAGTTAAGGGAATTTGCAAAGTCGAGCCGTGGTTGCCATTTTGAGCAGTGTGTGTGTGTGTATGTATGTGTGTGTGTGTGTGTTGCGTGCGTGCGGTGTGTGTGTGCGCGCGCGCGCGTGCGTGTGTGTGTATGTATTGTTGTGTTGTGTGGGTGTGTGTGTGTGTGTGTGTGTGTGTGTGTGTGTGTGTGTGTGTGTGTGTGTGTGTCCCCAAAAACGGATTCGTTGAATCCAGTTGCCCAAGCAATGACATAGGGCGCTGAGATAGGGGGTCATTAGAAATGTGTCCCATAGGTTGCATTAGATGGTGAAAGTCACCGACACTTTCTCTCTCATAACAGTAGATTTTCAAGTCTGAGTAGACTATTCTTTCTTTATGTCTGTCTCTATTTCTATCTTTCTTTCTTTTTCTTATTTGTACTTTTTTCTTCTACCCTTTCATTCTCCTTCTTTCTTTCTTTCTTTCTTGTTTGTGAACGTATGCAGAACATGTTGCACATGTATTAAAGCTTGATCTATATTTTGAAAGAGTAGGCCGTTTTCTTTTTGAGTGGTGGTTGGAACGGATGACACAATTTACAAAAGTTTACGCATACGAGGACTGGAAGAAAAAAAAACGTATGAATTGCTTACTGCTCCTTAAAAATATGAATAAATAAGGTAACAAATGAACAAATAAATAGATTGATAAGTAATAGATAAATCAATAATCAATAGATAAATAGATAAACAAATAAACAAATACATGAAATTGAACCTGATGAAGCCATCCCTCTGCAGGTGGCAGGGTTGTTGTAAGATAATGGCCATGCATGTCGCCTAGACAAGAAGCCATTCGAGTGGAGCCCCCCACTCCACTAAAGACTGAAGGGTATTTAACGTGTGCAATAGATGGATGTTGCTTTGACACTCTACTAGCCGCGCCGGCCTCTGTCACCTTTTCAAATTCAAAGCGCGCTGGCCACAGTGCACATGTTGATGGCAACACTGGTACAGGAAACTCCTTGTTTTTTCCCCTAAGCAATGAGACAGTGGACTGTTATACGGGTCATTACAAATGTATCCTATTGAATCCATGAGATAAAGGTTACAGATCTTTTTTCACACATAAAAGTAGATTTACATGTCTCAGTGTCTTTTATTGCTATACAATCTTAGTGCAGTGCTTTGTTTATTTATTTTTGCTTTTTTTCTTTGATCCTTGACTACATGTCTGTCTCTCCTGCATGATGTTGTTGTTTATGTTGGGATTTTTTCTGTGTTTCTTCAGGGGATTTCTCGTTCTCTTTTTTTCTTTCCTTTTTTTCTTTTCGTAGCTTGCTTTCCTGTCTTCGCATCTCTCTGTCGGATTTGATCTCTTTATCTTTTTCTGTCTCTCTTCTTTCTTTTTATCCCTCCCTTCATTTCTTTTTTCTATCTTTTCTCTCCCTTTTTGGCTTATATTGCTTGTTTCTTCTCTCTTTCTTTTTTTCTTTTCTGTCTTGTTTTCTTTTTTATAATTCTTTACTCTGTTTCTTTCTTCTCTCTTGTCTTTGTCGTGTTTTTCTTTCTCTTTTCCCTGAGAAGAGCAGCCCAAACTTCATGCGGAGAAATCTGCCCTGACTGAAAGTGCTAAGAAGTTCAAATAAATTATCTTTCGCTTTTTTTTTGTCTTCATTTTAAGCACCTCAGAATTTGCAAGATCTTGAAGAATGCTTACATAGTCAGTACTGCAGTCAGACCTGCTGTTGGTACGAGGGCATTGCAAGTTCTCTTTAGGGTACGGCTTTATTTAGCTAGGAAGGCTAACCACCTTTCCCCTTGTGTCCACGTCCTTGCTTGTGTTGACTTGACTTATTTATAGATCCCTTGTAAATGAACTCCTCCTCTTCGTCTCTCATTCCTTTTACATGTACCTTCAGATGTGTCTGTCTGGGAAAAATA
>CM060321.1:22697288-22719788 GCA_030674155.1 Stramonita haemastoma
GCTTTGAGACTACTTGACAGGTTTGTACTCTTCCTTTACTATCATAATATATTATCCCGCCGTCAACCCAACCCGAGAAATAAAGACACCTGCAGTGTTGGTCAAGTACTTTGAGCAACACTCACACACTCTCTTCCGTAAAGTGGATAAAGCTCGATTGTGTGGTCCCAGCACACTCACTCTGTGTGGGAGCCGGCCGGAGTCCAAAAAGTCCCTATGTCTCTTATGGGAATCGAACCTGCGACCTTCAAGCCCGCTACCCAAGGCCCTAACCACTGCACCATGGCGGCTTGTAACATAATATGAAATATTGAGGGCACATGTTTTAGTTCCACTGTCTGTCTTTTAAATGTTTTTCTCCTAAATTATTTTGACATTAGTCCTGACTCCATTCCTCAGAGATAAGACCAAACTTATGCCTCTTGGGTGAATGCAGACACAATCTTTCGCACACATAAAACATTCACTACGTATATCATGCATGTACTGTACTACAGCTCTGTTTGTAGTGTGCATGTCATGACCGTATTCAGAACATTCTCGATGTCATGGGAAAAAAGGCTTCTTCATATTCGATTTTGCGGAAGACACTGCATGAAAATATGATACCACAGGGACTTTTATTATGTTTAGGGAAAATGCAGAGAGAGAGAGAGAGAGAGAGAGAGAGAGAGAGAGAGAGAGAGAGAGAGAGAGAGAGAGAGAGAGAGAGAGAGAGAGAGAGAGAGAGAGAGTTGCTTACTGCGTGGCATTTGGGAGATACACATTATCTACATCTTGAATTGAAAGTAGGTCTATATGCAGAAAGAAGGCAAAGAAAACAATCGTGGGTTACTTAGCAACAGCTGATTGACGTTGCAAGAGTTTGATCTTGAGTTTGACTGTTTTCTTGTCGGCAAATTCCATGTTCAGCATGACATACTTTGAAAATATGACTGAGCACATGAGAGGTAGCGTTCAGTGATCGATAAAGAGAGAGTACGTCGTGCGACAAGAAAAGGAAAAGAAAAGTGGGTTAAGGAATGTATCGACTTATTTTGACCACTATGGTAAGATTGATATAAAAAAGAAGATATCTAACACCACAGTAAATATGCAAAATTATTTAAACACCACACACACACACACCGCGCGCGCACCACACACTACAGACCACAAACCACACACACACACACACACACACACACTACACTACAAAAACACACAAACACGCACTGCAACATACACGTACACGCGCGCGCGCGCGCGCACACACACACACACACAAAATCCAAAACACACACACACATATACACACTCCAAAACACACACACATACACTCCAAAACACACACACACACACACACACACACACACACACACACACACACACACACACACACACACACACACATACATACACACTCCAAAACACCACATATACGCACTCCAAAACACACACACAACTCTCCAAAACACACACACACACACACACACACACACACACACACACACACACACACACACACACACACACACACACACACACACACACACACACATTTCGCTCTTTTCACATAACTATTGAGCAACCTGAAGAAGGGATGCTGACACAGTTATCATAAAGAGAAGAAACCTTGCAACGGAATGACGTAGCGGCTACAGGTGGCAAGCCTCTTGTTTCATAATGAAACACCTTATGAGCACCGAGACTGGAAAATGTAGGCAAATGCACGCTGTTTTGTTTGAATGGCCCTCAAGAAATGGCGTAATAACTGGCAGTTTTGTTTTAGAAGATCGGTAAGGATCTGACATTCAGGCGTGACGCGTGTGTGAGAATGAGCCCCATGAGATGAGGAAAGCGCATTATTAGTCAGAAATATGCATTTGGAGAGATGTAGTAGACAAATGTAGATTTAGAATTGTTGCTAGTCACAAAGTTTGACGACTATTCTCTCTTTTTCTTTGCTTTTCGGTTAGAGCTCCGCGATCCACTGATGCTGAGAGTTGGCCTCTGCCACCTTCTGCCTACACTGATGCTGAGTAAGTCTGGCCCTCTTGCCTACCCTGTCTGCCCACCTTAAGGTAGCCACTGATGCTGAGAGTTGGCCTCTGCCACCCTGTCTGCCCACCTTAAGGAGTAGGCCACCTGATAAGCTGAGAGTTGGCCTCTGCCACCATGTCTGCCCACCTTAAGGTAGCCACTGATGCTGAGAGTTGGCCTCTGCCACCCTGTCTGCCCACCTTAAGGTAGCCACTGATGCTGAGAGTTGGCCTCTGCCACCCTGTCTGCCCACCTTAAGGTAGCCACTGATGCTGAGAGTTGGCCTCTGCCACCCTGTCTGCCCACCTTAAGGTAGCCACTAATGCTGAGAGTTGGCCTCTGCCACCCTGTCTGCCCACCTTAAGGTAGCCACATTCCCACTTCAAGGATGGATTACTATTCTATTTCCATGTAAGTGTCGACTTTTTTACTACGTCTTGAGCTTTTAATCTCTAGGATTGAATTCTGACATGAAGAATGGCAGCAAGTTTGCATTCATATACTGACTATCATAGTGAACAATATTAGCAAGGTAAACAATGAATCTGTGCCTGCTGGGAGTTATGGTGAACAATTAAGTTTTGCAGGATTCCTGGACATTCTCATGTTGCTGTATATGTCTTGATATAATGCAGAAATAATGGACACAACCTACCCCCACCCCCTTATTGTATTTCTTATAGTTACAGCTCTTTCTCCTAACTCACCCACCCCCAGTTATCCCTACCCTTCTTTCCCTCACCACCACACCTCTCCCCCTCCCCCGCTATCCTCATTCCCCCTTACTTATCCACTCCTGCCTCCCCATACCACCCCTTAACTGCCTCCACCTACCATCTTCCCCTTACCTAGGCTATCCCCCAGCTCTTAATTTACCACATAAATAATTATATACCAAAAAACAACAACAGAAAACGGTAGGGACATGGGAAGATAGACAACACATCTCAAACTTTGGAGGTTTAGAAGATTGAGGTGATCCCCTCAGAAATCTGAATTTTCTAACTGACATTTAAAAATGATGCACGTATGGTTTTACATGTCATAAAACTAACAAATCAGAACTGTTAAGGTGTCTTTTCCGTGTATAATTTCAGAAATAGAAAAAAATCATATTCTAAATCTTCAGTTTGACTCTGTCCCTGTACTTGTCTTTGTTTCAGACAGGTAAACAGTAGAGTCTACAATTGTATATAAAAAATGCTGCTTCTAGTCCAACAGAAACGAACTTTTATCTGGACTTATGAATAATTTCAAACAATAAAAAGGAATGTAACTGTTTACGATAACCTGTGAAAGGGAAGTAACACTATCATAGGATAGAATGAAAGTTTTATCACGCCATAATTATGATTATTTTGCCAAGGGGAATGCGGGGAGGTAGGTGTAGCTGGGGGATAGGTGGAGGGGGTAGGAAGGGGAGGGAGGTTAGGGGGAGGGGGAGGCAGGGGTAGCTAGGGTATATAGGTAAGGGGGGATACGTAAGGGAGGGTGTTGTTGGGGGAAGCTAATAGGGAAGGGAAGAGATAGTTACTTAGAAAACACACACACACACACACACACACACACACACACACACACACACCACACACACACACACACACACCACACCACACACACACACACACACACACACACACACACATGGCTGTTCACCTAAGTCCTAAGACATTACAAATCTGAAACTAAGACACCATTTTCTGTTTTCTCCTGAAACACTACAGACACCGTTCTCTGTTTTCTCCTGAAACACTACAGACACGTTCTCTGTATCTCTGAAACACTACAGACACCATTCTCTGTTTTCTCCTGAAACACTACAGACACCATTCTCTGTTTTCTCCTGAAACACTACAGACACCGTTCTCTGTTTTCTCCTGAAACACTACAGACACCATTCTCTGTTTTCTCCTGAAACACTACAGACACCATTCTCTGTTTTCTCCTGAAACACTACAGACACCATTCTCTGTTTTCTCCTGAAACACTACAGACACCATCCTGTTTTCTGAACACAGACCATTCTGTTCCGAAACACTACAACACCATTTGTTTCCTGAAACACTACGACACGGCAGACGCAAGCGGGGAAAAACAAACAACAAGAAATCCTAACTCATCATCACCTTTCTGGTTTCTTTCTAAATGTAACGGATACTATCGTAGACAACTGGGATCTAGTAGCAGAGCTGTCTTCAATCACCTTTTAAATTACAACCATCACCTTTGAGAGTACGCTTCCCATGCTGACATTTGTATGTTAGACGATTGGGATAGATATTCCTGCATCACAGGTACCACAGAAAGTACATACCTATGTTTTGCTGTTACATATACATGTACCCACACACACGCGCGCGCGTTTGCTCTCTCTCTCTCTCTCTCTCTCTCTCTCTCTCTCTCTCTCTCTCTCTCTCTCTCTCTCTCTCTCTCTCTCTCTCTCTCTCTCTCTCTCTCTCTCTCTCTCTCTCTCTCTCTCTCTCTCTCTCCTCTCTCTCTCTCTCTCTCACACACACACACACACACACACAAACACACACACACACTGTAGTTAACATCGGCACTGCATCCTTCCAGTTCACCTATGCCCCCTCTTTCTGATCAACTGTTTGGGCACCACAGAAAAATTTGCAGCCAGAGCAGGATGGAGAAGTAGTGACTCCATTTTCCATTAGCAAAGAAACGAAGAAGATATCGCACACTTGTTCCAACAATCATCAGCCCTTTAGTGAACGCAAAGGCTAGTTGCAGTATCTTTCTTTGCTGATATTTGGTTATAATCTGCACTGAATATCTTATGCTTGAAAGGTGTGGTGAGATGTGAAAATAACTGCTGACTCAAACATTTATTCGTATCTTGATATTCTTAAATTGATCTTTCTCAACAACAGACGGAGCGTCCTATATGAACGGATATTGACATAACACAGACAAAAAATAATGATATTAATATCTTTACCACTCATACATAGAGCTTAAGCGCCGTGTGTGTCTGTGTATGTATGTGTGTCTGTGTGTGTCTGTGTGTCTGTGTGTGTGATCATTATTATTTATCTTCGCAATCCAGACACCTCAGAAGCAAACTAGCCAGGCCTACCAATTATAGGTGGAAGCAAATAACTCTACTTCAATGACTCTCGAAAATGACCATGACATCTAAAATTCTATGTTTGAGAAGATCAGCACGGGTTTTGGCGCTTTGAAGTACGTGCCAGAAAGAGACAGGAAGATAAGTCAAGTGCATCGTTTGGAAGATGGAAGGCGTGTTATGGAAAGATGCCGCAGAGATGAATAGATCCAGAATATTTGCCAATTACAAACTTCGACTGCTATTAACATTTCTAGTTTTGCTGAAGTGTACATTTATTCTCACTGTCGTCGCCATTTCGTGATCTTTATTTTTCCAGGGATTTTTTTGTCGGGGGGGGGGGGGGGGGGAGGGGGGATTTGAAGGGTTTTGCTTGTTTGTTTTATTTGTCCCCTTTCTAGTTTGTCTTTCTGCATGTTTACTGTGAGACCATTTCTCCATTTGTTTGTTTGTATTTTTTCTTTACTTCTTTTTTTTCTTTTCTGTTAGTATGTGGTCTCCATCCCAGGTTGTCGGCCCTTTTACTGCTAAAGATCTATCCGTTTGTGCACGCGGGGGGGAGGAGGGGGAGGGGGTATTATTCGTCTATTTGTGGTCTCCTTCTCAATATATGTGCCTGTTTATTGATGACTTTTCTCTCCATTTGTTTTGATATTTTTTCTTTTGTTTCTGGTGCCTCTCCACTTTATCTGATTGTTTACTGCTAGACAGCTGGCTAATTTGTGTGTATGGTGTTTGCTTGTTTGTTTGATTATGATCTCCTTTCCAGTGTGTCTGCCTGCCTGGTTACTATTGCTAAACTATATGTCCTTTGCCTACCCTTCTACATCTGCCTCTGTCTGCTTCTCTGTCTGTTAGTTTCTCTCTCTCTCCTCTCTCTCTCTCTCTCTCTCTCTCTCTCTCTCTCTCTCTCTCTCTCTCTCTCTCTCTCTCTCTCTCCTCTCTCTCTCTCTCTCTCTCTCTCCTCCTCCCTCTCTCTCTCTCTTCCTCCTCTCCCTCCCTCCCTCCCCCCTCTCTCATGGCACCATGACATGGCTAATCTCTCTGAAGAAGACTTTCAAAGTCAGCAGTGCAGTGGATTAGAGCAGGGATCAAGAGGGGATGAGAGGAAACCTCACTGAGGTCTGATTGAAAGATGACAGATAACAGTTGATTGGGAATGACAGAAGAAGAAGAAGAAGAAAAGGAAGAAGAAGAAGAAGAAGAAAGAAGAAGAAGAAGAAAAGAAGAAGAAAGAAGAAGAAGAAGAAAGAAGAAGAAGAAGAAGAGACGGAAAAAGAAAACAAGAATTCCGAAGAATTGCGAAGATTTGCAAAGAAGAAGAAAAATGCGAACAAGAGGAATGCGAAGAATTCTAAGAAGAATGCGAAGAATTCTAAGAAGAATGCGAAGAATGCTAAGAAGAAAATTGCGAAGAATAATGCTAAGAAGAAGAAGAAGAAGAGAGAAGAGAAGAAGAAGAAGAAGAAGAAGAAGAAAGAAGAAGAAGAAGAAGGAAGAAAGGAAGAAGAAGAAGAAGAAGAAGAAGAAGAAGAAGAAGAAGAAGAAGCAGAAGAAAGTCAGAAGGGGCAAGGAAAGGAAAGGTAAGGAAGAGAGAAAGCCATAGGGACAGAGGAAAGAGGAGGGGAGACGCAGGAAGGAGAGAGGGTAAAAAAGTAGGGGGGGGGGGGGGGGGTCGGTAAAGACAATATGAGGGAGGAGAGGCGTATGAGTGGTGTAGGTGGAGGCTAACACACACGTATAGAAAACGAGAGGTCATTCTGGGCGTCGATTTCTGGTTCAGCCCCAGGATCCACACCAACACTGAATCCTCTCTGAGCCCAGACGTCAACCCCGTCAGCTAGACCATGAAAATGAGTCAGGGTGGTAGTCTTTCAGATAAAACAATAAACCGTTAAAAAAATATGCAAAGAAATTCTAAAAAGGCCCCTAAATCCACCAAATTCCAAATTCAAAACAGCGAATTTTGCAGCAGCAAAGATGTCAATGGCAAAAAAAAAAAAATATTGTTGTTTTCAACTCATTTTAGAGGCAAAAAATCCCAACAGTCGACATTGGTGGATAACTATTATCCGTGCCCCGTGGGGATGCTGCGGGCCTTTCAGAATAACGAGCATTCCTGGATCCCCCTTCTGGAAATTCTGTGCAAAACGAATTTCCCTCTCTCTCTCTCTCTCTCTCCTCTCTCTCTCTCTCTCTCTCTCTCTCTCTCTCTCTCTCTCTCTCTCTCTCTCTCTCTCTCTCTCTCTCTCTCTCTCTCTCTCTCTCTCTCTCTCTCTCTCTCTCTCTCTCCTCTCTCTCTATATATATATATATAGAGAGAGAGAGAGAGAGAAAAGAGATGTATATATATGTATATATATACATACATACATACATACATACATACATACATAATATATATATATATATATAATATATTTATATATCTATATCTATATATATATATATACATATATCTCGCTTGTTTCTGTCTTTCTCCTTACCTTTCCATTACCTCTCTTGCTTGTTTTCTGCCTTTCCAGTCCACTCTCCTGCCTTTTACAGCAAATCTTTCAAACAATAATCTGTTTTCATTATATGACATTTTGCCTGTGTGGTTTTTTTTTAGTTCTGGCGACCAGGTAGTGATGCTTAGATACTGGGGTGGGTACAGGATGTCCATTCTGCAGTGGTATTTGCCCATGTGGCACTTTTTATGTATATTTTGTACTATAACATGTTTGTTATCCTTTTTCTTTTGTTTTACTTTTTTGTAATCTAGGGATGAAAAATTAAGCGGAATAGCCTTAAGGAATGAAATTATTTATTCATTTAGATATTGTATCATTTAATGCTGGGTTTTTTTTTCAGATGGGCTGTGTTAGAATATTTGAAAGTATTAGGAAGTGTTGGTTTTGAACCTGAAGTTGAAAGTCACTGGAGCCAATGAAACTCATTGAGGTGACAGCCCTTTCGTGCTAGGTAGGTCTACAAACAATATGGTATGCTATATGACTATCATCCGGTAAATCACAGATTAAGTGACAACATCCCCACAGTGGTAGGATATTTCTTGTTTGTTTGTTTGCTGTTGTTGTTGTTGTTGTTGTTGTTGTTGTTGTCGTTGTTGTTGTGGGTGGTGTTATTGTTGATATGATGATGATGGTGATGATGATGATGATGATGATGATGATGATGATGATGATGATGATGATGATGATGATGATGAGATGATGATGATGATGATGATGTTGTTGTTGTGCATTTTCCAGCTTAACACTGTGTGGATCACCCAGAATGTGCACTCTGACTCATTCATCCCACGTTGGAATCACTGTGAGATTGAAATTGCACACTGAATGAGGTTTGCGTGTGTGACTGTTTTCAATTCCCTCGCCATATAGGCAGCCATACTTCGACTGTAGAGGATTGATGATGACGATGCAACATCAACAGTCGTCATGTCATCAAAGGCATAGTCAGCATGGTCAGTTATCAGCATCACACCATTATTGCATCTAAACAGTCAAATAAACAGAAAGGCTGGCTAACAGACAGATATGTAGGCACACAGACAGACAGACAGACAGACAGACAGACAGACAGACAGACAGACAGACAGACAGACAGACAATAGACAGACAGACCGTGGATTAAGTGCTCAGCTGTACGTTTGAAAACTATGGCGGTGCTTTTCTCTGTTTACAGATACAGCCTGTGACACAGCCTGACGCGTGTGCTTTCCCACTGTGATCCAGTGCCGATCAGTTTGTTTGAGGGAAAACTTGTGAGGTGAGTCTGTCTGGTCTTGTGGAATCTGTCTGTCTGTCGGTCTGTCTGTCTGTTCTCTGTCTCTCAATCTCACATTGACTATGCATCTACACTCTGGGATCTAGAGAGAAAAAACGTACTTTGCTTAGTGTTCACAAAAGAGCCATTAAAAATGGTCATTAAGTAGCCATCTACTCTAACAGACTTTGACTACAAGCAAGCAAATATACTTCCCCTCCCAGCCAAATTGATATACAATAAAGGCATTCTCAAGTATAAAGTACTCCATTGTAAAATTCTGCATTCTCTTAGGAATATGTTTACTTATAACAGTTATAGACATTCACACAAAATGAACGTTCCTTTCACAACAATTAATCTTTATAAGTCTAGCCTTATGTACTCTGGAGGATGGCTATGGAATAATATTCCAGCACTCCAAAACTATGACTCTAATTTTGCGAGATATAAAACCAGCTTGTTTAATTGATTAATGAATCTCTCTGATTTGACATTTCTTTCTCCAAACATGTATTGAACCCAAACATGTATTGAACCTATCTATTATCAACACTATTTTTGTCACTCAGCGTGTCTTTTGCCGTTTGTCGTAGTCTTTCATATCATCTTCATCATTATCATGATTATCATCAGCATCATTGTCATCATCATCCTTAACACAATCATCCTCATTAGCGTCATTTTTGTCATCCTCATCGTAGTTATTTGTGTTATCATAATTATGATGATCATCATCGTTCTTCTTCTTATTGATATGGTTATTTACATGACTAAATGGTCGGATGCTTTTAAGAAATGTAAATATTTGCAAAATTATGCTCTCTCTCTCTCTCTCTCTCTCTCTCTCTCTCTCTCTCTCTCTCTCTCTCTCTCTTCTCTCTCTCTCTCTCTCTCTCTCTCTCTCTCTCTCTCTCTCTCTCTCTCTCTCTCTTTTTTACGTGTATTCAAGCAGAGATTAGTTGATATGTTCATCCAAGAGTGGCATGGAACCATAACAGATAAGGAGAGATATGAAAACTATAGATCATTCAAAAGTATCTTTGAAAAAGAAAAATGCATCAACTTTATTGACACATACTGTTTCCGAGTTGCTATTACACAAGTTAGGTTAAATGTTTTGCCTCTAAATAACAATGTTTTTAGATATAGTATAAATGAACACGAAAAGCTGTGTCCGTTTTGTGCGACTAAACTCGAAAATGAAGCCCATTTTTTGCTAGAATGCTCAATGTACTCTGATTTGAGAGAAAAGTTTTTATCTGAGTGTATCAATATGTCAATACCAGATTTAATCAAAGCATCAAGCAAAGAACACACTCACTATTTATCCAGATACATTTTTCACTCCATTAATAGAAGGAAGAATTTGTTATATCAAAATATTATTTAAGGTAGTGATGTGCATAATAAGCTGTGTTTCAAATACTGTTGCTGTCTTTCTAAAATGAGGTATTGCATTTTGACAGTGCGATCTAGAGGTGTGTTATCATCATTATTGACGCAGTATAATGTGTTTTTCAAGTTCCAAGCTCGTTCAAGATAGGGCTATTGCGATCATTCCTCACAAGGAATTGGCTTTTTGTTGTATGAATTATCACAATATCAGTATTTTGTTTCCTCCCTCCCCCCACTCCATGTATTGTGGCCTAAGGCCAATGTACAGATTAAACCTGTTCAGTGTTCAGTGTTCAGTGTTCAGTGTTCTCTCTCTCTCTCTCTCTCTCTCTCTCTCTCTCTCTCTCTCTCTCTCTCTCTCTCTCTCTCTCTCTCTCTCTCTTATCTCTATCTCTATCTCTTTCTCCTTCCTTCTACTCTCCAGTCTGGTATCTAAAGTTGTTTTCCTATAATAATTATTTGCTTTACATCTTACATTGTTTGATTGGGTTTTTTTTTCTTTGATAAAAAATTGTTATTTGTTTGAGAGGTTTTTTGTTGGTTATTTGTGTTCTTTTATGCCCAGAGGGCTGATTGTAAAAAAAAAAAAACGTGTTTGCTTATGTCATGACCCTTTTAAATAAAATGTATTCAATTCAATTCAATTCAATTCAATTCAATTCAATTCAATTCAATTCTCTCTCTCTCTCTCTCTCTCTCTCTCTCTCTCTCTCTCTCTCTCTCTCTCTCTCTCTCTCTCTCTCTCTCTCTCTCTCTCTCTCTCTCTCTCTCCTCTCTTGGATAGCCTGATGGTTAGAGTGATACGCTCGTTATCTACTGACCCGGGTTCGAATCTCGTTCAAGAAGATTTTTTCCTCTGGAGTTAACATTAGTGTCGACTCCACTCCCCCTAAAAATCATTCGGATGAGACTATAAACCGAGGTCCCATGTGCAAACGCACGCAGAATACCTTGTGCACACGTTAAAACCCGTTCCGCTTTTCGAAGAGTAGGCTATTGCGTGCCGGTGGGAAAGGGTGACAAAGTTGAAAAAAATGCTACACATGGGACTGGATGTATAAAAGCTCATGAGTGCTTATTTCATTGTCCTCGAAATAACAGAATAAATAAATACATGAATATAATATGTCTTTGTCTCTGTCTCTCTCTCCCGCTCTCTGTCTCTCTCTGTCTCTCTGTCTCTCTGGTCTCTCTCGGTCTCTCTCGTCTCTCGTCTTCGTCTCTGTCTGTCTGTCTGCTGTCTGTCTGTCTGTCTGTCTGTCTGTCTTCTCTGTCTCTCTCTCTCTCTCTCTCTCTCTCTCTCTTCTCTCTCTCTCTCTCTCTCTCTCTCTCTCTCTCTCTCTCTCTCTCTCTCTCTCTTCTCTCTGTCATCTCTCTCCTCTTCATTCTGCTGTGGTCATATGTGTGTGCATTGTGTGCGTTGGTTAGTTCGTATGTGCGTGCATGTGTGTGTGAGAGAGAGAGAGAAAGGGAGGGAGGAAGAAAGAGAGAGAGAGAGAGAGAGAGAGAGAGAGAGAGAGAGAGAGAGAGAGAGAGAGAGAGAGAGAGAGAGAGTGAGAGAGAGAGTGTGTTATGTGTGTGTGTGTGTGTGTGTGTGTGTGTTCAGTGAAGGAGAAATTCTGATCCATTTATGCAAAAAACTAATCAATCCTGTGGGGAAAGCCCATAAACCTAATGAAGCACACTCCAAATGTAGGAATTTGCCTGGTAAAGAAACGTGTTTGAACAAACACCGCTCCTTAAGTACTTCTGAATGCATAACTCGCTAAGCAAAAATAAAATAAAGAAAGAAAAAAAGACGTATATGGATAAATAGATAAATAGATTAACGCATAAATGAACATCTAAATTGATTGCTAGATAGACATGTACAAGTCTACAGTTGAATGTTATGTAAACTATCCACCAAGTTTGCAGTACGCGGAATCTTGTCTCGTAAAACAACTCCAGGCGGGGAACGATAATAAAAAAAGAAAATATTACTAGCAAAAAAAAATCATATCTAACCTATAAAAAAGAAAGGGTAAAAGGAAGGAAAATTCCCCCCCCCCCCCCCCAAAAAAAAAAAAAAAAAAAAAAAAAAAAAAGAGAGAGAGAGAGAGAGAGAGAGAGAGAGAGAGAGAGAGAGAGAGAGAGAGAGAGAGAGAGAGAGAGAAGAGAGAGAGAGAGAGAAAAGAAATCAAACCCATAAAGAATAAAGCTTAAAAGGAAAAAATACCACATCCCCCCCAAAAAAATCATAAAGAAGAAAGATTAAACCCAAAAAATGATAGATCAAGCCGATGATCTATCCCGTTTGATGCAAAGCGCTGGAAGGCAGTTTCTGCTATCGGAGATAAGAGCTAACTAATCCACCTCATCAGCTCTCTGGGATCTAAAGCTTCTTGTCGGTTGAAGCGCGGGCATGAGTGTTCTTTTTTTTCTTTTTTACGTTGTACTTCGCAGGTCATAATTATTATCTTAGATGACGAGAAGGTTTCTGTCCAGAGTCTGGGACAGATTGAGCGCTGGTGAAGACAGGAAGACACACATGTGACTTGACAAAGAGTGGAGATTTTTTTTTGTTCTTTGTGTTTTTGTTTTGTTGGGGGTTTTTTGGGAGGGAGTCTTATTTTTGTTTTGTTTTGTTTTGTTTGTTTTTCTTATGGGGGGAGGAGAGTGGGGGAGGGGTACACCGCCTGTGTAGTGGTTAAAGCATCCCAGGTTCGAGTCATCATTAAAGTATCAACATGAAGGGATCGCTCCCACCCCCCTTCTCCTCCCTACACCCCCCTCCCCACCATTACCTTTTCAGAAGTAAGTAATAAAAGCGACTCTCTTGGTCTTCCCCCCCCCCTCCCCCTTCCCAACACACACCTACTTGGAGGAGCAAGAGACTTGTTGCTGCTGTTGCGCGTTCCCCATTTTGACACCGAGGGGATCAAACACAGAGAGTAGTGCCCCCTGATTTACTCTTCTCTCTCACCTGGAGATCAAACACAGAGAGAGTAGTGCCCCCTGATTTACTCTTCTCTCTCACCTGGAGATCAAACACAGAGAGAGTAGTGCCCCCTGATTTACTCTTCTCTCTCACCTGGAGATCAAACACAGAGAGAGTAGTGCCCCCTGATTTACTCTTCTCTCTCACCTGGAGATCAAACACAGAGAGAGTAGTGCCCCCTGATTTACTCTTCTCTCTCACCTGGAGATCAAACACAGAGAGAGTAGTGCCCCCTGATTTACTCTTCTCTCTCACCTGGAGATCAAACACAGAGAGAGTAGTGCCCCCTGATTTACTCTTCTCTCTCACCTGGAGATCAAACACAGAGAGAGTAGTGCCCCCTGATTTACTCTTCTCTCTCACCTGGGGATCAAACACAGAGAGAGTAGTGCCCCCTGATTTACTCTTCTCTCTCACCTGGAGATCAAACACAGAGAGAGTAGTGCCCCCTGATTTACTCTTCTCTCTCACCTGGGGATCAAACACAGAGAGAGTAGTGCCCCCTGATTTACTCTTCTCTCTCACCTGGGGATCAAACACAGAGAGAGTAGTGCCCCCTGATTTACTCTTCTCTCTCACCTGGGGATCAAACACAGAGAGAGTAGTGCCCCCTGATTTACTCTTCTCTCTCACCTGGGGATCAAACACAGAGAGAGTAGTGCCCCCTGATTTACTCTTCTCTCTCACCTGGAGATCAAACAGAGAGAGTAGTGCCCCCTGATTTACTCTTCTCTCTCACCTGGAGATCAAACACAGAGAGAGTAGTGCCCCCTGATTTACTCTTCTCTCTCACCTGGAGATCAAACACAGAGAGAGTAGTGCCCCCTGATTTACTCTTCTCTCTCACCTGGAGATCAAACACAGAGAGAGTAGTGCCCCCTGATTTACTCTTCTCTCTCACCTGGAGATCAAACACAGAGAGAGTAGTGCCCCCTGATTTACTCTTCTCTCTCACCTGGAGATCAAACACAGAGAGAGTAGTGCCCCCTGATTTACTCTTCTCTCTCACCTGGAGATCAAACACAGAGAGAGTAGTGCCCCCTGATTTACTCTTCTCTCTCACCTGGAGATCAAACACAGAGAGAGTAGTGCCCCCTGATTTACTCTTCTCTCTCACCTGGAGATCAAACACAGAGAGAGTAGTGCCCCCTGATTTACTCTTCTCTCTCACCTGGAGATCAAACACAGAGAGAGTAGTGCTTCTCTCTCACCTGAGAGTCACTGTAATGTTGAAAGTAAAAAAAAAAAAGAAACAGAATATGCATATGACTATTTTTTCCAGATATCTAAACAACACAGGTAGCAGTACTCCGTCTTCAATAAGGATGAGGATGATGATAATGAGGAGGAGGAGGAGAAGAGGAAGAAGAAGAAGAAGAAGAAGAAGAAGAAGAAGAAGAAGAAGAAGAAGAAGAAGAAATAAAGTGATAACAATTATTATATTATTATTATTATTATTATTATATTATTATTATTATTATTATTATTATTATTATTATTATTATTATTATTATTATTATTATTATTTTATTGTTGTTGTTGTTGTTGTTGAGAGCTCAGGATGCTTGTTGTTATGCTACTAATAAGAGGCTGCCTCGGCTAAAGACAATCTTATCACAACAGTTTACAACATGCATACCAAAGTCTACGCCATGACACTTAGCGTACAACAATAGATGTAACTCATAAAGCTTGCACCCTGGCCAAGGAAGAAAGAGATGAAGGTGATACGAGCATCACAGGATAAGAGAGCCTATCAGAACTGCTCCCTCCTTACTCTAGGAAGACAAGAACGTGTTTGTGTGGCTGAATATTTTAAGGTTTTTTTAATATTATTTTAGAGTGCGATCCTGTCTAATCTGCCCCAGACAAATGGTTATCCTTTCTAATTATGGCCTGGCAATCACAGAGGCGACACCAGGGCTGGCACCTCATCGGCGTAAGGTTGCATTGATAACGTGTCACACCAGGTGCCCGTCATATACATAAGTCATCCCGGGATATTTCACACTTCTTCTAAAAGACAATAAGCCTATTGTTGAGAGACCCCCCTGCATGCATGTAAAAGCATACGCACGCATGTGTTTGCGTGCGGGCGTGTGTGTGTGTGTGTGTGTGTGTGTGTGTGTGTGTGTGTGTGTGGTGCGCGCGCACACACACACACAAACACACACACAAACATACACACACACATACACACGAGTTCTTATTCCATTATCCTCGATATAAAAGAATAAGTAAATAAATATATAAATAGATATAAAAGAAAGAATAGAATAGAAAAAAATAAACACGCACACAGCATGCACACATTATTCTTGTTGTTAGTTGCCAAGCAAGCGACTGGACTCCCTAGATTGTGGTACAACACTGCCCCTACAGTCTCCAGGGTGATGTTGCTTTGTACTGGCCATCCATCCCATTTCACACCTCAGTGCAGTAGTTTGCTTTGTGACACCAGGTGAGGCGTCATTGCCTTGTGATCACAGCATGCCGGCCTGTCTGGGGTCAGCAGGCATCCGTCAGTCTCAGAGGTGAGCTCCAGGCTTTAGAACCTCACGGCTTACTTGTTGGCAGGCGAACGTTTTAACCACCCTGCCACCTTAATTCTTTCTTCTTGCGGTTAAACGGTAACTAAGCATACTAAATGTACTTGTTGGTTCATCCATTAACAGGCTCAAATTTCTGTTGAAGTGTCTGTTCGAAAGACCTTTTGCTCTAGACTTAATGAGCACAGTTTTGTTTTGTGCTGCTGGATCCACTCTCCCTAAAACGTGTTTCGAACGAGCGTATAAACCGAGACTGCTACACAGGCATGATCTAGTTTTCCCTGCTCCTTTTCGACACCAAGCCACCTTCTCACAGTCCCTGAATCGGGAATCTCCGCTGGGATATTAAAGCAGTCGTAAGTCACTGAGTGATAATGAGTGGTTATACTGTTGCGCTTGAATTGCAGTCCATTATTAAATGCGAAAACTCTACTAAGACTATTATATACCTTTAAATTGCACACACACACACACACACACACACACACACACACACACACACACACACACACACACACCACACCACACACACACACACACACACACACATGATTATGGAGAACATCTTGCTCAGCGGTTTAAAACTGTGATTCGCTTTTTAGGGTGAGGTATGGATTCTGACACGAACATACCCAGCATGCAGCTTGTTATCTGGAGAGGAATGGACTCCACCGGATCTAGCCTGTCTACAGCATACTGCCTGAAAAAAAGTCGGTACAGTGTCCCAACGTGTCTGCAAGGAGCTATGTAATAGAGTCGTGGGGTAAAAAAAACAAAAACGTTCAGACTTTCTTCTTCTTCTTCTTCTTTGGCGTTGTCGTTGTCGAATGTTCAGACAGTAACTACTGTCTGTTATTTGAGCAAAAGTACGTCCCACTGACGTTAAACGCCTCAGGCTTAAGAGAGAATTGTTAACTTCTAAGTCTTTCTGCAAAAAAATGAGAGAAAAATGGACCAAGAAAGCATACAATAGACAGGAAGGAATACATGAAGAAAAGGAACAAGAGAGAATTCAAGAGAGAGATAGGAAAAGGACACTTCTAGCACAGCCTTTCCAGAATCTTTGTTGTCTTGTTTTCTTTGGGTTTTTATTTCGATGATAATGAAACAAGAACTCATGTTCTTTTTTTACATCCAGTCATGTTGTGTATTCAGTATTTGTAAATGTAGAAATGCTAGCTAGTTCTACAGACAGGCTCCTGGTACTCCACGGAGGAGCTCAGATGTGGCTCAGAGTGTTGATAGCTGTGTCACTTCAGCCTTGCCCTGCCTTGCCTCAGATGTGGCTGGCAGAGTGTTGATAGCTGTGTCACTTCAGCCTTGCCCTGCCTTGCCTTCAGTGGTTGCAGAGGTGGATAGCTGTGCACTCCCTTCTGCCTTACCTCATTTCTGTCAGGACAGTTGCAGGTCCTTCAGCCTTCCAACGAGTGGTCTCTTACTTCATGACGGGCATGCTGTCACGACGCAGCAATACGACACTCACACATTATACACTCTTTCTCGCTACTCACAACAAACCAAGAGCATCACGAAATGAGTGGATTAAGATGAAGGGATGAAGACGAGAGAGATAGCAGAGATGAGAAGATGAGATTGAGTAGAGATTGTGAAAAACAGAACACAAGAGAGAGAGAGAGGAGAGAGAGAGAGAGAGGGAGGAGAGAGAAGGAGAGGAGAACAAAGACAACACACACAGAGGAAGAAGAAATAGGGAGATATTTTTATAGAACACATGTACACGCACATTCAAGCTTGTGCGCGCACTCACACACATTATTATTATTATTATTATTATTATTTATTATTATTATTATTATTATTATTATTATTATTATTATTATTATTTATATATCAAGGATAATGGAATAAGCTCTCATGTGCTTTTTTTTCATCAAGTCCCGTGTGTATGCAGTTTTGTAAATATTGTCATCTGTTCCCACCGGCACACAATGGCCTACTCTTACGAAAAGCGTAACAGGATTTAACTTGTGCACAAAATGTTCTGCGTGCGTTCGCATACGGGGTTTCGGTTTACAGTCTCATAAGAAAAGACTTTTAGGGAGAGTGGAGTCAGCACTGATGTTAACTCCAGGGGAAAAAAACCCTCGAACGGGAATCGAAGTCCGGTCGTCAAATTGCACGCAATGTCCTGACCACTACGCTATCCCGTCGGTCCCCCCTTGTTTCCTATGTATACACCCGCCTGCGCCCCTTTTCCCCCTTCACTTTTGTCACTAAACGCGATGTTTCCCGTGTGTATTTATTTACCACCGGTATCGATTGTTTATTTTCTTATGTACGTGCTCTTGTGGCTCCTGCCATTTGTAGCGTGCTATGCAAGTGCGCGTTTCAGCCGAGCTTGAAACACGATTTGTTGGCCAATCGGAAAGTTTGGGCAATAGAAGATAAACTTGCCTGCCAACCTAATGTGATGGCTTTGCCAACGCAAGCCGATTTCCTTGCACGCCAAACACTGCTGATGTGTACGCCAGCAAACGCGGTGTGTGTTTGTTCTTCTGACATCCTTTTCCCCATCTATCTCTCTGTCTCTGTCTGTGTCTGTCTGTCGTCTGGCTGGCTGGCTGGCTGGCTGGCTGGCTGTCTCTGTTTATCTGTCTGTGTGTCGATCTGTCTGTCTGTCTGTCTGTCTGTCTGTCTCTCTTTATCTGTCTGTCTGTGTGTTGTCTGTCTGTCTGTGTGTCTGTGTGTCTGTGTGTCTGTGTGTCTGTCTGTCTGTGTCGTCTGTCTGTCTGTCTGTCTGTCTGTCTGTCTGTCTGTCTGTCTGTCTGTCTCTCTCTCTCTCTCTCTCTCTCTCTCTCTCTCTCTCCTCTCTCTCTCTCTCTCTCCTCTCTCTCTCTCTCTCCTCTCTCTCTCTCTCTCTGTGCCCCTGTGTCTTTCTGACTTTTCTGTCTTTCTTTGTCTCTCACGCTTTTCACCTTTCTCTTTAGCCCTACCCCCTGCTTCTTTTATCTTATTTACTTTGTTAAAGCAGAGAGAGAGAGAGAGAGAGAGAGAGAGAGAGAGAGAGAGAGAGAGAGAGAGAGAGAGAGAGAGAGAAGAGAGAGAGAGAGAGAGAGAGAGAGAGAGAGAGAGAGGGAGGAGAAGAAATAAATCTGCTAAAATATTTATACGGAAAAGAAATCCCTTCGTATCAGAAAACGAGGTCAAATTAAACAAACGTTTTAGAAAAAAAAAAACACCAAGCAAAAACAGGTGAGCAATTTGTTGGAAAAGTCAACGAATATTTTTCTCGGTTGAGTTTCCTCTTGTATTTTATTTCAAAGTTTGAAGAAGTATTTACCGAGGAATATGACGTTTTCTTCGATTATTTTGCATCAAGTGTGTGTGTGTGTTGTGTGTGTGTGTGTGTGTGTGTGTGTGTGTGCGTGCGTGGTGCGTGTGTGTGTGTGTTCGTTCGTGCGTGCGTGTGTCTGTCTGTCTGTCTGTCTGTCTGTCTGTCTTGTGTGGTCTGTAAGAGAGTGAGAGAGTGAGAGAGAGAGAGAGTTTAACGAACACATTTTAGATTGTTTTTCTCTTTCTTTCTGTGTTTGGTAGATTGCTAGAATGTAAGTTAAGTTTTCGTGCAAATGAGGAGAAAGCGAAGGAAAAAGAAGGTGAAGTGTTCCGCTGCTGTTGATCTATAAACAAGCTAGGGAGGTCCACAACAAAGCCATTGTGCATTCCAGCCAGGGTAGGTTTTTACCCTAAAACAACTTTGAAATAACTTCTCGGGGAGGACAATAACATCAGCATTGAAATTGTGAAAGCTGCAACTCTAAAAACGAATATATATATATATATGGGCCTTTTCATATTATTATAGGGGGTGGGGGCATATTTATCTTTTAGTTTTGTGTTATTTGGTTGCATTTTATTTTAAACTACTTATTTTCTAGTCTGTTTTATTTTAATTTAATTTCTTTTTTTCTTCAGTTTTAACATAGCTTGTTCATAATCTAGTTTTTGCTGTAGCCGAAAGCGGTGTCAAAGATGAGATTTATGGGTAAACTACCATATTGATTTGATAAACCAAGACAGGCAAACGTATACCAGTAAATAGCACTCCGTTAGCTCACCTATCAATGTTTTCTTTTATCAATTTGATCAACCAAAAAATTAATAAAGGTGATGTTACTATCATTATCAGGCTAGGGAAGACTATTTTCGCGCGATTTCCATGAAAAAAAAACTGCTGTTCATGAAAACGTTACTGTCTGACAGAAACAAACAAACAAAACGAAAAAAACAACAAAACAAGCAAAAAAGAGGGTAGGTCTAGCTACCACCGGAAAAAAACGACGATGGTTATGTTTTATGTTCCTTTAGAAGGAAAAAAATAATCATCTTCCATTTTGAAAAGGCGCAATTGAGGTACATGTAAACACACTCTTGATTACTTATTCATCAACATTATCATCGTCATCATCATCATCACCATCATCATCATCATCATCAACTCCTTAAGAGCCACATTTCTCTGTTGATTCAGTGACGGCACACAATACGATTTATTAGCTTCTGTGCCATGCTGAAATTTAGCTGAGAGTGCAAACTGTTGTCAAGAGAAAAAAGACAATCGTTTTTTTCTTTTGGTTTCTTTTTATATTGAGGAAAATGGAATGAGCACGCATGTTTTTTTACATCCAGTCCCCGTGTGTATGCAGTTTTGTAAATTGTGTTATGTTTCCACCGGCACACAATAGCCTGCTTTTTCTAAAAGCAGAACAGGATTTAACGTGTGCACAAGATGTTCTGCGTACGTTTGCACACGGGGCTTCTGTTTACAGTCTCATCTGAAGGACTTTTGGGGAGAGAAGAGTCTGCACTGATGTTAACCCAGGGACAAAATCCCCTTGAACGGGATTCGAACCCTGGTGGTCAGATTTCGAGGGTCCTCCCTACCTATGTCACTAGGCTTGAAAATGGCAACAATGTTTGTTATGGGCATTATTATATCCTGGCATTTGCAACAATGTGGCAACTATCTGAAACATTTTATCAATAGCCATGGTAGACAACTAGGGGTGATATGTGTAACCATATCACAGACACTTGGACGTTTATTTCTGAAACTATAACACCAGTGTCGGAAAGCGTAACGGACATACTATACTATATAGTAAAGCAGCGGTAAGTTTTCAGCTAGGTCAAGGTGCCGGTTAGATCACAGGCCGGGTTCCCGTGTCATTGCCACGCCTGAACGTCTTTCATGCCTTTGTGCTTCCCTCCCTTGTGTCCCACCTTCAAGGGCGGTCACTCCCTCAACTCGACCAGATTGCTCACCCGAAGTGAGCATTTTTGCCCTGGGGCCCACAGTTGCAAGGAAGGTGTGAAGGCTCGCCGTAAGGGTCGTGTAACTCCCTCTCCGAAGACTTCAGTCTTCACCCCCAGACCCTACAACCCCCAGACCCTACAAAGTAATTGGCGCTTTGTTGCAACATTTACAAGCAGGTGGAGGGGGTGACTTGGTTGATAGGGCGGCAAGAGAGCAAGGCGGCGGAGTGTTTGTTGTTTTGTTTGTTTGGCACAAAGCGGAACGAGGCCAGTGGGCTTGTGGAAGTGTAGTAGTGTGTGGTTTGGTTTCTTTCCACGTCTTGAACCTCGGGGTGATAGCTCAGCAATTCGATTTGTTGGCCTCTTGGGGTTCTCCTTACACCTGACTTCCTCTGTGCAGCCCCCTCCCCCCTCTCCTTCCCCGTTCAACAAAATGAGAGCTATCCTAGTGGGAGAGCTAGGAAGTTGAAATACTGGGGAGGGGATCGCAAGGAGATTGGGTATAGTGGTAAGTGAGATGGGGTCTTGAGAGGAGGGTGGGGTGGGGTGGGGTTGGTGACGAGGAAAGGTGGGGGAGGGTGTACTGCCATTTTCTGATCATTTATTTTCTAGAGTTGGTTCACGTGGCCTTCAATTTTACAGAGCTGTAAAACTGTCCAGTTTAAATCCAATGCGTGTGGCACATGATGCATACGTGCATGTGTTAGTGCTGTTTGGAGTTTGCAGTCTTGCTGTATGTGTATGTGTGTGTTTGTTTTGGTTAAGGTAAGTGTTGGTTTTGTTCCGTGTCCAGGTTTACTTGCGGGTTCCTCTATTCTTTGTGTTTGTAACTTCGGTTCCCCTGTGGGGAGGGGGGGGGGATGTCGGTATAAATAGCATCCCCACTTTCTGTAAATTATATACTAGGAATTCTCTCTAGTCTATTCCTCTTTTTGTCTCTCCCTCGTTTTCTTTCTTCATGTCACCTCCGTGTTGTCTAGTTGTTACCTTCTAGCTCCATTCTCCTGCCTTTTTTTTCCCAACAGACTTTACATTGATAACTAGTCTGCCCCATGCCGAAGTAGGATGCACTAGGCCTGACTGGTCAGGAGCCTAATGGCAGTGCCCCTCAGTTTCGCTCATTTTACAGACAACACTGGTTTGCTTTCTGAGTGTTCGAAGCAGAAGAATTCTGTGTGTGTGTGTGTGTGTGGGGGGGGGGGGGGGGGGGGTAAGTGGGTTCATTTGAATAACAAGTTTGGAACAATATTGAAGATTGAACAGCAGTGATGTAAAGATCTACACCAACAAATGCAAGATGTATGAGACTTCACAAAAACATTTAGCAATGATGAACTCTTATTTGACTTTATCCGAAACTTGTTGAAGTTTGTGTGTGTGTGTGTGTGTGTGTGTGTGTGTGTGTGTGTGTGTGTGTG
>CM060321.1:22729788-22739788 GCA_030674155.1 Stramonita haemastoma
GACCACTTTGTGCAGCTAATAATTTATTATAAGTTTGTGGAGTATTGACGAGTGAGGTGAGTGACAGAGAGAGAGAGACAGAGACAGAGACAGAGATTCGGATAACTTAATCATGTATAGGCCATTGCCTCTCATGAGAGGGTGTAGACAACAAACACACTAGAGCAATGAAGCTACACGTGTGTACAATCATCAAACAATGAATGTAGTTGAAAATTTAAGTCAGCAATAATGAATGCAATTTAAATGCCTTGTATAAATAAATAGATAAACTTCTAACCGTTTGTTCATGCTTAAGTAATGGAAATAAAAATTGGCCAGGGAGAGAGTGAGAGAGATATATAGATAGAAAGAGACAGAGAGAGGGAGGGGAGAGAGAGAGAGAGAGAGAGAGAGAGAGAGACAGAGACAGAGACAGAGAGACAGAGACAGAGAGACAGAGAGATAGAGAGAGAGAGTTAAAGAGAGACAGAGAGACACCCAGAAACACACAACGATAAAAGACGTACATGAAGCGAAAGATAGAATGATTGCCTATCATGTGATTCCCTTGCACAAAAATAGTTGGCGAACATCATGTTAAATATATTATGTGTGTGCATGTGCGTGTGTGTAAGAGTGTGTGTGTGTGTGTGTGTGTGTGCGTGTGTGTGTGTGTGTGTGTGTGTGTGTGTGTGTGTGTGTGTGTGTGTGTGTGTGTGTGTGTGTGTACAAAGCAACGAAGAGTGTTCTCTCCCTCTCTAGATGCCAAGACTCTGGGACTGTGTGAGGCTGTCAGTGTGTGTGTGGCGGGTATTGGGGTTGACAGGGCTGTACTGAGGGGAGGGTGTAGGTCAGCTGCCAGTGGAGATGAACTGGCTGACTATGGTGTGGCTATCCTCTGCTGGTCATATTACATTGCTGTAATGTCCTAGACTTGTATAACAACTCTTTCATGTTGACCCACAGTCTTTTGGGAAGAGTGTCCATTTGTTTTCCCTGCTATTTCTTTATACGCACACACAAACACAGATATATATATATATATATATATATATATATATATATATATCTGTGTGTGTGCGTATAATCAAGATAGATAGATGGATGATAGATAATAATAAAGAGAGAGAGAGAAGATAGATAGATAGATAGATAGATAGATAGAGATAGATAGATAGATAGATAGATAGATAGATAGATAGATAGATAGATAGATAGATAGATAGATAGATAGATAGATAGATAGATAGATAGATATCTGTTGTTGTTTTTGGTTTGGGGGGATAGTGTTTTGGGGATAGTGTTGTGGTAATTGGTTTGTTAGTTTTAGGTGGTTGTTTGTTTGTTTTATTTTATTTTTGTTTTCTTGTCTGTTTATTTTTTTAGCAGGAGTCTGTCTGTCTCTTTCTTCTTTCTCTTCTCTCTCTCTCTCTCTTCTCTCTCTCTCTCTCTCTCTCTCTCTCTTTATCATCTCTCACTCGTTTTCTCTCTCTCTTCTCTCTTCTCTCTCTCTTCTCATCTCTTCTCTCATGTGTTTCTCTTGCTGCTGTCTGTCTGTCTGTCTGTCTGTCTGTCTGTCTGTCTCGTTCTCTGTCGTCTGTCTGTCTGTCTCTCTCTCTGTCTCTCTCTCTAGTTCGCTCTGTCTTTCTCTGTCTCTCTGTCTCTCTCTCTCTCTGTTCTCTCTCTTTGTCGTCTTCTCTCTCTCTCTCTGTCTCTCTCGTCTCTCTGTCTCTCTGTCTCTCTAGTCTCTCTCTTCTCTCTCTCTCTTCTCTCTCTCTCTTCTCTCTGTCTTGTCTCTCTTCTCTCTTCTCTCTGCTCGTCTGTCTCCTTCTCTCCTTCTCTCTCTCTTCTTCTTCTCTCTCTCCTCTTCTCTCTCTGTCTCTTCTCGTCTGTCCTCTCTCTCTCTCTCTCTCTCCTCTCTCTCTCTCTCTCTCTCTCTCTCTCTCTCTCTCTCTCTCTCTCTCTCTCTCTCTCTTCTCACTCTCAACCTCTCTGTTTCTTTTGTCTCTATGTTCTGGTTTTTCTATATGTGTATGTGTGTGTTTCTGTGCGCGTGCATGCGTGCGTGCGCGCGCGTTTGTGTGTTTGTGTGTGTGTGTGTGTGCATGTGTGTGTGCGCGCACACACATGCCCACATGCTCGCAGAATCCTAATAAAAGTTCTCCGTGTGTTAGGGAAGGGTGTTCCCATGTGTTTTTGAACGGAGGTGCTGGTGCTGGTGGGAGGGGGGGGAGGCAGTGTACCCGTCAACTCTAATACACAGGCTTCTCCTCATCCCCGAGAGTTGGCCAAGATAATGGGCGTGAACATCAGAGCCTTGTGTGCCAGAATCCTGCCTCCCTTCTAAGGATGCCAGTGTCTGTGTGGCATGAATTGATGTCGACAAGGCTGTACCACACAGCGCCGATCTTTTGGATCATTTTTTTTTTAGTAAAGAAAAGATCGTGTGGCCAGGGTAGGAATGTAGAATTATTAATCATTATTGATGATGTAGAAGTACGTATGCCTCCTTATGTTGAGCTTTGCCTCTGTCTTTTTTTCTTTTGTCTGTCTGTTTGTTTGCTGCTTTTTTTCTTTTGCGCCTGTGTAATAATTTTCTTTCTGTGTGCCTGTGTGTTAGTTTTCATTTGTTTGTGTGTATGCTTGCAGTCTGTCTAGCGTGTGTTGCCTCTTCGGGTGTTTACATGGTGTGTTATA
Source organism: Stramonita haemastoma (assembly GCA_030674155.1). NCBI lineage: Eukaryota > Metazoa > Mollusca > Gastropoda > Neogastropoda > Muricidae > Stramonita > Stramonita haemastoma. The sequence continues at coordinate 22,732,468 of CM060321.1, forward strand.
TTTAACTGTATTCTGTCTGTTTGTTTGTGTGTCTGTCTGTTTGTGTGTGTGTGTGTGTGTGTGTGTGTGCGTGCGTGCGTGCGTGCGTGGCGTAAGTGTGTGTGTATTATACACATAGATGGATGTATGCGCGCGTGCCTGTAATGCTATGTGTGTTTGTGTGTGAGTGTGTATTCACACGCGCGTGCGTCTCTGTGTGTGTGTGTGCGTTCGTGTGTGTGTGTGTGTGCGTTTGTGTGTGTGTGTGTGTGTGTGTGTGTGTGTGTGGTGTGTGTGTGTTGTTGTGTGTGTGTGTGTGTGTGTGAGACTGAATAAGAGAGTTTGTGTGTGTGTGTGTGTGCGCGCGCACGCGCGTGTGTGTAGGCATTTGTTCGGTATTCACATCAAAACTGATACTTTTAATTCAGTCGATACTAATTAGCTCGACGAACACAGCGGACTCTTTGGCAAGATAGTAGCCTAGCTGAACCCTGCTCCTAGAGACTGGACTGTCAGTGCTGTGTGACACGTATCGAGGCTGACTGAGGTCAGGCTGCAGGTCACACATGTATATATATCCTAGTGGAGGTGAACTGAGGGAGCCGCGCCGCCATGGTGGTTGTATGTTATAGGGCTATACTGACGTCACGGACGCTATAGCCGAGTGGTTAAGACCATTCGACTTCACTCCTATTGTTGTAGTCCCTGAACTTGTGGGTTCAAATCTCTGCGATGCGGTCTCTGGTGGGAGTTTAAGACCTCCCAGCTCAGCTGAAAACTGCAGACCTTCAGTGTCTTAATTCCCTTCGTGTGCATTTTTTAGTTACATGTTTAATTAAATGTCTGCATTATCAGTGTGTGTGTGTGTGTGTGTGTGTGTGTGTGTGTGTGTGTGTGTGTGTGTGTGTGTGTGTGTGTGTGTGTGTGTGTCTGTGTGTGTGTCTGTGTGTCTGTGTGTGTGTTTCTTCATCCTCTTTTTTCCTCTCCTCCTCCTCCTCCTCTCTCCTCCTCCTCCTCTTCTTCTTCTTCTTCTTCTTCTTCTTCTTCTTCTTCTTCTTCTTCTCTTCTTCTTCTTCTTCTTCTTCTTCTTCTTCTTCTTCTTCTTCTCTTCTTCTTCTTCTTCTTCTCCTATTCATTCTTTTGCTATTGCTGCTTTTGCATCAGCTGCCGTCAATGATGATGATGATGATGATGATGATGATGATGATGATGATGATGATGATGATGATAATTTTAGATGATCATGATGGTGATCATTGTTATCATTCTTTTTATTATCATCATTTTTAGTTTTTAAAACTATTTGTTCACTGTTATTTTGAAGACGTTTTGTTAAGAGGACGAACAAAAAACAGTAAAGAACAAGAAGACGAGCAACCACACAGCTCACAGCAAAGCATTACTAACACATACTGCTTTTAACCCAGTCAACCACACAAGTCATATCCGGCCTCAAGGGAGAGAGAAAAAAAAGAGCAGGAGGAAAAGAAATAGAAGAGAGAAAAAAGAGAAGAAATAGAGAGAGAGAAAAAAAGGAGAAAAGCAGAGAGAAAAGAAGAAGAGAAACCCGAGAACGAGTCCTGAGCGTACTGCTTCGATTTAACACATCACTATCCGAAAGGGAGGACACTCTTCCCGCTGAGAGAGAAAACGGCCGGAAAGTGTAGTGGGTTCTGTGCACCTGATTGGCCAGGAAAAGGATGACAGTCTTGTTTTGTAGGGCATCCACTCAGGCCTCTGAACACCTACACATGTAGGACACCGCAGATTGTACGGATGGGGATGCTAACTAATCTTGTGAAAGAGAGAAAAAAACGAACAAAATTCACAACACACACACACACGCACGCACGCACGTACGCACGCGCACACACACACACACACACACACACACACACACACACACACACGACACACGCGCGCGCAACACGCACACACACGCATTCAAACACACACAAAGACACACAGACACGAACAGCACACACAGACACACAGACACAGACACACACAAACACACAGACACAGACACACACACACACAACACACACACACACACACACACACACACACACACACACACACACACACACACACATTTTAATTTTTTCTTAGACGGTTGGCTCGATAAAAATAAGCTATTGCACTGCTTATTCAAAGTACCTTCTGAAAATAAAAGTTTGACTTTGACTTTCACACACACACACACTCACACACACACACACACACAACACACACACACACACACACACACACACACACACACACACACACACACACACACACACACACATCACTCACTCACTCACCACACACACACACTTACACACAACCACACCACACCGTTTTCATAGAATCATTCATAATTGTGGTGTTACGCTGTTTTAGTGTGGGCAATGTCAATTCTTCTCGAAAAATAGGTGATAAATATAAGATAATGACAACAAAGAAGGAAGAGGAGCAACAACAGCAACAGCAACAGCAACAGCAGCAGTAGTAGTAGAAGAGTCACAAAATCAATAATCATAAACGACGGTAAATACACCCAGAACTTGCTCCAGCAATAGAAATATCAGCACCAATATCACCCCCCCACCACCACCACCACCACCACCAACAACAACAACAACAACAGTGGAATACAAGAGGCCATGTAGCTCAAAACCCATTCTGTTGCTTTTTTGTTTCGTTTGGAAATAATGTGAACATCGGAAACTTGAACATCAAGCGATGTTCTGTAATCATTGGTCGTATAAATTAATTCCAATTGTGAATAGGTTAACGAAGAGGAGATATGGGGGTGAGAAAGGTGTGGGTAGTGGGGTAGTAAAAGGTGTGGGGATAGTGGGGTGAGAAAGGTGTGGGATAGTGGGTGGAAAGGTGTGGGGATAGTGGGGTGTGAAGAAAGGTGTGGGGATAGTGGGGTGAGAAAGGTGTGGGTAGGGAGAAGGTGTGGGTAGTGGGGTGAGAAAGGTGTGGGGATAGTGGGGTGAGAAAGGGTGGGGGATAGTGGGGTGAGAAAGGTGTGGGGATAGTGGGGTGGAAAGGTGTGGGGTGAAGAGAAAGGTGTGGGGATAGTGGGGGTAGAAAGAGAAAGGTGTGGGGATAGTGGGGGTAAGAGAAAGGTGTGGGGATAGTGGGGTGAGAAAGGTGTGGGGATAGTGGGGTGAGAAAGGTGTGGGGATAGTGGGGTGAGAAAGGTGTGGGGATAGTGGGGGTGAGAAAGGTGTGGGGATAGTGGGGTGAGAAAGGTGTGGGGATAGTGGAGGGTGAGAAAGGTGTGGGGATAGTGGGGTGAGAAAGGTGTGGGGGTGGGAGAGAAAGGTGTGGGGATAGTGGGTGAGAAAAGGTGTGGGGATGGTGAGGTGAGAAAGGTGTGGGGATAGTGAGGTGAGAAAGGTGTGGGGATGGTGGGGGTGGGAAAGGTGTGGGGATAGTGAGGTGAGAAAGGTGTGGGGGTGAGAAAGGTGTGGGGTGAGAAAGTGTGAGGGTGAGAAAGGTGTGAGGGGTGAGAAAGGTGTGGGGATGGTGAGGTGAGAAAGGTGTGGGGATAGTGGGGGTAGAAAGATTAAAGTAGCATGGGGTGGGGGCACAATCAGATCGGGGGGTGGGGGGAGGGGGACGAAGGGGAGGGGGGAATATTGATCAAAGAACACGTGAGGACATACGAGTGTAATACGATTATCAAACATTGAAACTAGTGGAAACAAAAGAAAACACAGATAATGAGAAGAATCTTAATGGACTGACTTCGTGTTGCATTGCGCTATCATAGAAGAATATTAGCTTTGATGTTTTACGGAATGCATCCTTAATTGCTGAAACTGCATCAAGTTAAAATGCTTTTTTTTGGTGGAGGATGGTTATTTAATATTCTCTTTATTGGGCTAGGCCAGTTACACACACACACACACACACACACACACACACACACACACACACACACCACACACACACACACCACACACACACACACACACACACTCTTACACACACACGCATGCGCGCGCGCACGCACCCACCACACACACACACACACACACACACACACACACACACACACACACACACAAAATGTTGGTAGAGAGGAAGTGGCTTTTTCTTTTAAAGATGTTCAAAATATTCAACCTGGCTTACTCAGTCCTTAATTAATTTTATCAAAATATTCGTGTTTTCGTGTTTTCCTGTCTTGTTTTGCTTTTGTAACATGCCTTTGATGAAACAAACCGTAAAGAGGCACATTGTCGATTAAGGTTTGGTTTGTTTTTGTTTGTTTAGCACAGTTCTTATTTCTAGATGAACTGTATGGTTGCAATAGTTCTTACGGAATCTGTTCTGTAGTTCATTTTGCTTTGTTCTTTCTGGTTTTCTTTCAAGAAGCGCCGTAAAATGATACTTTATTCAACATTTTTGTTTGTTAAAAAAATACGTAAAGCAAATGACAGTTTGGGGTTTTCACAGCAAACAGTGGACTTCGGGAGATCTAGTCTAACATCTTTTGATCTGCCTTGAAAAACTAGCACTTGAATCAGTGTGAAAAATGTCCAAATTCTAACAATGACAATTATGAAAAATAAGTTATTTCTAAGAATAATGATGATGAAAACTAAGAATACAAGAAAAAAAAAGACTCGCACTATCGCATATTTCACAAGCTGTATTTCAAAGCTGATGTTAGCTGCCACTTGACAAGAAACTGAACCCTACTACCGCAATTCACAGTGTTTCACTCTAAATCTAGGCTAACCTTGAACGCACTCGATACAATCGCAACCGGACCGACCCGAGTATCACTGACCGGACTGTGAAGATAAACCAGACGCCTGTCCAGTATCTATCTGCTCTGAACACACACTGCACCTGCAGGAGGGAGTCAGATTCTGTGTCTGGACTCTTCTCTGGCCTGGGCCTCTCCGACAGGCGGTTATCGGTCAGTGTCCGGCAGAGAATTGACAGTGTGTTATCACAGGGCCGATAGCCACATGCACCAGTGGTCAGGGGGAATTGCGTTGGCAGCTCAGATGATGATGCCTGCCACGTCCGTTGTGGCTGTTTGGTTTTTTCCCTCGTTCTGTGTCCCGCCATCTTTGTGGTGATGGTGTGTGTGTGTGTGTGTGTGTGTGTGTGTGTGTGTGTGTGTGTGTGTGTGTGTGTGTGTGTGTGTGTGTGTGTGTGGTTATATCTAGAGTAGGGGATGCCGTAGCTTAGTGGATAGAGTATGAGCACTAGGTGACTTGACGGAGCACAGCTTCGAGTCTCCTGAGGAGTTCGTTTGAGATGGTTTTCTGGTTTATCTTGTCTTTTGTCTCGAGACTCGAGTTGATTCATACCTGTGCTGACTCAAGTCCCGCCCTTTGGACCAGCATGCCACTAACTGAAACAGTGATTTTGGGGAAAGTGAATGTGAACATGGAAGGGTCCCTCTTCAGACTGTACACAGCGCGTCAATGCTGTATAATATCATGTGCTTGTGTCATCCATACCACCATCCATGAATGGCGAGCTTTTTCCACGTAATAGATGGTTAATATTGTAACGTGTGCAGAGGGTGTTTTATTTTCATTCATGCTATTTCCTTATTCTTTTATTTCAAGGAAAATGAAACATACATTTTAGCTATGTTTTCTTACATATCGTCCCGTGTGTCGTGCAGTTTTGCAAACGGTTCATGTTCCCAATGGCATAAGGGACTACTCTCCCGAAACGCGGAACAGGTTTTATCGTGTGCACAAGACGTTCTGTGAGCTTTTGTACACGGCACTTCAGTTTAGAGTCTCATCCGAAGGACTTTAGAGGAGTAGAGCCGGGATTGATTAAACTCCAGGATAAAAATCCCTTGAGGGCATGTTTGTACATGAAACCACGGTTTATAATCTCACCTGAAGGCCTTGTATGGAAATGGATTAGAAACTAATAGTCAGTACAATAAATAGATTTCATAAACAGACCCTCCAAGGGGTGATTTGAAATTGCACCATCGCTTACCGTCAGATCAGCAGTTCGAAGTTGTTACAAACGAGCTGATCTGCCCCACAGATTCTTTCTAGAACAAAAGCTCGAGCTAAACATGGCAACGTCACAAGAACATTGTGAATCACAACTGTTACCGTCCTGCTACATACTGGAATAACGGACAGAGGAAAAGGGGAGGTCAACAGAGAAAGGAAGTCACAGCGCTGTGGGAGAGAGGGAAAGCAGAAACAGACAGAGAGAGAAACAGAAACTGAAGCAGACACAGAGACAACGAAAGAAGCAGGGGCATAAACAGAGACAGACACAGACAGAAACGAAGACACACAAACAAACAGACAGCACCAGACAAACACTGAAAGAAAGAGGGACAGACCGACAGAGACACAAAGAAGGATGTCACTGCAGTGCACGCTTCCTGGGCAGAGCGGAAATGACAGCAGAACAAGAGAGGGAAAACTGCAGGCTGATGATAGGGCAACAAGGCTATCACCTCTCTGCCTGTCACCACCGCTATCACCTCGGCCTGGGGAATATGTTTGTCTTCTTTTGATTTCTTTTTCTTTAGCGCATCCTTCATTGATCATGGATTATTGACCACAATGATATATTGTTATTTTCATACTAATAAAGTGTAGGCGGTGGGATGGACGACTGGAAAGTAGCCAGCATGCACTTACTCTCTGGAGAGATGTGGACTCCGCCCGATTTGAATTCACTGAAGTGCTTGGAGATAACTGTAGACTGTAGGAAGAAATCAAGTGATTTTGATAGATAGATAGATAGATAGATAGATAGATAGATAGATAGATAGATAGATAGATAGAATAGATAGATAGATAAGATAGATAAAGATAGATAGATAGATAGATAGCTTTCAATATGTGCATTGGGACACATTTCAGCTTTTCAGTTACAAAAAAGCCAGACTAATTGTATCATTGATCCAAAGACATTTAGTACCCAATTCAGTAGGCACGGGTTGACTATTGAGACCACATCATACACATCGTCCACTACTGTTTACTGGAACAACACATCAAACGACCACTGGTACTTAGAACTCTCTGCCATAGAGCAACCCCCAGACCGAAAAACGAAAGGGGCATTAGAGACCAAAGTATCACTTTCCCTGCTTCTGTTGAACGTAACACTGACCGCTGCAGTGCCCCTATTCCCCCATACCTCCCCCCCCCCCTTCCGTCGATAACGCTATGTATAAAAAATATCCGGTTTACTTTTAGCGATGGTTAGGCTGTTGTACTCGTGAACCGATGGTGAGGGCGTGGTGTGTTGGTCCGAGTAATTACCGTGTGACAGCGATTCCTCCAAGAGTGAAGGGAGAAAGAAGCCAAGTCAACCACAATAAAGCTGA
>CM060321.1:22742288-22744788 GCA_030674155.1 Stramonita haemastoma
CACACACACACACACACACACACACACACACACACACACACACACACAGGGGGACGGGTTAGTCTAGTGGTCAGAACATTGCGCTCGCAATTTGACGACCCGGGTACGATTCCTGTTCGAGGAGATTTTTCCCCTTGAGTTAACATTAGTGCTGACTCCACTCTCTTCAAAAGTCCTTTTGATGAGACCTTAAACCAAGGGCCCGTGTGCGAACACACGCAGAACATCTTGCGCACACGTTAAATAATGTTCCGCTTTTCGTAAGAGTAGGCCATCATGTGCCTGTGGCAAAAGATGACAAGATTTACAAAACTGCATACACACGGGGAATGGATGTAAAAAGGTGCATGAGTGCTTATTCCATTATCCTCGACATAAAAAAAATAAATAAAATAAAATAAAACACACACACACTCACTCACTCACACACACACACACGCCACACACACACAGAGTCTCACACACACACACACACAGCTCACACACACAGCACACACACACACACACACACACACACACACACACACACACACACCCTCACACACAAACATCTTGTGCACACGTTAAATCCTGTTCTGCTTTTCGTAAGAGTAGGCCATCATGTGCCGGTGAGAACAGATGACATGATTTACGAAAAACTGCATTCACACGGAACCGGATGTAAAAAAGCACATGAGTGCTTATTCCATTACCTCGATATAAAAGAATAAATAAAATAAGATAAAACACACACACAGAGCCTCACATGCAACACACACACACACATACACACACAGCCTCTTCTCACACACAACACACCTACCACACACACACACACACACACACACACACACACACACAGCCTCACACACACACACCACACACACACACACACACACACACACACACACACACACACACACACACACACACACACACACACCATCTGCTGAGCTGTACACATAAGCCAGATGAATATATTTATGCATACACGAATCCTCACCTCAGGGCTTAAAAACCGAAATTGTTTTCAAAGACAGTTTGGAGCGATGTGAAATCAATACCATTGTCCCCTGGCAGTGCATTCCCCGTGATGGAGCAATGTGGAGGAATGCCTGTTAGCAGCATCTCATTACGCTACAGATGTCCACATGCTACCGTTCTGCTGTGTGTGGCCAGAGGGACTGAATTAGTAGAATTGTCACATGCTACTCACTGCAATAACCAAACAGGAAGGAAAGGGAGGGGGAAAAGAAAGCAAAAAGAAAGAAAGAGAGGAGAAAAGAGAAGAGAGAAGAAAAGAAGAAGAAGAAGAAGAAGAAGAAGAAGAAGAAGAAGAGCCAACAATAGCGATGACAAATAACATCTACAATAACGGCAACAACAAGAACAAGAGCAAGAACAAGAACAGCAAGAACAACAACAATGACAACGAAATGCAAGTTTGCCCAGCCAAGGTCGAGCAGTGTGGAGTTTAATTGGATGATTCATAATTAATGATTGCCCTGGGCCATGTAATATACTGGGTTTTTCTTCAAAGAGATAGTCTTCAAACACTTTGAAACTGTTTGCTTTGCCTTTTGAACCATAGAGCATGCTGATGCTGCGATGAAATGGTCATTAAAAGATCATGTTTTGGGTTGATTGATTGATAATGATTATGGTCAAACTTGCGCGTCAATCATGTATAAAGGCAAACATTTACTTTGCTAGTGTTGTTGCTAATGTTTATTTTGGAATATTTTTCTTGGTTTTCTTTGTTTGTTTGTTGTTGTTTTTAGGAGGGGTGCCTTTTTTCTCGTTTGTCTCATTCTCTGTTTCTTCTTCTGTGTTCTATTTTTTTCTCTTTGTTGACTTACAGTGATAATTTTTTTTTCAGTCGAGTCCAAATGTATCTGTTTTGGTGGTGTTGCTTTTTTTTTATATATTTTTAGTACGCTGTTATTGGACCAAAGAGTATGTCGATAATGTATCTAAAGGCAAAGTGTACATTGCCATTACTGTTAACCTTGTACTGTTTGATGTTCTGTTGTTTTTTCCTTTCGTTTGTTTTTCATTTCACTGCTTGACTGGGTAACAGTTCTGCGGTTTGGGGAGTAGTCTGGCAGTAAGTAGCCTAAACGATTTTTCTATATATGTGTGTGTGTCTGTCTGTCTGTGAGCGTGCGTGCGTGTGTGCTTGTGTATGTATGTGTGCGTGCGTGCGTCCTTGTGTTTGTGCGTTTCCATGTGTGTGTGAGTGTGTTTGTGTGTGTGCGTGTGTTTGTGTGCGTGCGTGCATGCGCGCGCGCGCGCGCGTGTGTGTGTGTGTGTGTGTGCGTGTGTGTTTTCCTAATTCATTTTCATTTTATTCCAGTTTTAAAAAAGACCCAAAAAAATGATATATCTTTTTTCTGTTAATCGATCTTTTAGCATGCGTGTGAGGCCAGCCCAGAAAGGGGTGTTGTGCAGGACGGGGTGGGTAGCAAAGGGGCGTTCCGGCACGTGCAGAGAGAGGCAGTGGACAGAGCGTGTGGGGACA
>CM060321.1:22749788-22762288 GCA_030674155.1 Stramonita haemastoma
GTGGAGTTCACATCAAAAGTGGTGTCTCCTCTGTATCTCCCTCTCTATGTGGTACTCAGACATTTGGACAGAGTAAGAGCGAGAGAGAGAGAGAGAGAGAGGAGAGAGAGAGAGAGAGAGAGAGAGAGAGAGAGAGAGAGAGAGAGAGAGAGAGAGAGAGAGAGAGAGAGAAGGCAAGGCAAAATTCTTTTATTCGAGGATAATAGATAAGCACTCATGTGCTTTTTTACATCCAGTCCCCGCCCCTTTCAGGGATAACATCAAAATAAAAAGACAGCCTCAACTAAAACAAGAACAATTATAATGATCCAATTACCAAGAGCAAACCACACCAAGTATCAAACAACAGGTAAGAAATAAGACAAGATACAATATTAAGGTAATGTTATAAAAAAGGCACTCATTCAGAAACGAAAATAAGAAGTAAGAATCAATGATGATTTTGATTTGAATAATAAACAAGCAAACAAACAAACAAACAAACAAAAACAACAACAACAACAACAAAACAAAAAACAACAACAACAAAACAAAACAAAACAAAAACAAACAAACAAAAAACAAAAGCAAAAAAAGCGCAATGATTATAGATCAAACATGAGAATATGATGAGGTTAGATGACTGAAAACATCAATCCACCACCATCTATCATCAAAATATGTCCCATAAAACATAAGATTTTGATAAAGGGTGAGAAAGAGCAACAACAACAGGTAAGAAATAAGACAGAGATACAATATTAAGGTAAAGTTATAAAAAGGCACTCATTCAGAAACGAAAATATGAAGTAAGAATCAATGAAGAATTTGATTTGAGTACAAAAAAACAAACAAAAACCAATCAAAGCACAAAAAAAAGGCGCAATAATTAAAGAGCAAGCATGAGAGAGAGAGAGAGCGGAGAGAGAGAGAGAGAGAGAGAGAGAGAGAGAGAGAGAGAGAGAGAAGAGAGTGATTGATTGATTGATTGATTGATTGATTGATTGATTGATTGAATTTTATTTTCAGAAGGTGAAGGAGTAAGCATGACAATTGCTTTTTTACATCCAGCCTTCTATAATGATACAAACTAGTAAAAGCAAACTAATAACAAGAAAATGGAAAAAAAACACACAAAAAACATAGCATAATTCTGTTTGTAACAACTAATTATGTAACTTAATACTTCATAGCTGGAGAGAGAGAGAGAGAGAGAGAGAGAGAGAGAGAGAAGAGAGAGAGAGAGAGGAGAGAGAGAGAGAGGAGAGAGAGAGAGAGAGAGAGAGAGAGAGAGTTATATATTGTTCGATGATAGATGTTCTCGATACATTTTCTTGAAAGAATAATGGCTTTTTAAATTTTTGAGAGGTTTTGGTAATGAATTCCTTAGGGTACCTCCTGAATAATGTAGGCTTGATTTGAACAAATCTATTCGAGGCTTTGACAATGCAATTTTGTGAGTATGTCGTTTATTATTAATTGGGAATAAATCAATAATGGTAGCAGGTACTATATGTGATATAATCCTGAGCATTAGAATACCTTTGTTATATTTTAATTTGTTTTTCAGTGGTAGAATATGAAGAAATTTGTAATCTTCTGGAGTTAATGACGATGACTTAAGGAGGAGGATTTTTAGTGCTCGTCTGTAACTTTGAGTGAGTGGTTTTAATGTGTTTTCACTAGCACAGTCCCAAAGAGTGGATGCGTAGTCTATAGCTGATTTTATGTGAGCGTGGAAAAATTGTTTCCGAGCATGAAAAGGGAGGATTTTTTTTTATTTTAGAGAACTGAAAAACTTTTGTTGACACTTGTTTGGATAGTTTACTAATGTGATCAGACCATGATAAATTATCATCTACAATAAGACCTAAGACTTTTTGTGACTTGACTACTTAAATTTTATCATCATTTATATAGATAGATGGAATATTGTCATTTAAATTTTGGCGTTTCTGCCTAGTTGTTACAAGCATTTGTTTTGTCTTTTGTGAATTTAAGGACATGTGATTCGATTCAGTCCATCTGATTAGGTCGTTAGTACTCTCTTGTAGGTTCTTGTATAATAATGGAATATCTTGATAGCTACAGGAGATGGTAGTGTCATCAGCAAAGAGTTCACAAGTAGATCTAACATAAAGAGGCAAATCATTAATATAAAGTGAAAAAAGAATAGGAACCGATCTAGAATCGATCCCTGCGGTACACCAAATTTCACAGAGAGAGAGAGAGAGAGAGAGAGAGAGAGGAGAGAGAGAGAGAGAGAGAGAGAGAGAGAGACAGAGACAGAGACAGAGACAGAGACAGAGAGACAGACAGACAGACAGACAGACAGACAGACAGACAGACAGGCAGGCAGGCAGGCAGGCAGGCAGAGAGAGACACAGAGAGATCGTATGCGTGCGGGCGTGCGTGCGTGCGTGCGTGTGTGTGTGTGTGTGTGTGTGTGTGTGTGTGTGTGTGTGAGTGTGAGTGTGTGTGTGTGTATGTATGTATGTATGTATGTAGTGTTGTGTGTGTGTGTGTGTGTGTGTGTGTGTGTGTGTGTGTGTGTGTGTGTGTGTGTGTGTGTGTGTGTGTGTGTGTGTGGTGCTTGTGCGCGCGCACGTTTTTTCTTCCTCTCGGATCCTAGTTTCTTTTTGGACACGTTTCTTCCCTACTCATTTTCCCCTTCTTTCCTTCAGCTGTCCATCGTTTTTATTATAGTTCCCCGTTTCTCAGCAAGAATGCTGTTATTGTGAAATTTTGCGTTTCTGACCGTTTTTTTCCTACCACGAAGGTAGCCGCATTCCAACTTCGAGGAATTTTGTTACAGTATTCATTCGTTGTTTTTGTCTCTTTAGAAGCGACTTTGTCCTGTTGGTTCCTCGGTTTTTAGTCGTTTTTAATGATGCTCTTCGTTGGCTTACTGTAGCAGTTATTGTTGTTGATTTTGTTGTTGTTGCTGATTGTGTTGTTGCTGCTGCTGTTGTTGATGTTTTATTATTGTAGTAGTCGTCGTTTTTGTTGTTGATGTTGCTGCATCTACGGTTTCTCTTTATCCCTACTTCCTCCCTTCTCATACTTCTTACGGCAACGAGAAGTACTCACTGTAGCGCAACACAGCACACAACACAACACAACTCAGCAGAACGCAACAGCATGGTATGACAGCACAGCACAGCACAGCACAGCACGGTATGACAGCACAGCACAGCACAGCACACCACGTCACACCACACCATACCCTCACCACACCACATACCCCACCCCCACCCCATGCCACACCACACCACAGTTCACCACACTGCCACCACCCCACACACCCCACTCCACTCCACACACCCAACACCACGCCACAACCACAACCACCACACTAGCTCACCCCACACAACACCACACCGCACAACACCAACACACAACACCACACCACACTACCTCCACACTACCAACTCATGACTCCAGTCCACCCGCCTACCCGCCCACCCAAGCTATCCGCACTACACCACACCACACCACACCCACTTCACACAGCACACCACACCACACTACACCACACTTCACCACACCACACCACACACACTACACCAAATCCACACCACACAGCAATCTATGGTACCGGCGTTGCAATGTTATCAGTGACTGAAGTATGTGGGAGGGCCTGTGTTAGTGAATAGAATGCCGTGGTCCTCTTTACCTTAGCGTTACCAGGATTTCCACAGTTCTTCAATAACCCCTCCGTTATTTGCTCACGGCTCAATCGATGCCTCATTGTATGTAATTTAAGGATGGAATAGCCCGGTGGTTAAAGCATAGCCCTCGTGATCGGACAGTGATCAGGAGTGCGGGGTTTAAACCCCTGCTGAGGTTTCTGTTCAAGCGGATTGTTCTCTCAGGGTTGATATTGCTACTAACTCCACTTCTCGGACTAGGAGAATCCCTCATAGTGTTCAAACGTGTCGTGTGCAGAACATCGTGTGCACATAATTATGTTGAAATGCCATAGGCCTATGATTTGATGGTATAGGCCTAATTCAGACGAGTAGCTCAGCAATAGCTAGGAGGATGGGTGACTCGAACGTACCCAGCATGCACCCTGCCACCTCAAAAGGCATTAGCTCCGCTGTGTTCAACTCGTCCATGATACACTGCCTTAAAAAAGCTAGATCAAAAGCTTGTCTGGTGCAATGACTCCACTCTCCCCAGAAGTCCTTCAGATGAGACTATACACCGAGGCCCCGTGTGCGAACCCACGGAGAACATCTTGCGACAACGTTAAATCTGTTCTGCTTGTCGGAAGTGTGCCGGTGGGAACGGATGACAAAATTTACAAAACTGCATACACACTGGTACTGGATTAAAAAGAAAAGCACATGAATGTTTATTCAATTCCCCTCGATAAAAAAGAATAAACAAACTATCAGTCAGAAAAGTGGTAATACTAGTATTCGTTGTAGAAATAGTAGTACTTGTAGTGGTAGTGGTAGTAGTAGTAGTAGTAGCAGTAGCAGTAGTAGTAGTAGTAGTAGTAGTAGTAGTAGTAGTAGTAGTAGTAGTAGTAGTAGTAGTAGTTGTTGTTGTTGTTGTGTTGTAGTAGTAGTAGTAGTAGTAGTAGTAGTAGCAGCAGCAGCAGCAGCAGCAGCAGCAGCAGCAGCAGCAGCAGCAGCAGCAGTAGTAGTTGTTGTTGTTGTTGTTGTTGTTGTTGTTGTTGTTGTTGTTAGAGGAGGTAGTAAAGTTAGTGGTAGCGGCAGTGGCAGCAGCAAGAGAGGAAGAAGAAGAAGAAGAAGAAAAGAAGAAGAAGAGAAGAAGAAGAGAAGAAGAAGAAGAAGAAGAAGAAAGAAGAAGAAGAAATGCAAAGAAGAAGAAAATGCAAAGAAGAAGAAGAAGAAGAAGAAGAATGCAAAGAAGAAGAAGAATGCAAAGAAGAAGAATGCAAAGAAGAAGAAGAAGAATGCAAAGAAGAAGAAGATGCAAAGAAGAAGAATGCAAAGAAGAAGAAGAAGAATGCAAAGAAGAAGAATGCAAAGAAGAAGAATGCAAAGAAGAAGAATGCAAAGAAGAAGAATTCAAAGAAGAAGAATGAAAGAGGAAGAAGAAGAAGAAGAAGAAGAAGAACAAGAAGAAGAAGAAGAAGAAGAAGAAGAAGAAGAAGAAGAAGAAGAAGAAGAAGAAGAAGAAGAAGAATGAAAGAAGAAGAATGCAAAGAAGAAGAATGCAAAGAAGAAGAATGCAAAAAAGAAGAAGAATGCAAAAAAAAAAAAAAGAAGAAGAAGAAGAAGAAGAAGAAGAAGAAGAAGAAGAATGCAAAGAAGAAGAATGCAAAGAAGAAGAATGCAAAAGAAGAAGAATGCAAAGAAGAAGAAGAAGAAGAAGAAGAAGAAGAAGAAGAAGAAGAAGAAAGAAGAAGAAGAAAAAGAAGAAAAAGAAGACGAAGAACAAGAACAAGAACAAGAACAAGAAGAACAAGAAGAACAAGGACAAGAAGAACAAGAAAGAAAGAAAGAAGAAGAAAGAAAAAGAAAGAAAGAAAGAAAGAAAGAGAAACGAAAAGAAAGGAAAGGAAAGGAAAAGAAAAGAAAAAGGAGGAGGAGGAGGAGGAGGAGGAGGGGGACGAGGAGAGTACAAAGAATGAAAAGAATGCAAAGATTAAGAAGGCGGAAAAACGAGGAGTAATATTTAGAAGAAAAAAGAGCAGTTGTGGTAGTGGTTGTCTCTATGTTTTCTTTGAAAATCTCAATAGATTCTCTTCATAACTTTCCCCACATTCTCTGACCTCTAACATTTTTTGAAGAACTTTACACCTTTGTTCTGTAGTCTATTGAAAGACACATTGGTCATTGTATGTTGCTTGACTGATTGTTCGTTCTTGTTCCTCTTGTTGCTGTTGTTTCTCATTCTGTAAAATTAGGGATTGATGTTGGTAGTTATTCTAGAAAAGATCATAAACCGCGCGTGTGCCACAGATTATCTTCATCGGAGGAATGTTGGAAACACACACACACACACACACACACACACACACACACACACACACACACACACACACACACACACACACACACACACACATACACACACACACACACACACCAACACACACACAAACACAACATATGTATATATATATATATATATATATATATATATCTGTGTGTATCGATATATATATATGTATATGTATATATAATGTATATAGATATAGATAGATAGATAGATAGATAGATAGATATAGATAGATATATATATAGATATATATATATATATATATATATATATATATTTATATATTGTGTGTGTGTGTTAAGTTAAAGTTAAAGTCTGTCCCGAGCCAAGGCTCATCAGGCCGGTGCTTATCCCGGTTTCTGTGGCGTTAAGCGACTGAGAGTCATAGACTCCCCCTGGACAGGACGCCAGTCTATCGCAGGGTTAACCCCAAAAGAAGGTTGGTACCCCTTTAACACCTGGGTGGGGTGAGAAAATAGCCGTGAAGTGCCTTTTCCAAGGGCACAACGCCATAGCCGAAAGCTGGGATCGAACTGGCAACCTTTAGATTACGAATCCAACGCCCGAACCACTAGACTATAGTGGATATTGATATATATATATATATATATATATATATATATATATATATATATATATATATATATATATATATTATTGTATTGTGTGTGTGTGTGTGTGTGTGTGTGTGTGTGTGTGTGTGTGTGTGTGTGTGTGTGTGTGTACGCCATAATGATGGTAAAGTTATATGTGTGACTTATCTAAGCACTTGGTCAAGATGATATGTTTGTCCCACTCGCTCTGCTCAGAAGATGTCATCTTAGCATGAGAGGATTCTGGTGGTTTGTATAATGTACATGTGACTGAGTAGCGACGATCTAACAGAGCAGATGCGGGGGTAGAAGGGAGGAGGAGAGAGAGAGACGATGAGATGAGAGGAGAGAAGAGGAGAGGAGAGAGAGAGAGAGGAGAGAGAGAGAGAGAGAGAGAGAGAGAGGAGGAGAAGAGGAGAGAAGAGAGAGAGAGAGAGAGAGAGAGAGAGAGGAGAGGAGAAGGAGAGGAGGAGAGAGAGAGAGAGAGAGAGAGAGAGAGAAGAGAGAGAGAGAGAGAGAAAGAAAGAAAGAAAGAAAGAAAGAAAAGAAAGAAAGAAAGAAAGAAAGAAAGAAAGAAGAAAGAAGGAGACAGAAACAGAGACAGAGAGACACAGAGAGAGAGATCACCAGTAAGTAACATTCCTTATCTCTCCTTCCCCTCCCCTCCCAGGGTGTAACCCAAAGGGCCGGGGTACATCTCCTTATGCCCAGGGCACCGGGGATGGTGTTCATTAACATCCATTTGCCTTGCCCCAGGGACGAGGACTTGGACCATACTGGAGGATGGGAACACAGGAGAGATGAAATGTGTCCTCGTTCTCTGTACACACACACAGCTAGATCAAAGAGCAATAGTCAGAATAAGACGCTAAAGAACAGAAATTCAAAGAAAAGGAAGAAGCAGAACCAGAAGCAGAAGAAGCAAGAAGAAGAAGAAGAGAAGAAGAAGAAGAAGAGAGATGATGATGAGATGATGATGATGATGATGATGATGATGATGATGATGATGATGATGATGATGATGATGATGATGATGATGATGAAGAGAGAGACACAGGACAGACAGACAGACAGACAGACAGACAGACAGACAGACAGACAGACAGATATAGAGAGCGAGAGATAGTCAGAGACAGACAGATTAGCAGACAGATAAGCAGACATACAGACAGACGGAGAAATACAAACATATATACAGATGGACGAACATAATCATAAAAAGATATATTAAAACAAAACCTCCAAAGAAGACAAACAAATCAAGACAAAGAGACAAAGACACCGGGATTATAGGCTATAAAGCTTCTCCTAAAATATAAAGACACAGAAAATCTACGGAGATTATTAAAAGCAGAGGGACTTTAAACTGGGAGAGGGAAGGAAACGGCTCTACACATAAGACACAGAGTGTACACTGCCCACACCCACAGACAGGGCTTGATCCAGGGCCACACAACCTCCCTGCTGAAATCCTTGTCTGTCCTAAGTAAAGAGAGAGACTGGGGCCAGCATAGCACAGCTAGCATAGCCGTTAGAGCGTTGGGGTTCCTGTGATCGGACAGTAGTTCAAGTTTGGAAGTTACGGGTTCCAATCTTTACTATCATTGTGTGTCAGTTTGTTCGATGGGGATTTTCCTTCTAGAGCTGATGATTATCATCATGATGATCTAGATCATGATCATGATGATCATGATACAAATCATCATAATCATTATAATAATGACAGCAACAATGATATCAGGAATGATATAGACATATGCAAGGTGTCTATATCTCGCTATTTGTAAGCTCTTAGCACATTCTTAAAATCCAGGGTATAAAAACTTGGCACACTCTTATCTACTCACACACATACATAGTCATGTGCACAGAGGCACAACTGCGCGAGCGCGCGCATACACACAGACACATACATACATACATACATACATACATACATACATACTATACATACATACATACATACATACATACATAACATACATACATACATACATACATACATACATCAACATACAACATACACATACACACATACACATCACTCACACACACATACATACACAAATACATACACACATACACATACATACACACACAATCCGTTCCGCCTTTTGAAAGAGTAGGCTATTTTGTGTCGACGGAAACGGGTGAAAAAAATTACAAAGCCGCATTACAAAGGGACTGGATTTAAAAAAGAAAAGCACATAGATTCTTATTCCATCATCCTCGAAATATGAGAATTAAATGACTTGTTTTTGTTGTTTTGAGTACTGGTTGAAGTCAACAACAGCTGTAACGACAGAAGGAAATAAAATTAATACAGCAACCACGAATTAACAAAGAAAACAAATAGCATTTTAAAAACTCCAGATATTAAAGATGATTATAAAAATAAAAGTCACGAACTAAAGGAGGAAGGAGCAGAAGATACAAAATTACAAAAAAAGAAAACCTAAAAAAAAAAAAGAAATAATAATAAAAACAGAAAATCAAAGAAAGAAAGAAAAATGCATGAAAGAGTGAAGGGGGGAGAGACTGAGTGGAGAGAGGGAGAGAAAGAGAAGAGAGAGAGAGAGAGAGAGAGAGAGAGAGAGAGAGAGAGAGAGAGAGAGAGAGAGAGAGAGAGAGAGAGAGAGAGAGAGAGAGGGGAGTAAAAAATAATTTCTTTTTATTGTTCGTTTTTTTCAGGATTTTTTTTTGGGGGGTGGCCATTTGCAGCCGAATGTAATTGTAAGAGAGCGATTGTTTAGATTCAAATCAAATATCATTGTTTTTCCAGAAACTCCCATTGCGGAGGGTTCTTTTTTCTTTTTTGTCTATTTGTTTTAAGAAAATATTTAATTTGTTTCGAAAAAGTTATTTAATCTCCAAAATGTTTTCGTTATTAATCTATTTTACTTTTTTCTTTTACAATTGCAAAAACAATTGGTTTTGTTGACTGTTTATGTATAATGCTCTCTTTCTTTTTCCGTTTGTCTTTCTGTCTGTCTCTCTGTCGATCTCTGTCTCTGTTTCTATCTCTCTCTCATTCCCTCACTTCCTAATTTGTTTTCCCAGAGGTAAGGTTAGCGCGTGTATAAGAGAACAGATATGCTCGTGTGCTCGTGTGTGTTTTTATAGACTATATTTTGTACACTTTTATACAATTCGAATACATCAAATTCTTTGATTTCGAGCATAATGGATAAGCAGTCGTGTGCTTTTTCTTCTTTTTTTTACATCCAATCACGGTGTTCGAGTGGTTTAGTAAATGATGTCGTCCGTTCCCATTTGCACACAATATACCTTCCCTCTCAAAAGGCAACAGGTTTTAACGTGTGTGCAAGGTGTTCTGCGTGCGTTTACAATAATCATGGGCCTTGGTTTAGTCTCATCCGAAGGACTTTTGGGGAAGTGGAGTTGGCACTGACGTTAACTCCAGGGGAAAATCCCCAGAAACAGGTGCCTTGGCAGTGTCTCGAACCTGGGCTCGAACCCTGTGTGTGTGTGTGTGTGTGTGTGTGTGTGTGTGTGTGTGTGTGTGTGTGTGTGTGTGTGTGTGTTGTGTGTGTGTGTGTGTGTGTGTGTGTGTGAAAGAACAGATTAAGAGAGAGAGAGAGAAGGGGGGAGACAGGCAGACAGCCAGACAGACAGACAGAGGACAAGCAGAGAGAGAGAGAGAGAGAGAGAGGAGAGAGAGAGAGAGAGAGAGAGAGAGACTGATTGATTGATGATTGATTGATTGATGATTGATTGATTGATTGATTGATTGATTGATTGATTGATTGATAAATTGATTGATTGATTGATTGATTGATTGATTGATTGATTCTTTTATATCGAGGATAATGGAATAAGAACTCTTGTGCTTTTTTACATCCAGTCCCCGTGAATGCAGTTTTGTAAATGTCATCTGTTCCCACCGGCACACGATGGCCTACTCTTACGAAAAGCGGAACAGGATTTAACGTGTGCGCAAGATGTTCTGCGTGCGTTCGCACACGGGGCCTCGGTTTAAAGTCTCATCCGAAGGACTTTTGGGGAGAGTGGAGTCAGCACTGATGTTAATTAACTCCAGGAGAAAAATCTCGACCGGACTCGAACCCGAGTCGTCAAATTGCCAGCGCAATGTTCTGGCCACTAGGCTATCCGTCCCCCTGGAGAGAGAGAGAGAGAGAGAGAGAAGAGAGAGAGAGAGAGAGAGAGAGAGAGAGAGAGAGAGAGAGAGAGAGAGAGAGAGAGAGAGAGAGAGAGAGAGGAAAATCAATAGAAAGACTGGAATGGTGGAGGACAGGGTGGAAGCTGTCCCCAGTCCCCATACTACACTACACTACACTAAGCGTCACCCCTATAAAACTGTTGGGCAAGTACTCACCCTGCACTAAAACACCCCTCCCCTCTCCCCTCCCTCTCTGTCTTTCTTACCAAATACCCCTACCCCTTCCTTCACTAAGCCCCCTACCCCCAACCCTCTTCATTCCATGTTCCCGTTCCCACTACCCTTCACCCCTTCCTCTCCTTCACTCAGCCCTCCTCCCCTCCACTCCCTTTCTCTTCTTTATCCACCCCACCCCTTCGTTTCCCAAACACTCGTCAAGTGACCAGTTGCACTGAATTAGCCTACCCCGGTTACCACCACTCCCCACCACCCCACCCCACCAAACACCGTCGGACAACCTCCCACCCACCGTTTTCCACCCTGTCTACCCTCCACTTCAGCTTTTTTTCCTTTCTTTTTATTTCCTTTCTTTTTTCCTTTCTTTTTTCCTTTCTTTTTTCTGTTCTGTGTGACTAGCCGGTGGGAATGGTGCTGACAGGCACCTGCGGGGGAGAGCTGCAGCGAGCTGTTAGCTGCTTACCTTTCTCAAATCGTCTGCAGGTCTCCCCCTTCCCCTTTCCCTACATACGCGACACACCACCACTTGCTGTAGTAGTGGTCGTTTCTCTCCTGTCGTCACCGTATGCTATGCTGTGCAGCCGCTGTGCGACAAGACTAAGCCAACTTCGAGCTTGGAGAGGGTAGAGAGAGAGAGAGAAAGAGAGAGAGAAGACAGGTTAACTTTTAGTTTTACTGCTGGCCCCCTCTTTCTCTCTCTTTTTCTGCATGTGTGGTGTTATTCAGGAACTACCTACCTTCTACCACTGTGCTTGTCTGTCTTCTATGCAAGGGGTCTGTCTGAAAACCTGACAGCAGTGTTGACGGACTGTGAGTGAGTGAGTGGCGGAGTACTGGTATTATCATCACTGTGGTGCTGTGACCATTTGGGGGTATTTTCGACTTTTTTTCCTATTCTCAAGATCTACTTTTTTTTCGTTTTCTGATAGTCAGGTGTTTTACCTTTTGTACTGTTTGGCGTTTTCTTTTTTTGTGTATACATCGATACATTTTGTTCATATGAGTTACCTGAAGGTTTCAGGCGATTTTGATACCATCTCTGGAAATGCCGACGGATTCTGGAATTCCTTTCGGAGAGAAGTTTGCATAGTGGTAAGTGACTTTTTCCGATCGGCAGAATCTTTGTGGAAAAAAGATAACATATTGTTCTCTTTCAATGTTTCTTTTCTTTCCAAACTGATACTCTCTCTTTTTCTGCAATATTCGCATGAATTTAGCTCTTTGATCGTAAAGAATGTGGAATCTTCATTCTACAAAACTGAGTAGTAGTACTGCATACACTCAGATAGTACATGACGTAGGAAACGGCAATAGTTTTGACTATTATACTCTGTCTATCAGAGTGCACAATCTCAAAATGTGATTTTCAGAACAGAAAAACAGCTACAGCGGTAGAAGCTACAGAACGAGCACCAACTGGTATGACTGGCATCATTGGTGAAAACAAAACAAAATTCAAATTGAATAACAGCGAACTAGAGAAGATAATAGACACAGCCTCACCTGATTGCGTTTTTTAATCATGACAAAAATATATCAAATGTCAAAATTATGGACTGTTTTCTTTT